>JAJTUS010000009.1:0-727385 GCA_021399465.1 Hyaloscypha sp. PMI_1271
CCACGGACATGTCCAAAATCATGTAACCTAAGCGAGGCTTCTAGCTAAGTATATTAATTGAGTCTTGACCTATTATAATAGTTATAGAAGATGAATTCGATAGTACTTATATAAACTATAGATATAATAACAATAATAAAGTCTATACTTTCTATTAACTTAATACTAATCCTATAAAGTATAGAAAGCCTCGCTCTATATCTATAAAACCCTTTATACTAAAACCTCGACTACTTATAAGATATAGAAAGAGAGTATAAAAATAGATATATAATTAGAAGGTAAAGAATAAGGGTAAGGGAGAAGAGGTAGTAGTAGAGGAAGAGGAGGGTAAGGATACTAAAGGAGGGGTAGAGGATAAGGGGGATATTATAATGGGTCATCTACTAAAGGTAGTCGTGTAAGTACTAATATGGGTGAATAGGAACGTCCTCGTAGTGTCTAAGTAGTTATAATAGTATCGTAGTTATAGTATTACTATCCTAATCCAGATAATCCAATAATCCATCACGTGACTATTATATAACCTCGTCACATGCTATAGAGTTCTCTATAATACTTACTAAGTATCTAAGCCTTAGGCTACTATAGTGGTTTATAATACTATCCCTCTTCTAGCCTAGTATTATCCTCGACGCTTACCGGCTACTTAAGGTATAGATGCCCGCTATAGCTAGCCTTCTAGTCCATACCACATTATGTCTTCTTCTCGTTATATAAAAGTTAAAGAACGTCTCGCCCTTACTAATAGAATAACCCTCCTTAGTATCGAAATACTGCCCTATTCCCACTACGAGAAATGCGTACTCTATTATATAGTATCTGACGACTCTTCCTGTTATAGCGAATATGTTTATTCCGGCATTCGTTGCGACGTTTAAGGTCCTTCTACTAAAGACTAGACCCGCGTAGGCGCCAAAGAAGAATACTTAAATGATAAGGAGGCCAAAATAACCGCTATTCTTACCGAAGCTACTACTAAACTAGCCCATCTATAAAAACAAAAGAAATTATTACGCTTACGCGCCCGCGAAATACTATATCGCGGAGCTCGTATATTGGATAAATTAGATAAGATTAAGAAAAAGGATAAAGTCAAACGTGAGCGGTAACTTCGCGAGAATCCTCCTCCTAATAGTCCTTATCTAGTGGATTCTATAGATCTCCCTGCTCTTCTTAGTCTTAGTAAATTTAATCCAGATCCTACTTTTTGGTCCACTATTTAGTTTCCACCTCCCGCTAGGCCCTCCTTATATAACTAGGGTATCTCCTCTAGAACTCCTCTAGTAGACCCAGGTAGTTAAGATTTTATATAGGTTCCTATATGTTTTCCGTATAGTTATATTCCTTCTATTTAATAAGATATTCCTACTAACCTTCCTTTACCTTCCTAGTGTCTATAATTTCCTTAACCTTATACTCCTATAACTCGTTTTCTGGTTATATTTCTTCCTTTAAACTTGGTATATCTAATAGTACTAGTTTAAGGAGTAATATATGGAATACTGGATAGAGTCTACTAGTCCTTAGTAGTCGTAGCTTGAAATTAATATCTCTAATCTTCTCTAATATTTCAAATAGTCCCAACTTCTTAAAATCTAACTTATTACTAGGTTATTTCATTTTAATATTTTTTCGAAGTAGGTATACTTTATCCCCCTTCTTAAGTAAAGGCCCCGTAATTCACTTTTTATTAGCATATTCCGTTATTCGTTAATTCCGGAATTAAATATCCTTTACTAATTATATATATAACGCCGCTATATTTTTTATAAGTATAAGAGCTTCTTCTACGTTTACTATCTTTTTTCTTAGCTATCTATATACTATTGGTTTATAGCCGTAGTTTATATAGAATAGTATTATTCCTATAGTTTCGTTTTTAGCACTATTATACGTAAATTATACTATTAGTAATAATTCTACCTAATTATCTTATTATTAATTAATATAGTATCGTAGATATTATTCCAAGGTTTGGTTTAACTATTCCGTAATACTATTCGTTTATGGGTGGAATACTATTAATAGCTTATAGTATGCTCCTATTTAATTTATTAATGTGGTCCAAAATTTCGAAGTAAATAGCTTATCTTTATCTATAATAATTTCCTCTAGTAATCCATATTATACTATAATAATTCTATTAAATACGTATATAAGTTCCTTAGTATTACTGCTTTCTTTATATAGTATAAAATAACTATACCTAGTTATTCTTTCTATAATTACCTATATTACGTTATAGACTACTCCCGTTATTAGTTCCTTGGAAGCTGGTAGTTTAATAATGAAATTAAAGGTAATTAATATCTACGCCTTACTTAGTATTTCATTGGGTTTTAGTAGCCCATATATTATATACTAACTTAATTTGCTTTTATTATATAGATTATAGTTCGCGATTATATCTTAAATCATTTTCCTCATTCCCGGAAAGTAGTAATCCCTTAATATTCTTTCCTATGTTTTATCTATTCCTTAGTATCTATATACTAGTAGTTTATATTACTCTTTAATGAACTCCTTTCTAATCTTCGTAGGTATATAGACTAGCCCTCTAAACCGGATAAGCCCCTAATTATCTATTCCATATCCCTATATCTTGTCTTTATTAATTCGAAAAACCCACTTATTGGTTTTATATACTTTCTTAATCCTCTATTCTAGTCATATATCCTCTACTACTGCTACCGTAGCTAGTAGTTCATAGTTATATTCTAGGCCATCCTCTGCTTCTTTAAGTATAGCTCTTAGTTTCTCTTATATATCCTTATTATAATCTTGTCTTCTACTAAGTATATCCGCTCGTGCGTTCTCTAATCCTTTCCTATAAGTAATAGTGAAGTTATATAACGTGAGTACTTCCGCTCATCTAACTTATCTTTGGTTTAGGATCTTTATAGTAGTGAACGTCGTTAGGTTCTTATAGTCCGTTTATACTACTACTAGGTACTTGGATCCTTTGAGATAAACTCTCTATTATTTAAAGGCGATAATAATTACTAGTAATTCCTTATCGTGAATATTATAGTTTAGCTCCACTAGTATCATCTTTCGAGAGTAGTATACTACTAGTCTTAGCGTACCATCCTTCTGCTTTTAGCTTAAGTAGGCCCCTATAGCGAAATCTAATATATCTATTTCTACCGTAATCTCCTATTCTGGGTTAAATACTACTAAAACTAGTACTTGCATAAAGCGTCTTTTTAGTTCTTCGAATACTTCCTATACCCTAGGGGTCTAGTTAAACTATTATTCCTTCCTTATTAGCTCTATAAGTGGGCTAATATTCGCGAGTATCCTTTAATAAACTATTGGTAGAAATTAGTAAATCCTAGAAAGGATTATATTTCTTTTACTATTCTCGGTATTAGCTAATCTAATACTGCTTTCACCTTCTTAGGGTTTATATATACTCTATGAATTCTAACTATGAATCCTAGGAATTCTAGCTCCTTCTTATAGAATTTATATTTTTCTGGTTTTAATAGTATTCCTGCCTTTCGTAGTCTCTCTAGTACCCTTTATACGTGTGTCTTATACTCCGCTTGTAACTTGGAGAAGATGAGGATATTATCTAAGTAGGCTACTATAAAGACGTTGAGATAATCGTATAGTTATTCGTTAACTATTCTCTATATAGTTATAGGAGTATTAGTTAATCTAAAAGGCATAACCAAGTACTTATATAGTCTATATCTAGTTCTAAAGGCCATTTTCTATTCTTCGCCTTTCTTTATTTATATTAGATTATACGCTCCTCTTATATTTAGGCTTATAAATACTGTTATTCCCTATAGTTGGTCCTATAACTTATTAATTAAGGGTAGAGTATAGTAATCCTTAATAGTAATACTATTAAGTTATCTATAATTAATATAGAGTTATAGTATTCTATCCTTCTTTAGTATGAAAAGGATTAGGCTTACTACTAATGAGGTTAATAGTTATATAAATCCTTTTACTAGATTCTTATCTATATACTACTTTAGTACCTTTAACTCTAATTCCGAGAGTTAGTAGATTAGTCTAAAGGTTAGACTCTTATCTTTCTCGATAGGTATCTTATAGTCCTATAGCTAGTGCTATAGAAGTGCCTTACTAATAGGTCCTTCTCGGAATAGTAACTTATATTCCTTATATACTCCTAGTATTTGCTTTAGTATAGAATCCTAGGCTCAGTATTTGTTCTCCGATAAAGTTATATATATCTTCTCTCGGGTTAAGGGGTCTATTCCCTCTAGAAGTACTAAGCGGTTACTTTCGTATTAATATTAGCTTATAGTAATAATTCCTCTCATCTAGTTAATCTTTGGGTTATAGAGGCATAGCTAAGGTATACTAAGAATTACTATATAAGTCCCTATAGTAATAATATTAAACGTGATATCTTTAACGTGTCCTTCTATTATTCTTATTTGGAGGATCATTATTTCATGGGTTACTATCCCTTTCTTAGTTCTAATCTCTCTACTATTAATAGCGAATAAGTAATATAGCTATGATTTCTTCCATATTCCAAGTCCTTATTCTCTTACTACCTTAGTATTAATAAAGTTGCCCGTTGCGCCAGAGTCCACTATTACTCTAATTATTCATTTATCTAGTTAGATAACTAGGAAGAGCTAACTACCTCTCCCTGCTATATATAATTATTATTATTATAGGATCCCAGGTAATTACCCTATTAATAATAGTCCTAATTTATTAATAGCTCCTAGTTTTTTAACTAGCTTAGTTCTAGTACCGGGTATCCTTCGCTCGTCTAACCTCTATTAACGATTACAGGTATCTAGATCCATGGCCATATCTATGTACTCATTTTTGCTCCCAAATGGATACTATACTAATTAATATAGTATACTTATTATTCTAGTTATCCATAATCCGGGTAATTAATCCTCGTTATATTATATTCTATTACTAATTCCTAGATATCCTTAGTAAGCCTCTTTGAGAGTTTAAAGAAGTAGTATAGACTTTATAATGCGCCCTTCTATACTATAAGATTTGCTTTTATCTCGTCCCTATATTATTAACTCCTCTCCCTTCGAATAGCTTTATAATATCTTTCTCCGAAGTCTCGCATATCCGTAAGGTTATTAATATACTACCTCATAAGGTCACGCCTCATAGTAAGTTATTCCGAGAGTGCTTCTCTTATCTTTGGTTCCGTGTTATATTAATAAAAGATTTCTCTATAGTTAGTTTTAAACTCGCTTCCCATTTCTTCGACTATATCTTAGAGTTTATCGCCTCATAGAATCTACTCCTTTTATACTTCGTATTATATCTTTCTTTCTAGCATGGGTATATCTTCTCATTCCATTGGAAGTACTATAGCCCCCGAGCCATTATCTTCTATTTCTTTTGGGTTCATCTATCCCTCTTCTAAGTCCAGAATAGATAAGGTTAATAAATCAGTATTAATAATATCCTATTCCTATAGTTCCTACAGGGTAGCATTAATCTATATGATACCATTATACCCTCCTCGCCCCATAACTATAAGTTTATTCTAATATCCCGCGTTTCGTCGATTCCATTTTCCTTTCTATAGCTTCTCCCTGCTTCTATAGTTTCTAGCGAAGTAGCCTATCTTACTATAGTTAAAATACGCCTTTCTATTATAATGTTTCTATATCTCGTTAACTAATAAAGTCTTGGAGGTAGTATCTAGTTCCATTAGTTATCCACTATATATATCCCGTCTTCTGGAACCCCATGTCTTCCCTTCGTGGATATAGAGTCCTTTCTTTTCCAGGGTTTATTTATAGCTCCAATTATTAATCTAGATAGCTCTTTTAATTATCTTAGCTAGAGTATTCGGTGGGTCTTCTTAACTAAGATTATCCTTAATATACTCCTTTAGTCCTCGGTAGTATTAATGCATTAGTGCGCCGTTATTCCAACTAAGCTTAGTCGAGTATTATTAGAATTCCGCTATATAGGTTACTACTAATCCTTTCTAATATAATGTCTAGAGATAATAGTAGCCCTCTTTACTCCATCTATTTCCCTAAACGTGGTGGTAAGTCCTTTGATAAATCCTAAGAGAGTATATATATACTTAATAGTATTAGGTAATATGTATCGCATTATTTCCCCTTATTTATTGGTTTTCATTATATAGTCCGCCACATATCCCTTAATCCATCCTAGGGCTAGTCCTCTAAGCAGAGTAATGATCCATAGTACCTTCTTAGTATCCGAGCTAAACTTGGTCTTATGGAAGCTTAAGTATAGGTTAACTTGGATTAAAAATCCACTAAGTTTTAATCATTCTCTATAAAAAGCTTTGGGTACGGAAATCTTAAGGTCTTGGTATAAAGCTCCTATATATACTAGGTCTTCTACTATCTCGATATCGTTATCCTCATTCTACTAGGCCTTCCCCTTACCTTTATCCAACTAGGCTCCCTTAGAACTTTCTCCTTTGGTTAATATTATATACTCCTAGAGTTATAATGTTGGTATTTAGGGTTTAGTGCTTAAAGTATAATGGGTCGTCTACCAAAGGTAGTTGTGTAAGTACTAATATGGGTAAATGGGAATATCCTCGTGGTATCTAAGTAGTTATAATAGTGTCGTAGTTATAGTGTTACTAAGTATAAGAGAATACTATATTAAGTTAAGCACGAAGCTTCTATCTAGGTAGTAGGAAATATAGGAGACTATATAGAACCTTTATATGCTAAATACTAACGATGGATCCCATGGATCTCTGGATTACTATCCTGATCCAGATAATCCAATAATCCATTACGTGACCATCATGTGACCTCGTCATATACCATAGAGTTCTCTGTGATACTCGCTAAGTGTCCAAGCCTTAGGCTACTATAGTGGTTTGTAACAGATATAGATATTTCGAGTAATATAGGTAGTAGAGAGGATATAGATAGTGAGCGAGATATACCTCGTAATCTATAGGACTTACCTTATAGACTATATAAGCTAAGGGGGGGTTAATAGTAGTTAAAAATAGGGGATATATATAGTGTTTTAGTAGAGATTTAATAGCGGGGTTAAATATAAATACTAGCCTCTATATGCCTTACCCCGCTAGCCCTTATTTACCCCTATTTATACTTATTTACTTATATTAAGATAAATATCTATAATTATAATATAAGTTAAGTTAGGCGTATATTAATTATAAAGTAAAATTATAGTATAAGTTAATAAAATCGTGACCGCGCGATTATAACCCCTAACTTATACTACCTAGCTTACTAAGTTATAGCGCTTATATCACTAAGTTATAGTACTTATATTACAAGTTCGCTTCCCCCTCTAAATAGGAGGGAGTAGCAGGGAGGTGTTAATATAGATAATAAAATATCCATAATTATAATATAAGTTAGCTATACGCGTATTAATTACTAGCAAAATTATAGTGGGAGTTAATACGATTACGACGCGTGATCGGGGTGGTGGTGTGGTGGTGCGCGGGGTGTCAGTTTTTGGTGAGGTGTGGCGCTTAGTCAGCCCATTTTCTGACACTATAGTGTCAATGTATCGGGACCCAATTGCGACCGCAAGATAAACTTCGAACAACTTAATCCCATCAAGCTCTACCCTAAACAAACGAGCAACCACGAGAAAAACATATGAGCTGGCTCAAGGCCCAAGTATACCAGAATCCCCTCAGATCAGAGGACCGCTGGCCGTTGGCGATGATCGCACAACCCGTTAGCTTGGGTGTGACGTCGAACACGGCATCTCCACTCTTGGTCATTGGCAGAGCCAAGGTGGGGAGGAACAATAGGTAAAGCTCTCATATTTCTTCACTTCTCTTCTCAAGTCCGATACCTTGTTGCGTAATGATGGCTGGCCTCGTCAAGAAGATTGAGATCAATTGTGATATGGGGGAGGGATTTGGCAGATGGAAAATGGTGCGTCTTCACCAATTCCCACATCGATGGGCGGAGGTCTAACAACAACCCCAGGGACCAGACGAAGAGCTCATAAAATACATCGATGTCGCGAACGTAGCCTGCGGGTTCCATGCCGGAGATCCGACACTCATGCTCAAGACGGTACGAATGGCCAAAGCCCACAATGTGAAAGTGGGAGCACATCCAGGACTCCAAGACCTTTTCGGATTCGGCCGCCGCCGCATTGAAGTCGACCCCGAAGACATGTACGCGTCGATTTTATACCAGGTCGGGGCATTGAAGGCGTTTTTGGAAGCTGAAGGGGTCCCGTTGAACCACATCAAGCCGCACGGAGAGCTGTTCTTCTATATGCAGCGAGATGCCGTTATTATGGATGCAGTTTTACGTGCAGCTGCTGTCTACAAAGTCCCGGTCTACGCGTGCAAGAACGAGACGCAGAAGGAGATGTGTGCGAAATATGGACTGCCGTTTCAAGAGGAGCTATATGTGGATATCGATTATAATGCACAGGGAGACTTGGTTCCTGTTGCGAAGAGCAAGAAGGCTACCCCGGAGATTATATATAACAGGGTGTTGGCGTGTGCTTTGAAGGACGAGAGGGATCATAATGAGCAAGGGGTCTTGAAGGTTGGATTTGAGGGACAGCCGTTCAGTATTTGCATACATTCTGATATGCCTACAGCTTTGGACAATGCAAAAGCGGCAAGGAAGGCTGTGGGTGAGGCCAATGCGAAGCTGTTTTCAAAGTAACATACGGAGAAGCAAGCTTATATTTAACACCTCGAGGTCTTCATTTCTCGAACATACACTCTCCCAGTCTCATATTCCTGAAATGGCGAGAAAAAGATTCTGACGAATATCTCTCGGATTGAATCGGATTGAATATGACACATCGAGGAAGGCAATTATTGGAAGGCACTGCGGGGAACCCTGAACGTTTCGGGGGAGGAAGTCGGCCGATCTCCTCAAAAAATAACCCCAGGTATTCCCGAGAAACGTCACTCTGCTTTCATCCAATCAGACACAACTATTTGTCAATCGCCCCCCCTTTTGCAGGCGCTATCTTTTATCGCCACGGCACATGGATGCCGACGTAAATGGGACTTTCAACCGCGGAAAGCAATTCAAGACACAGCTCTCAAGTATTCTTTCCAACGACTGCCTCACTGGTTAGACAGGAAAAGAAGTAAAGATGGACTATAGGTTCTCACACATAAAGAAGGTGCTAGTTGCCAATCGAGGAGAAATTGCAGTTCGCTGCATTCGAGCTTGTAAGAAAGTCGGAGTCAAGAGCGTTTCAATTTACACTGAATCTGACTCCACCTCATTACACGCTTCACTCGCGGATGAAAACATTCTTCTGCCCGGAGAAAATGCCAATGGTTATTTAGACACGTGAGTTTCTCCCCAATCCCCTTCAAGACTTGAACTAATCAGTACCAGAGATGAAATTTTGAAGACTTGCAAACATCTGAATGTTGATGCAATCATTCCCGGCTATGGCTTCCTCAGCGAAGATGCCCCTTTTGCCCAGAAAGTCGTGGATGCGGGGATGGTGTTTGTTGGGCCGAGTCCGGTGTCCATGACAGAGATGGGACAGAAGCATCGCGCGAGAGACTTGGCTGTTGCTGCTAATGTTCCCGTGGTGCCGGGCACTGAGTTACTGGAGTCAGAGATGGCGGCTTTAGAGGCTGCAAAGAAGCTCGGGTTTCCGGTATGTCAAGCCGATTGAACCTGATTACACTCAGCTGACTTGGTAGATCATGCTGAAAGCGACTGGAGGCGGTGGGGGAATGGGGCTACAGGTGTGCCACAATGAGGAAGAAATCTCTGCTGCATTCAAGAAAGTGAAGAGCAGAGGAGAGAGCTTGTTCAACAACTCAGGGGTATTCCTCGAGAAGTACTATCCTGAGAGTCGGCATATTGAGGTTCAAATCTTTGGCAATGGCACCGACGTTGTTCATTTCGGCGAACGGGAATGCAGCATTCAAAGACGGCATCAGAAAGTAAGTACTCATTCAGCGGACTTATCCGAAGCGCTAAATAGTGCAGGTCATAGAAGAGTGTCCCAGTTCCTTCGTCCAGAGGCGACCATCCATGCGCGAGAAATTGACCAAATGTGCTACCGCTTATGCTTTGCAACTGAAGTACAAGTCTGCTGGCACGATCGAGTTTCTCGTCGATGACAATACCGGGGATTTCTTCTTCCTGGAGATGAATACTAGGCTCCAAGTCGAGCATGGAATTACTGAGCTTTGTTACGGCATTGATTTGGTAGCGCTCATGCTACAGCAAGCAGACTGCGAGAAAGGAGGGAAGATGGGTCTTTCATCCGAATACTTGCACTCGCTGCAGAAGGATGGTCCAGACGGAGCAGCAATCGAGGTTCGAGTGTATGCTGAGGTACCTTTCAGAAACTACGCACCGAGTCCTGGGCTTTTGCAGTATGTTGAGTGGCCGGCAGGAGATGGGATTCGAGTGGACACATGGGTGAAGACAGGCCAACGCATTGCACCTTTCTATGGTAAGTTCCTTGAGCCTGGGAGACAACTTATGGAAACTGACTGTTACAGACCCTTTGATTGCTAAAGTCATGGTTCGTGCTAGCGATCGCGATGGAGCGAGTAAGAAGATGACTAGAGTATTGTCTGAAGCCAAACTTCAAGGCCCCCCAACAAATCTCCATTTTCTGCGAGACGTTGTGGCATCGAATTGTATCCTCTCCACTCTCCAAATATAGATCGAAGTCTTTTTGTTAACAGCTGGTGCAGCCTTCCTCGAGGGAGATACTTTGACGAGTTTTCTTGAGACGAAATTCAAGTACGAACCTTGTGCGATAGATGTTCTCTCCCCGGGATCGTTCACAACCGTTCAAGACTTCCCCGCCAGAGCCACGATCGGCCACGGAATTCCGAAGGGTGGGCCAATGGACAATGTTTCTTCCAGAAGTGAACTCCCATCCCCCAAAACATCCGTCGATAGCTAATGCTTCCAGTTGCAAACATCTTGGTGGACAATAACCCAGGCACAGAGACACTTGAAATTACCCTGTCGGGTCCCGAACTTCTCTTCACAGCGCCAGCAGTTTTCTCGGTGACCGGAGCGCCAGTTCCGGTGACTGTTGATGGCGAGTCACAGCCAATGTGGTCCAGAGTGATCATCCAAGCTGGACAGAAACTGAAGATTGGGAAAGTTGAGAATGGCGGCTGTAGATGCTATCTCGCTATCAAGGGAGGGTTTCCTGAAATGTAAGATACCTACCTGCCTTAATCTTCGTGTAGTGCTGACTACAGTAGCCCTACATACCTTGGTTCTAAAGCTGGTACTCCTAGCCTGGCATTTGGAGGAACACAAGTTAGTCTACTGACGTTCTGCCATATAAAATATTGATTTAGATAATAGGGACGTCAACTCCAAATGGGCGACTGGATCGAGCTCCACCCCTCGACGAAAAAATGGGCTCAGACATCAACGCCATACACCCTTCCCAAATCTTGCGTCCCAAACTACGATATCACAGAAATATACTGCATGCACGGTCCCCACGACTCCGACGACTTCATGACCACCAAAGACCGCCTAATGCTTTACAATACAGCCTGGAAAATCGGCCACAACTCAAACCGCACCGGAATCCGCCTCGTTGGTCCGGTTCCAGAGTGGAGTCGAAAAGATGGCGGAGAGGGAGGCTCGCATCCTTCTAATGTCTTCGATTATGGGTATCCGTCGCCGGGAGGGATTAATTGGGGTGGCGACTCAGCTGCGATTTTCTCGATGGATAGCCCTGATCTTGGTGGACTCTTGTGCTCGAGCACCATCGTTTCAGCTGATTTGTGGAGATTGGGTCAGGTGAAGCCTGGTGGACATTTGAGATTGAGGCCGACTACTTTTGAGCATGCACGTGAGCTTGCCGGTCGCGTTGAGATATTTATCGAAGTTATTCACGACCTGGTGGATGGCAAGTCAGAAGCAGTACCTAGCCTGAATCTTGATCTTCCTCCTTCAGGCTTAGAGCAAGGGACTTCAAATGCGATTATCAAGAGGATTCCTGGGGAAGGCGAACGATTTCAGGTAGTATACAGACAGGTATGTTGCCCTAGACTCCTTTGGCTGTTCCCTGCTCACACAATCAGGCCGGCGACTCTTTTTTTCTCGTTGAAATTGGGAAGCAAACTTGTGATGTCAGAGTCACCTCTCGAATACGACTCTTGGTTCAAAAACTGGAAGCCTTGAAGCTGAATTTAATTATGAATCCAAACATCGGATGTAAGTAATATTTGCAAGTCACAATTTGGCCCACTGACTATCAAGCAGCGGTCATGATCCAATTCGACGCAAACGCTATTTCTCAGCACAAGCTCCTCGAAGCCGTCATGGATCTGGAAAGCTCTATCGAACACTCAACAGACATAAAAATCCCCTGCCGAGAGATATATCTTCCCGTCGTCTTTGACCATCCAGATATCCGTGCAAGCGAGCAAAGGTACATGGAGACGAATAGACCAACAGCTGCATACCTACCTGACAATGTAGAATATCTCCGAACAAACAATGGATACTCCACTCGCCAGGAGGTTTTTCAGACCCTACTCAAATCCCCGTACCTCATCGTGGCCGTCGGCTTCCTTGTTGGGACCCCAATTCTCTTCCCCTTAGAACCGATGAGCGGTATCGTAGGCCAGAAATACAACCCCACACGAGTCTCAACGCCTGGCGGGACAATAGGTATGGGTGGGTCCCTGTTCGCCATCTACCCTCTCGAAGCACCAGGCGGATACATGCTCGTAACAAACCTATTTCTTTGTTCCATAATCCGAGGTCCCTGGTCGGGAGAATGAGACGTGCTTCCGGCTCTCTCCCGGCTCTTTTCCCTCCAAAAGAATTTGTTGCTAATTCGTTGCAGTTCGCCCGAACCATGGAGTGCTGGGACACCTTTGGAAATGGCCCCAGCTTCACACCCACTCGACCCTGGCTCTTCGAGCCATTCGACATCGTGCACTACCACGAAGTAAGCGTCGCCGAATACGACCAGCTAATGCTTTCTTACAAGCGCGGAGAATACAAGTTCGATATCCGGGAAGGAGTCTTCAGTCTCCATGATGTGTATGAGATTTTTGAGAAATCGAGGACAGACCCCAAAGTTATGGCGTTCAGAGAAGGGCAGAGGCGAGGAGTCGAGCAAAATCTTACCCTGGAGAAGAAGCTATATGGAGAGTGGGTTGCTGAGCAGGAAGCTGAGAAGAAGAGGGATGCGGAGAGAGTGAAGGAGATGATTGAGGCGGAGCCGTCGATTACGATTGACAGCCCAATCGATGCGAATGTGTGGAAGGTGTTGGTCGAGGTGGGTGATGTGTTGAAGGAGGGACAAATAGTGGCAATACTGGAGGCAATGAAGATGGAGATTAATGTTTTGTGTACAGAAGAAGCGGGAGGTACAGTGGTTGAGGCGATTGCGAGCAAACCCGGAACGGTAGTAAGTCCAGGAACCTGGATTATAGTTGCGAAGATAGATGAGAAGTAGCTGCTTGTGAATTCTTTCCAACGAAGTCTTCCGAGTTTCGAACCCCCCACTGCAGCTTCCTTGCTATCTTGTGAGGTCATATCATAGATTGCGGGCAGTGCGTCCGGTCAAGGGTTGACATGAACATGCCCATCTTTGTCGAAGGGCTACTTTGCTGACGGCAACCAAAGATTGAAGGTTAGATAACTTAAGTATTTTGAGGACCAGAGGACAAGGCGAGCACCGGGGAATTTGAGAACAAGGGAATTTGAGGACAAGGGGATATGAGCACAACCTTGATTTTAAGCGCCTCAGGGAGCAGACTTTTCACTTGCAATACTAGACCCACCATGCTTTGCACGCTTCAAATATATATATATATATATATAAGCAAGCACAAGCTTGAGATGTTTATTGTCTGATCGAACTAGTTCTATTCTGCGGCATTATAATCGCAAATTCAAATTTTTTTGATGAAAATCTGGGTATATAACCTAAAGCCTAGCTTGGAGTCAGAGAGACAAGCAGAGCAGCCAGCGAATATCGTTCAACCTCCGCTACAGACCCGGGCTGGATCCAGCACCAGGAACCTGATTTAGTCCTGTTTCGTTCCCTTCCATTCCATCGCCGCATCCTTCAAGCTCCAGACGAGGACCACAACGCCCCCAAGCAAAGCGGCAACTTGGTCCAATTCATTCATTGAGGTAGTCGTCTGAGGGACGTACTGCCGATCGCCCATAATATAAGTAGCAAGTCGCCCGATTGATAGAATTACCACCATGAAGAGTCCCCAGGCCTCACTTAGATCGAGCATATTCTGGCCATATGCTTGAACCCTATCATCGTCTGTTTGATCCCGATCAAGAAGAGGTCGCATCTTGGTTACAATCCTTATCCGGCTAACCAAGGCAAGAAACGCATAAACGCTACGCGCTAGAAACTGAGCAAGTAAAATGAATACCAAAAGAATAAATTGTCTCGTGGCAAGATCGACGTGGTCTTTTGACAGTGATGGGTAGTATCGGTTGAAGGTCCATAACAGTCCTGGAGGCGGACCTTTCCCCTTCGTGAACATAGGACCGACGTGAATCTCGGCGAGCTTCACGGCGGCACAAAGGTTCCAGACAATGGAGAGGAGCAGTCCCCGTTTCAACGGCATTTCTTGATTTGTGCGGGGTTTTTTCCAAAATGCCATGGCGATGAGAAGGACGGCCCCGAACTCACAGAATCGGACGCATATGGCCATGGGCGCCCGGATTGCCTCAGTGTAGAGCCATTCTTCAGGCTCTTGTCTGTAACGCGATGTCCGAGTCATGGTTGTTATGAATTTGTGGAATTCACCTCTCTTGAATGGATAACGGGCCAGCTTGGTTGCGGCGTCGAGTGCTGCGATTATCGGATATGTGATCATGGCCATGAAGTCGGCCCCGAGGACGTCGCTGCGCCTCTGCTTGCGGTTCAACGTCCACGTGACAAATACGGATGCGACAATGAGCACCCAGCAGGCGAAGTTTCCGGGGCCGTAGAGGGAGGGAACCCGTTGGTATACGAAGGCGTGCCAATCTTCAGGCGTTGGCCGTTGCCCTTCCTCTAGCATTGCAATCATGCGGCTGTTCAGGGGAGAGGGTTCGTCCATATTCTGGGTAAGTTAGAAGGCGGTATTTGCGATTGTCAAAGAGGGAAACTCAAAATGGGAGACGTACTTACAGATTTTCGAACGAGGATCGCTCTAGGGTTTGTTGGGCGTGCAGACGAAGTATGATGCAGTTTATTGAACAGTTACCAGCCACCTCCTGAATTTGTCTCCAGTAACGCCACAGCGGTTCAGCTGGGAAAATGTAAAACGACCCCCCTACGCCCACCCCCAGAAAATCGATTTTTAATTATACCTTCATTATAATTACAAATCCTATAATTGATTAATAGGTCATAGTATTTTCGATAATCTGACAACTGTATATTCATTTTAACCTTGTGGTACGGTTAGAATCGCCTATAAGGTAGTAAATTTTATTATTATTAAGCCCGTTGTGACGGACGGCGCCTCCGTATGATCTGCCGGGAGTCGGAATCAGGAAACAGGAGTGAAACAAGGGACTGAGCTAGAGATCTGGGCAGTACACTATTAAAGGTCGAGATATTCCTCCCTCCTTTACTCTCTAGCTTAGTATTTTCAATACATGAGATTCTCTGAACTTTGAGCCTTCGACCACTGCATTGATCTCGCCGTCACACCCGTCCTGCTAAAAAAAAAGGCACCTGCATACACCAAAAAAAAACAATTAAAAAAAAACACTACCTTACAGGCGATTCTAACCGTACCACAAGGTTAAAATGAATACAGTTGTCAGGATATCGAAAATACTATGACCTATTAATCAATTATAGGATTTGTAATTATAATGAAGGTATAATTAAAAATCGATTTTCTGGGGGTGGGTGGAGGGGGGTATGGGCGGTTGGCCCGTGGATACTCCTAACCGAACTTCCAAACCAAAATCAAGACCAATTTCCAAGATGTCATCGTGGCCAACAATTCCTATACACAGCGCAAGATGTATCCGATCTCATTAACATCTCCGCGAACACGAAGCCCTTGAGACTATATTTTGAGGTGGAGATGATTGGGGGAGCACAACGACGATACGGCTTGATGAGGCTTCGGCGGAGTCCAGATAGACTGGAGATGCTGCGGCCATCTCAGGTGTCGACTATACGACCTTGGAGCACCCCTTCATAGACGAGATATCGGACAACCCTTGATAGCGGCCGTTCTTAACGATGGAACATGCCACTGGGCAGTTGACGAAGCCGACCTGGACCTCGGGGTTGCGTGAGCATTTCGAGATATTTAGTGATGGACCGGAGGCTTTTGCTGCAGGCGCAATGCAACACAGTAGAGAAATTGTAGCTTTCTCAAATGGACTGTCTTCGACAATATTCGAACATCGAGCCAGACCAATTTGACAACGGCAAACACAACAGTCGTCGTTACGCCATCATAAATGATGACAGGTCTGTGGTAGGACACGAGGGTGACGCTGGTTTCTAGCCAAGCTACATGAAGCCACGTGCTTCTAAATGCTTCTAAAGCCCACGAACCTGCCATCTTTCAGATGAAAGAAATTCTCTTATGTCTATTATATTTTCCTGGAGGTTTGTGGATATTCTCTACGCCATGGTCCTAGCATACAGAGGATACCAAACACATCCCGTTGTTCGGTGTTTGGGAGTTCTCTGCCCTGGAATGTCCAAATAGACGGCTCGGGAAACCTGAAATTCATACAGTCCGGCGCTTTGAATCACAGAAGTCAGTCAAGGACGAACGCTCTTTCCCACTGAGAAGGGAAATTTTGGATTGGGCTTTGAGAATTTGCCAGAGTGGCCCAGGGGCTACGCCCTGCTAGGCTGCAGTGTACCAGTCATATTCGACACGGCCGTGGTGCCAAACGGTGAGATAAAAAACACCTCTCGTGTATTGCTCAATGATTTGTTGACTCCAACATGAAAGGAGGTCTCATTACATCTTTTGCCAAGTGACAAGCGGCAGTGCAAACATTTGAGAGCTGCATGATTACGTATCACTTGAAGCTGGCTTCAAAATTCCACTACGTACAGATTACCCTTTTAGGAACTTTTCGCTTCATATTCTCGCTGTGGATTGGCCGTGGCGGAGGTCCAGGTAGCCTACGCCCGTAACTCCCAATAATTCCCCCGATGTGGCGCAAGCTGCGCCCAGAGTTTCTACCAAAGACCACACCTTTGAATGCTTTATTACAACAATTGATTACGCCGATTTCGAAAGTGTTGCGTTCGCATTCGCTTATTCCTTGGCAAGCCTAGGGGTATTATTTCGATGACGCCGCACGATATCCTTTATATTTGAGAAATCCCAGAAATCGCTCCCGAGTATTGTACCCTACCCTTCCAAAGTGATATTGTTCTGCCTGTCTTCCGCTCTTCATTGCGATATTCCATCTCAACCCTCGATATGCACCACCGCGTTTCTCAAAACTGCACTGAGTTGACCCCTCTATGCCCGGTTGAGAATACCATCTACGGATATGCCCCAAACCTTGGCTTGAATGCCTTCTTCATCGCTATATTTGCGCTCTGCGCTCTAGCTCAATTCTTCCTGGGCACGAGATATAAAACATACTTCTTTGCTTATGTCGTCACTATGGGCTGCATAGGCGAGGCTATTGGTTACGGAGGGCGTATAATCATGCATTCAAACCCGGTATATATCCCCATTCAACGAGTCTTGTTTGGTGGTAGGTATACTGCTGATAGCAAAAATAGTATTCATCGCGCGGGTTCAAAATCCAGATCTCCTGCCTCATCTTCGCCCCAGCTTTCATCGCAGCAGGCATCTACCTGACTCTCAAACATATTGTCCTCGCCTTCGGCCAAGATAGAAGCAAGATCCCGGCTCGTTACTACACCTGGATCTTCATTTCCTGCGATTTCATTTCCTTGATGCTCCAAGCCGTAGGAGGCGGCTTCGCCGGTGGTGCCGGGAACAACGTGAATTTGAGAAATATTGGGACAAACCTGATGATTTCGGGTATCGTGTGGCAGGTAGCGACTCTGATCGCGTTCGCTGGATTGGTCATCGATTACATTATTCGAACACGACGAGCTTGGAATGGTGTAACTCCTGAAGCTAAGAGTCTCCTGAAACAGAGAAAGTTCCGCGGGTTTCTGGCGGCCGTGGCTGTCGCGTTCGTGACGGTCTTTCTGAGATGCGTGTACCGTATTGCTGAGATGGTTGGAGGCTGGGCAAATCCGATTATGAGGGATGAGATTGGTTTTGATGTCATGGAGGGAATGTATGTCACCCCTTCCCAAATCTAGGGGAGCAATTGCTAACCATTGAACTTTAGCATGATCGTTATCGCTGTCTTAGCCTTGACATTCTTCCATCCTGGCTTTTGTTTCCCTCAGTTGGCGGGCCAGCAAAGAGCGAAGGCTCCACCTGAACTTGAATCTTTAGATGAAAGCGATGCTGCACTTCGAGAGGAGAATACCCAAGAAGAATCGAAGCCGGTTCAAGTCTCAACAATTAAGGAGTAAAGCAGCAGACCTATTGCTCTCAAATAGTAGGTGCTAGAATGTGACAGGCGACTTCGAACAATGAGGGAAAGCAGATCCATGATATAATGTAGAATATACACAAACACAAATCTTCGTGTTGAATCGTGAAATAGAACTGTTGCGAAGTATTCCCCGAGCAAATTTGCCGAATCAGCTACGTTCTCGGTCCCCTCCTCTCATTCTTCATCGTCAGCTTCTGAACTTCAACGTTGAAACTGAACCGATATATAAATGAGTATTGTGGGTGCCATCATAGAATTTTCAACTCTATTCTTTCTGGATTTTGTTAGTTTTGAAAAGATTATCTTGAGTCTTTCAAAATGCCTACCCATACATACTTCAACAAATACCCCTCATTTCCCAGCGACGTTACGACTGCTCAACTTCCTCGCCTGTCATTCCCAAAAATTCTAAATTATGAGAAGGCAGAATCCGATGCATTTCAAGGCATGCAGGACCATGGGCTTCTTTCTGCTCGACTTTCAAGGGAGCTCTGAAGGAGAGGATTTCTTGAAGAAAGCCGAGGCTATGCTTGATTTAATGAGGAAGTCAACACTAAGGATGTTAATGAGTTGATGAAATATGCGTATCAGCCGCCTCGCTCATTACTTGGGTAAGTGGCCAGTGCTAGATCCAATGCTCCTCCTCTCCCAGTGGGGTTATGATTCTTGATTGATCTAACCTATATCTTCAATCACTTACTGCGTCATATTCAACCCAATCGGCAACCTCAAAATCGAAGACGGCCGTCCCAACGGCATGCAACTAACTCTACAACATCAGCCAGGACAACACGACCGACACCTCAATCCCTTATCAAATCCACCCTGCATCGAAGCTTACCGGTCTGAAATAAAAGCGTACGTGAAGCAAGCATATCCCATCGTCTTTCTCATCTGTTCCCACCTCGACAAGCAACTCCATCTCCATCCAAGCACACTAATCTTGATGTAACCCACGACCTGCCCCTCAGGAACACATCTCCGCATGCTGCAGTAGCCTCCTCAACCAATTGGCGATCAACGCACCAGTCTCTTCGGACACACAGACATCGGAACACTAACCATCCTCTTACATGTCACAGACGGTCTACAATTACTCAATCCAGGCGCACACCCAAAATATGATGGCGGCTGCATGTACATCCATCTTGTCCCGGGTGCACGATCGTCAGCCTCGGCGATGCGAAGGTAGAATGGAGCGCTGGGATTCTGTAAAGCAATATGCATCGTGTTGCTTTTGTGCCGGGGCAACAAGGTAGAGTTGATAGGTGTAGTCTTGCGTACCTGGTGCGGTTGGATAGCGATGTGCTAATGAAGAGGTTGGTTGGCGGGGACAGCTTGATTCCGGGATTGGAGAAGGGGGAGGAGGATAATGGTTCACGGGGAGGGTGTGGGAGGTGCAGAACCGTTTAAGTCAGGGAGGGGCAATGCGAAGAACAGAGTTAAGAGAGAGATTGCAGTTGAGCAGTAGGAGCAGGAACCGCTTCGCATAGTGGTGGGTCTTGTCAAGCAATGCAATGTCGATCAATTGAGGAACGCAGTCATGTACAGCCCATTTCTCACACAAATCAGCAAGAAGAAAAGACATCGTTATCTTCAATTTCTGGTGCCCTTCCTTAATCGTTGCTACTTTTAGCCCCCAAATCGGCGGACAGCTCCAGTGAGCCTATTTCAGTACTCGGACCCTCAACTTCTCCTATTTCCTCACTACCTTCGTAAGACTTACCAAAACACCACAATTCTGAACCAAAAAATCTGCTTCTACCACTTCCTCCCCCAGTCAAGCGAGAGATTAACAAGAAGCTCCTACCCGACTTACCTGACGCAGTATGCCGCCTTGCAGAATTCGTTTCAAGCTGGCACTCTGCCAAACACCTCCACACCATTCTTTCTTCTCCCAAGATATGGGTTAAGTAAGGTACAGCGACAAACAACCCCGCAGCACATGTAGCAGAAGCAAACGCCAAGCCTCGTGCCTTGTTTTCCTTTAACAATTGACATGAAATAGTATCACGTCAAGCACGAGGCAGCGTGACGGGAGAGGGCAGATCTCCCTCGTGTCTGTTGCTTTCCGTTTTCTCCGACAGCAGCGGCAGTACCCTTCATTTAATCTGGATGCGGTGTAATGGGTATGGTGATGATCGAGGTCCAAGGCATCCTCCTTGTTCTATTCATGAGATGCTTGAGTCTGAGTTTGATAACGAGGAGAGAAATAGGAGGTTGGAACGTATAAATACCACCTCTCTCGTCTCGAGCATCAGACTTCATCAACAGCACAATCTTATCCACTTCAACTCACCAAAACTAACTTCAAACACCAAAGAACCAGCGACCTCAACCATGCGCTTCCCAACCCCCCTCCTCGCACTCCTAACCCTACTCACCCTTGCCCTCGGCGCTCCATCCTCACTCAAGCCCCGCGCCACCGACGGATGGACAATCCAAGACTTCACCCGCGATTGCCGGGACGAGAATATTTGCATCTACGGCTTCACCCTCGATATCTATGGCTTCGCCCAACAGCATTGCACCATCATTGACGTCGCGGAGCCGGGCCCGGCGACCACGCATTCTTGGTACAATATCCCTTGCGAAGAGGTACGTCAAATCTCCTTTCCCTTGGCTTCAGTGCCTCTCCTATCCAGCCACATCCCATCCTGTCCCAGCACCCGAGTCCCAGCGTGAGAGAGGCGCTAAAAGCATACAAAGTTCCCAGACTGCCACATCTCCTGGGGATGGAACTACGACGGCGACTTTACGGTCATGACCGTCGTCCACGTGCCGACGCAAGAGGTGGCGTACTTCGGGTATGGTCATCCTAATGCTGGACTCCCAGTCGTTCAGTACCCGGATGTGGGGCCGTATGCTGTGGGGTGGACTGGGGCTCCAGCTTGAGCTTCCACCGGGAGACGGAGAGAGCGGAAGGTGAAGGCGGGAGGGGGGAATACAGAAGGAAAGGAAGAGAGAGAGAGAAGGGAGAGAAGGAAAGCGGAACGAGTGTGGTAGCTTTAATTGTGATTTTATTAGAAAAAAGCTGGTTCGCGAATGGCACTGGCCACTAAATTTTCTGCACTCCGTTCAAAAGTGCAATATGAAGTTGAAGGATCAGATCAAAACCCGCAACCACAGCTCAGGATAATATTAACGCTTCTTTTTCATTCATAACATAACTCGTAATCATCCTAGCCACGGCGCCAGTGAAATTGCACGAACTCCAGACGCAGACTTCCAAGTTCAGATAAACCTTCCCTTATCAGAACTTACACATGCACAAAACCAGAACAAATAAGTACCTGCCACCTTATGCAACGGCATCTCTAATGCACCGCCGCCCGATTACCAAAACGCCATGCATCCATCCGTCCAACAATCCACAATGGGTATATATGGCCAAGCCAAAAGTAGCCTCCTTTCTGGGGTGGAGCCAGTTTGGACAATGCGTTTCCGTACTCCCCCATGCAAAATTCCAATTTAGTGGCTTAGGCTCTTTCTCGAGCCAACGCCATGCCTTCTACGCCTACTGGCAGTTGCGGCGGCCATTCCCACAAATGCTTGATCGTCATTCGAGCTCTCTCCGTCGAACTTCTCATGGCCGACTGTGATAATCTTGATGACGTTACCCAATCCCACAGCAATGCTCCTATTGCCTATTTTCTGCAGTGGCCCAAGACTATTGACCAGCAGATTTCCCTTTTCGTTGTACCCACAGAGGGGAGTGACAGCTCTCTCGCCACGAGAAGAGATTGACCAAACTTCCCACGAATCCTCGGCTTCCTGAGTTTGGAGGCGAAGAGATTGAGGGCGGCTCGCGCCTCGACGTCGAAGACCGATGTTCGCAACGGCACGAGAAGAAGCCGCAATGTCCGTTGGCGCCTCAACCTTCCGCACTCCTACCAAGTAGCCAACATTCAACGCCTCCCATCGACCTGGATTTCCGATCGTGTATCGATGCTCCACTGTTTCGCGCCAGAGACAACAGGTCTTACTTCCCGGAGTGAAGGGATCTCGAAAGCAGATTGTATCGCCCTCACGCTGAGGGAGGTAGCTCTGCATTATGCATTCACCGGTCTCTGCACTTGTATATGCAAGAGCAAGGTTCGCTAGTCCTATTGAGCCACATTGAGGTCTCCTGCGGGTAGAGTGGATACAGCGAAGAGAGTCCTGCTTCATCGACTTGGTGTGAAAAGTGTGTGTTACCCTGTGAGTCTCAACATCGATGAGATCTACCGTGTGATCCCTAACGGCGAGAAAAGAGCTTAATGTAGGGAGCGGCAGGATGGAGAAAACTTCTTTGTCGTCTGCCGGCTTCGGGACTTCGAGGCCTTCCGAGATCCAACCTGCTTCAACCTGCTTGGCTACATGGATGCACCCACGTTTCGATGAGGTGATTATTCGAGCTGGTGGATTTGGTAAAGTAGCATTTGGCTTCTCAAAATGTTGACGAACACTGACAAGCGGACTGCGGCATATCTGGAGCTCAACGACCTCCCCACTTTCGACGTGAAGCTCAGACATCAATCCGTTGTGCCGGACCACAAATACAGGATCGATAAATTCGGTTGCGTCGTGGCCAAAGAAGAATGCTACTGGAATACGCCCTTTAACGTCGACGTGGATCGAAGGCCCCCATCTTCCTTCCGGGATGTTCCACAGGAAGACTCGATTCTGGGCAGACAGCACAGCAAGCCAGTTCGAGTCACTGTCGATGGAGATAGCTAACACCGGAAACGGGTCGATGTGTGACTCTGGATCCTGCACAAGATAGGTGACTGTATCTTTGCGAACGTTCCAGATGCGGATCAACCTATCCAAGCCCACTGAAGCAATCACTCCTTCTTTCGAGGCTGCAAGAAGCATGACATCAAGGTTGTGGCCTTTACCCAATGTCTTGATAGATAGTAGGGGGTCATCCTCAGGTCTGGCCTCTTCCTCTCCAGGCGACTCATCCCAAAGGAGATAATTCATCAGAAGCGTAACTGCCGCAACAATTATGACGACGGTGATGAGGAACGTGCCACCTTGATTTCTTACAAAATCGTAAGCGGCGGGGAGGAATCTTCGAACTCCAGCGTTGGTGGGGTTCCGATCTGAGCCGTCCATGACAAATATTAGTGGGTCGTAAACGCGAGCAATGTAGCTGTTAGCATGTGGTTTGATGACTTGAATAACCTCATGTGCAGTCTCGTGGTCCTGCATTCGAAGCCACGCAGTGGGTGTCCTCGCCTGGTTAATGTTGGCTGAAAGTGGAGTTGCGGCACTTTGCTCGAGGGGCTGAGGCTCGGACTTCATCAGCCGGAAGAATCTTAATGTCGTTCGGAACAAGCTTTCCTTGTCAAAGAAGTGCCATTGTGCAACAAGAACAAATCCCACGAGCACGATTGTACCTGCTATCCGTGTAGAGAAGGGTGCCTCTCCCCTGATGATAGCATCTGTCCAGGTTTTCCTCTTTGGAAATTGTGGATTCAAAGTCCGTTCTTTCGGGGTGGATGCACGTTGCAGAGAATCACTCAGCTCTGTCCGCCGCACGTCGATACTCAACACGGCAGAAAAGAAAGTCAGGAGGTAGAAGAAGTCGAATGACAGGGCAATTGCTGCGAAGGTGCAGAAGTTGACAATTTGCGGAGACACGACCTTCGAAAGCAGCCACAGAATAAACAGATTTTGAGTGACTCCAGCGAGAGCAATATGACCAGTCTGGCCTAATGCTTCGCCCATTCTCGCCGCGGCGGAGTGCTCCGGTGGGGTCATAATAGCAGCGTTGATAAGCCGGAATATATTCTCCATCCCGACTGTGAGAACGACAAGGGGATATGCCTCTCTCGGTATCTTTGATAGGTCGATCTTGAATACAGCGCAAATTGTGAAACTCGACAAAATCGATACTGCGATTTGGCTCACGACAGCGAGGATGAGACCCATCCGAGATCGCAGGGCGCGGAGTTTGGACAAGTTATGTGCAAAGTAGATTGCCATCATGGCATATGCAATTCCGAGTAGGAGATGGTCTTGGAAAGAGAGAGGCTGGAAGCGAAACTCGTACAAAGTACTGGCGAATGAGCGACCACTGGGAGGATACAATTGCCAATTGTCGGACCCCTTGAGCCCAAGTGCTTGGGCTTTCCGTTCCCACTGCTTACCTACCGGCGAATCCAGCATATGAACCAAAGTAATGACCAAGGCGTCAGCAGCGACTAATCGGTGATCTTCGAAGCGTTTTCCACTAAAAACGATTGAGTGTCGAAGAGTAACATTGACAGATGTTGCTTGACGGGAACCATGGTTGACCGTGGTTATAATATCTTTATCTCCAGCAATTTTCTCTGCTGAACAGGACCAGTATTGTAGAGGAGAATGAAAGAACCAAGAAGAATTGCCCAACCCGTTGATAGCGTGTAGGGTATCGCGCATGTCCGTAGTCAAGTCCACCGATGAGTTGTCAGGATAGACTGGATTCGATGGTCTTCGAGGGTCGAAATCCATTGTGGGGCCGAGTAATTCATTTTGTATCTCTAATGCGTTCAGAAGAACGTTCGGTTCTAATGCTTTCATAAAACTACCTGCAGGGTATTAGCAACGGAAACCACAATATACAAAGGTTCCTCATACCATGGACCCACATTGACCGCATAACCACATCCGCTCGCGTATTGGCAGGGCCTTCAAACGGCTGAGCCGATGTCCAGACATGATGGGGTAAGTTTGACGCGCCATTGGTGAAGTCGTTGGTGTAGAGGAATGGGAAAGGGTAGATTAGGATGACAGCGGTAGCGATTGAGATTAAGAGGGCGATAACGGAGTGGCGCGCTGCATTGTTGCCATAGCGGGTGAAAGCAGATCGCAGGGGATGCTTTTGATCAAGGACTGGTGCTTCCGTTGTTCTGCGGTAGAAATTAGCAGGTTGCTTGGAGACAACAGTGCGGTTGGCAACGTACCCACGAAATGGATACAACAGATACCAAATCATCGAGGCTGGATTGTCGGCAACTTGGCCTGCTAGCAGAAGAGAAGCGGTGCCTAGGGCAGTAGCTTAGACCGGTTAGCTAACGAGCAACACCTGGTTGAGCAAAGTATGCGCCCGCATGAGGTGTGTCCTAGCAATTGAGTTGACGTCTGGGGTTTGGCTGGCCAGGTTCAGACTGCGCGACGCTTCGCAACCATGATGGGGTGTTGTTGCAAGTATCATCAACCAGGTGACAGTTCTTGATATCCCAGTCTATCAATCGGCGCATGGCACACAATGGGTGATGGTTCGTTGATGGAAGTTCCGCCAAGGCAAAGTTGACAACAGAAAGTTCTGATGTTGTCGTGGTCCATCAAGATTACGATTGAGACGTCGAAGCGAGGGCCAAGGTGGTCGAAATGTGGGACAGCTGCGACGCCGGCAAATCAGGGGCAGGAAGGAGCAGGAGCAGGAGCAGGAGCAGGAGCAGGAGCAGAACCGGAACAAACACCACTGGGAAGGCCACCAAGTATCAAACAGCGCTCACAGCGAGAGCGAGCAGTTCTCGAGCAGACCGGCAGCTCGTTCGTATATCAATCGCCTTTCCAATGAGCGAGGCAATCCAATCCAGCATGCGAGACTTTCCTTGAGGCCGAGAACCAGCAGTGCGGGCCTCGGCGGCTGCTGTGGCACGACACACAGAACAGACAAAACAAGGAACGCTTCCCACTCACTGTTTTCTGCTCGAGTGCCCGCCCTCCAACATATCGCAAGTAGTGAAGCCAACAGCGAAGGCAAAACGGTGCCAACCACGCCTTTGGGTCCTCCTGGCATGGAAGCCGAGCCTGCGGTGGAACGAATCATGCTGCACTGGGGCAAAAGTCCAGACCTCTTCCCCTGTTTCCGTCCCTCATGGCTGGCTGTATGCGCAGCTGTCAATGGCGTCTAGAACACACGATGAGCGGCGAGGGGTAATGGTATCACAGCACAACAGCAGTTCTACGTCGTTCTTCACTTCAACAACGTACGGGATCCAGCCTTCTATATATGTTCTCGAAAGATGTCCTCGAGCCTTTGTGCAAGCCGACTAGCTCAAAATCGTATGCTTTCTGCGCTTTCTGACACAATTATCAGGCCACTCTTAGGATTATCGGCAGCGGTTTTGCCCCTCCTTCCAGGGACGAGCGAATAGCATCCGGCGATAGCTTTATTACTGCAAAACACCATGCGCATGGATCAACCACGGGTCAGAACTGCTGAATAAGAATGCGGTGCTGAAAGGCCGCAACTTCGCAAGACCATCTTTTGTCGAGGGCCGAGGCTGCCAAGCGGTGTATTTGTGCTTTTTCTGGGTGGGAGTGAGCGTCAAGCCGGGGTCGCTGCATTGGGAGAAGTTTCAGGTTTACATTTCGAGGGGGCATTATGTACTCATCTGGACACTAGAGGCTCTCCCGGGCCAATTCAGCATTCTTTCCCCAATTTTGGACTCCAGCCCCTGCAACTCGACCAATTCATCACGTGATACCGGACACTCTTTGAGGAATGATCCAGCAGCGGCATATCCAAGAGAATTATTGTTTATCCACCATCTGCTGTCGGTCCGCTTTCTTCAATCTCTATTCTGCTATGAAAGACTGACACAGCACGTGACCTGTTCCGAGTCCCCTCGATTGTGCTAAAATTGCAGTGCGTCAAGTTTCAACACCATCCAACACTCCTGCCCCACTTTTCCGAGTCCCCTCGATTGTGCTAAAATTGCAGTGCTCTCAAGTTTCAACATCTCCGACACTCCTGCCCCACTTTTCCGAGTCCCCTCGATTGGCAGTGCTATGCAAACTATTGGACGGACGATTTTCCTGCATGATAGAATATGCATGATGTCTCAAAACTCCTGCCCCACATCTCACAATAGCAATAGCAACCTCCATTGTAAATCGAGGACGTGGCATGACTTTGATGTCACATTTACTTTGTTCACAATACATGTCATTTCGGTTATTCACTCTGCACGACTGTGCATTGTTCATAAGTCAAATTTAGCGTTCCCTTGTCCCCGCATCACCAGTTTTTAATTCAAGAAGTCTTCGACTTCTTGAATTCTGCACAATCCGAATTACCATCTGAATCACCCACTATCCAACCGACCCTTTCAACAATGGACAATCTTGATCCATTTTTCTTCGCATCTCGGACATTTCCGTGCAAAGACTCCACTCTCCCATTTTGGAGAACAGAGCTTCACGAGCTGGATAGCCATCGTTCAACGGAACAGCTTCCTGAGTCATGCGATGTTCTGATCATTGGCGGAGGCTATGCTGGCATTGCTGCCGCATACCATCTTCTCTGTGGAGATGATTCAAGTACAAGTCCAAAGCCTTCAATTGTCCTTGCAGAAGCAAGACAGGCATGCAGTGGTGCCACGGCAAGAAATGGTTTGTCAATCCCCACCTCTCATCATCATTGTAAGAAAACCAATTCTCTTTTGTAAGGTGGCCATCTTCGTCCTTCAGTTTACTCTCGGATTCCCATGTACACAAAGCAATTCGGACTGGAAGCCGCAGTCGAAGTAGCAGACTTCGAATTCGATCACGTGGCCGCAATTGCTGCCCTCGTCGAGAAAGAAAAAATCGATTGTGACTTCACATTAACTCGGTCCTTCGACGTTTACACCGACAAGGAAGAAGCAGAGACAGCCAAGAGGCATTTCGATGAATTCAAGAAAGCCGGAATAGCTAAAAGCACCATGAATGATCTTGTTTGGACCGGAGCCGAGCACGCTGAAGAGGTAAGTGCTTCTCCAAATCAATGTTCATATGATTAACAAACATCTAGGTATCAGGCGTCAAAAACTGTATCGGCTGCTTCTCATTCACAGCAGCCCATCTTTGGCCTTACAAACTAATGATGCACCTCCTCGCCCGCGCTGTCTCCAGCGGTCTAAACCTCCAGACCCACACCCTAATACTCTCCATCTCTCCCTCTACCTCCTCCCCAGGAAAGTGGACAGCAACCACCCCTCGCGGCAGTATCACCGCCTCAAAAGTAATCTTCGCTACAAACGCCTACACGGCCGGTCTCCTCCCCGAATACGCCAGGAAAATCGTGCCCTCAAAAGGAATCTGCTGTCGCATCATCACCCCACCTTCCTCCACCCACCCAGAACTGAAAAACACCTACGGTCTCCGCCTCGGAAACGGAAGCTTAGATTATTTCATCCCTCGCAACGACGGCTCTATAATCCTCGGTGGCGCGAGGAGTACCTTCTTCTCCGATCACGAAAATTGGTACAATAACACCGACGACTCAACCTTGATCAAGCCTGCCGAGAAGTACTTTGATGATTACATGCAAACCAATTTCCTCGGCTGGGAAGAAAGCGGAGCACGAGTAGACTGTATCTGGACGGGCATCATGGGGTATAATTCCGACACGCTTCCGAGCGTGGGAGAGGTACCCGGTAGGGAGGGGTGTTTCATTGCGGCGGGGTTTGAGGGGCATGGGATGCCGGTTATTTGGTTGGTTATGAAAGGGATTGCTGAGTTGGTGGGTAGTGGGAAGGCGTTTGAGGAGGTAGGTATTCCGAGGGTTTATAGAACGACGAGGGAGAGGTTGGAGAGTGCGGTTGATGTTTTGGGGCCAAAGAAGAGGTAGTTGGGAATGGAGCGGGTTTTTTGGGTAAGGGAGTTTGGAGATAGGACAAAGATGGGAGGTGTCGTGAATACACTTGTGGTTTGAGGTGAGAAGACAGGCTTAAGAGTGCGATGCTTTGAACTGAATGAAGGACTGGAGTATTCCTTCTTCTCGCTTGATGTGAAGGCGACCTTTCTTCAACCGCGATTGGTGCCATGCCGCACTGTAATCTTAGCGCAAGCAAGGTGGAGGGCGGGGTGCCTATTTCCCTAACGTGGTTTCTAGGCTTTTCACTACACCCTCCACAAAATTTGCGGTGGGGTAACAAGCAAGAGATATGTGAATACCATCCCTTCGTTTGGCAAGACATGGTCCGTACTGGAAAGGGGGGGCCTGGCTCAGGGGCGAAAAAGCGATATATGACTAATAAGTTTCTAGGCAAAAGTACGCCTTTTCGCCCTGAGCCAGGCCCCCTTGCTAGCAAGGACGAACTGGCCAAACAGCCCAGGTGCGTTGGCACTCAGGCTTCAGGCCGGCTGCGCTAAAAAAAAACTACCCCTGCAATAGGCAAGGTGGAGATGCAGCCAGTAACAGCCACTTTTTGCACTGCAATTTTAGCCTCCGCAGCGAGGACCAACACCTGGAGGCTGAAAAAGTTCAAGACAACTTTAAAATCGTACTTGCTGCACGGTAATTTTCGCCCACCTGCGAGGATTAAGATTTCAAGCTACATTATTTCGTAAGTACGGAGTCATTGCCTTTGCCCTTCCTTAGCACCTATTTTCCCTATATTCAATTACTTCAATTTGCCTCTTCACGAGGTCGCTGGAGCTCGGGATTGAAAACAAGGCTCGCTTAGCTCACATACTTTGGCAAACCCCGCACTGAGTGATTAATCTCATCTCTATAATATCATCTACTAGATCTCCTAACTAGATGCCGAGTCCCTCCTCGCAAGACTTCTATGCAGGGTATGCTGCTTCATAAAAGCACCACAAATCAAACTCAACACCGCAATACTAAACCCCGTCAAAAACACCCCCCTCAACGCCAGCGCAAAGCTATCCAACACGCCCTTCCCCCACCCTTTCGGCAAATTTTTCAACTCATCAAAATTGTCTCTGATCCTCCTGATCTCGTCTTCCGCGCCCGGCCAGCCGTCGAATTTCTCGTGAAGCGAGGAGACAAGCAGGTTCTGGTAGACGGCCGAGGCGACCGTGATACCGATTGTGGAGCCCGTGGAGCGGAAGGCGTAGGTCGCAGAAGTGATGACGGCCTGGTGCTCGTGGTCTACAGCGCTAATTACGGCCAGCAGGGTGATGGTCAAGGTTCCGCCGTAGCCGCAGCCGATGAGGAAGAGGTAGATGTATTCGGGCCAGTCTGGGCCGTAGATGCTGAGGGTTGGGAGCATGCCGGCGCCGCAACAAACGCTGGTTAGAGAGAGTAGGGAGAGCCATTTGTATTTCCCGGTGTGGTTCATGATGAGACCTGCACCGAGAGAGCCGATTGAACTTCCGATGGATTGGGGGATCAGACTCATGCCTGCGGCGGTTGTGGAGTGGCCTTTGACTTGGAAGAATATGGGGACGTAGAAAGCGCCCATATAGACTACCATTGTTTGTAGCCAGTTTGTGAGGCATGCTGCTGCCACGGTTCGGTGGAGGAGGAGCCTGACGGGAATCACGGGCTCGGAGGCGATGTATAACTCGACGCAGATGAAGGCACAGAGGGCCACCACGGAGAGCGGTAAGGAGACCAAGACAAGCGGGTGTGTCCATGGAACAATATTTCCCCCGGAGTTCAGTCCCAAGAGCAACAGCAGAAGTGTAACCACCAATGTAAAAGCCCCGAGAAAGTCCACGCGAGAGAGCCTCGACCTCTCGGACCTCCTAGGCGGCACGTTGACGAACCACCACACTAGTATTCCAGACATAACGACGAAAGGAACTTGGGATAAGAACGCAACTCTCCACCCCCAGGTATCGTTCACCCATCCACCAAATATGCCTCCCAGTCCAGCCCCACTTCCAAAGCACACATTCCCAATCCCCTGAATCAAGCCTCTTCTCCTCAGCGGCACCAAGTCACTCCCCACAAATGTAGATATAGCCATCAGTCCTCCACCGCCCATCCCTGCCACCACTCTTCCTGCTATCATGGTCCATTCCGACGTCGCAAGCCCACACATCAAGTTCCCAGCCGCGAAGAAGATATTTGAGATGACCAGCCCGGTTCTGCGACTGAAAATGTCGGTTAAACGGCCGGAGATCGGCTGGCAGGCGGCATTGGCGATTAGGTATGAGGAGGCTAGCCATGAGAGGAGGGAGAGGGAGTTGAAGGAGGTGGAGATAGGCGCGGAGAGTGTGGCGATGATGGTGCTGTCCAGGGCTCCGAGGAAGACGCCAACGTAGACAGAGGCCAGGGTGATGTATAGACGACTTGCTGAGAGCTCTTCGGGGATGATTACCTCTTCTGCAGGGGATTCTTCTGTGTCTGCGTCTTCGTCCTGAGGCTTGGGTTGATCGTCGCTGAGTAAAGGCGTTTCTTCGTCGGCGAGCTGCGAGGCCGGCGCTGCTTGTGAGGTATTGCTGTTGATGGCCATTATGGCGGTAGATGATTAAAAGTATCCGAATGGAGCAAAGGCAACAAAAGAGAGGGTCATACTTATACCTGTGCGGAATTGCAGGGTTTGTTGGAAAGTGGGATATCAGCAGAGAAAATGCCCTCAGGAGGCAGATCGCTAGGCGGATTCAATGACGTTCCGTGCGGACCCTGGGCATGGTTCTTGACCCCCATGTGACAAACGTGTACGAGGAGTGAACTTAACTTCAATTCGATCAAGAAATAGTGAGGCCATTCAGATGGCTTAAAGAGAAGAAACAATGCAACAGTGAGACGGCGATAAGAAAAGTGTTGGTGGAACCAAGTTTCAACCTACCTCCCCCAATCTATTTTTATCACTGTGGCTCGGCTGAGGCCGAACTGGGAGCGAGCTGAGCTGCAGCCTGTGGGAAGCGCGTCGAACTGAGCCTCCCTCGACTCGATCAGACCACGCACTCTCGTTATTTCTTTGCACAACATTCACTTCTTTGCCTCTTAATCAGTATACCGACCCTCCTCCCATTCCCTCCTCTACAAGAACTCTACGAAATTCGCAGACCTTCCAACAATAAACAAACTCCCCTCGACAACCTCAAAACAAAATTCGAGACAGTGACAGGTTTCCACAATGGTCGAATTCGACGTCCACAACATCCAGAAGATAAAGCTGGGTGTGCATATTACTCAAGCGGCCTTCATCGTCGTTTCTTGGGTCATTGAGATTGTTGTTTTCAACAAGGCGTCAAGTATTGATGCCAGACCTGGCTGGTATTTTGGCCTTGTAAGCAACCCCATTTTGTCTGCAAAGACACCATCCGCAGACTATTCAAAGCTAATTATTGATTAATCCAGTGCTTCTTAACAATCCCGGCCATTATTTATTTGACAATGACTCCTCGCTTTCCTCGCACCCGCAAATTCGGCCCTCCTCTCGCCTTTACAATCGTGGATATCCTGTTTGCGTTCTTCTGGATCTCTGCATTTGCCTCGCAAGCAAGCTATAACTCGAGTGGGAAATGCAAAGGTGCGTGCGGTGCTAGCAAAGCTATTGTTGGAATGGGTGTCTTCATCTGGTGCGTAAATTTGCGAGCCCCGATTGATTTTTCCACGGATAGGCGGCATAACGCTAATTATGAAAATAGGTTGTTCTGGTGCTTAACAGCATTGATGTCGGTCTATGGCTACATTTATTTCCGCCGCGAAGGCTATCTCCCAGGAGGCTCGAGAGCGCCCCACAATGCAAACATGATCGATCCGGACAAGGAGGCATTCTCAACGGCTCCTCATGACGACGAGTACGCACCTGTTCACAATGTGGATGAGCATGAACTTCCAGACCACCATGAAGGTAGTGGCTATGGTGCTGGACCTTCATCGGTGGGAGGTGGATATGATGCACCAAGTTATACAAGCGGAGGATATCAACCACCTCAAGTCCATGATGAGCCAACGAGTTATACTGGTTATACCGGCTCAGCGCCGGTTAACACTGGACCTGGAGGACGACTTCATTTTCCTGATGCAAGATACGACAATGTTTGAGTGGCGTTGTAAAAATATGGGCTGATGGGCTTGCACAAAGGCGTTTTGGACATGATTTCGGGTTCGCCGTGTTGATACCAATAGATGTGCAAATAGAGGATTCTTGGTCGGCACCACTCAGTGCAAGAAACAATGACGGATTTTAAGTGTTGCACGGTAAGTTCTGAGACGTGGAGGTTCGAGCACCAGGAGAGTTACGAACTCCCGTCCTGAAGACCCCTCATTTCAACCCCTCCACACCTCCAAATTCCCATATTTCACAAGCCACTCGGAATCCGCTCCGTATTCGAATTTGTGTGGGTGTATCTTCGAGGCTGAACCTCCATTTACCCATTCCCAATCCTCGGGCCGAAGCAAGCTTGATCTGCACTGGGGTGTCTCCTTCCTCGCGGCCCAATCCGCGGATCTCTCTCTCTCACGAATCACTCTGGCTAATTTGCACATGTGTAACTTCAGGAAGGCTCAGCAGTGCGCACATGAAATTGTCCGCTGCTGAGAATCGGCACCGTTCTTTCCTTCGCTCAGATGAAGGCAGTGCGGGTTTAGGGTTAGGGGTCGTAGCTGCCAAGGACGGCTGCGCACGGTCTGCTGGACGAATGGAAAACCCAGCCTGTTGCGCACTACTGTACGTTGTACTATGGTAAATGGGGAAACAGAGGTTAATCTGATTCTAGCAGGTTCTGCGCTAGCAGGGATAATCAACCAGTTGTTCTTTCGGATTCAGAGAAATACTACCTGATTCGGTTTGGTTCAGCTATGGAGAGTTAACCTTTGTTACCCCCAATACGAAGTATCCGTTATGCTGCGGCTAGGGCTGTACGTTGCTAAAAATATGGGAACGTTAAAAGGTCTCTTCTACATTATATGAATTTGCTAAAGCTTTATATAAATGCATAAAAACTTTATATACCTGTAATATAAAAGGTATATTAATAGAGTATAAGAGGATATGGATCTGTTATTATCGTATTAAAATTTATAAATGTTTGAAGTTGAGAGGAAAAGTGTAAGCGAGGTAGAAGGATCCACCAGCCAACCCACGGGGTAAGCTGACTAATCCAGCTGTGGTGAGCCAACCGCCCATACTCCCCAAGCGCCCACTCCATCTCATCACAACAGAATAAAACGGAAATTTTGAGTAGATATTCGTGATCAACGACCTTAGTTTACTGTAGTGATTCTTAGGGTTTCCAGCGCTTTCCAGCACTTTAGAAAAATCTCAAAATTTCAGTGTTCTGATAGGGTGTGAAGTAAATGCCTCTCTAGTGAGGGGTTTTAATAGCGGGGCAAAAACAATCAAAACACTATCATAGTCGATTCTAGCCGCATTACTAGTTTTCAACAGACGCATAGCTGTTTGAATATCGAAGATACTATAAAGTATCGATATGACACAGGATTTGCAATTATAATAAAGAATCATACTTTTGGGGTGGGCGGTGAGGGGGTCGTGGGGGTTTGGGCGGTTGGTTTGTGGATCCTTCTACAAACCCTGGCCGCAGCGGAACGGATAATGCCCGCTCTTCACAAGTCAATGCCACCAAGATCAGCACGAAAACAAGATGTTGTGGGGTTGGCCCTAGTACGGCCCGAAGTGTGCTCTCGGTTTCGTCTCCTCACCGTCAACACTCAACGCTTTGTTCCCAAGAAAGCGTGAAGATTCCGTCAACACCCGGCGGCTATTTGAAAAGAATTGGGATAGATTCAGCCTCGCGAACTTCAAACAGCTACATAATCACTTTCTCCCTGCTAGAAGGAAAAGCCATCCCACGTCAATTGAGCAACCGGACGATAGCAACACCATCAATTCAAACATCCCATCAAATTACACCTCGAAAGATATCAACTGATCCTCAATCAAGTCGTCAAGATGGCTCCTAAAGTCAGTACACCTCTCTCCCACTTTCCACAGAACAGAGCTGACCCCCAACAGATCACCACCCTCCTCTTCGACTGCGACAACACCCTCGTTCTCTCCGAATCCCTCGCCTTCGAAGCCTGCGCCGAGCTCGCTAACGAGATCCTCGCATCGCGCGACATCCCCGACCGTTATACCGGTCCGCAACTGCTCTCCGATTTCGTCGGGCAGAACTTCCGCGGCATGATGGTCTCCCTCAAAGCCAAGTACAAATACGAGATGTCGGACGCCGAGCTCGAGACCTACGTGACCCGCGAAGAGGACGCGGTCATCGCAAAGCTGAAGGAGAAGCTCAAGCCATGCGAAGGCGTGGACCGCGAGCTGGAGAAGCTAGAGCAGCATGGGAAGTACCACTTAGCTGTGGTGAGCTCCAGTGCGCTTAGGAGAGTCCAGGCGAGCATCGATAAGGTGGGCCAGGATAAGTACTTTGCGGGCGAGCATGTGTTCTCTGCTGCTACTTCCCTGGAGAAACCGACTAGTAAGCCGGATCCCGCAATTTATCTGCATGCGATGAAGGTCCTGGGCAAGACACCCGAGGAGTGTGTTGCGGTTGAGGATAGCAAGTCCGGTGCGACGGCCGCATTTAGGGCGAATATTAAGACGATTGGGTATACGGGGAGCTATGAGAAAGAGGAGGAGGAGAAGATGAGGCAGGTGTTGACGGATGCCGGTTGTGTGGTTGTTATGAAGGATTGGAGTGAGTTTGAGGGTTGCTTGGATAAGATTGAGAGCGGAGAGGTTTAGAGGAATTGTTCTTCGAGCCGTCCTTGCAAAGTTGCTGGCAAGCATTGAGCCATAAATACGGGTTTCACTCGATAGATAGGCGTCAAGATGGTAGACAGCGTGTTTATTCATCCTCCTGTTTCCTTAGTTTATCTTGATGAGTTGCTTTGATCTCAAAATACTTTTCTTTAAAATGTTCTCACGCACATAAGCTATAAGTATGAGTGGAAATCGAGTGTACCATTACAACTCGGATCATCTGTCACCGGACCATCTCCATGAATATCTGCATCTTTTCTACAAGCTGGAGGCAAACAAATCTCTCTCTGTCTAACCCCCATTTACGACCCGGCGCACTTTTTCGTTGATACACTTACACTAAGCCTGGATTCTTGGCCGGAAGAGTTTAAGATGTGTGGTGATCGAAGAACAGTGGCTGAAGTTCTTCAGTGGGCTGAGTCTGTAAAAGGAGGTAAACTTCTACTTAAGCTCCAAGACATTGACAGCTACTAAAATACATGAGTGACCAATTCTCGACGGAAATCATACAAACAAAAGACCTAGCTGCTCACCTTGAACATGCTACGTACTAATAAGACTTTGCAAAGGTGGCACGTATCCAGGAACTCACTGCGACAGAACAGGGGCGATACGACTCACACCGAACCTTAACGTCCTTGTAGATGTGGTACGGACAAACTTTTGAGATTGGCTAAGAGCCCATTGGGGACGCAATAGACTGCCAACCAGACGAAGCTCCAAGACGAGACAAAGTAGATTGTCAAGGTCAACTAAAGAGGCTTTCTAGGGAATTCAACGTGGTAGGGAAATCCTGGTTTGAAATGTACACTCAATGCTCAAAGATACGCATCCCGAATGATGGAATGCTAGAAGATCCCTCTTCCCCCAGACTCCTGAGCACGCGGCCTTGAAAGAAGATCAGTGCATAGATATAGACATAATGGTATTTTGGTAGCAGGACTTCAAATGTGAAGGATTTCGAGTATGGAGAGAAAAAGGGGGAATTGGGTTGATCACGTGAATGCAGCTTATCTATCGTGCCCCGCCTTCGAATAACTTTTCCTATATCTCCGCCTCCAGATGCTCCAATTGACCTCAATTCCTAGGTACACATCCTACAACATACCTTACACATCCCCAATACTCCCTTGACCTCCTCACATCCTCCAAAATGGCGGCAGAAAACTACGAAGCGGCAATATCCCTAATCGACGAAGCGCACTCCCAAGACCCAAATATTGCCATCGTCGACGGCAAAGACGTCCCCTACGAGCTGCACTACGCCCAGAAAATGACACACTACCTTTCCCTGCGCTCCCCAGACGCGTCACCGATCCTCAAGGTCGCCATACGAGCGCAGCATTTCCGCCGCTGGGAGATCCCTCGCGATTCGTACCCGATGACCAAGGCGGGGTATTTGAACTGGAGGACATTCTTGAAGAAGAGACAGGCGGATCTAGCGTCCGCCGTATGTGTGGGCTGTAATTTTGCCGCGGAGGAGGCGGAGGAGGTGGCGAAACTGATAAGGAAAGAGGACTTGAAGAAGAACGAGGAGACGCAGATTCTGGAGGATGTGGCGTGTTTAGTGTTTTTGGATGATCAGTTTGAGGCTTTCGAGAAGGAGCATGATGAGAAAAAGATAATCGATATATTGAGGAAGACGTGGGGAAAGATGAGCGAGAGGGGACATGAATTGGCGTTGGCGATACCGATGTCAGAGACGAGTAAGGAGTTGATTGGGAAGGCTTTGGCGGGGTGATGAATGGATGTTTGGATCGATGTTTTGGGGGGAGATGTGTGTTCAAGTATGTATAATTCCACAATGTCTATTGTGCCTGTACTCCAATGCTCGAGAGAATTTGTAACGCTAGCGCGAGTGTTGTCGCGAGACATTCAGAATAACAGCCGCCCTGTTGTTCCGATCAATTTCCCCAGGGGTCAAGATTACAAGTGAACGCATTTCTTAGTTACGTGGTTACCAACTGTAACTACGAACAAAATATGGATCATGATCAAGAAGAAGTGCAACTTGATTAAGAGCTCCAAGAGACAAGCCTCTGGAAGCTTTTTGTTAGTCGCTATTCTCGAGTCCGACCATCTTCAGAGAATTGGTCCACAATCTCCCTGCCTTCTCCTGACCAAAAGCATGCGGGGCGTACCCTGGAACGAACGGCAAGTGTTCCCCATCCGTAGGAGCAGGATGCAGAGGTGTCCTTTGAAGTTTCTCAATGTAGAAGCCCCCTTTTCCTTCCCATTCATGCCCAATTGAGGCCCATACAGTCAGTGCTGCACCCTGCTCAACAGACAGCATGGTTTCCGTCAGCACCTCATTCTTTAGCCAGTCAGCTTGGTCTTCCCCGGTGATGTGCTTCCCTATTCCCGTAAATATGCCGCCTGGGGTCAAGGACCCTCCGTGCAGGCCCCTTGAACCATAGCGCCGTTCAATCTCGTTTGTCATGTACATGCTCGCCGTCTTGCTCTGGCTATAGGCTCCCCGTGGCGTGTATTCCTTGGGGCCGGATTTAAAGTCCTCGTTTCCAAAATTGATACCCCCGAATCGACGGCCGGTGCTGGAGACGGCAATGACCCGAGAGTGGAAAGACGGCGTTGAGGATGAAAGCATCATTGACTTCAGCAGTTCGAAGAGGAGGAAGTGTCCCAGATGGTTGGTGCCAAACTGCAGCTCGAATCCATCGACAGTGGTACCATAAGATGTGGCCATTGTTCCTGCATTGCAAACCAAGACATTCAGCACGCTGGTGCGGTTTAGAATGTCGGCTGCCGCAGCTCTCACGCTGGCAAGGGAGGCAAGATCTAATTGCACCAACTCGACACGGCCAGGCTCGAGAATATCTTTGAGCACTTCCTTGGAGGTTTTCACATTTTGCACGGTGAGGAAGAGAGTGGCTCCGGTTGCGGAGAGAGCGCGAGCAGTTTCGATACCAATTCCATTGGAGCAGCTGGTCACGACGAAGACCTTGCCAGCGAGCTTGCCGACCAGACCTTCATCTTGGACAATTTGTAATGCTGTAGGTCGTTCTTGGCCTTTCGGATTCGCGTAGAGCGGCGCGTACTTTGCAGAGAGCGATTGCGACGCGATTGATTTAGGGTTCAACTTTTGAAGGTCGGGGAAAAGGGCTGATTGGTATTCATGGTTGAACCAAGACATGACTGCAGTTTAAATATTGATTGAGGAATCGATGGATAAAACGAAATCTAGTATTGTAAAGATTTGATTTCAAATCGTACTGCGCTGCATCCGAATGCCATTTCCGACCACTTTTGATATTTTTATAAAGTAGCTCCTGTGTCGCAATTCTGCAACAAAATGGGTTTGAATCTGCAGACTGCGTATACAGGGAGCAGGGCAGTACCTGCATGGACAGTCTCTGATCTACCGCCGGTCCGACTCAAAAGTACCAAATCGGGTACTCTTTTACGACACAATAACTTTAACTATAACCTTAATTATAAGAAGTATAAAAGAGAATGCTTGATTAGTATTATAATTAATCATTGTTATAGAAGAATAAGTAAGTTAAGAGGCTAATTATATATATTTAAAAATGTAAAAATAATTATATAAAATAAAAGGCATCCATTAACAATTTATATACTTTATAACTCTTATAATATTAAAGATATTAAGAATTGGAGAACATGGAAGTGATTAAAATAAGCCATAATAATTAGCATTATAGTAATTCTTATTTATCTTTAGGTTTGTTTGAGTCGGGCCGACAGTACCCCGCCTCCGCCTTTTACGTTGAGCGGGGTACTCGCTTAGCTTTAATTACTTCAAGAATTCGAACCCAAAAGTTTAACAAATTTCAAAAAGAACCTGAAGGAGAGAAAAGAAGAATCGTTTAATCCTGATCTTATCAATTTCCTTTCATTATAAGTATTCTATAAATGGTGATATTTTGAAATACTATGTGGTAAACAAATACTAGTGCCCAGGAGCAGTCAAGCACGCTCTTTGATTCGGCCCAGAGAACGTAACAGGATACTTTGTGCTCTGTCATTGGATCTCCTCTTTCCCCTTCGCAACTAATTCATCCCAGTTAGATATTGCTTGTAGGCCAGTCCAGATCCGGGCAAGCACACAAGCCAGTAGATGAAAACCAATAGTGCCATTACCTGAGGTTACCGCTGCCCACAGACTGGTAGAGTTAGCTCCAATGTGGTTGGCAAACATGCAGCCCCTGGGCGACGGCTTCGAATTTATTCTCGTAGACTACAAAAGTTCCAAAACCCGAGGTCCGTAGGTCTTTATAGCTCTAGCGTGGAAGGAATGCTGCCTTCAAACAGTGGTCCAAGCTTTCGGGCGGTCCTGTGGAGAGTTCCGTCCTCCGCATTTATTTTCCTGTCCTCGGAGATTGTGGGTCTGACTCCTTTGGACTCCGGGGGTGCTCCCACCTTGACCAGAGTGAAACCAATGCTTAAATTTGCAAAAGACACCGCTTTTTTGTCCTGTTTCATTCCTGACGCGGCTGTAACGCGCCCAATTACACCACTCATGGGTTCTCCACTTCAATGGACTACAAGCAGGGTTGTGGATTGATATTGAATAAAATTTACGTGCACTTTATAGTCCTTTATAAAAATTGTCTTCTAAACTCTGACATAGAAGATCGGAGGCAAAAAGATGTCCTCGTTATTGTAATCGTATAACAGTTGGAACTGAGCAGTCGAGGGTCGCAAGGGACTAAGCGCTGTATGCCTTTGATAATCCGGGAGAGATTTTGTAGCACAAAAGGCAGCGAAACAATGTGATTATCATTGTTGTGGGAAGAAATTTTCATTGTTGCCTAAATTGAAACTTAAAAGAGTTGACGTCTTTTTGATGTGAGAAGCAAGGCTGTCGGTGGCGTCACAGGTGCGGGGTGAAAGGGGGAGTATCGATTCATGCAAAAGTTCTCATTAGCTATGCCCGATTGGTTTATGTTATAACCGTGCAGTGCGTGTATTTAAGCAATTAGGTGGTGTCCAGGATATGAACCTTTTAAACGTGGGCAAACTATCTTCACTTGTGGCTCTTTACTTCGAGTGGCTTGCCATGCCCCATGTATCGGTCAGGTGCCGCCAGGGGGTGTTCGCATGGATGAGGGGTAATCCCAAGCTTAAAATCCTTCTTTGATTTTTGAGAGCCTGATGTTTTGTTATTCTAATTTTAACAAGTGTAGTTCTACCCTGAAATTTACGTCGTACTCTTTTCCTGCGACTTCCGTCTCAGGCTGCAAATGCGAGCAGCTGTCGCTCTTCCTGTATGATACAAGAACTTGACCACAGCCTGAGCACCTAGATGTGCGCCACCACGTGTATAATTTTACAGGGACTATAATGGCAATACTAGGGTATGGAAATTTGCTATAATTCTGCAGAAATTTTTAGTCTTCTTTGATGTCATACATTTATTTACAAGTCGCAATTTCACTCAACGTGGTATGGAGTTTGGTGGGGTAACTAATGGGGTGAGGCGAGCCCCTTTTTGAACTTAAGCTAGAGCAACTTTATAATGTACAGCAACGATGGATTATAGTAGCGAGGAATAAAAAAGAATGATCATAAAGAAAAGCAAAAAATGATTACTACAGGTAATTTTCATAAGCCTGTGTTTGATTAATAATTTCAGCTGTGGTAAGCTACCTTTTTAGTACACTCTTCATACAAACCGTCACTCTGGCGCATATCTTGAGTTTAATGTAATTCAGCCTTGCATTTGCATTTTAGGGGAAGTCATCTGAATACCGAGCACCGAACCTAAATGTAAATCCCAATCGCATGTCGAAGTCAATTCTCCACCAGCACCAGCAGAGAAAAGCATCGCCCAGAAGCCAGGAAGAAAAGAAAGTCCATGTTCCGCACAACGACGAGACTGCATGCCAACTCCCCACGTACACTCCGCCATGTTCGATAAGTTGACGTAATGTGTATCTACTTCATAGACCAGACACCCATAACGTTCTTCTCGGTGTCGAGGAAATAGGCAACAAAGCCCATGTCACCTGGGATGGCCTTCTTTGGGCTGCATGTTTCATCGAAATCAGCGCTCGTCCGCAAAAGCGATGGAACGAAGGTGTGATTTACATGTACAAACTTCCACCAGCCTTCTCAATCTCCTTCAACTTCTCATCCACACTCTCAACGTTGATCGTAACACGTAGTGCAATACGAGCTGCGTCAGGATTCTCGGGGTGGATGCCGGGAGAGAGGAAGTTCTGCGGGGCGAGCTTGATGAAACTGCCGTGGGTAGCGCCTTTGCTGAACATGGAGAAGTCCTCGTTGCAGCCGGGGCTGGGGGTGACGTTCCAGCCGAAGACGGTGGAATAGAAGGCTTGGATGCGCTCGAGGTCGGTGCAGGGGATTTCGGTCCAGGTGATCATCTGATGGGTTGTTAGTTAAGAAAGTGAAATTAGAGGTGGGAAGGGATACTAACACCAGGTTCCATCTTGTCGGGAGTTTCGGCCATTGCTTGCGATTTGTTTGTGAGTACTTGAGTTGAGTTTGTGATTTCGTCGTAAGTTCGGAGTATTGGGTGGTGTTGAGTGGGGTAGAAGGAGGATTGGAATTAAGAAAGGAGTTCTGATGTATTCTGTCTTAAGAAGAAAGCGTATGATGTAAGACGCAGTGAATATGAGATCTGGTTGAAAGATGAAGTCCGCCTCAATTCGAGGAGAAACCTCAGCCTTATATCCCAATCCTACAAACGAATTGGGACAATGTGTCTCCGATTCATGGTCAAAGCACCAAGCCACATACTTTCATAGAGAAAAGCCAGTGACTCATTTTCTTACGAGTTGAGTGTTCCTGAGACATGTTGACAATTTCGATGTTTCTTTTGCATCTTGGGATCGCGATGTCTTCATGCGGGGTTGAGACATTCAAATGTAATTGTCCAATGAACGAAAAGGGCCTTCGCTTCACCCACAAGGGTCACTCTCTTACGGCCGTTGCTGCCTGAAAATATGCAGCCACCTTCGTTCAAGAGCACCTGATATCGCGAGCGTGTCGTGTCGCGGGATGAAAAAAGAGGTGAGGGAAACGCGGCGTGCATGCCTTTGCATGATGTCTCATAGTTCCGTGGATCGAAAAAATGTACTGTAATCGAGCTTATTTTGCAAAGGAGAGGGAAATGGCGAAGACTTTTAATGATCAGTAATCATCAAAAGCCCCTTTTGACAAATGAGGGGCTGTGTGTAACATAGCCAACTCCGAGAACCTTCACCGCGAATTTCGGAGTTCAAGATGTCCGAACCCTGCCGATGGGAAGGAATGGGAAGCAAAAAGCAGGGGAAAGCAACAGGGAGAGAGGATCACTTTGACAGTTGACCAAGGATATTTGACTGGCTGGTGATTGTGCGTCCAAAACGAAAACGAAAATGGAAACGGACACGATTTCATTTTAAACAAGGCTGGGCTCTCAAGAAAACTGCTAACTTCTAGAGGTATTAGCCATTAAACCCCATCTCTATTTGTCATGTTAGTCAAGTGGCTCGTTCGGAGCAAGTGTTCAAGTGTCAACATACCCCACTCGATAGAAGTTACACCATCTCTGTTCGAATGTTAACAAATATTTTCAGTGCATTCTTGGGGTCTCGTTATACCTTGTCATAGGGCCTCGATGAATCACAGAATCTCAGATCTGTTGCCAATCTAATGACCCCTTCTGGGTCATGATTTATTGTTGAAGCGTGAATCTGAAAAGAAACTGGTCAGTCCATCTCCAACCAATTTGCGGAATCTGTTCAAGCTCACAGCAAAGGCATCGTGTAACACAACGTCTCCAGCTTCATAGGAGCTGACTAGCCAACGTCGATTGAACTGTGTGGCAAACGCTGAAGGGCTTTCCGAGAGAAGTCCTGTAGCCATCATGTTGCAGTTGAATGCGTTCTTGGCTTCCTCATCTGTGAAGCCAGCCTTTTCGGCTTTCCGAAAGAACTCAGCTTCGATCTCTTGGCCAATCGGTTTACCTGTTTGTGGCATTAGTGGAGTGGCGCACGGAAGTGTTGATGAACTCACTGTCCTCGAGGTATATCAATCCGCCACCTGTAAGCTTTATATCTCCCATCGGGCACCACGCTGTGATATTAGAGATGTCTCCGTGTCTCAAAAATATCTGGTCATAATGAACGCCGATGGCATGTGCACCAGGTATATTGTTCCTGAGCAATGACCTTCGGAACATCATGGTGTTATCACCCCACCCGGTGAGCTTGGCGATGAAGCTGCTCAGGGCTGGATGCTTGCAGAAATCTTCTGCATACCAGTCTTCGGTGTGTGCTTGCAAGGCAAGATCAACGAACACAGCTGCTTGGCCCCCCCCAGGTCGTCCATTCCCACCGGTCTCTCCAGCACCTATCCCGGGGAAGCCGGCAATGTCTTTCCCCAGGTCGAAAATGCCCTCGACTGGCTCAGTGCCCGGTTTGAGGACACCACTTGGCGACAAGAATTTGAAATACTCCTCTCGGGCTTTCAAAACGTCTTGTTGAGGTAGAAGTCCTTTCAGGAAGAGGTAGTTGTCTTTCTCTAGACGCTCCCGTAGCACCTCGATAGGTAGGTTCGGGTCTGAAGGTCGAAGTCGACCGACTTGCTCTGGGGGAAGGAGTCCATCAGTGACGAATTGCTTCTCTTTCACTGGTTCGTCTTCTACAGATGCTCCATGTATTGTGTTGATATCAGGCATCTTATGTTTTTAGAAGTACGATGCCAAGGGTGCTTGTATGTCAGAATTTGAATAAATCGAAAGTATGAAAGCAAAGTTGGAAACGAGTAATTAAATCTGAGAAGGGAGGTGTATTTTGTATACAATGAGTTCCAAAAGTGGTAGATCTCTCTTGAAGAGATAGAAAGAGGATGCGAAGTAGTGCACTGTTGTAATACCTCCTGATAGAAAGGGGAAATAAGCTCCTAACATAATTTCCTTTTTCGGTGAACTCTCCCGAAAGCGGGGTGCGCGGGGAAATTGATCGCTGCTTCCCTCCCCCCATGACATCGATTTCCCCCAACAACGTTCAGCCATCACGATACCCTCCCCACAACAATGATCATCAAACTTCTCCATGCAGTGCGCTTTGGATTTCCCTGACTGAACCGGAAGGGGCAACATTTCGGCGAGCACCATCAGTGTCGTTGCACAGAGGCCTCCGGGATCGCTCAACGTTGACTTTCAAAGCTCTTCACTTTCACTCGCCTTCCAACAGCTATCAGTCCTTCAAGGAGTCTACGAACTTGAAGTGTACATTTTACCAAGTCAATCGATGCGCATACATTGCAGGAGGTGCTTGCTCCAACCATGATCGTCTCCGTAGTATTCACCTTCACACAATTCTGGCCGCCACCAGGAGAAATGCACAAACTCACTAGAGCTGTGCGAGTACCTTTACGCAAGTGCCATGATACCATTTACTCCTCTGTGGTATCTGCTCAGCGATAGAGGACTTATGGAACCCAGCCCTCTTGCATATCCTGCTCGTCGCAGCATCTCCGTCGAAATGTGTTACAACTACAACCCATCCTCTCTAAAGCCTTCAAAACCATCTCGCACCCTTCTCACGCTCTTCAAATACGATCGAAAACAAGTACTTTCATTCTCGAGTTGCATAATAATTTCCAAGAGAGAAAGTACCAATCGAAGTTGGTGAAGGGCAAGCGCTTGATCTGACAAAATGTAATCAAGAACGGCCGATGCAAGTATGAAAGCTCTGTTATAATGAGAAATGACCCATATGCAAGTGCAGTGGAAAAGACGTCCGTGTGCTATCTGCTTGCTATCGTTTCATCTGCTGAGCATTCCAGCATTGCTCGGAGAGCAAAGCTATTCCCTTCTCACTGGAGGGTCCTTACCCCGAGGAGAGATGATAGGAAATTGTTATCTGCTGATTGGGTGATTCGAAAACTTTGAATTCTCGATTTGGAACCGCCTTTCCCTCCTCTCTGTGTGGTCAGTCGTGGGCCGTAGGTGATCCTAGATTCCTTATCAACATCGTACAAGAAGTTCTGATGCCCTCAGAAGCGCAATCCTGAGCGGCGGCTACGAACAATGCGTGCGTGTGCGTTTGAGCTCTTTTCCGCGAGAAATACTAGCTTCGCTATACCTGCCATTGTGGGAGTACACTTTGCCCCACCGACACGGACCGAAACCCTCTAGCTCTTGCACCAAGGCACCATACCCCGCAACTCCAGACCTGGGGACCTGGGGACTCGGGCGAAACCCGGAGTTCCACTTTGAACCCCTCGAGCTTTCCCTTTTTTTGTAACATTTCGGCATCGATTTGAATGGCGCTTAACTGTGCATTTCAATCATCCATTAGTCCTCGGCATATGCTGTTGATCTGAATGGATCAAGGACAGACGAGGAGAGCTTCAAGCCATTCAACAGATTCTCGGATGAGCACCACAGTGGATCAAAGCCCTCCAAATCATCTGGTGGAGGGAGGGTCTAGCTTGGCGAGCCAAGCGGTTTGTTTCCTTTTCCTGTCCTGGTTTATCGAGCATTCACGAGGTTCTTTCGTTGCTGTCGGCGGCAGTCGTTTCCATCGACTTCTCACGCCGATCCTAGGCCACCTCCTGACAAGTTTTTGCATAGATATATCACCAACAGGATCCCTTGGCAGCGAATCTGGGATTCTTAAGGGTTTCAATAGCATTCCCGGTTTCTTGACAGCTCAAGGCTTCCTGCTCGGTTATTGGTTAAGGTTATGTGGTGTATTCAATAAGCGAAATAATACCCGACTCTACCGATTCATAAACGGTATCAAGGCCATCTTCTCCAATCTCCATGCTCCATCAGGAGTCTGGAGCTCTTAGATCAAACTAGTGTGCTTGTGCCCCGCGTTTACGCGAGTCGTTGATGCGGGGTGATGATTGGACCCTGGCTACTGCACCAGAGCCCCAGTTTTATTCCCATTGTTCACCTCTTTCATTCTGTACCTTCTGGAAATTGTCATACATCGCGTTCTTTGACCTCTTTGGCCTCCGTGGTGATGATTGAGAAAGCAAAGACGGAGTCACGGAAGCGACGGGGAGGGTAGATTCGTTGCAAAGATTCAAGTCCTCGTTCGTGTGGTACATTGAGAACATGGAAAGCATCTGCCAGACACCTATCTCGAAGAGTCCCATGTAGAAAATGTAGAACGGAAATAATCCGGCTATGAGCAGCCGCTTCCATGTTCTCCACGGGGTCTAGAGGACAGCCAAGCTCCCAGTTTCCATTGATCCGGAGTCCAGACAGCCCCCAGCCTCCTCTATCATATACAGATAAGTCTCTGGAATTTGGTCCACTTTCCGTCAGTTCTACAGACAATTTGCACCATCAGCTCCACAGACAATCTGCACACAAAACAAAATCAAACAGAAAACATGGCAGCCACAGCTACCCAGAAACTCCCCGAGCAAGTCATCAAGACCGAGCTGTCTCAATATGCTCGCCGAAGAGATACTAAGGGACCATACGCCGACAACTTGTAGGTGTTGGGGGGAGAAACCCTTTCTCATTTGCGACTGTTTCATGAGATTTTCTTAAGTCAATGCTTTTTCCCGAAACAATCCCAGTTGAGCAATTGCTGACTCCCCCGTCACCTAGGGATCTCGATGTCCTCATCGTTGGGGCTGGGTTCAGTGGAATCTACCTGCTGTACGAGATGCGCAAGCAAGGGTACAAGACAACTCTGTATGATGCCGGTACAGGATTTGGAGGGACTTGGTAAGTACTGCCTTTAGTGATGCGAACTGTCACCTGAGTCAAAAGCGTCGCCAAGTGTATTGCATTCTCAGCACCAACTTTGCATGAAACCACTGCTGACGAGAACTTGGTGCATAGGAGATGGAATTGCTATCCAGGAGCTCGAGTCGATAGCCCTGTCCCCATCTACCAATTATCCATACCAGAAGTATACAATACGTGGTCCTTCACAACAAATTACCCAGACTGGCGGGAACTCCAAGCCTACTTTGACCATGTGGATAAAGTCTGCGACTTGAGCAAAGATACTGCGTTTGAAACAGTCGTGACTTCAGCGGAATTTGACGAGCAAGCTGGCAAATGGACTGTCAAGACTGCTGATGGACGCACTGCCAAAACCAGGTTCTTGATCATTGCCGCCGGATTCGCTGCGAAGCTATACATCCCTGACTACAAGGGCATAGACAAGTTCAAGGGAGTCATCCACCACTCCTCTTTCTGGCCTCCTGAAGATGTCGATGTTAAGGGCAAACGTGTAGCTGTTATCGGTACAGGTATGTGCACCCCTCGAAGTACAGCTTTCCACCGGGAAGCTATCCCAACTCAAATTCTCCTATTCTCAAACATTCTGACTAAAAATTTGAAACCAGGAGCTTCAGGCGTGCAGATTGCTCAAGAATGGGGACCTCAAGTCGAACACATGACCGTCTTCATGCGAACCCCCAACCTCGCTCTGCCAATGGGCAAACGACCCATGTCAAAGGAGGAGCAAGATGGACTCAAGCCACTCTACCCTGAGATTCTCGAACTCCGCGAACGCTGCTTTGCAGGGTTCACCTACGACTTTGCTGAGATTGACACTTTCGATCACACGCCAGAACAGCGTGAAGCATTCTTCGAGGCGCTTTGGAAGCGTGCAGGCTTTTCGCTGTGGCTTGGTGGCTACAGGGACTACTTTTTCGACATGAAGGCAAACAGAGAGGCGTACAACTTCTGGGCTAAGAAGCAACGACAGCGTATCAAGAACCCTGCGAAGCGTGACTTACTCTGCCCTCTTGAGCCTCCTCATGCATTCGGCATCAGTGAGTCGCCTCTCTGAATACACTTGCTGAACGTTCAATTTCTAACCTTTCGCAGAACGTCCTTGCCTCGAGCAAAACTACTACGAAGTGCTCGACCAAGACAACGTCGACATTGTCGACATCTCCGAGAAAGGCGGCAACCGGATCGTCGAGTTCACCGAAACGGGCATTAAGACCGCCGACGGTAAGGTCCACGAGGTTGATGTCGTGGCACTCGCCACGGGTTTCGATATCACAACCGGAGGCATGACTAGCATGGGACTGAAGAGCATCAACGGCACCTATCTCAAGGACGAATGGAAGGCATCCGCCAACACATACCTCGGGACCACTATCAGCGGCTACCCCAACATGTTCCACGTCTACGGGCCTCACGGCCCAACTCTCCTTTCCAATGGCCCCAGCTCGGCCGAGATCCAAGGTCGCTGGATCCGTGATGCTATTAATCTGATCACCAAACAGGGATTGAAGAGCATCAATGCCACTCCTGAGGCGACGAAGGCGTGGAAGGACAGAATTAACGAACTGAGTAATAGGACTTTGATGCCTACCGCCCGAAGCACGTATATGGGCGGCAGCATGCCGGGCAAGGCATTCGAGCAAGTCAATTATGCGGGAGGTGTTGATAAGTACAAAGGGGAGATTCGGGAGGTTCTCAAGGGTTGGAAGGGGTTCAAGACTGTGCCGCTTGCTGCATGAATTTTGTTTTATCTTTAGTAGACGAATCTGAACTTTGAGTTTATGCACCGTATTGTCTCTCTCTTGAAGTTGCGATTCAGGTGATCTCGCCTGTTCCCCCTGAATCCTGATCGGAGGAGAAGTTCTTGGGCGGTTCTCCACTACCCCGCACCTAGATTTCACCAACCCCGCATATCTTGGTGCCACGGCCCCCTCTCGGTCAAGAGGAAAAGTTAAACCTTTAGAGGGGTCTCGGTCTCAACATCGTCTGGACCGGCGTGGCGGAGTCAAGAGCCAAGAGCCAAGAGCCCCCCTAAGGTACCTTCCGTACCGAGTTACGTGATGACCAACCTCGGAATCTCAGACAGAAGGTGGAGGTAATTAGCTATCAGGGCGGGCTGGTGACGGGTAGCTTTAGATTAGTGATATGATTTCTTAGAGATTTAGATTAGTGATAGGATGTCTTAGAGTTCGGGGAAGAGACGGAGAGCTCGGGTTCCATTGACTCCCAACTTGCCCCGCTCTTCAAGTAAAAGAATAAATATGTCACCCCAACCTCTCCCCTCAGCTTTTACTGCAACTTTGCTATCTTTTCCCGACCTCGATACTCTCGGATTGAGAGCTGCACGTTGAATTCCACCTCCAAAGAGCCCAGCATGGCAACAATCGACGCAAGCGCCATCAATGGCCTCAAGACTGAGATTGACAAAGTCACCAGTAACCCGGATGGAGCAGGTGGCATTGTGTACTGCGCCGTGAACAAGAATGGCGATCTCATCTTTGAGCACGCTTCTGGCAAACTAGGGAAAGGAAGGCCAGAGCCTATGACCAAGGATACCGTTTTCTGGATCGCCTCGTGCACGAAGATGATTGTTGGAATTGCTTGTATGCAGCTTGTTGAGCAGGGACAGTTGGCGCTTGATGATGTGGAGTTGGTGGAGAAGATTGCTCCTGTGAGTGAAGAGCGGAGGCACCCTGTAGGCTGAGACGCTGATGATCTTGGTAGGAATTGAAAGTCGTACAGGTCCTTGAGGGTGGGAAGTTGGTGCCAAAAAAGAAGGGGATTACTTTGAGAATGTTGCTCTCACATACCGGTTGGTATTCGGAAGAGGTGTCAGTGAAGAGAAGGTGGGACTGACATTATGTAGCCGGTTTCGGGTACTCGTTCTTTAACGAACGCCTCAATGATTTCTACGGCGCCACTGGCCTCGATGAATTTACTGGAAATGGGTTTGACGTCTTAACTCAACCTCTGGTCAACCAACCAGGGTCAAGATGGGAATATGGGATCAACATTGACTGGTAAGACCAAAAGAAAGCCGACCAAAACTCAATCACTGAATTTCAGATAGGGCCGGAATACTGGTTGAGCGCGTCTCGGGGCTTTCGCTTAATGACTACTTCCAGAAGAATATCTTCAAACCGATGGGACTTCAGGCCATCAACTTCTTCCCGACAGATCACATGAAGCAGAACTTAGCGTATATGCACGCTCGTGCCCCTGATGGAAAACTGTCATTGAGGCTCAACGGCCAATTGCTTCGAAAGCCCCTCACGGCTCAGACCCCAGAGGAAATCAAGGCGACTTTCAACACTGGTGGTGCAGGATGTTTTGCAAAACCTGCAGAATACTGCCAGATCATTGCAACCTTGTTGAATGACGGCGTTCACGCGAAGAGTGGACACCGACTCTTGAAGAAGGAGACCGTGGACCAGATGTTCACCAACCAGGTACGAGGTAAATGTATGGAGCATAGATTACAGCTGACCCAAGACAGATCCCAGACTTCCCAGACTTCGGGCGTCAAGGTATCAACCCGCCAAAGCCAGACTATTCGAATCCTCTTCCGGATTTGTACCCACAAGGCGACTTGCCTCAAGGATGGGGATTGACCTTCTTCTTGGATCAACACCCAGGCGCGACTGGTCGTTCTGGCCGCACCGGGTGGTGGGCTGGCTTGCCAAATTTATTCTGGTGGGCTGATAGAGAGAACGGATTGGGTGGGATGATCGCGTCGCAGGTATGTTGTTGAAAGCATCCGTTTAGTCTGTACTGACAGAAGCCTAGATTCTACCTTTTGGGGATGGGCAGGTGATGGGAGTGTGGGGAGCTGTTGAAGCTGGCCTCTATCAGGCGTTGAGGAAGTAGGGCATTCGAGCCGGAAATCCTGGTTGCGCGACTTTGCTGTGAGCCTCTTGTACGTCCATTTATTTGGCTCGTAGTTCAAGAAAGGAGTACCTCTCATGGGTCCCAAGATTGCGCTAGTTCCATCGTGCCTTTGAATTTCCAGCCGTGAACCATCCAGAACCGGGCTGACTCTTCCGCGGGATCTTTACTCTAAGTGGGCGGACGGCGGACGGGGAGGGTGACGATATTACTAGAAGCCAATCAAACTCAAATCTCAGGCTCTGATGAGTGCGGCAGCCCTCGCTCCGCCGAAGTGCTTGGAACCTTTATTTTAAAACAGAATGTGCTGAGGCATGGTTTGGAGATGGAAATTTTCTCTTCAGTAGCGCAAGAGACGAGGTCTCTTAAAAAGCTTGCCGCACCAATCAGAGTGGCCGAATCGGGAAGGCGCGACGCGACCGCGTTTGCTCATCAAACCTCGGCTGTTCAACACTCCTTCTCCTTCATCCTACTCTCTCACAACAGCGTGGCCCAGCTTCTCACTCCTCTCAACTGCCCACTTTGGAGAAAACTTCAGATGGGCTAGGTACAGTGCTCGTTCTTCAGGCTCATTTTGTCAACATCAGGAGTACCCATCAATCAACGATCGGCCTGAGATCCTCCGAAGCACTGCCGCAAATTGTCATCTCCCTGCAAGTCATTCGGCTGACCTGCGTCATACTGAACAACAAATTTAAATACCCCGCAGGGAAGTCTTTCCCTTCGTTGTCCATTCTTGCTTGAAGTGGGTCTTCGAGTCCTCAGCTCCAACTGGATTCATTGATGGATGATCTCGCCATGAACGATGCCACGGAAAATTAGTCGACCGTCAGGAAGCCCTGTCATGGTCTGCTGCAGTCCACATTGAGTAGGTATATTAACATTGTGTATGGCTGCAAAATTTCCAAGCCTTTGTCTTACACTTTGCTCGAACTCTTCAACATTGCCGCGATGAAGTTATCCGGCTTCGTTTCGTTGCTTCTCGTCTGTATTCTTGGAGTCATCTGTGCCGAACCGCAATGGCCGTTACATAATGATGGAATTAATTCCGTGGTTGAATGGTACGCATTCATTCGTGGTGAATTTTTGCTTCGGGTCTGATGTTCCCAAGGGATCATTACAGTTACATTATCAATGGGTATCGTCTCTATATTTGGTCTGGAGAGGTCAGTTTCTTGACTTTGGGAAGGTGGTTATATTGACGAGTGGGACCAGATGCACTACTGGAGGGCTCCTGTTCCTGAGATGTGGATTGATATACTCCAGAAAATCAAGGCAGCGGGGTACATTGACCAAGACAATTGCGTGATGGTTCGACACTGACAGTTCCAGCTTCAACGCTGTTAGCTTTTATGGCAACTGGGGTGAGACGTCCTCTATTTCCGACGAATATCCTCTCTGATAATTACGAGGGTACCACAGCGCGAAAGAGGGGCTTCTAGATTTCGAGTCCGGGGCACATGATTTCACTAAGCTTTTTGATCTTGCAAAACAAGTCGGCTTGTATATTCTATTCCGCCCAGGGCCATACGTGAATGCAGAAGCGACTGCAGGAGGGTTTCCTGGGTGGTTGACAACTGGAGCTTATGGCACTTTGAGGAACAATGACACCCGATACACCGAAGCTTGGACTCCATATTTCACGAAGATATCCGAAATCGTTGCACAGCATCAGGTCAGCAACGGTGGCAATGTTTTCATCTACCAGATCGAGAACGAGTATGGTGATCAGTGGAAAAACGTGGCGGCAAAAACCCCGAATCCTTCGGCAATCAGTTATATGGAACTGCTGGAGAGTTGTGCAAGGAACGCTGGGATCGATGTTCCCCTGATCCACAATAACCCAAACATGAATACCAAGTCTTGGTCGAAGGATTACGGAGCCGGAGTAGGCGGAGACGTTGATATCTACGGTCTTGATTCTTACCCATCATGCTGGAGTTGCAACCTCTCAGAATGTACCGGCACGAATGGTGCCTACGTTGACTTTCAAGTCTCCGAATACTATACCAATTTTCTCCAAGTCTCTCCAACACAGCCATCCTTTCTAGCTGAATTCCAAGGTGGTTCGTACAATCCCTGGGGTGGCCCTGAAGGGGGTTGCATTAACGTAGGTAGTTGGGGAGAAACCCTCTTCTATTCTGTACCCCCTCATGATTCCTTCCAGAGATATCGCCCTGGCTATTTCGAAATACTCTTTATAAAAAAAACATTGCTGACTCCTACGGTTGCTAGACTACTGGTCCTGATTGGGTGAATGTATATTACAGGCACAATGTTGCTCAAAAAGTGACAGCTATGAATATCTATATGCTATTTGGTGGAACGAGCTGGTCTGTCTCCCTCTTTATGACTATCTATGCAAAATACTGACATAAATTCTAGGGGTAATGCTATTCCCAATTTCTCATCCGACCTTGTCTATGAATGAGCATTACTGATACGAATTCATGAACAGGCGGACTGCCCATGCCAACAGTTGCCACGAGCTATGACTACAGCGCACCCATCAGTGGGATTTCCTTTCCACCTCATGGGCTCTGGTACTAATTTGTGTATAGGTGAGAGCAGAGTCATTGGTGATAAATATCAAGAGACCAAGATCTTTGCCCAATTCCTCCGTGTTGCCAGGGATTTAACCAAAGTGGACTTGATTGGTAACAGCACTCAGTACGCCTCGACACCAGCTATCTATGCTACCGAACTCCGCAACCCGGACACAAATGGAGCATTCTATATCACGATCCACACTTCATCACCATCGACCGACCTCACGCCATTCAAATTGTACGTCTCAACGTCAGTGGGAAATTTAACCTTACCTCAGCGAGCTAGCGGTGTCGTTCTCAATGGTCGAGAATCGAAGATCATTGTTACGGATTTCGGTGTTGGAAATAAAACCTTGATCTACTCGACTGCAGAGATATTCACAGTTTCCACTCAAGACAATCTGCCTCTCGTTTTCCTATGGCTTCCTGCAGGAGAGAGTGGAGAGTTCCTCTTTAGTGGTGTCAGTTCGAGCTCGCTTCTCAAAAGTGCTGGATGCTCTAACGTTCAGTCAACGAAGTCAAACGGAGGTCTTCTTGTCTCATACACACAATCAGTAGGATCTTGTGTCATCAAGTTCGACAATGGGTATCGATTTGTTCTCATCGATAGATCAACTGCATATGCCACCTGGGTGCCATCGACATCGACTGATCCATACACCCCTGAAAATTCAACAGGTAAGTCAATCGAAGCCTGTGGTGAGCATCGCTAACAATTGCCAGTTATCGTTCAAGGGCCTTATCTCGTCCGAAGTGCATCTATCGCACACGAGACTGTCGACCTTACGGGCGACTGGTCAAATGCCACTGGACTCGAAATCTTTGCTCCATCCTCAGTTTCTCGTGTTCGATTCAACGGCGAACAGCTTCACGTCACCAAGTCGTCTTATGGAAGTCTCGTTGGGAAGTTGGGAGACAGCAGACACACAATTCCGTCGATCCAAGCTCAACTTCCTCCTCTCAAGAAATGGAAAGTGAACGATGGCTTGCCAGAGCGAAATCCGACTTATGATGACTCGCGATGGGTTGGTAAGACAATCTTTGTCAACTCCACAAATTATCAAAGCGTTGACAGCCAAAGTCGCCAATCATACTAGTACCCCCAATCCAACGCCTCCAGCCACATACCCAGTCCTTTATGCAGACGAATACGGTGAATCTACCATCAATATATATCCCCAAGCATGTGTTGGCTAACTTGTAACAGGCTTTCATACAGGAAACCTCCTCTGGCGTGGCCGTTTCTCAGGGACAAAAGCAACGGGCGTCTCCCTCGCAGTAATCGGTGGAACCTCCAGGTATTTGCCTCTCCCCATCTCCCTTCTCTATCTTCTAAACCTCCCAGCGGCTACTCCGCCTTCCTAAACGGCAACTACATTGGCTCCTTCCTCGGTTCAACCTCCATCACAAACGGGACCCTCACCCTCTCCTTCTCCAATGCCACTCTCTCACATACCAACGTCCTCTTCATAATCCAAGACCATACCGGCCACGACGAAACCAGTGGTGTTACCAACCCCCGCGGTATCTACAACGCGACTCTTCTGGGCCCTATCTCCGCCAATTCCTCTCTCTCTTTTGATTCATGGAAACTAGCAGGCACAGCAGGAGGCGGAACAAACATCGATCCTGTTCGTGGGCCGTATAATGAAGGTGGCCTCCACGCTGAGAGGATGGGGTGGCATCTGCCTGGTTTCAACGATCGTACTTGGTCTTCCTCCGCCCCTGAAATTGGCTTGAGTGAAGCCGGGGCGAAGTTTTACAGGAGTGTGGTGAAGTTGGATGTGCCAAAGGGGGTAGATGTTAGTTTGGGTTTTGTCTTGGGGAGTAAAGAGGGGGGCAAGGTTAGGGCGCAGCTTTATGTTAATGGGTATATGTTTGGGAAGTTTGTGCCGTGGATTGGGAATCAAGTTGTTTTTCCTGGTGAGTCGAACGTTCTTGAAATTGAGGAGGGAAGGGGCTGATGTTAGTAGTGTTTCCAGGAATCTTGGATTATCATGGGTACAACACAATAGGCCTCAGTATCTGGGCTCAAGACGCAGCAGGAGGGAGTGTGAGCATTGACTGGACTGTTCTCGGGGTCGTGAACTCAGCTTTTGACCCCGGATTTGAAGCGAGGGAGTTGAGGCCGAGGTGGAGCGATCGATCTGCTTATTACTGAATACCAGGTCAAGAAAAGGAAAATTCAGACGGAACTCATAGTCAGGGATGTTAGTTTAATCTAAGTAGGGTGGGTGTTAGACGATTGAGAAGATCTAGATCTCAAGAAGAAACACAAAGCCAACTCTCAACCTGCTTGTTGAAATCCGTCGGTCCAAACATCGCGTTCGACAGGTCATTGTCTCCTCTTCGAGCACTGTAGGATTTACCTGTGCAGTCACTCGTCCTATCTCATGCGTCAGCTTTTCATCCCATCACTCCCCATAAGATACTCCACCTTCAAGCCAAATTTTAAACTAGTATTGAATTGTGAAGGAGGACTCACTTGTACAAATCACACTCGAAATTCCCAGGAATAAAGACATACGTCAGGTTGCTACCCAATGGTCCGTCTTCAGCTGCTGGGAAATCCTCCCAATTATCTATTTATTCCAATTCGTATCAGCTTCTACTTTCCGGGGAGGGGAAATGTGGAGGAGGGAGAGATTTACAGCAAGTCCCGAGCTCGGAGGTTAATGCCCAGCACCATCCCGTTCCGTATGGCTGGCCGTAGGGATCTCCATCTGGGTAGGCGGCTTCGGTGCAGAAAAGGGGGCTAACGGATGTGGATTGGCGGGGCGTGAGGCGGGAGGACAGGGCGGGCAGCGCAAGTGCGGCCGCGAGGAGAGCTTTGAGGACGGCCATCTTGAGACAGTTCGAAGAGAGATCGGTGGTAGTGATTGAGTGATAATGTTACTTTCATAAGGTGGGACAATGATCTCTTAAATAGGGTGAAGACGATTGCGACGCCTATTAGTTACAAGAAGTACAACGAGCCTGCGTCTCAGAACAAGTGGACATATACCCGCCGAATACAAGCAATACGAGAGCTGCATAGCTCCAAGTATCGTATCTGCAGTCTTCACATAAGTCTACTTAACGATGTAACAGTTTCCTTCGTACTTAATGCAAGATCTACAATACGAAGTCAGATTACAAGGATCGGATGTTGTAACCAGAACTGTGGCAGAATCATCTATTTCCAAGTCAGATTAGTACACGTCCACTTGTTCAAATATCTCTTCTTCTGGGCGTTTTGGAGACGGAGCTTGACAGAGTCTACTGAGGCGTGCGTCTTCGTGCGGCCGACACTGAAGTTACCCTGATGCATGGGTCTCTGATCAAAGTGACCCTCGTGAAGCAGAGGGAAAAGCTGTTTACGAAGAACTTGATATACGAAGTACATGGCATTCGTCCCGCTTGCACGGACAAGAAGAATTAATCGTCGGCCGTGTGAAGGCGGGATAAAAGGCGGGTAAGCAATTAAGGGGTAGACACGTGATTGTATCACATGATTGTTGACATAAAGTCACCCTTTGAACTCAATGACAATACAAAGTCCAAGCAGCCGGGAACTTGCGATTAAATTAATAGTCGGACTTAACATTGTGCTAAATGGGGTCTTCCCTTTAGTCATGGAAAGTGAGTGGTCCCGGGAAAGCGAGATATCTCGTTTCAGCCTTTTTTGCCTTTTAAAACCCAATATTAGGAACTAGCTATAGGAAATCTAATTAATACGCTTTATTTGCAATCTCATAGTTACCTGTTGCATATTTAAGGGCTAAAGTTTTAAGTCAAAGAATAAAAATTTATGATTAAGGCAAAGTCAAAAGGATTACACTCAGAAGGGTTATTGTGACGGCGAGGTCAATGCAATGGTCGAAGGCTCAAAGTTCAGAGAATCACATCTATTGAAAATACTAAACTAGAGAGCAAAGAAGGGGAAATGCCTCGACCTTTAGTAGTGCATTGCCCATACCTCTGGCTTAGTTCCCCTGTTTCAGACCTGTTTCCTGGTTTCTGTTCCCTGCAGATCATGCAGTGACGCCAACCGTCACAGTTATAAACAAATAATTCTTATGATTTTTTGTACGCTTTCCAAATTCGCATCCAACAAAAACCAGCCCGAGTCAGACAAAGTTCTCTAATGAGTCTTATCCCAATTGAATATGCTTATTGAGGGCAATCTTCGAAACACAACTTCGGCGCACTTTCATCAGTCGAGCCCGGAAAATTTGGGCAAGCACACGACGACAGGTGTATATTCTGCATGTGGTTTGTTACTGCCGGGTAGGTCAAATTGTAGGGTCCCGATGGCTCTTTTCCACAGAGAGGGGACGGGGAGGGGCTGGTTTTCACGCCACTAATTTGTACCAAGCCGGGAATTATGAGCAAGCCACAAGTCCACGCTCCGTTGGGGGAACATGCTACTTGTCCGGCTTCCTCTGTGGAGGTTGTGGTCGTGATCTCGACGGAGACGCCTACGCCAGCGGTAAGTCCTTCGATGGCTTTAAGATCCAGATCGAGATTCGCTCCGACGCTGACAGCGACGGAGACTTCGTAACCTTCTTGGACAGTAAGGGCGCATCCTCCAGCTGTTGCAGATTAGTCAACGGCGTTAAAACTAATGCGATGACTGATGGAGGAAGATGAGGCCAGAATTGCTTACATGAAGGGCATGAGAATGGTCCCAGAGATTGAGTGCCTGGGATGTTCGTATGACTTGTGATTGTGTAACCTGGGGTGATAATGCAGGGCGGTGGACGGACTATTCGAGATTCTAGTCTAGGAAGGACAAAACTATGACATATCGGAGCTGCGAGAGCAAAGATCGACAGTAGAGAGTTGGCTCGGGAAAACATAGGGACAGGGAAAAAGCTGATGGCTCTGGAAAGGAAAGCTTGGTTTGACTGTTTTTGAAGAAGGTGTTTAACAATTGGCTTGAGAGTGATGAGCAAAACAAAGAGACAGAGGAAAACGTCAACCTTATAGTTTTTCAAACATCCTGTCTTCAAAAATAGCCAGTCTTTGGGTTTCTAACTCTATCAAACTGCGTAAATCCTATTGAAGGCAGGGTATTTGGACCTCCAAGCAGTACGGATTATCAGGGAAGCTATCGCAGTTCTGGGACACCAACGCTCGTTTGTCCTCGAGCTGGGGTGCCTATGCAGGCTGTGTATTTCGGCATTGCTGCCGCTTTGATATGATCCATTATTCAAATCAGGTGAATTTCGACAAGGTCCAGAGAAGATGAAGATGGCTATGCAGTGTTGGTGTTTAATGAAAGAGTTGCTAACAGTGGAAGGATAGTCAAAGACCAGGGTTTTCAAGACAATTTCTCAACGCTTGGAAAAATGCCATCCTCCCAACTATGTGTATACAAGGTTCTTATGTTGCACTAGTTTATTATTAGGTCTTGGAAGTGGTTTTGGCTGTGCAGCGGACGTGGTATTGATCCTGCAGCCTGGCTTGAATGCGGCGAGGTATTGTATTTCTATCATTCGAGGAGCCCAAACACAGAAAGTGGTGGGATAGCGAGACTTCGGTGGTCCTTGAACGCGGTGTAACCTTCACATAGTTGTAGAAGGATTCGCCCGGCCAAACCCCACACCACCCAACCGCCCATTTATTATACCCCTGCCGGGACACCAAAAATTCATGATTCTTTCAAAGTCCTTAGAAAATTCCCAAAACTGCTCATAGCAGGGAAAATTTCCCAAAAAGCCCGAATCTAATGTTAGTTTATCAAAATTGTGGTGTTATCTTCCCCAAATTTAAGTTTGAGCGGTCAGCGAACCCTTCTACTGCGCTGGCATTGGCCAGCAAGCGCCTGCTTCCATAACCGAGGGTCCAGCATCCTTGTTTCAGATAATGTATACACAGGCATTGATGGAGCTGCAGTGGCTATGGTTATGTTGGTTGTACAAGAAACCGGCAAAGGATGTTGACCCCAGAGGTTTTATTATATTAATGCGATGCGGCACGACGACATCCAACTTCGAATTCACGTCACACAAGAACCTTTCTTCATTATGATCTCTCGCCATCACCTTGATCCTGCATTCTAAATCTCTTGAAGTAATCTGTTCAAATATTACCTATATCAGTCGATCCTCTTTACTCAACCTTCAGTTAGCAGTGTTCTAAACCCTCCTCAATCAACCGTCTCCAAGCAACACTCTTCATTCCAACACTCAGACAATCAAGATCTACTTTGACTCTCTCCGCTTCATTTAACCTCCAAACTGAAACGGTCTCACTAATTTCACCTTCATCACACCAAACACACACTACAAAACCATGGCCGCCCCTCCTAACACCTGCGGCCCATATAACAACGTCTCCACCCCTCCCTTCCTCCTCTCTGAACCATCCCCACCGGTAACGGCCTGCATTATCTACTATAACGGCAATAACACCGCAAGCACCCATCTACAAACAGTGTTGCGGCGCTAATGTCCCAATCGCGACTTTCAATGACGGCTGTTTGCAGTACTGCAACTCATCAACGGCTCAAGAATCTGCTTGGGGGAAGTGTATTAATGGGCCCGAAAGTGGAGTTTATGGATATTGTATTACTATGGGGAAGAATGTCTATTCTGGGGCATCGAGAAGTGGAGGAGGCGTTGTGGGATTGGGAATTACGGTACTGCTTATAACTGGGCTGTTTGCGGGGTTTGCATGAGTGAATTATTTTCTTAGATGGTACTTTATCGAGGAATTTGAGATGAGAAAGACATAAGTGGTGTCTAGATTTTGAAGAGAATGGAGAGAACATTCACTTTGTTCCTTTAGCTTGTAAGAGATAAGCTAGATCTCAATTGAGACTAGTTCTATTTAAAGAGTAGTCTTTCTTCCAACTTGTTTCCCAACTTCTTTTAGTCAATATTTCCATTTATATTAATCCGATACAACATCTTTAACAGCCGCCAAACTCAAGATGCATCTTGATTCATGTTTAGGCGCACAATTATTTAAGATAGATCGTATTGATATTCGAAATACAATATCTTCTCCCTATGAGGTAATCCTTTCCAGTAGCGGAATTTTGCATTGCCTGCTATTATCAACCACAAAATAACGAAGCCTTATGAACGTATCAGACCAGAAGGGTCTTGAACCAGGTCCCGGAGCGAGAACGGACTCTTGCACTTAGAAACGTGATAGGCTTCACTCGAAAACTACCCACCTACACCCCTGCCGGAACAACCACTCCGGGCGACATGCCTTTCATCTCCAGTTGAGCTCGAACTTCACATCTTTCGCATTTAATTCTTTCGAATACTACCCCCACATTTATTATTGATGGAGCAAGTGCCCCGCTTCAGCTGCGAGCGGTGCAAGAGGCGTAAAATCCGATGCGATAAACGCAACCCGTGCTCAGCGTGCGAGGACTCTAATACGACTTGTGATTTTGTCCAGCGTGCACGGCTACCTCGAGGTCGAAGTGCCAAGGATAAGAAGAGCATACTAGAAGAGCGCGTTGCGCGCATCGAGAGCTTGCTGAGCCAGTTCTAGGCCGCACCTAGAGCGAGAGCATTTCGTATGCCAGACTGACAATCTATTCAGGTTCGAAATCCAGCTCATCAATGGTCAGGTCCTCCTGATTCAATTAATACAGTCCAGTCGCGATCTTCAACTCAGGGTATTGGTCGGACAAGCGAGTTTGTGGCGCCGGAATTTTAGCTGAACACAACAGCTGAACTGAATTCCTGAAAGCACTGCAGTTTTAGCGCAGAAGGAGGCTTTGAGTTCGTATGCGAGGCTTAATTGCTCTAATTGGTTGGTGAATGAGAACCAATGCCAACAACTGTCACTCAAAAAACTTCAACACCGAGTCCGTCTCGCAAGAAGTTAGATTCTAAGATTTCTTTAAGATATCTTCTCGTGATGGAGAGTAAAATGAACGGAAGCACAGGCTAGCATAGAATGAAACCCACACTTGCACCGAAGCATTCACTGCCTTATCCACACGAAAGTGCCTTAGGTAGGAATTCAAGTGCTAGTCACGTGGTTATTCTTCCCGATCTGCGAAGTTTGAAGACCTCCGGAGCTCGGTGAGAATACAGTGTCAAAAACGGCCAGGAATCTGCTGGGGAGCTATTGATGGGAACAAAGTGAAGTTGAGGGCTGTTGCTCCGGAGATCTGGTCCAAATTACACGTGACTGACTACGATTTTGGACCTGGGTGTGAGAGAGGCACCTAGCCTGCCCCTTTCGTGAGCATTCACGATGAGTGCAGGGCTGGGACCATACTTTTTTTGGGGGGGGGGGGCGCGGTTGGGTTTGACCAGAAGCACTGCAATTTTAGCGTAGCAGAAGGCGTTGGTTTGAGAGACGAGGCTCGAAGGCAGAGACAGCACTGCAATTTCAGCCCGGAAGAAGCCTTGAATTCATATTCGTTGACTGAAAAATATCGTGGCAAAGCACTGCAATTTTAGCGTAGAGGAAGGTCTTGAAAAGCTTTCTGGGATGGTCATCCTTTAATTGGTTCGAGGGTGGATCCAATCACCTCCTCGAAGAGGTCATTCCCGGCCATAATTGAGAGACGATCAATGACAGCAGCAAGCCGGCACATAATACGCAACCACCGATAGCCCCGCCCTGCACTGCAATTTTAGCATCTAAGCAGGCTTTGAACAAAGGCTGGTATGTTCTAATTGGTTGGAAACCTAATGCCCTTCAATTGGCCCCGAGGCCTCATTCGTTCCATCTCCTCAGAAAGCAACAGTTTCAGCTTACATGATCTCATTGTGTACTGAGGATTATACACAGGTTGACCGGAGCATCAGTTCAGTTGAAGGGTATAGCAAGATGTCCCGTTCAGTGATATATACTGCTAAACTAGAGTCAACTCATGGCTAGGTCTCCCACTGTGAATGGTGAATCTGCGCACCTGAGAGAAAGACACAGCTGAACCCGTGGTTGGTTGAAGGCTGGAGATCTGCTATCCAACGGATTTGATCCTGATGAAGTAAGCTTCTTTCGGACCCTTCAACAATTGCATCCACCCGAAATTAAATCACTCACCTCACTGCAATTTTAGCGTATATGGAGGCTTTGAATCCTTACTACAGCTGGACAGTTCCCATTGGTTGGAGAACCAGACGGTCACACTCGCCTCTCAGAACTTCACTACATGCTCTCCTCGAACGAGTTCTCATGCTCAATACAAGTCCACATGAGCATTGAACTCACAAACACAGGGTCATTCGTCTCGTCTCACATCACAACGCATCAACACTCAAGCCACGACAAATCATCCATTTCATCAGTCAAATATATACAGTGAAGGTATTGCCCAAGCCCAACTCCCAATGGGTTTGCCCACCCAAAATGATCCTATTTCCTATCCCTATCCCAAATCGCCAATCAAGCCAAGCGAGTGTGATTCGTTCTGGTTTCCTCTCAAGCCATCCCATCCAAACCTAAGCTTGGATACAGTACTTATACCCCAACCAAAGATTACTACACGTCGCATCGAGCCCCGGATTCAGATTCCTCAGCGTCGCAAAACTAACGCCCGCCTTCTCGGCAACCAGGCTGCAGTAATCGCCTGGCACGATCTCGTAGTAGGAAGTACAAGTTGAGACGGCACCAGGATAGATCTGTGCTGATGAGGGGGCGGGGGAAGTAGGTGGAGTGGGGCTCGTGGCTGGAGCAGAGACATATGTTGCTGCTGCTGGAGGCGCGCTCGTTGCGGCTGGAACGGGGACGACGACGACGCTGCTTGTGACGACTGGAGCGGGAGCAGCCTCGGTGGTGGTGTCGGGGCTCTGGGCGAATGTGGCGCCAGTGTTTCCTGAGTTCGAGGAGACGACGGAGCTGGTGAGCGCGGCTACGGCATCGGGTGTGCAGTCACTGGGACCCGACACCCAGCCTGTAAGTCTGTTTGCGATGTCCGAGGCGTAGCAGTGTGTTGCGACGCCCTGCCCGAGATTCTTGGTTGACGCGATGGAGCCGGAGTTGTAGATGCGCGCGGCTTTGTAGTACATGGAGACGTCGGCGGCGCCTGTCTCGGCGAGACACTGCTTCAGACCGTCGCCGCTGGATGTCCCAGCTGCACCGTCTTGGATCATCTGCAAGACTTGGCTGGCGGGGCAGGGGTTCTGGACGGCGCCGTCGTTGCAGGTTCCGGCACCGTTGTGTGATTGCATGAGTCCTGGGTTGCGGACGCCGTAGTTGCTGGTTGGGGCGCGGACGCACCCGTTGCTTTCTTGCATCATGATGGCGAAGATGAAGCGCGGGTCGATGCCGGTGGATGCGCCGACGGATTGGATGGCGGTGGATATTTCGTTGATTTCGGCTTTGGAGTTCTCGGCGACGCCGAATTGGGCACAGCCGGTTGACAGTACTCCCTTGTTGTTGTTGAACCTGGCGATCGAATGTTAGAGGGTGTTCAATAAGTCTATCTGGAGTCCTTACATGGTGGAAAAGTCAGATACCCAGGAGCTCATGGCAGGCCAGCCATCAGCAGTGTTTCCGGTGCCTCCATAAAGAGAGTATTGGAATGCACGGTCTTGCAAAGGAGTGGAAGTTACCCTCGTAACCAGGTTCGAGAGAAAGGACGGGACTGGAGCTCCAGAAATGAGGGTGGGAAAGGCTGAGCCAGCAGCCAAAAGCTACATTCTAGGTCAGTAAGTGTTTTCGAAAGATCGAATGCACACGAGTACTTACTAAAGGAATGACGAACATGATGTTTGAGAAAGGAGTGTGAAAGTAGGAATCCAGATGTCCTTGGAGGGAAAGAAGTCATGAGGAGGGTTGCCGAAGTCCTTATATCCCCCTCATTCAAGGGTTGATTAGCATGAAACTGCGCCTCATTGGAGGATGGAGTTGCGAAGGCCCCCTGGCGTTTATCACGGGCCAGGCTCAACTCGCCTCACCAGTGACCACACTCACCTTCGCCCCTGACCTAACTTTCGAAGCTCAAGCCTTCCCTTTTCCGGTCCGTCGAAAAAGCTGGGAACGCCCATTTCTGCATACGCCGCTTCGTGGAGTGTGGAGAGGCCGCCTGTGGCATGCACGGATCCAAAGGCGAGGAATGCCATTCTCCAGCGACGGTTGGCCCGAACCCCTGCAGGGCGGTGAAAGAGTCTCACTGCCAGCGTCTGCATTTGGATCGTGGGTCAAACTTATCGATAGTCCCGGAATCACTGCCAGCTCACATTCCGGATTGGATCAATTCCACGGTTGCGTGGGGTTTTGGGCCAAGTGCTCTCGAAGGCGTTGGGCGTTGCGGGGCCGCCACTTCAGATGATTGCACGTCGAGGGGTCAAGGGAATCGGATAAACGAGGCAATCACTTGTCTGATTCTGCCACTCAGCCAACACTATCTGCGACATTGCATCTCATCGCTCGCATTTCGTCAATGACGCTTTTCTAATTAACTTTCCTTGGAACTCTCTAGTTTGTAAATACCTCTGATTGAAGGATTAACAAAAACCCAACCACCTGTTAGTAAGATCTCGTCTGGTGGGCATGGGACCTGAAAGTATCTCGAGATGGCAGAAAAGGTGGTCACAGAAACTTTTAGCCACAGTTTCAGCTCTTGCGCCCTCAACATCGCTGGCCAGTGATGTGACGGACGAGGCCAACGGACGAGCCCGCCATTGGGCAAAAGGAATGGCCGGAGCTGTGCGCCTTCAGCCGCGTTCGTGGGCATGGCCGGGGTGAGCAGGCTGACTGGATCGTGGGGATTATCCGATTCTGGCGCCATTTTGGGCGGTCAGACCAGCAAAAATAGGCGCAGTCGAAGGGCCAGATCCAGGGAAGAACCATGCGTAAATCCAGAAGCTTGGAAATGGAGGTCCTGCCGTACTCAGGAATTCCACTTGTACAGGTATGATCTTCGGGGTTGGACGGGGGAACGCATGAGCGTTCTTCTGCCGACAGGCATTCATGGTGTAGTCTGCGTGGCTGAGCGTTGCGCCGAGGTCTGGGACCTACAGATTGGAAGGCGACCAAAGATGTCGCCGCAATCATATGTCCATCATCATACCTGGACCGGGGCCGTCTTTGAGATGCGGAGAGTCAAAGGATGTGACAAGTTGGGGAGAGGCACAGAAGCTTGATTCGCTACCTGTCCGTTTGCCGCTTGGCCGAGAGAGGTGTAGTCAGGAACTTGCTCGAAACAAACGAATCACCCGGCTGGTGGGAACTTGGTTCAGGGGCCAGGGCCAATCGCGAGTCGTTTTTGGGTGGTTGGCGACGAAGACGAAACACCCCTTTTCAAGAACGTCGAAATTTTTGGGATAAACCGATCTGCCGAGTCACACACACCTTTCAATCTCTACCTAAGTATGCTAGTCTTTCGAGCCTGACTCGCGATGGACCAAAAAAGCTTCACTCGTTTCAATGTTCCTGTCGAATTCGATGTCTGAAGTCGGTACATTGAGATTTCGATTATCTAGTTTTCAGTGAATTGACCACCTCAATATTGTGTTGCAAATCGTAGTCCCCATCCAAAGAGTCGGACGAGAACTACATCAAGTGGGGATTTTATTTCATCCTGTGGGATGGAATTTGGACCAGAACTCGACAGTATCTTGTTCCAGATCGAATCAATGTTCTAAAATGTCCGGTACCATGAAACCTCATCCCTTCAATCCCGAATCTCCAAAACTTATATATCGCAGTTTCATCTGGTTTCGTAGATTTTGGAAACCGAAGCTTGATTTCATCTCATCTCTTGAGAGGAAAAGGTGCAACGAGTGAATATATATGAACGAAGTTTCGTTGCTCATCGCACTCAATGTTCCAAACTTTCTGGTACAATGGTGTTTCCATCATTCGAAGTCAGTGTGTAGTCTTCGAGTGAATAGCCTCCTGAAGGCTTTGTTGCATATCGCACCTCTGTCTTAGGCTAAAAATTAGACTAATCTAGTGAATCTTTCCTATAATCCTTCTACGACTCATAACCCACTCGATTTGAGACTGGACTAAAGTGAATCGACTCGCATTCACCCTCGTGTCCACGAACATACTTCATACTATAAGATGGAGACAGAGTCTTGAATAAAAACTATTCGCATGGCTATGAAGATCCCTTAGAGATATTGATAAGAAAAGCTCATATTATTAATCAGATCTACTAGGGCTGTTAACTATTGATCTATTAGACAGACCAGCGGTTTTTATTGCATATCGCACTCAATGTATGAGGTCCTGTTGGTACATTGAACTTTGTCAAATGGGCGATTTCCTGCCCGATCAAAACTTCGCTTCGAGTAAGAAGGTGAATACTGAACTCACAAGTTTGGCTGCATATCGCAGTTGAAACCTTAGGCTTAGAAGAGGATCTCAATCTCCAACGACCTCCAAAGTATTCGAAGAAAGGAGATTTTGAAAATACGAAAATACGAGAGAATATTCAGGGCGGTTCTCATTTTCAATGTCCCGTATCAAAACTGGACATTTGGACTCGAGGTACAGTAAAATCTCGATCGATGCCCCAGAACTCCTATGGGAAGCAGTAGGATGGCGAATAAGGAGGAAGGGGAGGATGCATTTGGGATGGAGACTTATGGGTGGCGGGGTGATATGGTGACGGCGGAGAGGGGCAGGTTAGGGGCAGTGCGGCAGGGAGTTTGATCGAGAGTGAGGAGGCGATTGTTGACCAGGGATTGGCAAAGGCAGGGTGTATTGTTAAGACGACACATTTCATTGTGCAGGAGGGCATTGGGCCACGGCCGAGCCGAGAAGACCATCGGTGGAGCAATGTATAAGGGGGGATCTAATCTTCGCGGAGTTTTTGGAGTATCTGGGAGATTCGGCGAGAAATCCATTCTGGCTTGGGTTCTCGGGCCTGAAAAGCAGTACGGGAAGACGAACTGGGCACTTGCGTGCGGGTATGATGGTAAGAGAGCAAACCGGAACGTCAAGCCAAACTGCGAGCCGAGGAAAGAACACGGAGGAAATAACCACGAGGTCATGGCGTGCAGGGGGATAGATGACCGGCTGCAGAGAAGTTGTCGTAATGATAGAAAAACGATTCATCTCTAGAGGATTCGAGAGCATGTACTCATATCCAAAGTCACCTGAAATGTCGAATAATGTTTATATTGAAGCCGAGAAAAGGTAAAATTCGTGAACAATTCTGAGTCCAGAAAAGCTGTAGTGACTGAAACCCTTCACGGCCGCCTTTGGTAGGAGAGTCATATATTCGGACGGATCTAATTTGACCCTAAAGTTATGTTGCAGTCCGTCGCCGCTTCCTGGTCCTGCGGCCTTTGATGGGCTCAGATATCAGACTCTTGAAAACATCATCATATTGGCTGGTCAAATTCTCGCGACCTAATTCATATCAACAGAGATCCTTGGGACGAACAAATGGCAGGACATACAAAACTGACGAAAAGCGCAACGGAGTTGAGAAAAAAGTGTTTTCAACTCCTCATTTTCGTCCACGTGTTCACCTTTTTCTTCGTCTATCCAAGTCATGGTCAGCGGAGAGTCGTGCTCCCGGCAGAGAGTGCCGTATGCAACAGTCAGTCGTCGATACATAAACGCTGACTTTTCGATCCGGGGCTGATGATCTGATGTAGGTCAGAATATCCCAATGTCTAGGAATGGAAATTGAGACTCACATGGCTTAGTGCCAGGCAGTTCAAGCCTAATTTGATCTCTGATCAGTCGATCACGGTACAGCAATAGCAATCTTAGCAAGCAAACGCCGGCAATAATTCGCGCATGATTGCTCGCGCCGACAATCCTCGGAAGATTATCGAGCTCAGAGAAGACGTGTTTCTCTGCTGGCTCGAGCCCTTCTGCGGCAAGTATTCGAATTTGGTCGTGAACAGTTTCCGAAACAAAATTTCCAGGGTCACTCTCTGCGCGACCGAGACGACCAAGAAGGTCATAGCTCCCATCTTGAAGGTTGAGAAAACCGTACGCAACAAAATTGCTCAAGCTTGCGATTCTCAGGGTGAACCTCGAAAGATGTCGCTACTCATGTTAGCTGTACCGTTTGAAGAGCGGTCGAGGAACGTACCAGTCTCGAAGCTCCTTCCCTATTAGAATAACAGAACAAAAAGTCGTCCAGAAGGCGTGTCATCCTTCCTGAGAGGCTGCCAGTTGACATTAGTAAGATGTCTCTTCCGAAAGTGTCAAAGTCGTCAATGTCTGGAAGTGAGCTTGGAATGACAACATAACGCTTTTCATCCATCTTAACGGAGGTTATGTAGATCCCGCGGACTTTCTTAAGGCTCTTCCAGCAGCCTTTGGGCGAGACCGTGCATTGCATGACTTGGAGGTGAAGCTCTGCTGTGCTTCGGTCGCTCGTAGCCTCCGAGTTCAGCGAAAGTGTAACAGCTTGGGGATGGCCAACGAGCGACGTCAAAAAGGTTTGCAATCTTTCTTTTTTGGCGTCAAGACTGGGTCCGTGTAATTCTGGAAGAAAACGGTCAACTAATTATTAGGAAATGCTGGGGGATATCAGTGTACCTTTCACGCCAACATAGATATCTTGTATCCTTGTGCGCAAACATATCTGCTTGGCTATAACTGGATCATCAACTGTTCGTCTACATTGGTCGCACACTTCTGTAGCAGAGCACTAGCAGAAGTCAGAATGAGCTAAGCCAGTGGACACCGAGAAAATATCACCCACCGAAACTTTGCGCGATCGACAGAATGTACAAGCACCCCAATCTCTGACGAGCCTCACTTTCTCCTTCCCGGCTCTAGTAAAAGAGCTTCGTTTCCGTTTTGATGGTGGCGGTTTTGGGTTGAGATCAAAGTTGACAATGAGATCATTAAATGTCGGTGTGGGTCGAGATGCTGGTATATTGAGGTTATCAACGTTGACTCTAGTGAGACGTTCGTGTTCTTCATCAGTTGTCTGGCTTTTGGGGTGGCTGGACAGAGACGAGGGAAGTCGATAGGATGAATGAAGAGTCAAGACTTCAGGTCGTACACATAGAGCGGGATCGCCAATATGATCGGAATAATGGCACCCCACCACTGGACTTGCAGGCCCATCAAGCTGCGTATATCCAGTATTTATTCCACCCACATTTGAGCAGGTATAATCTAAGCATCTGGTTAAATTGTACTCGCCAAGTGCATCCTGAGACATCGAGATAGGTTGCACATCAGTATAATCCAGAAGTTGACAGCCCATTCTTAAAGGGTCAAGTAGCCCAAGATGCTCATAGCCACATTCCGGTAGCGTGATATCCGAATACGTGCTGTTCTGCGGAAGCAAATAAGAAGCGTCAGGTGGTGGGGAGTTTGGCCAGTGCCGCAATGAAGCATCCTGGGAGGAGGGAATCAGAACCTCGCTCCAATTGGGGCATGTACCGGAGTCGGACTTGAAAGAAAGAAACTCTTGTTCGATCTCTCTCCAGAAATTTTCGGCCCCAGCTACCATGAAATTGTCCGTTGAAAGAGCATTACCTTCGAAGAAGCTCGGTAGGGACGTCGAATTCGAACCGTCCCCAATGAAATGGTTCGGAAGGCTGGCATTTGCTAAGAGAGTGTTTGCCGTCAGTTCCACGACAGGCTCCGATAATGTGCTGACGACTGAAGTGTAGTTCCCGTTTGCTGGGTTGTCGCTTTGCGGCCGTCTGTTGAATCCATTTAGGTTCATGTCGAATGAAAGCCTCGAAAAATTAGGCTCCAGCTCCATAGTCTCATCGATTGTGGAGGCCACATCCGCTGACTGTTGTACGGGGTCGATGGTAGACTGACGTGATCAAGCAGTGGGGTGGTTAAGGTTGGACAAATAACAAGTCAAGTCTGTGCTTGATACACTTATATTGCGAGAATCAATAAATGTCCATGCTGAAGAGTGTTCTTGGCTTGAAGCTCAAAATGGACTTCGGTGTCAAGCTCAGACAAGGATGCTGCGCCACCACAGTCACATTGGCCGGTCTTTGCTGAAGGAGCCACTTTGTGATTCCTCCCCGAACACGCACAGGTTGGTGCGACGATGAGGAAGACATTACTGTGGGCTCAACTCTGGGCACACCGAGCAAGTGAAGATGAGTGTGAGACAGATGACTTGGGGTGACGAGAAGTTGAAGGAAGAACGAGGGGTCAAAGGTCGTGTTCGTGTTCTGAGAAATGCGCAGGCGCACGGGCCGACGCGTATATCTGATCATAGAGCATCTGTGCATAACATTCCACGCACATCTTCACACCTGAAATGATACTCCTTCACACCAGGCCAGCTAACAAACATGCTCAAGCCTGTGATGATTCGACCTTTCCTTCTCGAATATCTGGCAGAAATTCCTCTCTAAGAGCGCCATCTCTTTGCTTGATCTCTTGAGCTCCGAGCACAGGAGGCTTATTCGCGGGCACAAACTCGACTTCGATATCTCGGCAGCCTTCAACCGGTTCCCAAAACTTGCGAAGGAGATTCTCTCTACTTTAGTCGCCGCTAACTCAAAGCTTGCATCACATCAAGGGATTGGGGGGCCAAGTCACTTGAGATGGGTGCTTCAATTGACAGCCCCCAGAGGACGTTTTGAAGGCTAGCAAAAGCAGGACAAGTCTTGCTATTGATTTCTAACTTTAATCTGCGAATCTGTGATAAACCTACTACTTGTTTTCTCTTCCACTCCTTCGTCATTCTAGACCCACTAACATAGGCAGCTGTTATTATGGTAAAAGGGTGAGATTGGAGCTTTTTGCTGCCTCACGTGGACAAAGGAGTCGGAACAAACTGGTTAAACTGGTAAATTGATCGTACTAGCTCTGCAGTCCCACTCCGTCTGGAATACTTGAAAGTCTTTCGCGTTCGGTAGGAGAGTGCAGTTCAACCGAAGCAACCGAACCCCACGGACGATATGCCGAGGGTCCTGTGTCTCGACTAGGGGTAGTCTCCAACTCATGTCTTCTTACCTGACCTTCTTCCAGTTCTTTTACACGTTTCCGTAGTTCTTCAATCCCACCCTCCAAGCTTGAAATTGCGAGCGAGTTATCCTCCACTGTTGGCGGAGCCTGTACCAATGGGGTCTCCCTCAACCTCCTCAACAAGGGCCGCCATTTGTAGATCCAGAGAACGAGGGCAAGAATCATAATTATTGCCAGTATGCAGCCTACCACTATCACTCCAATTTCAGTACCTGTCCTAGAAGTACCAGCTGGACAATTGACAGGGCCTGAAGAGTCAATGGGTCTCAAGTCTGAGCTCAAGTCATTCCCCGGGACAACCGGTGCGAGCTGGAACTGCTGTTTGGGATAATCGACTGTTAGGTATAACTGAATATTTTATTAAAAAGGAATTCTTTTGAATCTTTAGAATGAGAGACTTTCCTGAGAGAGAAAAACTTTTCCAAGGGTTGCCGTATTTTGTGGAGCCTTCAGGTCGAAGATGTTCACAGTTGTGACGTTGTTGTTTAAAACTCGTTGACCATTTGAGTCAATTCCTCGCAGCGGCCCTGCCAGTTCGTAGGCAGGAATCTCAATTTCGAGGCCATCTTGCAGGGTGAAAATCAGAGAGCCATTGAAAGGGTTGTTGTAGTTGAGACCAGGCTCGACGACATATAAGTCGGGTGGGACCATGGTGGTATCGTTGATCCAATTGGTAGCTCTCTGAAATCCTTCCAGTTCATTGGGCGGAAGCCGGAATAGATTATCGTACCTGCGTATGTCAATATTCATTGCAAGATGTTCGCTATGCTGTAGAAGGATGCTCACGGTTCAATACAAGATGGCATAAGTGTTCCATCAGAAAGAAGCTGAACATTAGAGGTGACTCCAGGACGTCGTAGAGTGAGTTGCGTAACAATGACCTCGAGAGAACAGACCCTGCTACCAGCAAGCGTGGTATTACTCATTGAGTAATTGTTGAACGGGCCGTTGATGAGAGCAGCATCATAGCCTCCAAACACAATATGTCCATCACGTGGTGTTGAGATGGACTGGCTGCCTGCGAAAAGTCCGAAGCTCAGTGATACTAACTTTCCAGCAAAAACAAGTGAATGGAGCAGAACTGAGTTATTGGCAAGTCCTAGTTGGTTCGCGTTGAGATTCTGACCTTGCAAAGCTATGGCTATTAGGAAATGTTGAAGCGATGCGGAGGCAAATTGAAGAGTTGCATTCACTGCTCCCCCAAAGGAAGGGTTAAGTGAGTCCCACTCAGGGTCGGAAGCTAGGGACTGTACCGAAACGTTGCCGTAGGAGGAAGTGGATACGTCAAAATTGAAAGTTCCTCCTCGACGTGAGATACATTGGGCAAAGTTGCTGGTATGATCTGCGATGCAAATTTCGGTCTCCGTGACGACTGTGTTGTTGACCACCTGCCCAGCGAATAAGCACTGTAATGTCCCGGCAAAATTGAGGGATTTGAGAGACTCAAAGCGCTCTCTTGCACCAATGACACGGGACAAAGAGTTCATGTGACTCCTAAACCAGCTCACAGGTTCTTGGGGCTTATTGGAGAGCACAACAGACTAGCATGAGAACAAGCCTTACTAAAGATGGGACTGCACATAATTGTTGGCCTGCAATGTTGAGTTTGACTCCCCACGACTCGACGCCACTTGGGAAATTTGAACTCGGTGCGATGGAGCAATTAGAAAGAGGGATGCGGAATGGTTTCGGCGAAGTGTCGACGCAGTCTGCAGTCACCAGCGTATAATGACTGATAATGAGCCTGAACAACACTGATATAAGGAGCTGCGAGAAACTCATTGTCAATATTTGATGATCGTTAACGGAATGGTCAGAGCTTTGTCGTTAGAGATCCAAAAATCTGGGGAAGACTCCACTTTTTAGACTCCTTGCCCCCTGAATCACGGAAGGAGCCTTGTCTGAAAAACGGCCCACAGCCCCAACGCCTGGAAATATTCTATCCAATAATTGAAGAACAGCCTTACATTTTACGAACTGGCTTCCTCCAAGACATGCAACAGGAGGTCCCGCTTCACGATGACTGGTTGAAAGGCGGTTGGTGATAGCGAAGTCATGTAGTGCAACCAAAATGAGGGGAAGCCTGGGCACCGCAGTGAGTTTGATTGGCCCGAAGAGGGGGGATCTGGGCAAACGTCAAGCCACAAATCCTTCGACCGGGCACAAATATTGAAGGCTTGATTTCACATCACTTCAAGCTTTGGAAGAGTCCGGAACCTTGTCCCTTTCCCAGGTCTCTGCCATGAAGTGTGTGCCACGACGCGCAGCAACATGGCCAGCGGTTTGGGCAGACTACCGTAGAAGGGTTCTGATTTACATTGTACCGTGCGACTACTGATTATTGAAAAAATCACACATAGTGATATGCGAAACTGCCTTTCCAGCCCGATTATAAGCGAGGAGCACTAAAACCAAGGGTGACCGACCTTTAGTAGTATTTTGTCGTCCTTGACTCGCTTGCCCCGTTTCAGGCGTGTTTCTTCTTATGTGACATTTGCGGCAGATCGTGCGGCCATGCCAGCCGTCACACTTAAAATAATGCTATAGGAATATACCCCCTATAATATATATTAAGTTTTAGGTAGTTCAGTCAGATACTTATAGAGTAATTCGAGGATTATTAAATTTTAAATGACTAGTAATTCTATAAAACGCGTTTGAGTGCTGCTCAATGAAAAATCGGGCTGAAAAGGCAGTTTCGCACATTACTATGTTCAATTGAGAGACCCTCGATTTACTTACTCCCGAGCCCAGAATATCATGCTCCCCCAATAGCCATGCTCACAACCCAGAATCAATCTGATTCACAACCTCTTTACCCGTGAAAGTTGCCCAATCTCTGCACGTCTGCGCTATGATGCTTGGGATCTGCAACTTGGCAATATCATCAGGCCTTTCCACTACAGTGACGTAGAGACCTCCAGAAACATGCCATGCAATATGACAATGCAGTGGCCACGCGCCAGGATTATCCGCCGTGATCTGTAATACAAGGAAGCCGCCCACGGGTAGAATCTGCACATCTCTGCGCTGAGGATTCGAAGGGTTGACGACCGTGCCATCCCAAGTGCCGGTCCCGACATTCTCAACGAACATGTTGTGGCCGTGTAAATGGATAGGATGTGCGGCAAACCCCGGGTTCGTAATGTGGATCCGAATGCTGGAGTTGGAGCCAAAGTTGTAGACGTTCCATTGCGGACTATCGGGGTACGAATTGTTGCCAAGGTTAGAAAGGAGGAGGATGGGCTGGTTGTAGTTTGCTCGGAAAGAGCTCTTGTTCATTGTCCAGAGCCAATTTCCTGACGCGTTCTGGCCAAATCCGATATCGATGTCCTGGGTTATGGGTGGAGCTGGATCTGGGGTGATGGGGAAGAAGGGTACGGTTTCTGTGAGCAGGTCCTGCAAAGCCGTCAATTAGATTGAAGAGGGCGATGAGATGTGAGGAACTTACGTTTGCACATTGGCCTGTGACTGAAGCGGTGAATGCTGGCCAAGCAGTAGTATTAGGTGTACCTAGTGCTACAGCAGCATGGTTGTAGTAGACAATGGCGATTGCATCTGGATGGCTGGCGAGTGAACAGCCCCCCCCGGCGATCGATGAACGCATTGCGTACGATCCAGTTGCCCCCGGAATACCTGTAACCAAGACATCGGTGCGCTGACCAATTCCCAGTGTGACGACTGAGTGTATTCAGAATTGAGTTAATTGCTTGGGAACAGAGACAAACCTTGAGTAGTATATGGAACTATTGGGACGAAGTCATTGGCAATGACGCTCAGATTGTGACCATCGATACTGAATTTCTGCACTCCCTCTGACCCAGCGTTTATTAAGCGTAAACGATGCACTTTCCCGGGAGAAAACCTGAAGTTGGTGATGCCCGCATTGTTGCTGCACTTCGTCGTGTCACCAGCAGCGACATCAGAGCAGTTGAAATTGTTTCTTCCCTGGATCAGATTGCTATCGGATAGAGGAGCCTATAAAATATCAGCTGAATTGCTGCTATCAGGGCCATTTGAAATCGGGGTTTAGAAGATGGTCGAGTTGCGTCTATATTCAATGTGCAAAAGGGGGGGTTAGTGAGTACGTACAATTTTGGATATGTCTGTTCCTACGACATCTGCAACAATAGAGAGGTAATCTCGGTGGAAATGATCTGTCAACATAATTGGACCTTTATCTGTAGGAACAGTCAGCGTTCGATCTACTAGGCTTCGAAAACCATCGACCTACCGATGTCGTACGAGACATGGGTTGGGCCGTGGATGATCATTGGGCCGATGAGCCCTCCAGCGTATCTAGGATACATTAGATCTGAAGTCTGGAGCGAGGAAATATTGGAAAATGGAAATAAGATGGCAACCACTTACTGGGCAGAGTAATGGGAATGATACCAACTTGTCCCATATAAGTCGGCGATAAAAGAGTAGGTGAAGCTCCCTCCAGGAGGGATGGGGCACTGATTAACCCCAGGAACACCATCCATCCATCTGTAAATACAATGAGCACCAATGACTATCTTTCTCTCAGCTGAAACAACTCACTGGGACTGTTTCTGCAGAATGCCATGCCAATGAAGTGCCACGCCCTCGTCGGGTGCGGTGATCTGATTATGAACTGTAACCTGAATGGTGTCTCCCCTGAGATATGTCAATACTGGGATAAAATCACTAGCCAGGAAGGACAACTACCAATTTGCCTCGATCAAAGGACCCGGAAATTGTCCATTTATCACGAGAACGTTTTTGAGATAGCCGTCAGGAGCTTTTTTCTCTCTCTTGATGGTGAAGTCATAGGCTCGAATCACACTGGAAAAAAAATAGGTCAGAAAGGCGCAAACTGGGTTGGAACAGTGCATACCCAGTATTTGGCGGATCTGGAGAAATGTCAGTAAATAATAGATATCACGTGACTCAATAGCGAGGACACTCACCAGCTGAATTGCGCTCAAATTAGAAATTGATCTATTGTTAAACCTTCCTGGGTGGTAAGAAACTTACTATATGGATTTGTATTGCTCGCAGTTTTCGCTCCCCATGGGAAGCCTTGTGGTAGGGGCTGAGATATATCATTAGAAACTGCAAGCTATTTGAAGCAGTCGTGGCGATATGGGAAAACCAGAAATAATGCTCACAGTATTTGGGCTGGTAGTGCGAAGGAAATCCGCCGGAAGTTCGGGATAATCCGCTATGAAGAGACTCCTGTTAGTGATAGTAGTTGTGATGACAGAGGCTCCAGGGCTACCAACTTTGTGCATAAACGAATGAGCTAAAGAGCAGCGCAGCAATACCGCTGAACCTCATGTTGAACGCAAGTGTATCGGCCAACGGAGCGAATGTGTATCGAGAGTGTCCCAGATAATTTGGAATCACTTTGGATGAAATGCAAGGCGACAACCCAGCTTTCTTTATATCTTCGACCCTGGGATACGAGAACCCTTGGGCTCACTCCTCACTCCTCACTAAGGCCAGGGGTGGGGTGCTCGGAGATTGAACTTAGAAGAGGGTTTGCTTGGTAACACACACAGGAAGCAAACTCTATGACATGGTAAGAATAGAAAGTCATAGCCACACATGTCGTGTTAGTTGAACAGAGGCTGAACCAGGAGAGGACAGGGGCATCTTGAAGCGACATAATTGGAGCAAAACCGCACAAATGCGGGTGCATGCGCAGAGCCAAACTATTGAATACTATTGTGGGGTGATAGCAAGGCTTGAATGGAAACAAGAGCTGTGTTGCGGGGAACTTTGCAATGAATGACCGAAAAGCTTCAGGTCGGGGGCATTACTAGCTCATTGACTTGTCAATACGAGCTGCAATCAGCATAATCTCAGCCCTCTGGCTCTTCTTCGGATCTATGTAAGCCCATGGTCCGAGAAGTTGGAAGTCATGACTGGGTTGTGGAACAGCAGAAAATGTGGGGGTGGCTCGTGAACCAATATATGCAATGCAGTTGCTCCTGGCTCTTGACAAGGCAGATTATGTGATATATGGAATTGCGCAGTGATTGGATTTGGATATATTTGACGAACTATGTGCCACACCGCCAGGCTCCTATGAACATGTTGTGGTCGAGAAGCTCACGGTGCGGTTGCACAGACGTTTCAAACGCCGCTTGCGAAGGCCCCCAGTGAGCAGGAGCGGTGGTATGCTACTGACATAATCTTCAGCCTGGAAGACAAAAATAACTAGCTTATATGCAACAACTTGGCCAAGCCAAAGCTTAAACACGAGCCGCATGACAACGCCGAAGCTTCAACACGTGCCGCAAGCCCACGCCTCAAAGTTTTCGCATTTTCAGCCACCGCTCTGTTACGAGCAAAACCTTTAATGAATCGGCTATGCTTTCGTACTCTTATTGTAACACAGAAAGGATTCAAGAGTTCTATTCGCGATGAATTCCATTGGGTAACTTTATCCGTCCCAAAAAGGGTATCGTTCACACACAACGTTACTGTTGAATGACGACGAAACCAGCTCAACAAGAGACGGGCTGGCCACTCCGCCTTACCAGGAGTCAACAGTAGGGGACTGGCCCGGAGATAAGGATCTCCTGGATGGCGGTGCATCTGGATCGACCTAGCCACAGCAGTAAGCTTTTTTCCCTCGCCACGGGGCGTTTGATGATTTGGGGACCAGCGTATAGCACATGCTCATATTTCCCAGCCATTCGGGGGTTTGAAGAGTTGCAGCAACGTAGTGGAGGGAGTCTTCAGACTCAACTGATCGACAAAGGGAGGTGGTCGGGAGGCCACGGCTGACTGGTGTCGACTTCGCGTACTTAGGGCTAAGCTAAGCGAACGCTTCCGAGCCCGCCACCTTTACTCGTTAGGGAGTTACCGCCCCGGCCCCTGCCAGCGGGCTGGAAAAAGCGGACCACCTCCAACCCCCCAGCACCAATCTCCACAAATACCGGGACAATACTGTAATATGGCGCAACAAACTTCCCTAGGCAACGGCTTACATTACACTAACCAACACAAATCGTTTCCGCGTCGATCCTTCGTGTCTCAATTTGCGGAGACGAAAACTCAGCGGCCTGATCGGTCCTGGCTTGTCAATTTACCCGCTGCTCAGACTTAACACCACCCCAGCGTTGGGTACGGCTTGATCGGAACAAGTTGTAGGGCGCGGGACAATAAGGTGGATCCCAAGGTGGCCCAGGCGTTCACTTCTTTCCTCAGGGGCCACGCTTTGCGGTACAGTTTCAGCTTACATTTGGGAAGAAACTTCGTGTATCTTATTAGTCATTCTTCCCCGCGTAGATGTCATGCCCAAGGCTCCAGCCCAACAAGACCAAGAATGCATTCAAGAGGACGCCCATTACTGAGCTTGGGACGACACGAACCCTCCAATATGCAGGGTCATCAAGGGAATCAAAAGTGATTCGTGGCACCAACGACTTCGATAGCGGAGGCTAGATAAACTCCGCTGCAGATGATATCGATTAGTTATCCCTGCAATGTTCAGCGAAACCATGGTCCGAACCCTCGGAAGCGCCGTGGGTATTTCAGGGTTATTCTCAAGTATCAGCCTCGACCGAGTGCTTGGCGCAGCATCGCGAGCTTTGGAGGTAAACACCGTCAGCACTTCTGCAAACTTAACCATGCGGTCCATAAAAATGTGGGAGCACAACACGGGAGCCTTGGTCTGGTCTTTCATACGGGTCCCTTTCAGGCAAAGGCACTATTTGAAGACTGAGCCATCCGACGATGCGTCTTGGCGTCAGCTTCTCTGTATAACACTCTTGGCATATATGTCAAAACGTCCCCCTCGGCGAATTAATGCTTCACCCGGCTTGTCTTTTAGGCGGCAAGGACGCTTCAACAACGGTGGCTCTTGATTTTTCATCATTCAGACTTGATCACGGCCGACCCCGGAAACGGGGAAGCAGGGAACGATTGAGTTTATGGGAACGGGCTGTGGATAGTTAGCACAGTTTTATCTTTTATTGAATCCAACCCGATGGAGCGGAGCTAGACTTGGACTTCCCGTCTATGGAGTGTCAGTCCATATCAGGTTCAAGCGGTGAAGTAATCACTGTCTGGGGCTGGGATTGAAAGCACGACATGGTTTATGTGAGAATTACACCGTCCATAAGATCCAGATACATGCTGCTGAGAAAGCGGAAATTATTTTCCTCCCATATCACTCTGTCTCCTAGAATGCAGCATGCAGCAGCATGAAGGCCGGGATGTGTTCTGCAACAGCCATATTCACAGACTGCGGGTTGATAACTTGGCGGGGCCAGGGATAGGGTAACAAATTCTATTTTAGAGTTTGCTATTGTACTTGAAATATTGCAGGAAATATTTCCGTTTCCAGTATCCGTATTGAGCTTTCCTGTATCACATCATACATCAGCATCAGTGTGATTCTCGTTTCTCACCGCTTGAGGGGTCATGGGTCACTCGCCGACTGCCTTCTGAAGCAGAGAAGTGCTGTCATAGAATACCTGGCACACTGCGGTCTAAGAATGTACGGTTCAGAAAGTGAGGGAGTTGTATCGTTCTGGAGCTGGAAGGTCTGGTTTGTGACTGAGTGTGATCACGTGATATTTCTCTACAGCACACCTCTATACAGAAGCATTATATTTGCTATTGGAATATATTATAGACTTAAGAGCTTGCAGGTAATCCTCATAGGAGACTCTAGAATCCACAATGTAATTGATTTCAATAATGGCACTTGCTTACCCCTTTCACTAAGGTAAATCACGCGACCCGGATGGCTTCATGTTCCTTTCTCAGCAACTTTTAAGAAGTGAGACTTTCTAAGAAAACTTCAATTTGACAGACCCTACCTGCCGTCAGATATTCTTCGTAACAGAGGTCATAAGAGAACTAGCGTCACTTGAGCGGAAGTCGCGAGTCAGCTCATCGCCAGCCCGTTCACGTCCTACCGCCTTGACCCCGCGAGTCTTTCCTGGTTTATGGACCAGAAAATGCAAACCGTTAGGGTGATCCTTCTCGCCGTGGCAGACACCATAAAGCCCTATCTGAAGATCTGAGGTTGAGCACCAGGTGATCGAGAGGTTCGACAATCGTCGGACTCCCTCACCTAGACACTTGTTGTGACGTCAGCGTCACATGACCTGGCCCTAGCGTGGCACCCTGTACTTAGCTCGAGCTCCCCGCTCTCTCTTTCTCTCCTTAGACGTACATACACACACACCCAATACAGGACTGATTCCCTCAGGACTTCTGCTACGGGTGTCGTGATAACACTTCATGTATGGTTTCGTGCTCAGATTTTCGGGCGAACATCCTTGACTGAACATGAAATGATACCAAGGGTTGCATTTCATCGAGGGAGAAGTTGTCTTCAGTTTGAGATGTTCGGAGAGTGGCTACCGTGACAAGCACAAGGCACCAGCCCGCAATCTCTGCATGACGGGCACATTTTGCTTCATCCTGTCACCGAACGAAACTCCAATCAGAATAGGGTTGTTCAGGTTTCGATGGGAACACTTACCGAGGCTCTCTTCATGGATTGAGTTCGAATTCTTTCCTATGGGTCATTACTTCCACTCCGCAACGTAAAGCAATGCGATCCCCATAACCTTACTCAAACTCCCATCCATCTCCACCATCGGCGCATGCTGGACCTAGAGGGCGAGTTGTAGCCAGGGTTCTCTGGAAACTTGGAGTCAATTGCCATATTTCTTGATGCTGACTCCTAGGGACGTGTCCGGGACAAATGGAGGGGGAGGGGCGTTGCGTGATCGGAGATTTGATTTATCAGATCCACGTCAGCTTACTGTGTCTTCTTTCAAATCTCCCCCACCCCCGCCCCCTACTCCGTACGGAGTAATTCCTTGCAATTGTGGGCCCTCTTGAGCAGGGGGTTTTGTATGGTAGAATGCCTGTGCTCTGTGGACCGACTGTTACAAGTGACTAGGGGAGGGGAGAGTACTTCCTCGAGCTAGATTTTGCGCTTCTCGAACCTATTTCGTACGTTACTACATGTTCACCACACAGCAGTGTTGGCAAAGAGCAGTGAGCTAAAAATGCCTCAAAATATCCATATTCGTATCCAGAGGCGGCATGTTTAACAGCCCTATCCAGATTCCTCCATTATGTTTTCCAAGCTCAAGTAATCGTCACTGAAGCCTTCGGTCGGCCCAAAGATCCACATATGCTGCCATAATGTCCTTGAAAAATATCTCAGATTTCGCTTTTTGATATCCGTAGCAAGCAGTGGATTGACCAGTATACTCCGAATCTTGTCATAGAGCCGTTGATACACTGCAGATGGACCCGGCATGTCATTTGCATCGGATGTGATTGGGTAATGTCCACTCTCGTCTATGACCTCTCCGGGCACTTCGGGGCTATCATTGATATCATCGGTTCCCATATCCCAACAATCCAGATCTGATTCAACGACTTTACCGTATGAGTACACGTACAGCTTGTACAACATCTCAAGAGTCTCAACCCAGGCGGTAGCAACTCGCCACTGCGGTTGCCAGGACTTGATGACTTGGCGCAAATTCTCGGCCTTGGCGAGTGCTTCGTGCTTCGGACACGCATCGCAAGTTTGTGTATACAGAACCCAAAGTTGGACAGCAGAAGCTGTGAGAATTGCGTTTGCTGCAAAAATAGATTGAAGCAGCTTCCGGTCTTTATCCGAGCCAGCGTTGAGAGTTAGGGCCATGTCTGTGATGGTGTTGACAGAAAACGTGCATGGCTTAATGATCGTATCGTCGCAGTAGTCCAAAGATATGCCCGCGGCATCGTAAGTAGTCGCATAATCCATTTCAGACCCAAGGGGGTATTGTGAATCAAGCTAGGGGAGGTATTCTTGGTGCATCACGCACTTCGAGTGATGCAGCAAAAAGTTCAGGTTAACATAGGCTTGTGCCTGTCCTGTAACTTGGTGGAGCTTATAGTTTTGAGCGGACCAGCTCAGGGATGGAGGCAAGCTCGACGAGAAGTCTTCAATTGCTTTCCCATATTGGTAGAACTTGCTTTCTGGGAGATGAGGACAATATTTAGAACGTCTTCTTCCTCCCGACACGTGCAATAGGGCGACGTCTCCCCAAAGTTGCATCACTGCAATGAAGAAGGGCATAATCCCAAGTTGGGAAACCTGATTTGCGTGGAGGGGAAGATCTTTAACCAAAAGCCCCGTGTAGACCTCATCAAACGCGAAGACATTCTCAGGACATGGAAGTTGAACTTGAGCTGACTCGGAAGATAACATGAACGGCTTGTTGCATGAATATGAAATCAGCCTGTCCACAACAAAGCAGGCCCAAAATGTTCTTCTTCGGATTTCTTTCTGGCGGGGAGAGTAATGTTGGTGTGCTTCGACATTGAGGTACAATGCCTGAGCCACTCTAAGTGCAGTCCCGGCATACATGTAGGCTTTGATATTTGACCATATCATAAGCTCACGTATAGCAAGTATCAAATAGGCTTGGATAGTGTTGACTGAGAGGTGCGTTAGCACAGCAAGATGAACTGTAAAACAAAGCGTCACTTACTCGAGGGCTCATTGAAGAGGTTGTAAGCATAAATCTTAGCGAAACGAGTGTAGTGGTCCGATAATGCACAGGGCGTCTCTACTCCGAAGTCCACAACGACTTCGTCAACTGAAAGGTACAAAGCGCTGAGACTGAGCACAAAAGCTACCAAAAGTAGAGATCGACCACGCAGAGTTGAAACATCCAAGGAAGGCTTATGAAAAAAGGAACAGAGTTCTACCTCATGATGTCAAACAAAGAAAATATCAAACAGACGTTGAAGTTGACGAGGCTCTGGGATGACAAGAGGAGTCTCGACCAGAGAATTTGTATCCTGCACAGCTGAATGACTTTGAAATCTTGGCTCCCTCTCATTTCTCTTCGGAGGTTCCTGTACCTGGAGAGGAGTGAGAGCACAGAAAGTATTCGGTACAGTGATTTGGGCCCAGTAACAGGTCACGTTGCGTTTCAAGCAACTCCGACACTGCGGTCGATCACCCGTGCATTTCGTTTTGCTCTGGCGGCTACCAACTATACCAGTAATTGACTTGACACTTCTGGGCCCAGACATGCCATCTTTCACACGCCTGTGGAGTCCGAGCTCGCAAGCGTGCTTGTGGTGAACTCATTCTCGCCTCCCCCCTGTGATCCGGAAGGCTGTTTGGCGACCAGACTCACGAGTAAGGTCGGGTCTGGTCTTCCGATTTTCAGGAAAGGATAATGAAAGATGCCAGAGTGAGACGGATACACAGGGGGAAGGAATGATGGTATGAGTTCGGGATATCCGAGCGTCGGTCCCTTCCTGGTTTTGGGAGAGAATTTGTAATAAGGTTCGGCTTATCCGAGAATTGGGATCGGGAGCTAACCTCATCGATCCAGGTGTCAACCTTTTCAAAGAATCTCTCTTCCAGATCTGCCTGCACACCATATGTTATAAATACGGGTGATAATGTAAAGTCTTGTCATTCCCCTTGAATTCCCCATAAACCCTTTCGACTCATAAAGCCATAGCTACAGCTGCGGTTCGAGCACCACTGGAGCTTATTGAAGTCCCCACGGTTCAACCTGTTACCCGCGAGGTCAGAGTCAGAGTAGAATGGACAGCATCAACACCCCTGGATCTGCATCAGAATGACGGTGGCCTTGTTGTCAAATACCCACAAATTCTAGGCAGTGGTGTTGCTGGGACAGTGGTAGAAGTTGGTCCAATGGTTCGGAATCTGACCATTGGTGATCAAGTAAGCGAGACCCATTCCTGAGAAAGCACCTCAACTAATCTCAGAGAAGGTATTTGGTTCCTGCTTTGAGGAGGCGAAGTGTAAGGCTCATCAGGAGTTTGTGACAGTCTTGAAGACATCTCTTGGCAAGGTAGTTCGACAACATATCCGGAGAGGATCTCAGTTGAACTAACATGTGTCCAGCTTCCCTCGGGTTTCAGTCTCCAAGAAGCTGTAGCCTTGCCAAACAACGTCGTGACAATTTTCCATGCGATGGCGACGGGCTTGTCAATTCCCCTCGTCTGGCCATGCCCCCAGGCGCCATCACCGCCTCATGCCAGCATACCCATTCCTATCTGGGGAGGTGCTTCATCTTGTGGACAGTATGCCTTGCAGATATTGAGTCACTGGGGGTATAAAAACTTGCTGACAACAGCCTCGCCCACAAATCATGCCTATCTCCGCTCACTAGGAGCAGCTCGTACCTTTGACAATCGCGACCCAGTTGTATCAAAGCAGATTGTCGAAGCCGTCGAAAAGCAGGTTCCAGCTATACCTTTCGTATTTGATTGCATCGGATCCAAGTCTGGAAGCCTCGCACAAATTGCCAAAATCGCCCAGAGAGGCACAAGAGTGGCAGTACTTTTGCCGGTGGTCTTCAAAGACGCAACGGAAGAGGACGCACCAGAGTATGCAATGGATGTGCAACCGCATGCTCCATGGGCGGAGGGAGTAGATACGAGAGGCGTGAGAACACATTTCTACAAGGAAGTAAGTTGCATGGTTTTGGAAGCGGGAGCACCAGGTGGCTGACAGCTACCTATTAGAATGAGTTCTTTCGCGAATACCTTCAGCCTACTATCGTACCTACCCTGCTTGCGGACGGTGTAATTAAGCCGAACAAGCAAAAGATTGTCGGAGGAAAAACACTGCTGGAACGGGGACAGAACGCATTGGATATGCTCCGCAGAAAGGAAGTTAGTGCTGAGCGGCTGGTCTGGCGTGTCTCGAGTAATTGATCTGAAGATGTTATGATGGAAGAGAACACTTGTCCCGCAGGGACAAGTAGAATGTTGTGTATTGCTTTTGCACCTAGATATCCCAATTTTGACCATCCACTGGAAGAGCCGGAGGACCAACTTTGCAGTTTCTAGGTTTAAAAACCTTCTACTTTTCATAGAATCATGAGGTACCGTAGCCGAAGCTACAGTTCAAGGCAGTTGCCAGTACATGAATCGTCCGCAGCATTGGCGTCTTCACGTCATGCGCTCTGGCAATCTTGATTACATTTCCCACAATAGCCTCAACTTCCATGTTTCTCCCGGCAAGAGAATCAGCCATCATGCTAGGTTCCACTCCAGGAAGCTCACGAACGGCTGCCCTTCCGAGCTGATAATCTACCAAGGCAGTATCAATACCGAGGTAACCACATGCATTTGCGACAGCCGAGATTTCGAGCATTACGTCTCGAACAAAGTCTTTTGCATCAGGTCCAGACTTCAAGACTTGCACATCCCGCGAGCGGGAGAGAGCGCAGATGGGGTTCCAGGAAGCGTTGACCAACAGTTTTGACCAGCGCTCAAATTGGACATCTTCGTGAACTTTCGTTGTTGCACCACCTGCGTTAAGAAGGCTCGCAAATCGGGAAGCAGATTCAGTGTTTGAAGATGCAGGGTAAGAGCCCATGTGAAGCAGCTCGACTTCCTTGTGCTGAACAATTCCCGGTCCAATTTGGGTAGCCGGAAGATATACCACAGTGCTCAGCAACGGGTTGTCGGGGAAAAGTTTGGAATATGGTTCCTCGGTGGCAATTCCATTCTGTATTAGCACAATGGTGGTGTTTGAAGAGACCGCCGGCTTGATCAGATCGGCCGTCGACGGGATCGTTGGCAATGATTTGGAGCAGACTAAAACGTAGTCGAAGGGAGAGCTAGCATCAGAGGCCACTGCCTCATCTACGGAGCGGATCACAACAGGCCGAACGTTCAGGTTCTCGCCCCATAGAGAGGAATGTATCGTGAAGCCGTCTTTCGAGGCAACCTCGAAATTCGAACGGCAGACTGTGAAGATGTTGGAGGCCGGTACAACTCTGGAAAGGATATATGCGTAGACTGTGCCAATAGATCCTGTACCGAATATCAGGATCCTTGGAGCCATTCTGTGCCACTTCGAACAATGGTGGTCATTGACCGATCTTCGCTGGGCTGACACGAAAGTGGGCCGTGCACGTGACCGTGCTCTGGGCGCTCCCAGACGCGTCTTCTTCTCCAAATTCATCTCAAACATTTGCGACCTTCGGTGAGCCCTGCTACTCACCTCTGAAATATTCCTATAGATGAGATCACTGATAGAGATGCAGAGCTCCCTCAAATGGCGCCCCAAAGCCATGACTTCATCTCCAGACTCCACCCGAATGCCAAGCTTCCATCATCGCTTTCTTACCTCGAAAGGATGCAGCGAATCTGCGACTCACTTCCCGAACCTGGCGGTACATAGCTGCTGAAGGGCTTTTCAACGTCTTCAAGTCAAGGATGTATGTTGGTAGCCTAGACAGATTCGTCACACAAGGCAAACTTGCCATCGACCATGAAGAAGTTAGCGGAGCATTGCAGATGGACTCATTGAATGGCACTAGATGGCGCGTCACATCCAGGAGATAGAGATATACATTCCTGATAAAGAGCTTGGTAGTCTGGTAGCCTCTGCGGATATTCATCAGAGCTTGAGAGAAAAGCCAGATACACCCTGGGATTTCCCGAAAGAGCGCCTGCCCGAATTTAGGCCGCGAGTTCTCAGACGTGAAGGCCGAAGCCGTCCCGCTCAACGAAATGTTTTCTTAGCTGCCATATGTTGAGTCCTTGAGCATCTTCTCGGAACGATGTCTATTTCCGGAATCTGAAAGCTGCATGTCAGCTTTTGGGATGAATATATGTGTAAAAGGGACCCCTCCTCGGAACCCTTTGAGCATCAGTTTCGAGATATGGATATGACTTGCATGCAGGACCTCAACATCTCCGGCCTAAGCCAGCACCTACAATCGCTAGTTAGAAGATTGCTCTTCGACATGGCTCCGTTCGAGATCTTCGAAGCCTTGGAAGGGCTCACTCACAATATCCCCTTCAACCAGGTTCGTGATTTGCACATTATTATTGGCATGAAGAATTTCGATGAGGGCTCCTCTTCTTTCGAGAGAGGGTTTTCCGCTGGCTGTCGCTGTTTTGGGCAACATCTCTGCCCTACAGAATCTGTCCCTGGTAGGGCAGGACGCGAATGATGGTATACTTACGGACAGTACTTCGATTACCTGGAGTCTTGGCGCTTCTTGCATACTGCTTTATTTATGAGAACTTGGCCGGACCTCGAACTCGTCAGATTACAAGTTTTTCGGGCTCCAGATGAGCTCCTTTCTCGATTTATCGTCAAGCATGCGTCTTCCCTTCGAAAAGGAGACCTCACGGGCTGCTTTCTCGGACATTCTCAACGGGACGGTGAGATCTCTTCATCTGCATGGGGTGGTTCATATGGCGAAGAATAACTTCCGAAGAATGATGGAAAGCTTAAAGGACCAGACGAAGCTTGACGATTTATGGATCCGTTTGCGTAGAAGGTAAGGTATTCTATACCCGCTCTGGGACGCGATAATTAAAAGAATGCATATTATCTACGTGGATGATATGAAGGTAATGTATGTGATGGCTTTTAAGGTGATGGGGTGAAGGTCATAAATGAGGAAGGGGCGATGCATCTTTCGTGTGCATTCAGAGCCTCAAATGGATGGGATTGGAATAACCGAAAGCATTGCCAGACTGATGTTTACTTAGAAGAGTCCGAGCTTGTAAACCTATATCTTACTCGCTTCGGAAAACTTGATCACGTCTACTACCAGTGGTACATCCGCATTTTGTTGTGAATCTTGACATGATAAAAGCCTATAAGAGGTGCAAGCAGAAGTGGTCAAAGGAGATTCCGTATAATCACGTGATAGACACAGAGAAGCCAGGTTTAGTGGGAGATCTTGTTCCATTTTTAATGAGGCTCGAAGATTGTGTATTGAGTGAGGCCACCTGAGTTTACAATTTCCACAAAGGACAAGCAGCATGTAGTGAGGTGTGTGATATTTGAATTACAGGGACTCGCTTACGGTGCCGCCACCACCTTTCCTAAGGTACAGCCAGAAGGTGACTGCTGGAACCTTAATCCACTATCATAATTTGCTAATCTAAAGTATACCTTGTGCGTCTCCAAGGGTCACACTGGTGTTCGTGCAAAAGATCTTGGCTTGGTCACAATAACAGGAACCGGAAGCACTCTATTGCATTGTTCTAGAAGTTGATGTTCTTGGTAAGAGGGAAGTTATATTTGTCAGGGAATCGTTTCTGAAATTCAGTGAGAAGAATTTGGCATTCGTTCAAAAGGTTCACTTGGTGAAAATTCAATCAAAAGATCTTTTGAAGTTGCGTCGATTTGAAATTAGAATTCTAGATTTAATTTTACACACCAAGAGGTCTCGAGCAATCACGACGTTATTGGAAATCATTTGTTCGTACAAGTCGCCCAAAAGCCGCACCAATTTACACCTTGTATGCAGATGTTCGGGAGTACCCGCCATAAGCGGCCATTGGTTTTGCGGTCCAACAGCTCTATTTGGAAACTGGTAGCTCGCTAAAACTCGCGAATAGGGAAGGCCTTCATGCACCCCTCGACCCGCTGACGTCAGGATGGATTTGTCATCAGCCCCTTTCTCAATGTCTCCGGCTGAGCTCCGTTTCTTAAGTCGGTACACAGTAAAGTCTTCGGAACCGACATGCTCATACATTCAACCACTGCGATCGCCTTTGAAGCTAGCATCGAGTACCGTTTGCAATTTTGGGAAAGTGGTTCAAGGGACTTGGTTTCGCCTTAATACCGAGTCACCGAACATCGCCAAGATGACGGATTCAAAGCAGAGCGGCTTCGAGTTTGTTATGCAGGATCCAACTGAGCGATTTAGCAACGAGACTCGAACCAAGATCCGAAAGCAAGCCATGCGGGGACGTGTTAGTGCCCCGCGTCACAGATCAAGTCGCTCCTCGAGCCCGCCAACGACCCAGTCCAAATGTCCCACACGATGCGATTCCGATCTGGGGCATCCTTTGCCCCCAATGCCTCTTTCTGGATTGGAATTGCTGGTCAGAGACCGTGGACTTGATCCAATGGATCTATCTGCATTAGCCTCCATTCACATTGGAACCATGTTAGTTCCGATCCTGGCTTTCCTGATACTTTTGCTTACCGTAGGCTCAACAGAGCCGCAATAGTACTTTCATCGGAGCCTAGTCCGCTGCCAGGTGTGCTGCTGTGTCGCCAAAGATCGTATTTCTCCTATATACCGTCACATTTCGGGCACACTTTAGCCCTCGACGACGCTTTTCGTTGCCTAATCACGAGCGCTCATTCCAAGCTAGTCCCATCCCACAGCTCAAGACCGGAGACAATCCTCTCGAATTATTCAAATGCACTACACAGCCTCCAGTCCGCGGTAAAGAATCCCAAAACTCGGTACAGCACCGAAGTTCTTTGTGCAACCGCGGTCCTATCAATTTTTGAGGTAAGTATTTCGCGCGAGCCACGTGCTTGACCATCCACTGACCGACTGCAAGCTTCTGAATTCGCCAAATGGAATGCCATGGAGTCAGCACATCGCTGGGGCATCCCGGCTCATCCAACTTCGTGGCCCGTCAAGATTCACGTCAGAATTCGATAAAAGCCTTTTCATTTCTCTCTCATACCCCATAGTAAGCATCGTGCTCCCCTTTTCTGTATGCCATGGACACTAAATCACACTCGTAGTGCGCACAATCTCTTCTCAACAACGAATGTTGCTTTCTAGACGACCCAGCCTGGCTTGAAGTCATGGCATCCACCCATGTTCCAAGTGAAACCTTCACTGATCGATCCAAGCTAGGCATCGACCTGATGATGTTGAAGCCTCGAGTCTCAGGACTTGCTAAGAGAACTAATCATGCAGTGTTTATTCAGGACATGCTTCAGCCTGAAGACTTTGAAACTATTGCTGCTGACCTTCGTGTCGCCCGTTCCAAAATTGTTACCTGGCGCCGAAAATTTAACACTGCTCTGATACACGCCGACGAACGCTCTCGAGAAGATCCTCTAGACTTTGGCAAGCGGTACGAGCTACTTGGAGTTTCACTTGTCGTACACATCATCTTGAGCCGGCTATTGTGCTCGATTGCTCCGAATGATCGTAGTCTTCTTGAAGAGGAAGTTCAAAACCTGGCCCTGGAACTCAAGACCGTGCAAGGGTCGTTGGCACATAATCGACGAGCAGAATTCTTTTTTGAGCAAAAATCAAGGATAGCAGATGCTGCGATTTCTACGCACACATACTTTGAAGATGTGCTAGACAGCGGGAAGATTGTGGAGATTTGGAGGCTGGAAAAGTTCTTTACAGCTCTGGCGAGGAAGTGCTGTGACGGAGTCACTTGTTGTGATACGAATACGTGATAATGGATAAATAAAGTTATGACCGTTTCGGTCACCAAAAAGGATATTTCCTCTTTCAAATTGCCATTTTCTTTGGAAGAGAGTGAGATCTTGCAGGATATTAGAACAGACTGCCGCTTCACTGCACAAAATATTGCTCCACCAAGCGAAATTATGGCTTCCCCCTAATTACTCCATTCCTTTCCTGGCCGGGAAATCTCGCCCTTAATGTGGCGTATTGTCTGAAACTTGGTTGCCCAAATAGGTAGCTGCCACTAATGTCCGGATTAGGCAATCGCTCGGGCTGGTCGCAGTTAAAATTGGAGGGATCCCATCAACGTTATTTTAACTTTGAGTTTGCTGGGTAGGATTGCAAATCCTGGCTATACCTTTGCATGACGCCACAATATGCTTAGGATGCACTTTGTTGTTCGAGCAAGAAGCCACTTCGATCGCTGGCCTTGTTGATTGGTGAAAAGGCACCCGCAACGCTCAATCCGAGATGCCCGTTGTCAACAGCCTACTCAGTACCGCGGCCCTTGCACCTTTATTCGTACTTATTCGAAACAAATCAAGTAGCAATGGTGAATAGCAAGTTCCGATATCGCCGTTCCGGAAAGTTATATAAGAGGCATCCCTCCTCTGTGTTCTTGCAATCCAAGCTCAACAAACACACAACCTGCAACAATCTTGCTAGACTTTCAACTTCTTCAAACACAGCACTCAATCTACAGAACGTAATTTACTTACTTCGTCACAATGGCAACCTGGGATGACATACTTGAGCAAAACCGGTACATCACCTTCTGTACTTTCATTGAGCTTCAATTGCTAACAAGTCTCTAGAAAATATTCGGAAACTGAACATAAACCTGCGCCGTATTTCTCCGAGCTTACTGGTCCGCTCCCACCGTACATGATATGTATGGGAACCCAAGTCCCAATCTTAATTGGCGTTACTGACTTGCCGAACAGTTTCTTGTATCGATCCTCGCGTCCCGGTTGAGAAGATCCTTGGCATCCAGACAGCGGGTGAGGAGAATCGAGGACTGAATCTTCTTTTACTCATCCTTTCTAACTTTGATTGATAGAGGCGATCATCGTTCGGAACGCCGGTGGTCGAATCAAAAATAACATCAATGACCTCGTCTTTTTTGACACATTCAGCCAAGGACAGGCGTTGAAGAACATTATTATCATTCATCACACCGGTATTTAAACAGGACTTCCACTGCGGGCCATGCTAATATTCTCAGACTGTGGCTACACGCACACCAGCGACGAGGCTTTCAAGGCAACCTTGAAAGCCTCGAATCCACAGCATGCTCACGATATCGACCGGCTTTATTTCGGAACGTATGGTTCCGGTGACAGGTAAGTTTCCAGTAAGCTCTTTAGCAGAGGCTGTAGAGAACACATAGACACTAACTCGTTTGGCTGGTAGACTTGAGGAGAGTGTCCGCGAGGATCTGAGATTTGTGAACGCCCAGCCTCTTATCAGGCAAGAGCTCATAGACAACGCGAAGGGCTACATTTGGGACATCAAGACGGGCAAGCTGACTCAAATTCCTCTCGAAGGTCGCACTGCATTGTGAAGGGCTATCACGTGACTGTATATGTGAGAGAGAGCTTCTCTTAGATAGTCAGCGATAGATCCATTCCCATTTATTTCTCCTCGCCACAGGTTATTTCTGCTCTCCTCGAGCAAATTCATCTGCTGAAGTGACGTGTAAAGCAAGATATCAGATCTCGCTTAATTCAAGGGCCTTGTGGGGCAGGCACTTCGTGGTATGTCAACCTTTGGCCAGCACTTTCCGTGAAGGAACGGACCTCACATTTATGTTACTTATGAAAAACTCAAATCACAGTATCTCTACAGAATATCCAACAGAAAGATGATTTATTCGTCAGAGATACGTACAACTTTTTGGTTAATCTCACTCTAAATCTGGGTTTATAGCGGAAGGAAGTGGAGACATGAGGCTGATGCAGCGCAAATCTTGAAGCTCACGTCAGCATTTACGACTTCAATCCCGAACTTCAAACCAGCCCTTCAATTCCTCACAGAAGAGTCATCTCAATCTACCTCCTCCATGTCTCATGAGTCGTTTTCAACTAAATACGACCAGTGAGCAGCAGGAGTGCCCAACCAGAGCGACGATTCGACCTCCACATCATCTCTGAGAAGACACCACTGCCAGAACAATACCCCAAACAGGAAGCCGAACGAGCTTGCCCACGGACGAAGGAGGAATTCAAACCCGAAAACGCGAACCGGGTGCAACACTTGCAAGCAAGGCCCCGAAAGTCCGTGACTTGGTGAAGGGTCCAAGGCTAACTAACCAACAGAATAGAATTCGGCGCGTCAAATGTGTCGAGCAGAAACCCGAGTGCGCCCGTTGCACGAATTTTGGGATCAAGTGCGACGGTTAGCCTAGTCTAGATAAAAGAAGGCTTGCAGCTCCCCTTAAGATTCGGCTATGGTTAGAACCAAAATCACAAGCCTTTCTTCCCTCATCACGTGCTCCGAATCATCGACCACCACCTACCCTCGTCGTCAGGAACGAGACTGAAGATCGTTACTTTGAGGCCTTCAGAGAGGTTGTTATTCCAGAAATATCCGGTATCTGGGACTATTCCTTCTGGGAAAGTATCGTCTTGACAGCATGCGATGAACCCTTCATTCGAGATGCAGTTCTGGCCATTGCTGCCATCAATCTATCGATCAAGGCAGCCCGAAAGAAACCACGGACTTTGGAAGGTGGAACTGGCAGCTCGGAGATCTCCACCAAACATTATCAATTTGCTCTGGAACGTTTTAGCCAAGCTATACGAACGATGAGAACAACATTAACGAACGATGAACAGCATCTGAGAAAAGCCCTGATTGGCTGCTTGCTGGTGTTCTGCTTCGAAGGCTTCCAAGGATACCCGAAACAGGCCTAGGCTCATGTGATCAGCGGCTACCATTTGCTGCAGAGTTGGATGATAAAGCAGTCTCACCCACTTCTGCCAAATGGCACACCTCCTGCTTCAAGTCTGATCGAGAAAGAGCTCATGGATGCTTTTAATTGCCTCCATACCAATGCTGTTACTGTCATGGGCGATTCGTGTATTGGGGAAGCATACATACTTGAGTATGCCAGCGGGGAGCAAGTTGTGAAAGACATGCCAAAGGTATTTGCAGATTTTGGGGAAGCTCACCGGTACTTCGTGCAATCATGAAACGTTGTGCAGTTTTCGTTCAGGTACGTGCACTCCATGAAGCACTATCTACTACATTTTTGCCAATTTTCGTGCTCTTTCAACATCATTTGAAGTCTCGTTGCAAAGTCATAGTGCGAACTCTCCCGATTCACAGAATACTGCCTCTAAGACTACCTCGCTCAGTGGCTGTAGGTGTACCATTAGATCCCACTTCTACAAGCAATGTATACCGGGAACGAGAAGAATCAGCTTCAACCATGTACTGGGGAGCATCAATTCACACCCCGTTCCCAGCCAGCCCTGCGCCCCAGCACATTCTCGACACGTTCGACAAGCAAATGCGCGAGCTTGCACAATGGCAGCTCTCATTAAGCCCACTCCGCCACAGCGCCGACCCCGCCAACCGAGCGGGCGTAACGAGCAGGATGGGCCGGCATCTGCATGATCGTCAACACAGGTGTTGCGCGCACCGAATACTACTGGGACCAATTTCTTCCCAAGTTCCGGGTTACCGTCTCCCTCGCCAAAACACTCTTTAGAATCCTTCCTCGAGATCCCTCGCTCGCGCAAAAAGGAGGCTTCAGTCTGGATATCGGCATCGTGCCGCCATTATACACTGTTTGTAAGTTCTGCCGTGATGGGAGGCTGAGATGGGGGGGGGGCCAATGCGATGATTGAGCTGTGTCCAAGGAGAGAAGGGGTTTGGGATAGTGGATTGGTTATTAAGGTGTCTACTTTCTTGATGGAGGTTGAGGAGGAGGGGATGGTGGAAGAATATATTCCTGAGTCAGCCAGAGCAAGGATAACAAAAGTCGCTGTCGATGTGATGAAGAAGGTGGCGGATGTGGAATGCTCGAAACGGATACCCGGTACGGATGGCGAAGTGTCGATTATGAAGAAGAGAATAGAGTGGGACTAAAGAAAGACACACGGATTTAAATGGAAGCTACGTTTTATGGAGATAGAGATCAATGTGCTTGAAATGGCATTACCCATGAGTTAGGCTCGGACGCCCAAATATCAGCGCTTGGGTGCTTATCATTTAGCGCGTTTGTACTAAAATTCAGCCCCTGGAGCCAAGTGCCGGCTAATGCGGGGGTTATATTTCCATGCCTCTCTCGACACTCAGAGAAACGGAGCTATGACTTTCATGATAATTGTAAAATTTCAAAAAATCATAGCTCCCATCCCCACTTGCACAAGCCAAATTACATAGCGAGCTGCCTCTTCCGTCAAATATCCTACTTGGACTGTCCCCGAGGTTCATTATCCCTTACCTCGACATGCTCCATATCCTCTTTCTCGCGCTGAAACGGCGTCCTCTCCACCAAAACATCAGCCTTCGCCACACCCTGGGCAGCATAGTCCTCAACACCTGTACAAACATAGCTCTTAAATTTATGCGTCGGCACCTTGTTCTCGAACATCTCATGTATCTCCTCAAGTGTTCTATCCCTTGTCTCGGGGATAAAGAAGATGGTGAAGAGGACGAGCAAGCTGTTAGTGCCAAACCAAATGTAGCCGTATTTGGCGCTCCATCCGAGTTTGGCGGGGTTGATAAAATATGGTGCTGTGAACGTTCCAAGCCAGTTGCCGACGAAGTTTAGGGCTGTTGCAACGCCGTAAGTGAAAGGGCGGAGTTGGTTGCTGGGGATCTCGCCTCCTACAAGCCAGGCTGTGGGTGCTGAAGTGTGTCAGTTGAAGATACGCATTTGGCGGGGTGTGGACTTACAGTATGCGACATAGAAGAAGGTAAAGAGTGAGATGAATGCCACCACACATTTCCCAGCTACTTTTGATCCGGGATGTACAGTCCAGACTACTGCCATGAATAATTGACAGAGAGCGCAAGCACTACAGCCGATTATAATAACAGCTCGTCGGTCAACGTAACGTGTGAAGGCTAAGCTGAAGAGGCAGCCAGCGAGACCGATGCAAGTGATCATAACGGACATGGCAAAAGCGTTATCGACTCCTGCAATGGTGAGGAAATAAGTGGTGTAGATATTAACCCAAGAAGATCCTATCATGCTAATTAGCTCACTTCTTCATGTTCAAAGCCAGAGATTCCTTACCATTTGCAGCATGGAAGCAGACAACAGCTATACAAAGACAGGTTCTTCGGAGGTTGGTCCCACGCCACATCTCGAGAAAAAGCCATTTCTTATTCTGCTCCAACTGATCTCTCGTTGAACCACGAATCTCATTCAGCTCAGCCTGGAATTCATGTTCGTCAATGTTGTCGTTTCGGAGTCTCCGGAGAGCTTTTTCTGCTTTCTCATCCTCGCCTTGGACCATGAGCCAGCGAGGACTCTCAGGAAAGAAGATGATCATGATTGTTTGAATGGTTGGAGCAACGAAGAACATGGCGAGTGGAATTTGGTACGAGCGTCTGGATAGTATGTTGTGAGTTCCGAAGTCAACGCTTGCGCCGACGATGGACCCAACGGATAGCATGACTTGGTAAAAACCAAAGACGACTCCGCGTAGATGAGCTGGGGCTGCCTCTTGGACGTAGAGCTGAGAGAAGGTAAAGAACCATCCAACAGAGACACCTAAAATATTTGTCAACGCTGAGTAAATTGAGCTTGGGCGGATGAACATACCAAGGATAAGGCGGGCTACGTAAAGTGCTGCCACGCTGGTAGTACCGAGCATGATAGCTGTTGAGATAGCATTCAACCCTGCTGCAAACCAGAGTCCGTGTCTTCGACCAAATTTGGAGCTGAGCGGCCCAACTAGCAATGAAGACACGAAAGTTCCAATCGTCATCAAAGAAGATATCAATTGTTGAACGGTTGGCTAATCATGCATGTTAATATATTTTCATCTTGCTTGACAGGACACGTACATCAATGTTCCACTTCCCGAGAGTTGGCGAGTAGTAGCCATAGACTTTGAGGAATCCAGGCATGCTTCAAACATTCAGCTGAGAACTTCAAAATGGAAACAGCAATACTGACGAGAGAAATCCTCCGACGAGTGCATAATCAAGACCTGCGGACTAGTTAATATAAATTGAAAGAATTCTCATATGATACTCACCATACTGAAAGGTCCCCATCGTGAGAAAGAAGCAAATGATGAGACATTTTCGATGACTTCTAACATCAAGCTGGAGGGGATTAGCTGAAACTGCGGTTCGCATCTTGATAGCTGTTTGTTGTTCTTCTATTCTCAAAGTATTGACGTGCAGTGGAGAATAGATGCAGACACATCGTTACTTATGGATCGAGGAAGGATACGCTTTACCCCGCATATTGACCCCAGGCTCAGATCCTAATCTTCCTCCCCGGAGGCAACTTCGTCAAGACCCAAAATCGTATTCTTGGCATATCAGCCTTCAACGAGGTTCGACCAATGTATCAACTGCCGCATGTGGGGCTAAAATAGCTATCAGAAAACTCCGTAGTCTTTGTTTGAGATAAAGGAGGAAGTAGAGATCCGCATGGGACGAAATGTCTCAGTTTCGGGACCAGAGCTACCCCGACCCCACATGTTAAATCACCGCAATTGGAGAAGCTCCAACGCCACCCCGGAACCCGGCAACAATCAATTGAATTTAAGCGCTGGCCGATCCTGCCAATTGGGTGCCAAGGGGAAGCTCCTCCAAAGCTCCTTCCTTTTAATCAAGACTTTGGGGAAGGGGGATGGCCGGATGGCACGAGAGTACGCCGGGGAGGAAGAGACAGTTGTCTACGACCATGGATTTCGGCAGATGTCAAATCCCACTTGCCGAGCGAGTTCAGTGGAAGTGCCATTCCGTGTGCATATAAACACACTCCATTGTGACATGCTCAGGTTGCTCTCCATATCCTTCCTCAAGCCACTAGTTGAACACTTGACATCTGAAGCCACCACTTAAAGTACCTTAGACATCACATCTGTCAATCCAAAATGATTGCCGCCGACCCTGACGTCTCCCAACTCATTTACGAGCCCATGAAATACTCTGGGTCCCTCGACCACCTTTCATACGTTGAAGTAACACCCATCATCGGCCGTGAGTACACCACCGCGAAAATAAAAGACATCCTACACGCCGCCAATGCCGAAGAGCAGCTCCGTGATTTGGCTGTTGTGATTAGTGAAAGAGGCGTCGTATTTTTCAGGAAGGATCAGAGTGAGCTGAGTGTTGATGAGTTGAAGCGGTTTACGGATGAGGTGGGGAGGTTGAGTGGTCGGCCGAAGGAGAATGGGTTGCATGTTCATCCGCTTTATCGTGACCCAGGGAATATCCCGATGGGGAATGGGGAGACGGATGAGAATATGTGAATACATCGCTTTACAAATATATGTCAAATTACTAACCAGGCTTAGTTATGTGATTAATTCGGAAGCTGCTAAAGCTCTGTATAAAACTATGCCTGGAAGAACGACGAATCAGCCGAAGGATCTTTCGAGAGAATGGCATAGCGACGGTGAGTGTCTTCCGCTTGTCAACTGAGCCACCATCAACTAACTGCAATCAAATCAGCAACCTTTGAAGAATGTCCCTCTGACTTCAGCTGCCTCATGATGGAAGAGACTCCACCTGACGGAGGAGATACACTCTGGTGCTCCGGCTATGAGATGTATGCCTCCGACACTTCATATGGAGATCATCAAACTAATCTTACCTTAGTTATGACCGCATCTCACCCCCAATGCGAGAGTTCCTCGACGGGCTGACAGCAACCTGTGCTCAGCCAGTCTTTAAATCCGCCTGCACAGCTGGAAACTACGAAGTGATGTCTCCCCGCGGCTCGCCCCTGAACGTCGGCGACAACTTCGCTCCCTCCCACCCCGTCGTTCGCACGTACGTGCCCAGAAACCCTTTCCCCTTCCTCTTGATATCCTCTTGATACGTTATCCAAATTCTCAGTGAATAACCGGTATGAAGCTAAAGCTGACTCCCCACCTAGAAACCGTCAAACAGGCTGGAAATCCATCTTCGCTGGCGTCGGATTGCACGTCACGCGAATCAACGGTTTGTATGACTACGAAGAGAAGATGATCCGTGATTATATCATGCGCCTAATTACGCATAATCATGATTGTATTGCGAGGATGCATTGGACGAACGGTGCGGCGGCGATTTGGAATAATTCGTGTGTTTGGCACGCTGCCACTGTACGTATTCCACTTTCTGGTTTCAAGGGCAGAGGAGGGATATACTGACTTTGATTGATAGCCCGATACGCACTTAGTGCCTGGTGCGGTGAGGACTGGTATTCGTGCCAGTTCTATTGGGGAGAAACCGTATTTGGATCCGGCTTCTACATCGAGGAGGGAGGCACTAGGGATTTCTATTTGAATGAGTTTGTTGAATGTCCGTTTAGTATTTAGTTATGGGATTAGAAACTCAATTTGAGTTGGCTTGTTGATTAATGGTTCAGAGTTAACATCTTACAAATGGTAAAGGGTGGGCTCTCTATGGCAAATGTGGAATAAAAATAAGTAGGCACGTGAACCATCACTTCCAGATTTTTAAGTCCAAGCCAAGCTGCTCAACTTGAGACCATAGAAAACAGAAAGTCTCGCACAAATACGAGGCAACAAATCAAGTGACCTGGTTGTTATTATCGTTGCAATGCTTGACTTACTGGGAACTCTACCTCCAGTAAATGATCAAGATCACGTGAGCACGATCATCGAGTACTCTTACACCAGTCTGCACCAGCACAACGCTTCCTTCAATGCTGCATGCCACTTCCGTGCTATCATCAAGTGAAAAGATCTCACTCGCTTCGTTTTCGTCCACAGCAGAAAATATGTCCCAGTTCGGGGCTCATTTTTCCCGATGCGGAGGTGCGATGATCCCCTGTTGTGGCGTTCTCGGGTTATTTTCGCGCTCTTGGACGCCGAGCCACTTGAGAGTCGGTTCCCACTCCACTTCTGCCGCGCTTCGCGCAGTGCAACGCCGAGCTGATCACCTACAGAAACATTAGATATATAAGGATTGGAGATGGCTATCATCAAGGACATCAATTAACTCCACAGAAACCTCACTACAAAGCGACCAGCGACTGAAACATTTAATACAGATTGGTTTTCATCCGACGAATGATTTGAGCCTTTTGCATCAATTCGGAAGTTGAAATCAAATACGAAAGAGCAAGATAGCGCGAGAAAAACCATCATGTTTTCGAATAAGAGCGTCGCTTTCTTTGGCGCGACAGGAGGAAGCACAGCGCCATGTCTGGCACAGTGTCTAAAAGCAGGCTACACATGCACAGCTCGTAAGCCCGCCCCTCTCCGAAAATGCAAAGCCCAAACTAACAACCTAAACAGTCGTCCGGAATGCAGAGAAACTCACTACTCTTTTGGAAACCTCACATTCCGTACCGCATGAACTCATCTCCAAGAGCCTAACGATCGTCGTCGGCAACGTCAAAGATCCCGTTCCAGTAACCCAAACTCTCTTCCCCGCCATCCTCAACCCCTCAGACCCCACTAAAGGAAATAAGTCTGTCGACATTATCGTCTCAGGCATCGGCTGTTATCCTATCATAAAGAAAGGAAATTGGTTGCCGGAGCAAGAAGACCCTACCCTCTGCCAAGACGTCATTTCCACAATCCTCAACTGTTTACGTGCACGTCCACCCCTCGTCAAGCCTGGATTGGCAATGCTATCTACAACGGGAATTAGTAAGTTCGGGAGAGACGTACCACTTCTCATGACGCCTCTCTATGCACTATTGCATGTACCGCATCTGGATAAAAAGGTCATGGAGGACATAGCAATTGCGGCGGTTAAGGAGGAGCGGGCGCCTATTGGGAGCTACGTTCTGGTGAGGCCGAGTCTTTTGACTAACGGGGAAGCCAAAGGAGTGCACGAAGTGAGGTGGGATGTTGAGAATGGGGGCATTGCCAAGAAGGCTGTAGGGTATACAATCTCGAGGGCGGATGTTGGAGGGTTCGTTTTTGAGAAGGTGGTGAGGCCATTTGAGAGTGGCAGAGACGAGGGGACGGGGAAGATAGTTTTGGTTACCCATTGATCACTGATTTGCCAGTCCTGTTCGATGTGTCTCTTCTTTTGGTTTTTGGTCCAAGGTTGCAAGGAAGGCGGGATATGCTATGCTGAAGGCGCATGATAGAGGATTTGTTTTCAAGAGATTTTAAAGCATATGGAAACGGGAAGGACAAGCAAATGTGAATATAATTCTGGTCACTCCATTGAGCGGTTTGGCTGCACCTGCAATAGTGAGGCGTTCATATTATGAGCTTGCCCCATTTCGCGCCAGAACGAATCGAGCACCGAATCCAATTTCGAACACTCTGTCATATGTTCCAGATCGCTTCTAAAGAAGTTGATAACTCATTCGAGCAATTTATTTGCATTTGCACGCATTATTACAGATTTTGATTGATGATTGTATCGTCCTTGTCAAGTGACGTGGCCGACTTTGGTTTGCCATTTTACAATGCCATTGAATTTCCATTTATAAATCTATTCAGACCATTTTCCCAACAATTAGACAACAAAATAAAGATCTAGACATCTCAGTCCTGAGCGCCCCCGCAGCCCTTGCAGCAGCTCCTCTAGAATGTCATACAAAGCGGAGATTGCCTCCCTAGCCCTAACCCATCAATCCTTCGACTCCCCCACTGCAATCTTCTCCACACCCCTGTTCTGCACCCCCTTAACACTCCGCCATTCCATCCCAAACGAGCAAATGAACCCCGCAACAGAACCCGCAGCTGTCAAATAAAATGCCTGCGTGATCGCCACATTATACGCCAACAATGCGCCCTGCAAATCTGGACCTGCTTCTACCACCTTCCTCAACCCTTGGGCACCTGCAACTACCACCATTTGAGCATTGACTTGCGGGGCATATATATGCAGGTTCTTGACTAGGCTGGACACGAATATATTCTCACCAATGGCAAGGAAGATGGCGCCGCCGAAAAATTGGAAGAAGACGGAGATGGAAGTTGCAGTTGGGAGATCGGATTGGGGAAGGATTGCCATCAATCCAATCACCGGCTAATAGAAGTGGATGGTGTTAGTTTATGTTCATGGGTGTTGAAGAGCGAGATGCAGGAACAGACGAACCATCTGGATCACACATGCAGCTCCCAAGCCCCCAAGGACTTGGATCCCATCAATCATCGAGTATCCCGTGTCGACCTTCCATGTTGAAATCATTCCTCCTGTAATTGCTACACTTGCTGCACCAAAAAAAAGCCATGGGTTGAAGTGTCCAAACTTCGTAACTGCACTATGACTCAGCACTTCATTCAGTTATCGAGAAAGGGGACCTACCAAGACCACCAAATAGAATAGCACCCACAAAATTGCCCAACACCATGGGCAAAAATCGGATTCCGCTTCCCACAGGACTTACCCCCTTAATCACCTGAAACCACATCGGAATATAATACCCGATAATCTGCACACTCCCCAACCCAAAGAACACGATCGCGGCAGCGGAGTACACACTTCTCTGTCCTATAATCCTGCGCGGAATACTAGCTTCGTCTCCTTGATGCCATTCCCAAACCATAAATAGGCCTATCATGATCACGAAACCGAGGATGAGCCCGATGGTCGTCGCTGATTTCCAGGGGTTGCGATTTCCGCCCCATTGTAAGGCGAGGAGAAGCATCACTACTCCTGGCACGAAGAGACCTAGGCCAGGGAGATCGAGGTGCTTGATTTTTTGGATGAGCGGGAGCTTGGCGAGTTTGCCCTCATTAGGGTGGAATAAGATGATTAGGGTGATAGCTGTGACTGCGCCGAGAGGGAGATTGATGTAGAAGCCTAAATAACGTCAGGGAAGAGTAACTAAATTTAATTCCCGAGTCTAAGCTTACACCATCTCCAAGTCAGATGCTGGGTGAAAACGCCACCAAGGACAGGTCCAAAGATGTTTGAGATACCGAACATGGACGCAACAAGGCCTGTGTAAACTTTCGAGGGTTAGCATTCGAGACTGGAATTGCTCAGAGAATCCATGACGTACTAGGTCGCTGGCGGAGTGGAATCATATGAGATACAATAACCAGTGCTCCCGAGAAAAGCCCAGCGGCACCCATTCCTGCGACAGCTCGCCCAACGATGAGCATCACTGACGACCTGGCCGTTGCACATATCAAACTCCCCAATTCGAAGATACCGAGAAAGACAATGTATGTCCACTTCAGAGAGAAGTACTGGTATACTTTTGAGGATAGTGGTTGGAGGGCACAACTTTAAAATATTGTTAGCATCAACATGTATATAGTCTGGTCCGGGAAACTTACACCGATATGAGGAAAGCAGAGCCATACCATCCTACGTCTGGGAGGGAATTGAAAGCTGTGGTGATTGTCGGTACCGCCTAATAGTTTAGTATTTATGCTAAAGTGAAGTCAATGATTGATTTACCGTAGAAAGAATAGCGTTGTCCTACAACACAGTCAGTTTATCTTTAAGCCTCCCTGCGACAGCAACGTACCAATCCAATCAAGAGAACCGCCATACAGAGACCCAGAATGATCAGATACAACCTAAAACCAGTGATATATTCCGACTCATCTTCTGCTTCTGCTGGTGCAGCTTTTTCCTCCACCTCGGGAGTGTCGATCTCGGCATCGCGTTGACTATTGTCCAGACTACTATTGCCAACCTCGATATCTTTTTCCATCACAGAAGACATTATCAAAACAGTAACAACAAATCGTTGACAGCTCGAGAATAAAGCGAACGGTGAGGCTCTTTAAGCAAGAGCGCCAAAGGTAGACAGATTTAACTCCGATGTCTGGGATTTTGATTTGCCGGATTTTCGGAATCACCTTGAATTCCGGCCCCCTTATCTGAAGGCAACTGTTATGAGTAGCTGAGTTTGCGCCATATCGGAATCGACGTTGGGCCGCATGCATGAGAAAATTGGCCATTGCTGACATGTTTCATCACTCATCGTACCTGGGCGTCGTTCTGGTAGTTGCTTGGTTCGACGGTCGCACTTCGTCTGGCTTAATTTCGTACAGAACCCTTGCCTATATTGATGAATGCGAGCAAATTAAGAGTCTGGTCAGAACCATTCAAATCTCGGAAAAACTCCCTTCACTCGAGCCGAAAATATCTTCGATGTATTGAGTTTTGGTTCCGCGCTCGAGTTTATGGGCAAGGACCCCCCACCCCCCTGTTGGCTCGCTTATTGAAAAGGGGGCGGGGTCTCGCCCAAGCCAACATTACGGAATAACTTTGAAAGCGGGTAGTGCCCCTTTTGAAGAATAGGTCATCATGTATTCACACTTGGTTCAATTAACACGAAAGCTCGCTCTAATGAATTCTTTATATATTTCCAGAGTTTCATTTTGTTCGCAGGGACCTCACGCTCACATCTATACCCTTCATACCCTAAGAAATAAGTTGAATCTGCACGCATGGAATTTCCATTTAGAAGCTGGGCAAAGTGACAATCGATAACAATGATTGTTCTGCAAAGGTTGGCACCCTGGAAGCAGGCTACCGAGCGGGTGCTTGAGTCGACTTCTTGCTCGTGCTCGGTAGTGAGAACCATGAACGCGACAATCTCCTCTATGCCAAAGCCAACGTCGGTCTGTGGGGTTGCCAGACGGGCCAGTGCAGCTTTGACTTTGTCAAGGCGGTTTTGAGGTACGAGCCACCACGGTAATTCAGGGGCTAAGTGGATGCCGATGATCAAGGGGTTGGCCAGAACCATTGGAATGCGAAAGTTCTTTAATGAGATGAATTACATATTCTCCAAACACGGCATTTTTGCAATGGAGGGATTATCTTTCACGCCAAAAGTTGATGATCAATTGAAATACATCTCAGCAAAGGAAAGACAGCTGAACAAGGTCCTCCACTTCGAGGCTCTGAGTTGTGGACGGCCAACACTTCATGCACTGTTCAGCGTAGAGCCGGTCACGACAGACAAACTGCAACGGTCGCTTTTGAGGTGGTTGCATACTATAGATGGAACAGAGATCTGGACGACCGTACATCTGGAGAATCATGATTCACGTACGTCGGGCGATCCCAAAGCGTTTGCGGGGTTTAAGGATGGATTGAGGCTCCCGGCACGCGATAATGCGAGGGTACCGATGCAGTGGGATAGCTAGCGGCTAGCCGACGGCCAGTTTCTCTACAGCAAAACCGTGGATGTGAGTCGTTGATGGCTATGAGAGCATCAATGGGGCTGATTAAACGGGACGAGGTGGCAGGATTTTGGGGTTTTGGATGATGATGCTGCTGGTGGGGGAGGAGCATAAGGGCTTGTTTGTGTATGGTTGCTTCGAGCTTGTCTCACAGGATGACAAGTTGATGATCTTCACGAAAGAGGGACGTGAGCAAAGGGCATTGACGTTTGTGAACATTACAGACAAGAAGAAGAAGTGGATTATGCTGAAGGGGGCGGAAGGTTTGGAAATGAAATTGTGTATTCAGAATGATGGAGGTTCTGATGAGGAACTAGGGCCAATTGAGGCGAGAGTGTATATTTATGTCTGAAACGACTTATTTCAGAGAGACGGAATAGACCTTATGGACCCCGGGAAGACGCCTGCCGCAGCTTGAAAACAAGCCTATATTTTACACTCTCCCATCCCAGTATCCAACACCATGTTCGACAAATCCTGATTCGCCGCCCAACTAGACAACATCTCACTCCACTGCTCATCACTCCCCACCTCTGAAAGACCCGATCCTCCTCCTCCTTCTCCTCCTCCTAATGACACATCCGACTTCGCGCTCGCAAAAGTGACCGAAAAGTCCACACACCGCACCATAATCCTTGGAATGATTTCCATGAAGGAGAAGGTCGGTTTTCCAGTGATGGAAAGCCCGACGGGTGTTGGATCTCTGACTATCTGAGAGTACCATATCTTGGATTGCTGGAAGAGGTGGTAGATGTGGCTTACGAAATTGTTGCTGCCTGGTTCAGAGACAGCGAGGAGTTGGAGGGCTTGCGCGGAGAGAGCATCGAGGTAGTAGTCCAGGTTCACGGTAGCCTTCATGTCCGCGCTGTTGAGGATTTGGCTATCGTATGCACCAGTTGAGAAAGCTCCAAGAACTAAAACCACGTAGACGAGGGAAATATAGTCGGTCAGATTGAGACTGGCTAGGTCTGCTGGAGTCAATAGTAGATAGCGATCAATGTATTCTTTGGTATTCCGCAGGCAACGAATCAGGATTTCGTTCCGGGCAGTGGAGTAATACCACGAGGTGGACAGCGGTTCCAGCTCAGAGGGCTTTGCGGCATGGAGACCGATCTCGTTCACATATATGCGAAGACTATAGTACTTCATTGTTATAGAAGCTATAATGTCGTCAGTTGATGGCGTCAAAATCGAACTGGGTTGTATCTCACGGCTATTCCACACATGTGCGGGAAAAGTCAATTCGAATTGGTTCAGCTGCTGTTCAAAAGATTTCAAGAGAATCTCAACTCGTATGACCTCTAATTGAGGTAGTTTCAGATTTTGACTGTAGTCGAATGCATGGTCAATCTCCTCAGCGAGTCGTTGAAGTCGGATATAATATGGAAGAAGATTGTCAGTCTCGGCAACCGCTGCTCGAACCAATGACTCGGCACAACTCTCCATGTACTCGGAATATTCCAGACTGTTAGGCTTCCGCAAGCCTTGACAGATTCTAAGGCAAAATGAGATTGAGATTGAGGAAATGATTGATGAACTTACGCGGTCGTCAGGAAATAGACGCCAAGAAAAGTCCTTTGCGCCTCAAGCTCTTCCGGTGACTTTGGTAAGAAGAGTCTGGCTTTGAGGAACTTAACATCTGTCGACAGACAGTCCTGTGCCGGCTTATTGATACCAAGGTCAATGGCCATGGCTACAGCCATTTGCGAAAGTTGATACATTTGTTCCCGGTCAGGTTCAAAGTAGAATTGATACCTGATTTCCCGTAAGCAAATTGGAAAACATCGAGTGACATAATATGTACCAAGCCAAATATAGCAAGACTCCTTGAAGAAGATCTAAACTTTTCTCGCAGTGAACAATAACCTTTTTGCTCAATGATTCACGTAACTCGAGTTCAAGCCGAAGTTGAAGCTTCTCGTTGTGGTGCGCAGCAAAGGAAAGAATTGAGAGGAGCAGGAAAGGTCGCTCCCGTCGGAGGGAATCCAAAGTCCATTTCGGAGGCACCAAAATGAATGGAAAATGTGAAGCTCTCGACTGGAAATACCGTACGGACTTCTCGGCTTGAGTAATCGAGACCAGTCCCTTGGAGATTGCATCGTTGAACTGATCGAAGTTTGGAAATGCAAATACTGGCAGTGATTGCTGTGGTCTAAAGTCCTCGGATCCCGAAAAGGAAACTAGTGAAACGGATGATGAGATTGGATGCGTAAAGGCTTGGAGCCCTGTCTCCGGTGGTGGCACCGCTATGGGTGGTTGAGAAGGCGCGGACGATGTTTCTGATGGGGACGCTTCTTCTCGCGCTTGCTTTGAAGCAAGCAAGGCCATCAAACCATCGAGCCTCTCCTCCATCTCAGCAACTCGTCTATTTGACAACTTAGCTATGGTTTCTATTGGTTGTCTCAATCAAAGACCCACGTTCTGGAATTCTTCGCCCGTTTGGGACGAGGTTTGGCCTCGAGGAAGGTACATTGCTGCCCCTCTTTGACACACCTGCATCTGTCAGACCCACGCCTGCTCAGAACATGCATCCGTAAATACCTCTCGCACCTCCCATTCAGCCCACTCGGAACGCACTTCCCTTTGCTGTTTCGACATGATTCGCAGCTGCGGCGTAACCTTCGCTTCCCGGAGATAGCTGTGCTAGCCTCATCCGACATGTTGCGAGCGGGGTCGCTCATGAAATCCATGATTGAAGTGAGGAAGACGGATATTGATTTTTGAAGGAGGCTGAATTCGACATTTCTTCGGAATTTCAATCAGATTCCGGGTGGAACGGGAGGTGTTATGTAGGAGAAGTGTCTGTGATGACACCGCGGAGTCTGGCGGAGTGATGTTTGGCTCCGAGATTCCGCAAGCGAGTCCGAGAGGGCGGGAAAGTCCCCGAGTGGACCCATGTCCATGTCCAACTCCACAAGCACGCTCCGAGGCTGAAATGCTGTGAAGTGCCAAGGACGACCTCATGATTCATGAATATTTGTGCTTCAGTCAACAGCAAAAGGACTTTAACGGCAAGGGCATCTTCAAAAATTGTTCGGGGTATCTGAATGTCTAACATCACACTCTTTTCCATCAACGTGACCACAATTCAACGATCTCCAATCATTAACCTCTCCTCACTTAATCCCATCATTGCGCGTATCATTCGCCCTCTCCAGATTCTATAGCTCGCCTGCCAGCATCTTTATCCTCTCTCTCCACTGCACCCCCATCACTAGACTCCAGCTTGGCCCTCTCATCAACAGTCAACTCACTATCCGCCTTCTTAATCTTAACAAACAACACCAAAATCACCAACGCCGCACTCGCACACGCGACCTCAAACCAAAACACCGCATGGTAGCTCCTCCTCATTCCCAAACTGGCAACCGTATACGTATTCACGACATCCGCGAACCCAAGCATGACCGCGATCCCAAGGTGAAGTAACAGCATTGTTACTGCACCTGCAAGTCCCTGTTGTTTGCGTGGCAGGGAGGTCGTGATGAAGATGTTGGCTACGGTGAAGGTTATGTCAATTCCGACAGTTGCGCAGATCATGGAAGGGAAGATGTACGCCCAGTAAAATGCATTTTGTGGCATGATTGCGAAGAGCAATGGGGCCACGATCCAGGAGATGCCCGAGATGATGATGAGGATTGTTCCTGGAAGTAGATGGAGGACAAAGCCACCGAAGGTAGCAATGATACAACCCCCGAGAGCCATTGGAACATACCAGGCAACGACTTGTAATGGCGACGCTCCCATGACGTTTTCCATATAGAATGTTGCGTAAAGGAGGAAGACACCGAGGGACCCGTAGGTGAAGAATAGTGCGATGACGAGCGCTGGCATACATGGGAGTTTGAAAAGCGATACTGGAAGTAGTGGCTGTTTGGCAACTCCCACTTCAACGTAGGCCGCTGTTAGAAGTAGTATAGACCCGACGATGAAGAGGGTGTAGATGTATGGTGTTTTCCACTGTTGAGGTGCATGAGAAGAATCGATCACAGCGAAAGTGAAGAGGATAAGCCCGGAGACACTGAGAACCGCCCCGGGCCAGTCCATCTGGACCTTTGATGTTGCATGGCGCTTCTCTTGGATGTCGGATGGAATGGTGAGGTATGCGGTCAATGCTGTGATTCCTGCCAAGATCGTTCCGACCCAGAAGTACCAACCCCAAATTGTGTACTCGCCAGTAACTCCAGCGAAGAATATCCCAATGAAAAATCCGAGAGGGGCAGATGCCCCATAGATGCTGAAGATAAGATTCTTCCTGGGGCCTGGACGATAGATGCTGCCAAGGATCATCACACTAGACGGGAGAAAGGCAGCTGGACCTAACCCCTGAAGTGCTCGACAGAAGTTCAGCATGATCTCATTTGTGGAGAATCCAGCGATCAGACTCCAGGCCGTAAGCCATATCATACCAGCGACGTAGACCGGATATCCTCCGAACATATCGGCTGCTCGACCAAAGATCAAAAGGAAACTCGCCACCGTCAGCGAGAAGGCACTCGCAGGCCATGTCGAGGATGCAGCAGGGATATCCAAATCCTTGACTAATGTTGGAAGGATGACAGTAAAGCCAGACACGAAATATTCCTGCTGGATGTGAGTGCGGGGTCGAAAAAATTGGAAGAAAGACTTACCGAAAGAACCTGGGACATGGAGATAGAGAAGACGAAGCCTATCTCAGCCCACACGGAGCCAAAGACCTCTGGTCTCTGCCTCCCGAGCTGTTCGAGTCTCGCCTCAAGGGATTCCTCAACGGCTGGTGCTCCACCGTGCGGTGAGTTTTCTTTTTCGAAGCGCCCGGGCGACCCTGGACTCGCAAAATCTCCCTGATATGCTGCGGCGAGAGCAGCATCGTTGACTTGAACCAAGTAGCTGCTATCAATTGAAGAGTTGGAATCGTGAGTTGAGAGTTGATTGAGGGTCTCGCCAGGAGGGCAATTGGATTGGGCTTGGCTGTGAGAGCGAGCGACTTGACTCTGAGAATTGTCGACAGACATAGTGAGAGTTGGATGTAATAAATCCCGAGGAGACTTAAGCAAAGTAGTAAAATGGGTGCAAATGTTATTGAAAGCAAGAAGTGGCGGATGAGTTGCCTACATATGGAGGAAACAATGAAAGAAGAAATAATGCGGAGGAAATGTTCGGCCAAAAAGACCCTGCCATAGCGTAGATACCGTGTTGACATGCGTGGGGCAGTAGATTGGTAATGAAGGGCGTATTTGGTCGTCACAGTGCAGGTGAGGGCGTCACAGAACATATAAACTTATATGGGTGAGAAATATCCGAGTCCTGAGCACTTATGACGACCGCCTAACCCGAAGGAAAGTCTAGACCCACCCACTCGATTATCAATAGAATTCATTCTCACCGCGGTGGCCAGAGAAAAGGGGAAAGCTAGGCAACTAGTCGGACTCGGCAGCTTCAATTCGATATCACGACGACGATAAAGCGCATAAAAGGCTGGGCCGATCCAGTGTCGAGGAGAGACTTGTGATGTGGTAAAACGAGAAGAGTGGTTGCGACTGGCTGAACATAACATGGTCCAGGCATTTGTGATGCAGATATTGGGACGAGAGGGTGGCTTGTCGGGGCGGCTACCCGCAGTCTGTCAAAGCACATCTCCATTGAACGGCCGTTCTTATTCTCGTGATGCAGGAGTGGATATGAAGTTGGGATGGTTGGGGTGTACGGAGGTACTCTGGTTGCTTTTGCCGCTCAAGCCTCATGATCAGCGGGCAAGCTGAGCAAACAAAGCAAACACCATGAAAATGCGCCAGCCCCCATCGGGAACTAGCGCTAGAAAATTCTCGGATACGAAGTACAAAATCTTCAATCCTCTCGAGCTCTTCTTTTCTCCTCATCTATCAGTAGGTAAAGTTAATTCTTTACTATGGAAGCTCCACCTCGGTGGCTTGCTGAGGGTTATTCTTGTCGCAAGACAGAAATGGGTTTTCCTCCGTTCCCGGCTTCCTTGAGAAAAGGTGAACGCTCTTTCCTACCAGCCGACCTCGTCGATTCTCTCGGACGTTGACTGTGGGGTGGTCGCTACATTTGCATATACTATATATGGGGGCTTTGATAGAATGGCAGCAGGACACAAACAATGTGCAGCATTGAGCTGGTGGGATTGTTGAGGCTGTGTGCACCGCAACTGGAGGGTCATTCTGGCTCTTGCCTCAAGAAAAGCAATGCGCACTGCTTTCTTCTGCAGCTGTGCGACGCTGCAGATGCCGTATATTGTGATCTCCATGTGTGTGACCCACTGCCAAGCCAAGTCAGAGTCTGTTGTGCTCTCTGATCCGGGTGCTGATCCTCCATCTCTTGCAAATATCGCGCTGGCCCAATGGCTCAAGGTCGCTATCCGCGAATCCAATGCCCAATTGATCATTCAAGCCTCACTAAGTGCTACTGAATCATAATTTGCAATAACTCTCCCGCCATTGGATGGTTGGATTACTATCTAGCTACACACAATGCTTCCTGTGCGAAAACCATGCAAAAACCAAGTAAGCGGCTCAATGGAGAGGCACGATACCGTGTCCAGCATCTCAATCAAGAGAGGTGGAACAGTATTCACCATCTAGTACAGGCGCTTGGGAGGAGACATAGAAGCCTTGATAGTCAAGCTGCCCACGTTCTGCCAACCTTTCTTCAGGAGAGACACCAGGTAGTTGATAGCCAACATGATGTTGGAGATCAGCTGGTCCTCAGTCATGCCAACATTGCCGACAGCGACACCCATGCACAAGACCTTCTTCAATTGGAACTTGATTGTAGACTTGACTTCGTTGATCTTGGCGCTCAAGTCCTCGTTGTGGGAGACCGGGGTGGGGAATTTACCAGCTGAAGCAGATGTTAGCTCACCAAATCATTCAGAGATCCAGCAGAATGACATACCCTTGGAGAGACCGGGACCCAAGAGACGAGGAATCTGCTTGATGAGAGTATCGGAAGCGACGAAGGCATCGTACTTGCGAGCAAGCTTCTTGATCAACTTCTTGTTCTTGTTGAGCTTCTTCAAGTCATCGGAAGACATGGCATCAACACCACCGTGCTTCGCACGATCGATATCATGCTGGTCACCGAGAATGCTATCCCATCCAGTCAGCCAGAGTCCTATCCTTCCATGTGTGCTATGTAGACATACCAGATGCTCATACCCGGGCGGGGAACAACAGGGAGACGGACGGTTCCCGAGAAACGCTTGTCACGTTGGGGATCATAGTTCTTGAGGCCGATTTGGAGTTCGACGGTTTCGAGGAAGTTTCTCTTCTTCGTCTCGAGAGAGTATTCGAGAAGTTGTTGGACGTTGGTACGCACTCCGGCTGTGGCGCAAAAATGTCAGCAAATGCTCTGGGAGAACGCTGGCAGGTGTAGAGATGGCAGACATACCGACTGTGATTTTCGACATGATGGACAGTCTTCCAGTAGAATGGTTTAGATTCTAATGGTGAGGATTTGCGTGGTGTTGTCTTTGACTTTTTTCTCGATGGATTTTCAAAAATCGAATGTGGGCGCGATTTTATGTTTCACCAAGCGAGCCAATGACATCACGTGAAGAGTCATCAGCGAAAACGTAGAGTGAATCTTATCTCCACCTAAACTTATCGCCAAACTTTCCATTTTCGAAACTCACTTGGTTCAGCCGTCAGAATTTAGGCTCGCCACACTTGCTGTGTCCTTATCGAGCTGTTTGATTCCATCGCTCAGCACCAAATCCTTTATTCTAAATGCCAACCGATGGATGGACCGCTGTCTAGTCGAATGCACCTCGGTCATATTCTCCTCAGTCTCAAGCTTCTTGTTATGCCGAGGCGGCAATTCACAAGATACGGTTACTTGATAGAAAGCAACCCTTGGGCTATCATCACGCTCCTCGGCCATTGCACCACAGCAGAACTCGATTCACATGCCCGGCATCTGGAGACGCAGGAATCTTGAGTGGGATCTCAAATGCTTTTGGGAACTTTGAGATTTCACACTTGAATGGTTCAATCACATATGGAAAGGGTCAAGCCCTGCAGCCGTCTCTGGATGTAGCTCTCACGGCCAGAAGTCGTTCACACACCCCTGAGCACGTTCCTCCTCTCAAATGGCCGTGATCTTTAATATTTCGTCCACCAAGGAATCATGATATCAAAGCCGCAATGGCAAGTTGAGGAACAAAAGCTTGATTCATATTTTTGGGCGCTCCATCATGCTTGAAATCCCAAGCCGCTCAAAGCGCTTCTTTCATTCAAAGTCATCGACATCCGCAAGGTCCAGCTTTCAAGAATCACCACCATCCGTCCTGCCTCACAAGACGAGACTCACTTAATTTGAAATGAATCGATCATCACTGGAACCGGAGCGGTCATCGTAGGGCATCTCGCCGTCTTCGTCACCGCCTCGGTTCCACAATCCGACTGGCAATGAAAGCATTTCCCCGGCCCAGTCACCGTGACAGTCGGCGTAGTAGGGCATTTTGGATCTTTGCAAGGAATGTCGACCATTTCCGTCACCATTGCCGCTGGACCTGTACAGGTTGAGGTAGGGAATGTTGAGCACGCTTTTTCCATTGGGCAGTACACTGATCTTTTGTTACTTCTTGCTAAGTGACACGGGAAGTAGCTAATGACCTACTATGTCCTGTGTAAGGTATCGTCTCAGTGTAGGTGTAGCATGTGTGATATGGAGTTGCGGTGATCTGTGGGGCTCTCCTGTCTGGCAACGCGATGACAACTTGGCTGCTTCTGTCAGGATGAATGTCCTCACGGGGGATGTCTTTTCGAACCTCAGCAAGGCCAGTGCCAAAATCCCAATTACTCTTCGATCGATAGTCATGTTCAAATCGAGTTGACCTCTCTGTATCCGATTGTGTTTTGGAGCAGCGTGTTTATCAATGAAACATGGGAACCGACCCCAGCTTTATACCCCTCATAAATTTTACTCATGATCTGCCAAACCTAAACCTTGGGTTCATCCGAAGTTACTATTTATGTCTAATTCAAGGTGGTACGACGTTGATCTCTCCCCCTCGAGACCGAAAGAGGGGAAGAAAGTTTCCATCCTTGCCTGCCTCAACATTCTAGAAGTCACGGATATGGCGAATCGCATACTGTAAGGGGTTGCCAACCTCCTTCATCCCATTATTATCACAAGCATCAGATTTCAATTCGCTGAAATGGCCCCTCTCTCCACAAAACTTTCTCCTCGAATGTGAAATTTCTTGTTATTCTTCCGTCGCCTCCGATCCGCACTCCCCATAGGGAAAGGCTTGTAATATGGATGAAACGGATGGTTGTTGGCTATATCTTTGTTTCCGGGAATAGTAGCATAGTTGTTTGTGGTATGGCAGGGCTCGTATTTAGGCGTTGTTTCTGCCGCTTGCCGAAAAGCTTGTGTTCAGGGCTTCAAGGGTACAGAAGGATTCAATCTCGTCACTCCATTCAGTACCGATCCCCGATGAATGGATGCAGAATCGACGGAGCTGGATTGGCTCGTATGCTTGAAGCTCAGTCTTCCCTTCTGAGATGTTGTACTTGAGATGCAAGTGCTTTGGAGAGTTGTTGAGTTTGACCCAGTGTCCCTTGAATATATGTGCCTCGGAGGTTTTCTCTCTCAAAAGTGACTGACGATATATGAATTTGCGTGGTTGGAAATCTTGGATTTGTTTTCGCAATGACGGAAAGTGCAAGCGGTTGTTGGTCATCTGGAGATCTCAATGTTTACTGCTGTCTTGTGCTGTTCCCTGTTCAACCATTGTGCCTATCGTTGCTACCAACATGGTGAAAGAGGTGGCTCAGAGATCCTAAAAGCCTCACATTCTTTTCTTTCATTAGTATCTTCAATTCCAAATGGTCTACTCGAAGTCTCGAGGCATAGAGTGAGAGAGTGATAGTCATCCCAACTTGTCTCTGCTGATATTTGAGCTTTCCTGTACCAGCTTTGAGGATAGCGAAGCCTAGTTAGAATTCGCATATGCGCTTCATCCCGTGAAATGTTTTGAGTGAATTCACTGTCGGTGGGGAAATGCATGTGGTAGCTTTGCCCAAAGATCTACTTCAAAGGTGAGCCGTAACTCTATCGACAGCGATACCGACATGCCGTCACTTCTCAGCTGTCCGTGTAAACAACAACTCGCCCCCAGAGACTGAACAACTAATCTCAATCTCGTTCGCCTTGCTGTACACTAGTTCAATTGCTTCATTTTCTTCTCGATACAATCAGTCTCGTTTCTTTCGATCCGAAGAGCATCGCTTTCACATCACCGAGCTCAACCAGAGCGTCGACCCCTCTTCACGATAATATCCAGATCCCCTCATCCACCAACACTACTTCTGGCCATGACGAAGATGCCTCCCCCAGCAGCAAACATGTCTTCTGCCCGCAAGAGAGACAAGAAAGTCGAGGTGTCCCTCACCAACTGGTTCCTCGGCGGCTCGCTCGTCTCCGGCACCTCGACGACCTCCAGCACCCGCTCACCTGTCAGACGCCTTGCCTCCTTGAAGCCGGTATGCAACCTCCTCACTTTCTCCGGCCAGGCTCTCTTCCCGCTTTCATTGGGGTCTTGAATGCTAACATGAATGTGGGTGTAGGACAACGATTCGGTCCAAGGCAAGTCCTGTAAAGCCGAAAAGACAGAGGAGAAGCCAAAGGACGACAAGAAAGATAAATCCAAGGGTGGATGCGAGAAATGCGCTGCGTGCGGCAAGAAGAAGGCTTCCTCCGAGCCTAAGGACTCCAAAGCAAAGTCTGACGACGAGAAGTCGAAAGATGACGCCAAGTCTGACGCAGGTGAGGATAAGGAGGGAGGGGGCGGTGAGAGCGGAGGAAAGGGATGGATATCAGACCAAGATGAGAAGATTAAGAGCATGAAAGGCGAGAATAAGAGCTGGAAGGACATCGCGCTCGAGGTTGGTGCTAGCAAGAAGGATGTTCAGAATCGGTATAAGGAGCTTACGAAATCCTCTTCCGCGCCTGGAGATGGAGGGAAGAAAGATGAGAATGTTAGTAATGGTTGGGAGACGAAAAATGATGGTAATAATAATGGTTGGGAGGCCGTGGTCGAGGATACGGATGTGGGAAATGGCAATATGCCGGACTTTGGCGCGCTGTTTGAGGATGAGCCTGCCGACTCTGGAGAGAAGAAGGGAGAGGAGAAGAGTGGTTGGGACAACAACAACAACAGCAGTGGTGGTAATTGGGGTAATTCTGGAAGCGGAGAGAAGAATGATTGGGGATCCAATAACAACAACGGCAACAATTGGGGCAATTCTGGGAGTGGAAGTGGAGATGGTGAGAAGAAGCAAGAGAGTAGTGGATGGGATACGAAGAGCAACAGTGGTGGCAATAACAATTGGGACAATTCTGGGAGTGGAAGTGGCGATGGAGGCAAGAAGCAAAAGGGCGGACCTGGGAAGAACAAAAACAAGAACGACAAGCAGCAGAACGGCGGCAACAATAAAGGTGGTGGTGGAAATTGGGGCAGCAGTGGCGGTGACAATAGCAATCAGGGCGGAAATGGAGGACACAGGAAGAACCAAGAAAGTGGAGGCAGCGGCTACAGTAACCCATTCGACGATTCCCACGCCATTGGTGAGGAAGAGGAAGCCTCGAAGGGGAAAGGTAGATTGAAGCCAGATGCTGTGTGGACTCGAGATGATTGCGAGGTCCTTGAGTGGTTGGAGAGCAAGTATGAAGAGAATAAGTGGCTGCATATGCAAGCCGGTTTCTACAATTGGACGGGCAGGATGGTGATTGCGGAGTTGATTCAGAAGAAGTTTAGGGATGATGGTGTGGCTTGAGCTGGAGGCTTGGCTTTGGAGCTTTCTCGGGGTTCTTTAGATTGGAGATCTCGTCTTGCCGAGCTTCGTGAATCACCTGCTGCGTGGGAGTTTCGACTCGGAAGCTGGTTTCGGGACACGACTTCTTGTCTTTTCCTTTTTCCTTTTCCCTCTTTCTTTTCAGCAAGGAAGCACTCGTCGATGAAAAGAGCTCATCGCAGGAATCAGAATCCTGGTTCATATAGTATTTTCCACCACCTCGAGTTCTCATCAGCACAAAACTATAGAACAATTCACAATGGAAGCAGCATTCGACTCTGATACAATTCGCATTTGCATCAACTATTCGCAGCTGACTAGCCTAGCCATCAATGGCAGCCATGGGTATAAACACCACAGAATGTATGCAAGTCCCTCTCTGTTGTTACAAGTATGTAAGAATATTCAACGCCTCCGAATGCATATGCAGACCCGCATCCCAACAACAATTACAAAGTATGCATGAAATTTGATCTCCGACGAGAATCGAAGGAGGCGATAGACAGCCCTTATATCGGGTTGTCCATCCCTGGACTCGGAACAGCGAACTGCTCTGCGCCTCTTGGTCCTGGTGTTGCTCGATGGCCGGAAGATCCGGCGCCAGGTGTGCTGCCCGATCCTCCTGAGCCCAGTCCTCGCTTCATCATCTTCCCAAGTATGCCGACCAATTGTGCCGCGTCATCAAACATCTCGTCGTCCATCCCCTCCGCTGCGTTATACACTTCTGCTATTGTTGCCTTCGCCATCCGCCGTGACTGCTCCCGCTCGTGCAGACAGTCGTATAAGAATGCCGAGAATTCAACTTTAACCGACAGGCGTAGAGGATGGCTGCCCCATAGATGTTTTTCTGCTAGTTTGGTGGCTTCTTGGAAGCAGGTCAGAGCGCTGGGCCGGTAGTCTGCCGCAGGGACAAGGAAATTAGGCGCGAACTCGACAGGTGGTGGTTGGATTCCGGGTTGACCTCCAACGGGACCACCTTCTAACGGGTGCGTCGGCTGGACAGAACTTGGTCTATAGGGTTCATTTGGTGATCCTCGATCAACGCCTTTGCCCTTGTCGACTTTGCGTGGTGACGTGAGTCCTGGAGGTGTGGATACTTGGGTGCCGGACTTGAGGCTGACTGGAGGTTGATTGTGGAAGAGAACGTATAGGTGGTAGAAGGAAGCCCGCAACTTGTATGACAAAACCTTCAGCTCTCCGTAATTCGCGACCATCGGTAAGACATACTCCTCCAACAGCTTCAATCCTTCGCGGGCATACCATATAATGCGGCAGTATAGGTCGACAGACTTTGTATCGCGGGTAGTGTCCAGTCGCCGTAATTTCCTCGCGCGGATGACCTTTTCAGACAACATAGTAAGGTTGCCAAATATTTGGAAGAGGCTTTGTGCAAGGAGCGGATGGTCACCCTGGATGTTGGCAGCGAATTGTCCGAGGAACTTTATATCTACCTCTGAAGATGCCATGAGTAGGTAGATCAAGGAAGAACCGAGCCTTGGAGCGGAGTTCCTAAAAAGTCAGAGCTTGTGATGGAAGCCGTGCTCAGTCGATCGAGGCAGGCGACGCTTCTCTGGTACCGGCTTCCCAACGTGAGCTTGGGACTCAGCTTCACGGAGTCACTTGATGATTTGGGCGTCTTCCTCGTCGTTCCGGTAGATTGCGTGCCGCTTTGCGCGCTCCCAGCCCCCAGCGGACCAAGGTTTAAATGCTATCTCGTTGTCAGCCATTGCCAAATCAAGGAAGTGTGCTGTGAATGGTGCTGTGTCTGGGTTGAGAGTTTGTCAGGACAAGAAAAAAATTACTCACTGAAAGAAAAATATCAGATTAGCTTTATCTTCTATCTGCCAGAGTTTTGCCTAGCTTCGTTGCTTAGTCGTCGGTGATGTCGCCGCTGAGGGAGAGCTGCGAAAGTCGAGTATATAATTTGGTTAATCTTGAAATCCGGAGCAGCACCACCCAACCACAACCACACTTCACCGAAATCGATTGAGCGAGCTCCAAGCTTTCCGAATTACTTATAGGCGCAAGAAGATGCAAATGCTGAATGGGACGAAAGGAGTCGTCAATCGAATTAGGAGTTGAAGACAATCCAGAAAAGAATGCGAGCCACAGGAGGCTGGGCAACGACCCGGCTACCAGCTTCCAGCTACCAGCTACAGCCCAATGCCAACGTATACTGCAAACAGTCAGACCCAGGTACACTCGGCCACCAATACGGACGCTGGGCAGAGATGAAAGGCCGCCGCCGTCATCCAATTGAGCTTCACTGACCACTATTATTACAGGCGGGTCTCGAGACGCGAATGGCAGTGACCGGAGCCAATGGCAGGCAGTTGACGGCCACAGCCACTCGAAGCTCAGCAAGACAGTCGCCGCGAACCCTTTAATCCTTCGACCGATGTACTGGACTGCGCACAAAGCATTTCGACTTGTCCAGCGGGCGCAATTGCACCTGAGACAGGCAGGGCGGTGAAAGGTCGAGGGCCTCGGTTTTGGTCGCGGCCGGTGATGTTGCCAGGGACCTCAGTGCAGCGGGCTGAACCTCAATTGCAATTGCGAGGGTAAACGCGCAGCAAGCGGCGAGCGGACAGCGCGCACAGAATTGGAGTACAGAATTGAGGAGGGTGAGGGCTTGCGATCCCGCAGAAACGAGCGTAGGACGTCGAGTCGACGCGTCTGATCTGGAGATGCAATGGCAAAGCAGGGACGGGGAGCAGCAACAACAAATTCAGCACGACAGAACGTGAGCTCAAGGACGGACACAGCAGAAAGTCTATATATCACTGGGAGCGCGACCACTTGATTTTCACCCCCGCGGCGTGCAGCGACCTGATGCAGCTGCTAGATCAAATGCTGCAGCTACTTGGGTCCGTACAGATTCTGGCGGTTGGATTGACGTGGCAGCGCAGCTGGACGAGGCGATGGCTTTGGGCCTGCCTCAAATCAGCAATCAGGCCCAGTGGCTGGCCGTGGGCCGTGGCGTGCCCCGTGTGCTGCACTAATCTCTAGATGGTCCCGAGGCACGAGTCTTTTATTAGACTTTTGCTGCTCGAAACGCGAGCTCACGCCCTCAGATGTCTGCTTCAGTGCAGCTGCTCGCGGCCTCGCTGCCCCGTGCGGATGCTTTTCAGACGGTGGATCATGGATATTACTTTGCGATGGCAAAATCGCCGAGCCATGCACTCCCAGCCCGCATGCGCAGCTGCAGTAGGGCTAAAGACCCTCCTCCCTACCTCACTGGACGGCCTGCACGCACCAGCCATGTCGCATCGCCGGCCCTCAGAAGTCGGTCACCCAATGGGCGGCTCAATCTCGTCCATTGGAGATGTGGCAGAGCGGCCCTTGAAGGAAAGGGTGAAGTTTATAACGACGTCCTCATCCCTCAGAGGCCCAACCTCCTCCATTTCGACGACCAGCCTGTCGTGCCAGCACATCGATGACCTCAGCTCCATCGCACTTGGCCTTCAAATATGCGGCCACCCCCTCTCATCCGGCTGTCCAATTCCATCAAGGCAAGCGGAAGGACAGCATATCGCTTCTCGGCAAACGGCGTCATAGAGTGGCGGTGAGAGATTGGAGCACACGTCCTTCTCGCGACGTGTGCAGGGGGGGTTGGGAAGTGTGGTGGAAGCTTCACGCGGGACGGCCGCACCAGGACGCTCGCGTGGCATGGTGCTTCCAGAAGGACTTTCGAATATTTAGAAGAGCGTGTCGCCAGGAGGGACTTTGGTATCGATATCCAGACTCAAAAGGGAGCGACTTTTGATCCCAAAATCCAGGAAACTCGGCGGCGCAAAGGCAATCTCAGGGCAGATGAGGTGAAACATCTTCATCTTACTTTGCCGTTCGTTGTCATCTCCAGATCATCCTCAGAAGAAAACTACGATGTCCGTTCAGTCCAGGAAAACAACGTTGGAAACCTCGAAATGAAGCTGCCAGGCAAGTTGCCGCGCTTCCAGCGACTCGCAATCACTTGTTCCATGCAGCCCTACAGGCTCGGGCAGATCCGAGCTTAGTCTGCGCGAGATCGACAGAGCCGCAGACGGGGATGAGTGATTGCTTGCTTTCTATTTCCATGGCAGTGTCCCCTTCCTTCACTCCCAAGTCCTTCACTGAAACGTGGAACAAACCAATTCCTGCTCTGCTTGTTACACCGAAGCCTTGTTTGGGCCTGAATATTGAAACGACGGCCAGTCGCCTGCAAGCAAACAGGTTGTACAGGTAAGGCACAGAGCAAGTTCGCAGCTGAATGGAGTCATTCAGGATCGAGGCGCGTCTATCACATATGACAGCGAGTCTTTTGAAACGTTGACCACGAAGCAGAGATGCCTTTCTACAGGAATGGATGCAGCGGGAGAACGGGAAGCGTCGATCAGAGACAATGAGGCGAATTTGGGGATTCTTATAAGAATGAGCTTGTTACGCCGACCTGGATCTTATCAACCATCAACGGCCGGCTCAACATCTGTTTCGCGGGAAACCCTATCTCCACCCCTGCTCCAAGGACACGAACGAAAGAGAACAGTACACCGAATACACTTCGAAGTCCTCGGCCAACCAGGTTTGAACCGCCACCCACGAATCGCCAGACACACGCAATACCCCCCATTCTCCAGTAAAGCTGGCCCGGACACGCTTCACCAATCACAGCAGACACGACATGTGTTACTGGTACAAACACGATTACTCCTGCAAACACGTGACGTACGCACTAGGGCGCTACTGCTCGGCAGCGAACCTCATCCAGACACCCTGCAAGAAGCGGAATATCTGGCAGACGATCAGGATGGGCGAGGAGTGTGAGGAGTGTGCTATGCCTGAAGGTCGGGGCCACGCGGCAGCGTATGATGGCGTGCCCGAGCAGCAGCACAAGGGAGGCGTCAAGGCGAAGAAGGGGAGGAAGAGGTGATCTTGGATTGTAGGGGTGGAAAAAATGGGTTGGAAAGGGTGGCCTGTTAGGTGGCGTTCGAGATGGGAGGAATTGGGTGGTGTGGATGATTGTGCTTCATATGCAACATATATATTTGGGTGCCAAGTCTGGTTTCCAATGTTGTTTCAGCTCGTTAACCATCTAACTGAAGCAAACTTGACGTAGTGAGAAAGAGTCAGTTATATACTGACCTGCCTCGGGTATGTGGCTTATGTGTCACGTGATAACCGTCAATGTTTGGTTGCCCTGTAAAGAGTTTGAGATTGCATCGGTGGTGTAGGTTTCGAGTTCTATATTGATTTCTATATTAAATCCTTATATGCGCAACTGCTGCTCTCTCTCGTGCCGATCTCTGAAGGACAACCCCACACGATAATTCTACCGCTCTTTCTATGTACCCCTCTTCTTTCTAGCCTATCTCTAGCAGAAGATCTTATAGATGCGCTTCCATCGCGGCAACTGCGCCCTCTCCACGCGTTCAGCCTCCAGCAAAGCAGGTGTGTCCCACACCTTCCGTCCACTTTGTAGATCCATGTCCATCGTCTTCATAAACGGCGTTCTGTAATAGATTTTGTACGGAATGTAGAACAGGATGACAACAGGTGCAGCTAAGTACGCCAAGAAGAAATTCTGAGCGATCCCAGCAGCAGTGTATGTTCCATACCCGATGGGCCAAGCGGCGGTCCAGAATTGTGCTACGAGCACGAGGCAGTTCAGAATGAAGCCGACCCACGAACCGATCACGCCAACCTGGGAACGGAATGCGAGCTCGTCTAGTGAGTGACCTTGCTTCTTCCATGCTGATCGGAAGCGGATGTGAGCGAGGCAGATGGATCCCCAGGTGAAGATCGAGGAGAGACCGGAGAGAGAGTAGAGCCAGTTTAAAGCGGTATTGGCGTCTTCTTGACCACCAGCCACGACATAGCAGAGAAGGCCAAGCGCTGATGCCACGACGATAGCGACCAAAGGACGTCCCGCGCGATCAATATATGCGAGGATTCTAGGAGCTTGGTTCTGCTCTGCTAATGCTGCAAGAGTTCGAGAAGAGCCATAGATCGAGGAGTTGCCGACGGACAAGACAGCAATGAGAATGACGACGTTCATCACTGAAGGAAGCACCTCAATACCGGCATTGTTGATGGCAATTACGAAAGGTGAGGCCTTGGCATCTGAACTACTGTCTCCGAGTAGTCTCGCGTCTCCATATGGCACCAGAAGACTGACTATTGTCAAGGAGACAATATAGAACAAGCAGATCCGCCAGAAAACCTGCTTGATAGCTGTTGGGAGACTTTTTCGCGGATTTTCGGATTCGGCAGCGGCAAGGCCAACCAATTCGGTTCCAGCAAATGAGAAAGCAGCTGTGACAAAGACGCTGCAGAGTCCCTTGAATCCAGAGTTGAATGCCCCTGACACAATACTTCCTGCAGGCTGGCCCATTTGGTAACCAGGATAATTTGCGGGAACGTTGTTGCTCTTCCAGTATCGTCCTCCAATATATCCTCCATCCGGACCACCTCCACAATTCAGGATGATACCCAAAATGATGAAACCGATCACAGCAACAACTTTGATGATGGCAAAGACGAACTCGGCCTCTCCATAACCCCGAACACCGAAGAAATTGATGGCCACGATGACTACCAAGAATATCGTAACCCACGCTGCCTTGTTGGTATCGTTGGCTCCAGGCCAGAAAGATAATGTTATGGAGGCCGCAACGATTTCAAGCGGGAGTACAACGAGCCATTGTATGGCATAACTGCAGAGAAAGTTAGCGTTGATTTTGTTCCACCAAGCCTCACTTCTGCGCCACTTACTTCCATCCCATGGCAAAGCCCCAAGCAGGGTCGAGGAATCGAGTTGAATAAGCCGAGAAAGATCCAGCAACGGGGAAAAGGACTGCCAATTCCCCGAGAGCCTGGACGGTACAGAACATGAGGACGCCAATCACAGCGAATGAAATGATAAGAGACCCGGGGCCACCCGTAGACAGCGCGGCTCCAGATGTCACAAATAAACCAGTTCCTGAAGCCGGGAGTCAGCGTCTTCAACAATAAGACTACCTTCCGTAAGGATTTGAGACGAACCGATGGAGCCGCCGATTGCAATCATCTGCAAGTGTCTCCCTTTCAATTTGGTAGCAAGACCGGAGTTGGCCGTTCGCTCTGCGGCTGCAGCGTGATCATATTCTCTTGGATTAGTTGCTTGCGCAGGCTTGGTGACATGGGCGTTGGGGTCCCGTTTAAAGCTGTCGATGAATCGAGTCCCCCAACTCCCGTTGGATTCTGTATGACCAGGAGCGAAGTCGTTTCTATCCGTACTGCCTCCCACAGAAGAAGGCAGAGTCAAGTTCTTCTCTGGATCATAGTCTGATGGAGCGGCAGACATGGCGGTGGCGTTGTTGAGGAGTATTTCTAGTTTCGTTTCGAGGATATAGTTGTGGCTCGTACCGACCGCGGTGATGGCACCCCTTGAGGTCGTAACAATTCGCCAAATAAGGAGGGAAATGCAGATATCAAAAGAACCAAATACTTCGGAAAGGGGGTATTAAGATGGTGGTAAGCTGTCAATGGATGGTCGGCGACATCGAGCCAAGATTTACCTAAATCGTCGGGCGTCGTTCGTACCTTCCCATTATCAACAAAGTTGGCCACTAGCGCTGTCAACTGACCCAATCCCTTGTTGATCCACCACAGATCAATTAATCCTTTCATGTACTAGAAACGGGGATCAATAATAAAGAAGCAGAGTTCTACGAATAAAATTTGCTGGCTGCATGTCAATGCGACCAATTTCTTACGGCATAGCGAGAAAATTAGTGCTGGTGACAGGGGCGGGAAGGGAAAGGCTTGAGTAGCGGGCGCCACCTTGGCCGCAGAAGCTTCCTCATTGCTTCCTTGCAGCATTCGAATTGAAGTAACAATGCGGGGAAGCCAAGCCCGATCGGCGACCATGCATTCCTGGTTGGAAAGGCGGAAATGATGAGCCGACTGAGCCGACTTCCGCTGCATCACTTGGGTCTCTTGCTCATGACCAGTCGGGTTGATGGTGGAACATACCCGGGAGCTTGGTAAACCAGATCTCTCCGAGTCAACGATAAACCTGACAAGGTCCTCTGTTTTTGTATTTTGTGGGAGAAGAAATTCTTATATTTCCACCTGAGAGCGGGGATGGAGAAGAGTTAGTACCTACAGCCATGGGGAAAGATCCCCACATTCATCGTTGACATCATTGCTCCCGCGAGAGATTTCAAGGAGGCAAGAGTTCAAAGCAGTTGAAGCCACTGCATTTTTTTCACTTTTCATTTTCAGAAAGATTGATTCGGCCAGGAGGGTACTCCTGAAAGTTCCGGGTTGTTCCGGGATGTTCCGTATTCCGTGAGCACTCATTGTCTACGTGAAATTTGTTACATTTTCATCAGAATTTGTTTTGAGGAAATTATTCTTTCCAGTTCCTCAGCACTTTTGCTTTGACTGCTTGCGTCTTCGAGTGTCGCAGCGGTTTGCTCAGTTTCAGTTCTTGCAACTGGATGTCCCTCGCATGCTCAACCACGAGAATCACCTGGCCATCCCCATCATTCAACCACCATCGTCGCCCTGTCAAATAACAACGTTGATAACACAGGCCAAGATGTCGCTCGGGTTGTGCAGCTCCCCGCCTCAATTTTGCTGATGGTTTCACTCTCACAAGCAGTAGAAATCAACGGGAGCAATCGAGAATACACATTTAGGCCAATTTTATTGTGGATAGTAGCCTAACTAGAAATGATCAGCTAGACATAACATGGAAATAGTGAGGAAAATTGAGAGCTTTAGACAGAAACTAAGTTGGTGTGGTGGCGATGGTCATGTAGGGCTCGTTTGTCAGAGCGAACCTAAGCGGCTCTCTAGGGACACCTACGCAAGCGATATGTACTCTCCAGCATGGAATGGTCAACCTCTAGTCTGGCGTTCCTGGGATGAGTTAGGAATCGCTATCAAATCCGTTTTTAGCGAGATTTAAGTTGATTTTATCTCACCAGCAACAATTTCCCCTCCCTTGAAGGGAAACCTCAAAGCCGTCATAACTGCTGGCGTTACAACTAGATAAATTGCTTAGCACGAAGGAACAGATATATCGATTCGCCCTACTCATGAATATTATTTCCACAGTTAAGACTCTGAAAATCACAGCTATCAACAACAATGCCGACAGTATCAGTCTTGTTTGGGAAGGCGATTACGATCTACTGGCCACACCGATCGAGACTGAATTAATCGTTTGAGATAGCAACTTGCAAAGCCATTGTGTCGTGTTAGAATGAAGTCAAGGAGGTTGGCTGGGGTGGAGTCTCACATCTCCGTTGACGGTACTGTCACACACAGTGTCACCTCCATAGGGAATCAGGAATATCTGACCGCAGGCAGAAATAGCCACCTGAGCTGCAACAATATTTACAAGGAAGGCAAAGGAAAGTAATGGGTCACTTTGGGTAAGATTTTGTGAATTGTGTTTGGCTTTATAGTTGGTGGAGGACCCACATCAAGAGGTCTCCAACACCTAGCCTACAAGACACGGCAAAATCTCCGTTCTCTCTACTTAATACACCTGTTCAGCACCCCTCTTTTTAAACTAAGAACGCAGGTATTCCTGATGCATCTCGTTTGGTGTTCAGGAACACGCGAAGGCGTTGCCGTATTGGTTGGTCTGTGTCATCTGGTGTGTCCTGTTCACGGCGTTGGTGTTTGCATTGGTGGCGCTGGTCGAGAGATGGGTTGATAGGCCGAGTCTTAGGTTTGCTAGGTGGCTGGAAGAAAGGGAGCTTGAGGTGTTATCTCTAAAAAAGAGATAGAACGCTATTTACGAGAGTGGGGCTAATTATAATGAGAGCCGTATGTTGTTACCAGCTGCTTCAAAGATTATCCTGAGTCGGAATTCGATATAAGCAAAGCAGAGATATCATGTTAAAAAGAAATTTGCAAACTGCGCTTTGGAGAGGAAACCGGCAGGTCTATCCAGAATTCATTCGTGATGTATCATTGAAAAAGAAATTGTCCTAATAGTACCGGCAGTGGAAGCCCAGTCATCTGCTGATTCTGCTCATACCCACCCGCACTACCGCTTCGACACTCACCATCAACACCTGCTGTGTTCTCATCAGCAACCTCATCTCCAACATTGCCATATACATCAAGAATCTAAGTGAGAATTCTCGGTGAATCTGAATATTGTGATCTAGTCCCATGGCATCTGGGCCGAACCTCAATTCACACTTTGCCGCACACCAGACCAATTCCAACCTCCAGTCGTCAGTGACGGCAGCCAAGAACAGCACAAACCATTCTTGAGAGATAAAAGCCTCTTTAGCGGTTAACGAATCGTTATCTAGTCTCAGAATCGTTGGCCTATCAAGGTTTCGTGATCGGAGGTGCCTTGCTGTGAAGTATATGCTTTTCAGGAGTTTTTCCAGATGCTGCATCCCTTGGACCCAGTCGATACAGCGTAATGTAAATTGCCACAGGCAGCAGGCTAAGGAAGCCGTACTGAGAAAGTGGTAAATCATGGCAGTGGTGGATTGTGTGAAAGTCGGCCAAGTCTTTCCTTCTACTCAAGGCGAGTCCGAACTAGCTGATTTATTTCGTGGAAGCTCTCTTGTTTTCTTTCAGGTTGTCAGAATTGTAATTCAATAATCTAGAGAATTACTTAGCTTATTTCAAGTCATGGTGAGGACAGTACATTAATCTAGAACAATCTTATTTCTTGGACAGACATGGGTTAAACAATCAAGGCCTAGTCTTGTTCTTGAAGCCATTCTTCTAGACAAAGAAAATGCTTGAAGTAATCTGCTAGAATCCAAAGAACTACCTGCAGGGAGCATTTGAAATTCCAGCAAGTTTTCCACCCTCCACCAAGTGTCTACGATCAAATTGGCACCAGCTCACTGAATCAGTGCCCCTCCATCCGAGCTCACAACAATCCCAGTAGCATTTGAGTCCTTCATCAAACAAACATACGCCTCTCCCACCTCCTCAGCAGTCCCCACCCTCCCCAACAACATCCTACTCTTCATCATCTCTCTCCTCTGTGCCCGCTGCTGCTCATCCCCCCACATCTCCGTCTCCGTCGCTCCAGGACTCACAATATTAACCCTAATCGGCGCAAGATCAAGGGCCAGAGCACGAGTGAGACCATACAGGCCAGCAGCACGATACGCGCCCATGGTATAGCCTTTGACGGGTTTCTCTGCAATTCGACCACTTGTGAGGATTATTGAGGATTTGGCGCTCGGGTTGAGGAACCGTGGCCCAAGTTTGCCGAGAAGCATTGGGACGATCAGGCTGAATTGGTTGCTGTCGCGCAGGTAGTCGGCGGTGACTTCGGCGAGGGGCTTCATGTTGACTCTGTTTGCTGTGTAGATGATGTGGTCGAGTCTAGTCCCGTTGGTAGTCATCACATCGGTGAAAAGCCCCTCGAGCAGGGCCCCGACATCGTTGCTCATGAGATCGACAGTATAGCCTTCAACCTTAGCATTTGTGACAGATGTTTCGATCGTCTTGATGGCGGTGGCTACCCGAGTTGGGTTGGACGAGGCTATTGAGACGATAACGCCCTCTGCCGCCGCGAGTTTTGCAACCCCCGCACCAATTCCTGACGAGCCTCCGATGATCAGTATCGACTGACCACTATAGGAGGCATGCTTTTTGAAGCTTGGAATCTGGATTTGACAAAGTGTTGATTGAAGAGGAGGAAGTGCAAGATGTTGGAGCATCTGCCTGGTACTTTGCACAGTATTTGATGGCAATTTATATGTAGGAGAGCCCCGATTACAAAGACCTGTAGATTAACAAAGTTAAATCCTTTTATCTCCATTACTACTAAAGGTACGAAGTAGAGCATGGTCGATTTGCAATTTGGTGCAGCTCGCTCGAAGATGGACTTTCTTTTACGCCGATAATTACGACGCGAAGTTACAGCCGCGTGCGAAACTAGCTTTAATATCGATTTTTTAGCGAACCTCAAAAATCGTGTGGGAAATCGAAATCGCGATTCCACTACCCTTTGGCCACGACACCAAATATTATCTAAACTATAAGAGCTCTTAGGATATTAAAGTTTGATATATTACGATTAATTTAAGCCTAATGGCTCTACTTTCAAATAAGTAATAGTAAAGTTATTTCAGAAAGTATTTTTAACCTTATTTTTAAGGCAGCAAGAACCCCGCCCCCTCGATTTTTCAAGTTTTTAGTCCAAACCACACTATTTTCTTAATAACTTTATACTTATTAATCTAAACTATAAGCCCTATACCTTAAATTAAGTAGTACCTGGCAGAAATTAATATCTAATAGAGCTTTTATAATATAAATCATTTTTGAGAGTATAGTTAATAGATTTAATAGAATTCACATAGAAAACTTGTAATAAAATTACCTTTTTCTTAATCATTTTTTAATTACTTATTTTTAATAAAAGCTATATAGCTAAAATTAACTAAATTATATATTATTTTAATATTTAAAGAGGATTTATAATTTGAATAACTTTTGCGAATATAATTAGTATTTTTAGTAAAAATCACAGAAAAATATGTGAGAAAATCGCCCTTTTCTTAATAACTTTTTACTTACTTATTTAGAATAAGAGCTATATAGCTTAAATTAATTATATTATATCTAATATTAATATTCATAAAGGGTTTACGACTTAGATTATTTTTGGGAGTATAGTCGGTGATTTTAGTGGAATTTAGCGAAAAACTATTAATTTCCCTTATTACTTATACTAGTAAACGAGCACAGGGCTTACCTACTAATGTATTTAGGGAACTAAAGATAGGATGGCAGTCTTTCATTTGATTAATTTACTTCTCGATCAGGAGTTGTGGTTATTAAGTAATTCGCGATTCAGTAATAGTAGTTCATGCGCGACGCGATTTCCACACACGTTTTCTGAGGCTCGGTTAAAAATCGATATTAAAGCTAGTTTCGCACGCGGCTGTAGACCAAATAAGGGTGTTCACCTCTTGATTTTAACAGGGAGGTTCAAGAAAAATATGTTGAAAGACTGCTAACAGACAATTCCAAAGTATTTGAGCCATGGGCTATACTTTTCAAATAAACAGCAATTGATCTTCTTCGTTGCACAGAATTCAGGGCAGAAGTCTGCCGGTCCCGAGCGCTGGCTCCTGACCCAGCACCGAGCCCCTAAAGGTCACCACAGGGTCCGACATCTCTAGGAAGTCCTAGGCACTTCGTATTTTCCCGGCAAAGCTGGCATTGAACACATATGAGATTCGAGAGCCCCTCTCGACATTTGAGGTCGTGGTATGTCTCCACGTCCTGAGTCCGGACACGGCTCGGCCCCAGGTAGGATTGAGGGGGTTTTTCGTCACTGCCGATCTCTGAAACATAGCCAGCGGCGAACAATTCGGAGGTCTCGTCCGAGGCAGGGAATGCCACAGTCGTAACGAGGGCTAGAGAGTCAGTGCCCAAATTGGGTGTTTAAGGCCCCTGGACTAAGCCTCTCGCTGACAATAGAAAATGCGGTAATCGGAAAAGGAGGAGCAATGAGAGTGGTACGTCTCCTTGCACCATTGAAGCTATCGCAAGCTCAAAGTGGTTCGATTTTCCAGAGAGTAGGTCTTCCGCCTCTTTGCCACTCGATGTTCCAAGCTGGACAATGATCAACTGCATTGAGAAGGGGTCTGTCCAAAGTCGCATGTTTCGAGGTTACACACCTGCTGGCCGTGCCGGCATCCTCGGCCTGCGGCAGGGCTGAAAGCCCGATGGACGTGGAGATACGGTCCCTGGTTTGGTGATCTCTCCCTGATTTCAGCCCGTCGGGCCCCATTGGGGGTGCTGAATAATTTCGAGCAAACTTGTCAGCAAGGGAGGGACCGAATGTGACTGGCTGAAATTGAGGCGTGACTCGTTCCACATGGTCCTGTCGAATGAGAATACGAGCTGCATATCTGACACCGCCACGTTTTGACCGACAACCTTATCGTGGCTGGTCTTGTTCAATGGATCTGTTGCTCGGGATAATGGACTGGCCGGAGTTGAGGCTGTGGTGTTCAAGTGCTTGCCGATGTGAGTTTCGCCTCCATTCAAGGGTCAACAACAAAGCTCGATCCGTTTGTCGTAAAGTATTGAACTCACAATGCCGCCGAAGGGAGTGCGACGACGTCGCGAGCATCAGAGGAGTCGGAATGGGTGCGTCTCTTGCAAACTTCGTAAGTTTGGGAGTTCTTCCATGCGTGTCCGCTGCCATTGAAACCTTACCGATGATCTTCTTAGGCCATATTCGTTGTGATGAAGGGAAACCGTTCTGGTAAGGAAACTTATTCGTGCTGTCACTTCTGGACCTCATATCTAACAGTCCTTAGTCGCAACTGTCTGAAAAACGGGGCCTCTTGTGGATATCCTGCTCCAGCTTCAGACAATTTAGACCCTTCAGCGAATGTAAATGTCGAGCCAGGGTCGCTACTTCCATCAATAACTCCCTCAAATAACTCCACAACTCCTACTCTTAACCTTCCTCGGTCTCAGGGAACTTTGGAATCTGCCTCGGCTTCGAAAAATCACAGAACGGGGGTGATTTCCTGGTATTCAAATATGAGGCAGCCCTCCTTCAGCACAATACTTCCAGCCACAAGGACAGACCCATTCCATACGCTTCCTCTTGAGCTTTCTCGTGAATCGAAGATGTTGTTGGATCATTGTAAGTCGATTTTTGACAATCCCTTCGCCTTTGGCTGCAACCTCAGCCTTGGACTTCTCGCCAACAGCGCTTCCGATATTTTAGTCACAAACAACCGAATTCTGCTTCAAAAGACTGTGGAATCTAGACGAGAATACGAATTGTTTCGATTTGCAACCTCAGATGCCGCTTTGCTGCATGGCGCACTTGTCCTAGCTGCCAGCAATTGGATGAAACTGTGTGGTGGCCAGAGAGCTTTTATTGAACCAACATTTTACCAACATAAAACAGAAGCAATTCGAATCATTAACGAGAGAATGGGAGACAGGAGTGTCGCTACTAGCGATGCTACCGTGGGAGCTATTGCGTGTCTCGTGATCTTGGAGGTTGGTGTCCACAGCTGTGCCCCTAAGACTCAAGAGATGATCAGTAACCCTTCACCAGGCGCTCAATGGAGCTGCTCACATTGCGAAAGTCCATCTGAACGGTCTGAAGCATTTGATTGACTTGCGTGGAGACCTTCATTCCCACACGATGAACAATTATCTGCAACGGATAGTCATGATGTAAGTACTTGCCCCAGATTTGTCTGAGTCCCGCTTAAGTTGGAAGTTGTAGTGCGGACTTACTGACTTCGTCTGGGACCCAATCCAAACCAATCTTCCAAGAAAATCCTCCGCCACTGGCAAAGGAGACGAAGATCCCTGTCTCGACTTTGGCTGGTGCTGGTGGGAACTTGATATACATCGAACAAGAACTCGGTCTTGATCCCGAAGCAGCGAGGATGTTCGTGGAGCTGCATCGTGTTTCGTACCTGATGGAACACAACGACAACGGTACATTTACATTGGAGAAAGACGATCTTTATCGCTCGATATATGAAGCTGAGAAATCCGTCGATACGCTGCTGCGTGGGGGGTCGTGCACTGCTCGGACCGTCAATAGCGTGCTGTCGAACAGTGGTTGCTGTGTCATTGCTGCTAACATCTATGTCTATCGTTCTCTGCGCAGGATCCCGTTGACGAGTACGCTCTACGACTATATGGTGCGGTTATTGAAGCAGGATATTGAGAATGTAGCTGATACTGTTCGGCAAGTTTTCCCAAGGGAGTTGTTGTTCTGGGTATTCTTTGTTGGCGGGTCAGTGGCAAAGGGACGACGCGAGGAGTCGTATTTCAAGCAGCAGCTAGCGGTGAGCCGGCAAGATTTGCTGATCGCTACTTGGGAAGTCGCAAAGTTTGTGCTGAAGAAATTTGCCTGGGTTGAGGGATGGAATGAGGAAGTTGACGCGGAGCTTTTCAATGGGCTGATGCAGGTCGAATAAATGTCGGTATCGGAGTCTTGGCTTCCTTTCTGGTACCACCAGAGCAAAGCTGAGTGGAGTTTGAAGTTATTAAACATATATTTGACAACGAGGAAAGATGAAACGACTTCAAAAAGCTCGAAGGTAGTTTCTATCAGTTTTTTTTTTTAGAATATGGGAGCAAATCTCAGAGTGGCGACACGACGGTTCATCCGACTGCTGCCATTTTTCAATTCCCTTCTGAAGCCCGGCTTATCAACATTGATTCTACGATTACTATACGACAGAAAGGTGGTGAAAATGAATCCAAGTAAGCTATACGGCCCTCACAGCTGCCATCTCGCAACAATGGGTCGATAAATGTTGCCGGGACAAGATTGAATAGTCAACGGCCACTCCGGAAAGCCCACTTGGAGAAATCCTGGTGTTTGACTGTCTGCTGCGGTGGGTCCAAAGCCTAACTTCGAGTTTGAGCCCCTACCTTGAACTTCTTTCTTGATTACTTCACCAAGCGAATGGGATTTATAAGGGCCATGCAGGATGTTACCACTGGAAGTTGCGCAAGGATGTGTGGGATGTGGCTTGTTGAAGCAAGCTGAGGTCGCCCTGATACGGTGGGGACATAACTTTAGACCGTCGCTCGGGCTTTTCCACCTCTCGGATGTCTCTTTTGATCAAAACTGCATTTCTAGGCAGTCTCGGATCAATGATCTCTCCAGCATGACAACAACTCTAGTTACCGCAACGAGAGCGTCAGCGAAAGGGTCTTCAAATCCTACCTCCAACCTGAATCCTTGACTACCAACCACCAGCGCTGCACCTGTTGCAACAAAGACTGAGCTGGCGAACTGCAACGTCCAGGGCACACCAAGTTCCGGCCTTACCTCAAATATCTTGGACCGGGCATATGCAGCGGGCCCCATCTCTTGTCAACTTCTCGGTATGTACCGATCAAGATGCGAATCATACTCGTTCCAGCAATCTACATCAACAAGTGCGAAGAACTGTGTGTTCTGCTCTACCTACATCGATGGGTCAAAAGTGTCGTGCAGCAGCGGTATGCACTTCTCGGACAAGTATCCAGAAGATGGGAGCAACGTCTGTTATGGAAGCACTGAGTTGTAAAGCTGTCATGTGCTGGCGCATTCGAACTCGGTATCATGTATACTGGTGTTGGGAGTTGGTGTGCAATCGATTCTTGGTGTCATGTTGATATCAAAAGTCCTGATTGTCTTCAGAACAAAAGAAATTAATCAAAGAAATCAAACACTTAGAAACACCTCCTTCGAGAATGCACCAGTGGTGTCAAGTTTCGAACTCAGTCTTGTCAGACCTTTGCCTGTCATGGCGAAACGCTGTAGCATTGCGCAGCAGTGTTGGGTCATCGGTATTTAAACAGAAAGTCCTGGCAAAGCTGGAAAAGGCACAGATGACAATCGAAGCACATCGAGGTGGAACATCTGAGAGAGCAGCTGGATATTATTGCTATTTGGCATCATATTCTCGGCCCTCCTAGCACCAGCCAATCCATGAATAGCGGAAAATCATCGCTTATGTGTTTTCCACCATCAATTATCAGCAGAAATGCCTCCAAATGAAATTTCTGCGCCCATAATATTCCTGTCCCCAAAGATGTGCAATCTAGCTCAAAGCAGTTCGAAATCTAGCCAAGCGGAACCTCATTTGCATAGCTATTCCCAAGGAAGCAGAGTCAGCATACTTCCAGTATTCTCGGGAGTAGAATGTCCCACCGGCCGTCGGACGTTCGGAGTAGTTTGGACGTACCTTAAGCCTCATAACGCTCGTCTCCGTAATCCTCGCCATCATCTCCATAGCCAACATCTCCATAGCCAACATCTCCATAGCCCTGCTGCTCATCTCCATACTCCTCCTTCACCTGAAACTGCTGATCCTCGCCATATTGCACCTCCTCACTACATCCCTCCTCAACGTACTCCTGCGCATCACCATAAATCTCCTCCTGCTCTCCCTCTCCCAAGACATTTTCCTGTACACCATTGGCCTCAAGTTCCCCACCACCATATCCCTCGTCGCCGCCATATGCCTCATCGCTCTCACTCCCGCTCTTCTTGCCCTTCTTCTTTGCCCCGCCCTTGCCTGCACCACCTGCCTTCTTCGCACCGTTCGCTCCACCCTTGACGCCGCTTCCACCCTTGGACTTCGTGACCTTGGTCGAAGCTCGAGCGCCACTGCTACCGGGAAGGCTGAGACCAGTAGATTGCTTGAAGCGGGTCCAGCGCAAGGAGGCGGCAGTGGCTCGCTCGAGGCCGAGGTCATTTGCGACGAGACCCCAGTCGATGCCTCGGAGCTGGCCATTGGTGCTCATTTGGCTGATGATGGAGAAGAGGAGCTTGTAGTTGTTCTCTTCGCGAGACATTTCGGCGGTTGGTGATGGGTTGGTTGCTTGTTTGGTGATGGAGAGGGATGGTAGATGGGTTTGGGGCTGTGGTGAGAGGGAGAGGTTGTTGTTTTAAGGAGGTTGTAAGAAGATGGCATAGAAGAAGAGGGAGTTTTGTAGGCAGAGCTCAGAGGTGAACTGTTTGAATTTGGGGAATTTTCGAGAGGTGAGTCAGTTTCAAGTCGAAAGTGAGTGGTTTCTGTCCATTTCTCTCGATCTGAAGTCAAATTAGACCCTGAAGGTAAATATCAAAGTCGTTCTTGTTCGTTAAAAGCACGAGAGAAGCAGAGGAGAGGGCACATTTGTTTTTCGGATTTTCATTGATGCTTCATATCTACCCATATTGGTAGTTAGAAAGCTCAGGATACCCAGGAGCGCCATCCCATATGCATTTATGATCCTCGAGAAGACCCTGATCAAACTTCCCCCAAACAACCGCCATGAAAGCTTGATTTTTGTCCTCCCAGTTCACATCCAGATCCAGATCTGCCACCAAATACCCTCCGAAAGCAGATCAAATACATGCCCGTGTCCATTGCTCACCAACGAGAGAAGTCCAGAACATAACATGCCCAAATTTCTCCCAAAGGCAGATCAGTGAAGCACTTAAGCCTCATCTCCGTCCTCGAGCTTTTGGTGCTCAGCGCCCTCGTCACTGCCAATGCCACCATCGTCGGCTTCGGCGTGGTCAACTTCCTCGGATTGAGTAGCTGCCTTCTTGGTGCGAGCCTTGGCCTTCTTCGCGCTGGTCTAGAGCGCCAGCGAGTCAGCATTTCCGAGCTTTAAATGGGTTGTGCGAGAGATCGAGTACTCACCGGCTTCTTGGTAGGAGTGCCCTCAGCTTCTTCACCGTCGGAGTCCTCGCGAGCACGCTTGCCGGAGCCTAAATCCCAGATTTTCAGATTAGCAATGCGTTGAAAGGTGTGGTTGAAGAAAGGTTGTCTTGAATCAAATTGAAATTACGGCTTACCACCAGATTTCTTGACACGCTTTGGTGTCTTCGGGGTCGCGCTCATGCCTGCACCTCCTTGGCCATCGTCTTCGCCTTCATTGCCGTCAGCATCGTCACTCTTTTTCTCGACACCAAAAGTGCGCTCCTTGAAGCGCTTCCAGCGCTTGTAAGCAGCTGTGGAGGTACAACCAAGCTTCTCGCTGAGCTTCTTGGTGTCAACTTCACCGAACTGCTCGCAGACTGCGAGGAGCAGCTCGACGTCGGCTTGCTTGAGTGCTGGTGAAGGGGACGCCATTGTAGTGTTGGAATGGTTGTGGAAAGAGATGATAGTGCAAGTGGATGTTGTTGTGAAGAAGTGGAAGTGGAAAGACGGGAGAGTTTTTAAGGTAGATCGAGTAGAGCGCCTCGCTTGAGGGGAATTTAGGACGTACCAGCTTCAGCTTCAGTACTGAAAGCCTTATCCTTGAATCGCTTCCAGCGCATTCCAGCAGCAGAGACATTGACACCAAGGTCTTCAGCCAGCTGCTTGGTGTCGACCTTGCCAAGTTGCTTGCAGATCGCAACGAGTAGGTCGATATCAGCTTGCTTGAGCGTGAGAGCTGCTGGAGAGGCAGGAGAAGCCATTGTAGTGATGTGCAAGTGGATGTTGTTGGGAAGAAGTGGAAGGTAAGAAGGGGAGCTTGTCATGTAGATCGGGGGGAGTCTCGCTTGAGGTGAATTTCAATGCCCACATGACTCTAGAAGAGCTAGAGACTTACCAGAGCCGGCTTCGGATTCCTTCACGCCAAAATTCTTCTGTCTCAACCGAGACCACCGCTTCTCGGCAGCCTGCTTGGTAGGCAGGTCCAGGGCCTTTCTAAGACCCTCCCAGTCGGGATTTCCGTTCATATGGCTGACGCCAAATACGATAGTCTTAAGCTCGCTCTCCGTGAGTTTGAGGCCTGCGATGATATTCTTGTCCGGCATTGTGTATGCTGAGTGAGTGCGGTAAGGGAGTTGATGTGAAATTGAATTTTGATGTGTAGGAGGGAAGGTGGGAAGGTGGGAAGGAATGAAGATGGAATATTTATGCCCTCGAGGGAAGGCCTCGCTTATTTTTGATGTCATGTGCCAGCCTTGCGCTGCAGAGCAAGGCAAAGTAGAGAATGGAACCGAGCTAGTTCGCGGGCTAGCCCCGCGGATGGCCGAGGTGAATTTCTCGGGGAGCGAGTGCACCACAGCTGGTCGCTGCTTGTCGAACAAACCATGCAGCGAAGCTGTGAATAGCCTCACGATTCGGCTAATTTCAAATACACTTCGCACCCCCTGAGCATCCATACTACAGTTTCAATGTTCTGAAAGAACCACGAGCTATCAGAATTGGTGCCATTGATTTCTAAAAGTTCAATGTACCCAAAGGGAGAAGATCAATGGGAATGGAAGCTGTTATTGATGTCTAAAATTCTAATATCCGACTTGTCTTGCATACAATAACTAGGTGCATTTCCTGAGACAGTGTGTAGCACCAAGCGCACCGCAGTTACGAAGTACATCCAGTTATCTTATTTGAACCCCATGGACCCAGAGCTCCTAGTATATCCAGCTCAACTCCGAGTCGCATTGTTGATTGCACACTGTCAGCCTATTCAGGAATCCCTTTGTTCCAATATACTCATTCTATGGGGTGCAACATGACATGAACGGTCTGGTTCTAAATGCTAAGGGGTTGTCGACCTGATGTAATAGGTATTAGTTGCCTTTGCTCTTTACAAGTCGCTTTGTTTTGGAAGTACTATGCCCCTTTTTTTTTTCGCTTCACGGCGAAACCTCGGCGCTCGGTGCTCACCGCCTGTGGCACCAATCGTCCCATCCCCTGGACGAGACTGGAAATAGTCCGACTCTCATTATTATGACATGTCCGACTGCATGCGACTAGCTCTTCATTACTTGCTCCTGCTGATCTCACCTTGTTAGTTAGTATACTTTGCAGCCCTAAAGGCAGCAATAGAAACCAGGCAGTAAACGGGTTGATTTGTGCATAACGACATCACCAAAACGACACCATCTGCTGCCATAACGACACCATCTGCTTTCAAAACGACATCATCTGCTCCCACAATGACACCATCTGCTTTCAAAACGACATCATCTGCTTCCAAGATGACGTCATCCACTCCGAGTGCATAATATTTATATATGCGCAGAAATTCCAGTTTCGAGGGGCTACTGGCAGATCACAGCTCTGGCGGAAAAGTGAGACAACTTCAACAAAGAGGTCACAGGAAATGCCAGAAAGGAAGGGAGAATGCATTGTGTGAGATCAGTATTCAATTACTATCTCCATTCTTCATATGAGAAGCTGTGCAGCCCAATCTGGCGGCCAGGTAAAATGCCTCAGCGCCTACATCCCCAAATATGTATCCTGGCAAGCCAATATCCCCAAGCTGCCGAAACAAAAGAAAATGCGGTCCTCCAAAGGTAAAACATCTCTGCCAACCACTTAAGAAGACTCGTCCTCAACAGCATCCTCGCCGTTAGCATCCTGAGTCTCTTCCTCGCCTTCTCCACCGCTACCTTGAGCCTCCTCGTTAGCTGCAGCCTCAGCAGCCTCAGCGGCCTCAGCAGCCTCCTTAGCTTTCTTCCCACGGGGTTTCTTGACGCCAGCTTCCTTCTTGGGAGTCTTCGCCTTGGTAACCTTAGCCTTGGCCTCGCCGGGAGAACGAGAAGCAGGGAGCTCAGAGCCACGAGCCTGCATCTTCTTCTTGAGAACGTCCCAGCGTTGACTAGGTATGTCAAGATCAGCATGGCTTCAACATTCACTTGTTGTGCAAAAGCGAAAGGAAAGAAACTAAAGACTTACCGAGCAGCATGGCCGGTTGTTGCCTCGATCGGACCCTTGACTTCCTCCCAGTTGATGCCGGCAATCTTGCCTTCCTTGGACAGCTCGCAGAGAACAGCCCACATCAGCTTTGATTCAGGATTGAAAGCCTCTTCAGCCTTGGGGGCGGCGGACTTCTCTGCCTTTTCGGCTTTGGCGACCTTGGGAGGCATCTTGGAGTTGGTGCGGACTTTGGATGTAGATTGGTTGATGGCTGTGAATTGGCTCGTGGGTATGTGTTGATGTAGGGATGTAATGAAGAGGGAAGTTTGCTGCAAAAGGGTTGCGGTTGCCGACGAAGATAGATGGACGAAGTGTTGTGTTTGTGGAAGAATAAGTTTGTCGAGGAGGAGGAAGGAGGGGTATTTATCTGCGAGAGAGCTGGCGAGGCTGAGCTGCTGAGAATCCGTCACATTCTCCCAGATTCAATGTTGCGATTAGTTCGTGTTCGCCTTTGCGGCCTCGCTTTGTGGCAGTCGAAGCGGGAGCAAAGCCGAGTTGGCTTTGAAGAGAAAGTCAATCGTGGAGCGCGGTATGACGAACAATGGATCAGGTGGCTCCATTTTAGTATGAATTTAAAGATACCACGAGCTTGATTCTATGTATTTCAGAAAAAGGATGCCCCGATATCATTCGAGAGATGTCCGCATGACCTTTCACTGCAAAAATTGAACGAATTCAGCTTCGATTTCATGCTCTACTTCTAAACCTTTACCAAGGCAACGAAAGCTGTATTCTCCTCATCGATCAGAAAATCTGCTGTAGCTATTCGCGCTCCTCCCACCCCTTTTGATAATGGAAGCCTTCTTCCTTGGATCCTCACCAAAACTCTTGTCAGGATCTTGATGCTGTGAAGTTACCTCGATTTTCCTTGCCACGTTAGCACTTCTCAAGCTCCTCGCCACCCTCATCTCTCCTCCTTTGGTCTCCTAATTATCAACAAACTTCAGCTTCTCCATAGTGTTCGACTTCTCCTTCGATTCCGAATATCGCCACATCGCAGACACCACCCGAGCACCGTACGCACACTTCGTCAGCACCCGGGGTCAGCTCTCCTTCCTTCCCCCAACACACTGTCCCCCCACCCCCGTCTTCCTCACAACTCTCCCCATCACAGTCTCCATCCCCACCAACATCCCCACCGCTCCTCTTCCTCTCACAGCCTCGGTTTGCGGGAGGGAAGGTTGGAGGATAACATCTTTGCTAATAATTCTGACGAAGCCGAGGAGGTCCAAAGGAGGAGGGCGGGGACGAGGAGATTTGGGAAGGTCTTTTTTTTTTGTTCGGGCTCGTTGTTCTGCTGCTAGGAACGAAAAGATCGATGCGGAACCTTATATGAAGAGAAAGGTCGAGTCGAGCCTCCATCATGCCAGCAGACAGAAGGTGCAAGAAAGAAGCATTAGATAAAACATTTTTCAGCCCAGATCAAGTCCAAAGAATATGACACAAACGTCCAAGGAGGATCAAGAAACGATGTAATTCAAAGACCTGTGGAATTGGAAAGCTTAGCACTGATATCAAATGAATTCAACACAGAAACTCGTATCCCCTCCTCCACCAGGGCCACTCTGTCCTCTCGATCCTATCCAGCTCTTTTAAAACAGCAACCTCATCCGCATCCTCCCTCCTCCCAGTCACAAGATCGATCTCAGCCACTCTAACCCACCTAGTCTTAAACCACAATTTATACACCACCCCAGAGACAACAATGATCGGCGCCGCCAAATAAACCTCGAAGAAATTCTCCACCAGGTCTTTCGCAGCCATGTCCGCGTACCCCAGGGGGCTGAAGCCGATCCAGAACTGCGCAACGAAGACAAGGCAGTTGAGCACGAAGCCGAGCCAGGAGCCGTAGATGCCGAGGTGCGAGGTGAAAGGGAGGGTGGAAGGCGAAATGTTGGCAAGGCGGAGGGCGGAACGGAACCGGATGTGGCAGAGGCAGATCGTGAGCCAGGTGAAGATTGCGCTGAGGCCGGAGAGCGCGAGGAGCCAGTTGAAGACTTGGGATTCTGCGTCTGGGGAGAGCACTGCTGTGTAGGCTATTAGACCGACCACGCTGGTGAGGAGGATGGAGATCAGGGGGCGGCCTTTGCGGTCGATGCTAAAGTGATTCTTTTGTTAGGTTTGCTTTCCTTTGTTGTTTTCGGGTGGGAAGGGAGAAGAGAGGTGGAATACGTACTAGGCGAGGATTCTAGGCGCTTGATGCTGCTCGGCGAGTGCAGCGAGTGTTCGGGAGGAGCCGTAAATGGACGAGTTACCGACTGAGAGAACGGCAATCATGATTATGGCGTTGAAGAGAGAGGGGAGACCTCTGATTCCTGCATTCGTCATTGCGAGGACGAAGGGGGAGGCTTTTGCATCCGCTGATGTAGCACCGTTAAGGAGTCTGGGGTCCGTGTAAGGGACCAGAAGGCCGACGAGAAGGAGCGAGATGAGATAGAACTGGGTTGGAGTTAGTAGATGATAGGTAGGTTTACAGGGCAGGGTAGTGTACATACGGCGGTTACCCTCCAAAAGGTTTGCTTGATTGCTTTAGGGAGACTTTTTCTTGGATCTGCTGCCTCGGCTGCTCCGAGTCCGACCATTTCTGTTCCGCTAAAGGCAAAAGCTGCGGTCACGAAGACGGAGCATAGACCTTTGAACCCGCCGTAGAAGGCACCGGGATTGCGGAAGTATTTGCCACCGATATAGGTACCGTTAGGACCTCCACCGCAGTCAAGGACAATGCCAAGAATGCTGTGCTTCTGTTAGACTTCAGGTCAGGGGAGGGGGCTGGAAGACATACATGAACCCGATGATTGCAATGACTTTTACCAAAGCCAACCAGAATTCAGATTCACCATAACCTTTCACGCCAAAGAGATTAAGTGCAATAATCACGACGAGGAAAATGGTGACCCAAAGGGCTGGTGATATCGGCGAGTTCCAATACTGGATAGTTATGGCGGCAGCTACAATTTCAAGCGGAAGCGTGACCATCCATTGAAGTGCATACTATGGATTTGTTAGTCAAGTCTCGTTTCGCAGCCAGGCTATGGACTTACATTCCAACCCATAGCGAAACCCCAAGCCGGATCGAGGAATCTTGTAGCAAAGGCAGAGAAGCTTCCCGCGATTGGAAACACGCAACTCATCTCCCCCAACGAATAAACAGTACAATAAAGCATCAAAGCAATAATACTAAAAGCAATAAGCAGAGACCCGGGTCCTCCACTCGCAAGAGCTTTTCCAGATCCTACAAAGAGGCCAGTGCCTATGTCAAAGTTAGACCTTCCCGATTGAGAGTGACACGTGACCCATTTCGAAGCAGGCAAGGCGTACCAATAGCTCCTCCAATAGCAATCATCTGCAAATGCCTCGCCTCAAGCTTCCTCGAAAGCGGCGACTTCGCAATGTTAGTGATTGCGCTCTCGATGTCGTAGCTGTCTTCATGTCCATGTTGCAGCTTGAGATCAATGATCTCACCCGTCTCGGTGACTTTCTGGTTTGGATCACGACGGAAACTGTCGAACATTCGAACGGGGATGGAGCGTTTTTCAAGTGGTGAGGTATTCGCTTTCTCTGGGGTGTGAGGGGATGGAGGCGGAGAGGGGCTGTGGTCGGGGGGGAGTGAGGTGTCTAGGTTTGGGTGTGGTGGGGACATCTTGATCAATTGATTAAGTTTAGGAAATTGAATTTTTGATATGGTAATGTACAAGTTGATTTAGTATAAGTTGAATTGCTTATGAAAAGACTGGATAGCGAGACGCAGGGGATTGAAACATTTACTTATAGGGAAGAATTGGAGGCGAGCATCATCAGACCTTCGAAATATTTCTTTGTGGGAGCAAATTTTTTGCAAATGTCTAATGGGAGGGGCAACAGCCCACTCTGAGGGTTTGGGAATGCCATACTTCTGCTTCTCAGTGCAGTTTGCGGAGGGGAATTGAGGTCTGGCCACAAGGTGGTGAGCTTTCGCTTTCAGGGAGGCGTCTGGATGCTGAGAGGGCTGAAGGATGACGGAACCAACTGATTGGGAGATAGGAACTTCCAATTGGAAAGGCAAAATGCTGCTGCAACGCCGTTATGCATGCTGCTGGACTCGGAGCATAGCGTCCGGCGAGATGTGCATCCCGTTCAAAAACTCGCCGGACATCGTATGACCTCTGCAATGCGTGATCTTTTCGTTGAGCTCCGAACATTCGAAATGCAAAAAAGGGGGGAGGGGATGGAAATGGAGTCGGGATAGAGTTGTTCCGTAGGGTTTCTCTGATAACAGTTCTTGTCATAGCTTTGACAAGAGAAGAAGGAGGTTGGGCCGTGAAACGATGTGAGGTTCGATTAAAAAGTGGCGCACGGGAAAGGTGTTCGAGGCGCCCTCTGTCACATGATGATGGGACTTCACCTCGGACATGGCTGGGCCAGTGGGGATTGTCCGGGAATTGAAATCCAAGCATGCTTCTAGAAGGTTTTGGCGAACATGGGACAGTCCTTGTAACGTGGATGCCCTTGATACTTCAGCGCCGAAGCCACGGAAAGAATTCCTGCATTGCTGCCGTCCTCCAACGGGACAGGAACTGATATCGCCCGAAAACGCCTTACACCGGCCATATGCCTTTGGTCTAAGCCCCAAGATGTCTTGCTTCACCCCTCAAGGCTCACAGAACCCCCTGCTGCCTTCCATTTGCCGACTCGTTTCCTGATGTCTGCGGCAGTTTGCTGCATCGGATTCAACCGCATATCCCGTGCCATTCTCTCATAATCATCTCCGTGTTTTGCAACCAGTCTCTCAATCCATTCCCTCTCCCGCTCACTCTGCTTCCTCGGTATCTTCTCTGCTTCCATCGATGCCTGCTCCTCCAATTGTCGTACAATCTCATTCTTCTCCTTCGGCTCACCCTCCTCTTCAAAGCCCTCGAACTCCTCTCCATCATCTGCCATCTCGTCATCTTCAGAATCGGAGTTCAGAGGGTCATTTAGCGGGTTGGGTTTCTTGTAGGCGTGGATGACTCGCAGGATCTTTCCTGTCTCAGGATCTCGCTGAACTCTTGCTTCCCTGGGCGCGATTGTCTTTGGGATTGCGTTCGTAATCGCCAGTTTGCTTGTGGTAGAACTCTTGGATTCGTTGCCAGCGCGTAGCTTTTCTATACCGCCTGTTGCGGAGTTGAGACGAGAGGTTAGACCCAGTCGGCGGTAGTTTTGAGTAAGGGTTTCATTCTGGTTCCTGGAAGTCATACGGTCAGTACATTGCATTAAGCAAGTAATAGAAGCAGAAATGGTAGAAGAATGGAGAGATAAGCAGTGCTCGACGGGTGGGGTGTACCAGTTCGCTGCGATGATAGGATTGCCCAATGGGTTGACCTTCTTCGACTTCGGCTTCATCCTGACCTTCGGGATCGAAGATCTCTTCTTCTTTTTCTGTAGTTCGCGGCCCATGATTGCTGTCTCTGAGTGTGGTGAACTGTCGCTGTGCACAGAAACCACGGAAAATTTGAAAATCTGATTCACGTGCTGTTGCTTATCGTTCCATCACGTGACTGACTAACCAAATTATCGAGAAATTCCCCTCTTTCTCGCCTAAAAATAACCCAAATAGTCATTCACCTCTTCCCCTCCCTGGAATGGCGACCCCCACGCATATGCAAACGATCAAGATACGGCATTCTTTGATATTCGCCATTGTGGACAACACCACCTACCTGCATCTTGCTCGCATCGCGTGCTCGTCATCGTCCGTGGCCTCCCCTCTGACCTCGACGAGGGCTTCAGGGAATTATATTAACTACAGCAACAGGGTGCCCGAAGAGGTCTTACCACCTGCGTTCATGTGCCCTGTTTGGCATCATGTATGCACACCGCCCCCCGTCTCCTGTAAAATAGTAGAGAACCCGTTCTGTACCAGATTTCGACAATAATGAGGCAAAGCAAGAGCAGATGGCACCTATTCGAGATGGGACGAGGCAGAGGCCGTGCGCCAAAGGTACATGTAACGTTGCAGCTTCCTGATCAAGATTCGCGCCATCTTGATCGCGCTTCTCGATCGCGGAAAGGCCCCGCTTGTCTGTTGAGAGACTTCACAGCATCGAATCAGCGGTGAAGGGGAGTGGTGCGGGTATCTGTTGTTGCGGAGACGAGAATTCGACCCGATTGATGTGCGAGTCTGGAGTGGCGGTGATCCTTTCCATCGCCAACAAGTCGGAAGTCGGAAGCTCGGGGCCCCTCAGCATACCCACCCGTAACGTTCGTACCGTTGCAACTCGCACAGCGTGGAGACTGGAGTGGACTCTTGTGCTACCGCAAGGCGCCGGGATGTCTGCTGGCTGTTGGCTGCGGTGTCCAGTGTCCAGCCTCGCCGCCTCGGCCGATGCCAGAAGAGACCACGGGCAGGATGAGCGCATTCATTCGCTTTGTCAGTTAGTACAAAGCCGAACGGACCGTACAGCGCGAGGCTGCAAGGCCAGGGCTACTGGGCGCCTGCGAGACAACACGCTGGACACGAGACGTATTCGGAGCAATGCCCCAAGACAGAGAAGAGCACCGTTCCAAGTCGCACCGTCGCACGACGAGAAGAGGGGAGACGGGACAGAAGCTGTCGACATTTTTGCACCTGGCAGTACGTTGTAATAGCTTCCCCGCAGCCCTTCGAAGCTCGGCCGCCCTCAGGATCAAGGAATGGCCGACTGCCAATCTTTCTTGAAACTCCTTGAAACCGACAGTGAAAGCTGAGCGTGGTGAAGACTCAGGAGGTTCTGTTCAGGTGGAGGAGGGTCTGCGAGCTGACTGCGAGCTGAGACAGACCGAAGCTGTGCGCTGTGCAAATAGGAGCTAGAGAGCCTGGCGAGGCTCGGGAGAGATACGAAGCAGTGCCGCAGCGGACATGTTTACGTGATGAATAGGGGGGGCGTTGGGCAGGAGGAGGCAGGATTGCTCGACTGTTGACGGAGGGTCTGGCGTGGCGCACTGGCTGACAGAGTCTGGCGGGCAGATCTCAGCAGCCAGCCAGCCAGGATTACCACATCGCCCTTGTCAGAGCATTCAGGGGTGCTGCGAGGTCTGGCCGCCCATTGGCCAGCTGCACGAAATTGAGGTGTGATGGCGAAAACTGGCGTCCCGGAAACAAGGTCCCCGACACCTCCTCTGACCGGCGTGGGGCGCGGTTCGTACTTCGGCGGCTTCCACCATTCCATGGTGGCTTCAGAACCTTCGATGCGTCTTCGAAAATCCTTCTAGCGCGGACATGGGCGAGACTGGGGCGCCACCGACGGTTGAGTCGCGTGAAAAGGGGGCGTTTCTCCGATTATTCGGTGGCTGGCAGTGGCAGAAGCAGGATGTCCGATGTCTCACGGTCTACGTGTAACCACGCACACAATAGTCGCCGCGTCGATGCGCCCGCTATGCAGCAGCCGAAGGGACGATGAGATGATGCCCGCCAGGGTTTCTCCTGGCGCACGGGAAGAGCAGCGTTCTCGAAGAAAAGAATACGCCTGTGGAGCGCAGATAAGCGCAGGTGAGCTTGGTCGAGCTTGGTCGAGGTCCTGGTTTGTGCCCTGCCTGCCCTGGCCAACTCTTATCTCTCTTTGCCTTTTGGCTGCGCCGTCGAGCAACGTTCGCGCGCGAAGATCCGTGGACACTGGACCGTGAGGGGATCGCAGTGCTAGCTCAGGAGCTGCGACTGTAGCTGCGTAGCAGGCTACTACTACTGTAGCAGCACGACGTGATTGCTCTCCTGAGGCCGCTAGACTTTCCCAATCCCAATGTCCCCGCCGCCATCACGTCCGTCCACCGCGCTTCTGCGCCGTTTCTTGGTCCTTATCAATCATGTATCATGTCATTTACAGTATGCTGTGCTGGAGCAAAAGTCATTGTCCAAACTGCTGTGTTCCTATTCGTGCGCACGCCCATCGTTGCGCACATTGATACCGCTTTGGGTTACCGCTTTGGTTGGTAATACTGTCACTGTCAGGTGAGGAGGGAAACGAGGCATTGCGCGAGTGCGCCGTGGCTGCCATTGGCTGCCCACGACGTCTCCCGTCGACGGTGCCAGGGGTACTACCTCATGTTGCCAGCCCACGAGGTTGTTGGTGTCCTCAGGGCAGCACCTCTGTAGGCTGGGCCACTGGCTGTACTTGCTGTACTTGCTGTACGGAGTACTTCCTGTACATACCGTAGGCCCCGTCCCAGGTAGGCACAGCAGATCCATGATCCCAGGCGCTCAATGCCGGGAGCCATGTCCCTCCCACGCCTCCTCCACTCAGCATGCCCTGACGTACGGAGCACAGGCGGGCCTGCCCTTATCTCTGCGCGCTTCTTATCGCACGGCTAAAACGGTTTGCACGCACAGCAGAGAGCTCAGAGCTGGGGGTTGCGTTGTGTGTGAGCTTGTGCCTTGCGGGTACAGTAAACATCGCCCAGCACCCCACCAGCATGGCGCTCAGGTGCATTCCCGACCAGGGTCTTCCAAATCCCAGAACTAATCCGTACTCCGTACTGTACTGTACAGTAATGAACCCTGTTGATCCTGTTCTGAACCATTCTGATCACTCGCGCCCTCCTCCCTGCCGCGCGATTGGGTGGTGGCCCTGGTGAGAGCCACAGAGCGGGGGGCGCGGTCTCGTAGATTTCGGCGAACGCCAAAAACAAAAACGGGCTGCGAATTCAAGCATTGCACGGCATTGCCGCGGGAGCCACCATCTGCATCTCCGTTGCCTCCCCACCCGCCCCTCCCTCTTCCCCCGCTGTCAGTGGCTGCTTGACGACTGTGGCTTCCAGATTCCCGTCAACGCTCGCAGCACGCTGCTCCCCCCTATCATCTCCGTGTCTGCAGCGAGCTAATCGCCACTACAGCTCGCGAGTATCGTGATCTTCTCATCTCCCGCGCGTGTTTGAAGCGGGTGTCCCTTTTGTACGTACTCGTCTTTAGTTGGAGGGGAAATAATTGCTGCCGACTGAACTGTTACCACTCGCGAGTCGCGTCCGGACCACGGAAAGCCAGCTCCAAGGATGTGTCCCAAGATAGGTGCAGATAGATGAAGTTCCCAACTGCTGGAGTGCTCAGGCATTCCCCGGGGCGGGAACAATCACAAGGAAATAGATTAAAAACCTTGAGGACGGGTTCGGAGATTTCGAAGCAGGAGGAGGAGAGGAAGGAGAAACGGTTATGTATACTAACTGATGAGACAAATGAGGCAGCCAGAACGCCTCACGCTGCCGGAACTTCCTCCTTGAGACGGCGCAAGGCTTGTGATCAAGATCGAGCGTGCCTGCGATTCCCTCGCAGCAAGATGCAAGATGCAAGACAGAGGGTTCGGGGCAACATCATCTCGAAACCCACACTTCAGGAGGGGTGGTGGTGACGGGCGCGGCGACCTGGCAGAGAAGCAGTAGAGCTGGCCATGGAAGGCTGCAGTGTGCTTCCTCCGCAGCTTCGATTCGTTCCATGCGGCAAAGGGGGCTCTGAATGGGGGCTGATTGGCTGTTCAAGTGCTCGCCCCCCCTGCTGCTCCGAGGTGGCACTGGCTGGCAGTCGAGGAGGACTGGAGGAGGAGGACTGGAGGAGGAGGACTGGAGGAGGAGGACTGGAGGAGGAATTATTCCTGAGGTCCTCCTCGGTCCACACAGCTGGCTGGCGCAGGTTCGCCCCTCGCCCCTGCAAAGCCGCCGTGCTGATCTCCATGTTGAGAGCAGCAAAGGAACGCACCCAAAGGCACCTTGTCCTCGCACCTGGCAAATGCACCTTGCACCTTGCACCTACCTGGTGCAAGTGTGAGCAGCCCGGTCCCATCCCTAGCTCGAGCTCCCATGGCCGCCGCGCTCCTCTTATTGATTTGACTGCCCGCACTTGCTGCTGCATTCGAACCCCCATCCAGACATTGCCCCTTCAACCTCACTTCACCTCACTTCCCCTCTCTTCAACCTTTATACACAATTGCCTCAATGGTCTCCATAACATTACGCTGCTAAAACTCACCTACCTCACTCTCATCGCTCGCCTCCCCTTCACCATGACCCTCCCGCTCGCCTGCCCGCCGTCCTCCTGTGGCTCGTCGGACCCACCAACGGTGCTCCAGCGGAAGCGACGGCGAAGAGCGCCTGCTAGTGGTGCCTCGGACGACTGCTTCGCTTGCACCAAGAGGAACACCAAATGCGACCGCCGACGACCCTACTGTTCACAATGTCTCGAGGTTGGCAAAGAATGCTCAGGATACAAGACCCAATTGACCTGGGGCGTGGGCGTGGCCAGTCGAGGCAAGCTGCGAGGCCTGTCTCTACCCGTTGCGAAATCCGCGCCGGTTCCCAGGAGCCCACCAGCAAGCCGGCCACGAGCATCCTCGTCGATGTCGAGATCTCTTGAGCCCACCGAAGAGGATGTCAAAATCAAGTTGGAATCTATGCGGCCCATGCCTTCAACCCCATTCATGACCTACGACTTTGTCAATATGGCCCCCAACGGCGGTGCGCCCCAAATCCAGATGCCAGAATGGAACTTGGCTGTATCACAGGACTACTCGTTGCACGACTATCATCAGGATCCGATGAACCACCAAAGACAACTTCCGCAATTGCACCGCCTGCACACGCTCAGCCTTGGCCGTAGCGATGGCCTGGGCATCTCCAGCAGCATCGACTCCCTCAGTGCCTACGCTGAGAGCGATTATGCATCTCCTATCAGCCAGTCCTTCCCAGACAACGACATCCCCTTCATGCACAGCCCCGTGCCAATATACAACAGTTACTCCTCGCGTAATTCTGTCACCGACAGCCCTGTACCAGGCATGATGCAAGATGCTTCACGTGGACCAACATCCTGCCCTGAACAATTCTACGCTCAATCTGAGATGAGTTCGAGCATCAGTTCCCACCAAAATATGTACGATATTGCAGAAGGTCGTCAGCATGACTCGTCCCCGGTTCCCCAGGATATTTTCTACGATGACGAGATGATTGGTAAGTCATCTTCAGCCTATATCACGGGCATAATCTAATAATACTCAGGCAGCCACCAACAAAATTCCAATGGCTTAGACATCTATGCCACCAGTGCTCGGTCAAGTCACTTTGGTTGGACTTCGATCAATGACGATGATGCTGTATCTCAAGCGGCTTCAGAGCCTGACCTCTACCACATGCATAGCCATGACCCAATGGTACCCTCCCTCGCTGAAATGTCACCCCGAATTTCCTTCTTTCTCGACTACTACGAGAAAATCATCTGTCCCTCAGTAGTTGTGATTGACAGTCCCAGCAATCCTTATCGGGAACACATCCTCAGTCTTGCTTCCTCTAGCAGAAGTTTACAGCATGCAATCTGCGCCCTCGCCGCGTGCAACCTTCGGATGAAACGAAAGCAGTCACTCGGACAAGACCACTGGCGCCAACAGCCTCTCGAACTGGAACTGCAAGACCGAATCAATGGCGGCGTTCCCTCTCGGCCCAGGCATATTCGGTCGACCTCTACCCATGCTGCGGCGTCACCTGATACTCAACCACAAGACTCCTCCCTTCAAGAAGAATACCAGCACCGAACACTCGCCGTGTCTCTCCTTAACCAACAACTCAGCGACCCCTCCAAGGCTCGTCATGACTGCGTGCTTGCAACCCTATTCATCCTCTGCCACTACCGAATGTGCGAATCCGGCATTGCGCAATTCCGGACTCAATTCGCTGGCGTCAAGAAGATTCTTGGCATGAGAGAATCCGGTATGGAGAATGGCAACTGGGGCTGGATGGAGACTCTCTTCACCTACTTCGATGGCATCGCTGCCAGTATCAACGACCGAGAAGCACAACTCCGTGGTGGCTACTTGGAAATGATCGCAAGCCCCTGTAATCCCAACCATGCCCTCGAGAACATGGCTGGTTGCGATTCTATTCTGTTCAAGACAATCGGAAAGCTTGGCCGCTTGAACATGCTTAGCCAACATCGATCCGTCATGGATGAGGGCTCACCCATCACCAGCGTACGTCGACAACCACCACCTCGACCTCGACCTGGACTTGCCGGTCAAGCATTAGTAGACTTTTACAACCTTCACGCACACAACTTCGATGGAAACGGATTTTCTTCGACCCTCGATGACGACGCATCATTCCCCCTCCTCACGTCCGCCGCATCACATGATGATCTCCGCTCAAATTTCTGGACGGAATGGAAAGCTGCACGCGTCGCATTACAAGAATGGGAATTCGATCCTACTAGACTCGTTGCCACGCTCCCTGTCACCCCTTCGCCTACTCAACTTCGAGACTTCGGCTACATCTCGGAAGCTTTCCGATACGCTGCGCTCCTCTATACCGAGCGCCTTGCCTGCCCTACCCTACCCTCCTCTCACCTCAACTTCCAGAACTTGGTCTCACAAGTTCTCTTCTACGTCACAAGCCTCGAGCAGGCCTCTGGCGCAGAGAAGTTCCTCCTCTGGCCACTTTTCATCTCGGGGAGCGAATGTGTAAATGAATTACAACAAAGCATTGTGCGCACAAAGTGCAGGGAGATAATGGGCAAGAGTGGATATCTTAATAACCTCGCTGGACTTGAGGTCCTGGAGAAGCTGTGGGTAGAGAAAGAGGAGAACGGGATGGAGCACCGCGATGCATTTGGTGGTCCCTTCCGATGGACCCGCTTCATGGAAGGCTCTGAGGGAGAGTGGATTATGGTTTAAGATTCGATACTTGTTCTTCCCTTTGTTAGAGGCGTTACGGGAGATGAACGACGATATCCATGACCGTTTTGGTAGAGCGCTGGAACGTGCGATGACGGGTTGCATTTCGGACGGATACACGGCGGAAATGGGACGGCAAGGAAAGCTTTCTCCGGATTGGGTTCACCGGCGTTTGGTACGGGGTTTTTGGGTACGGCACGGGTTGCTGCTCTTCCCTTTGTGTGCTGGGGATGCGATAATGCATAATGTTAGACGATGATGCATTGGCATTTGGGCCTTGATATGAGATGATATATATATGTAGGGACGATATACCTTTGTTATGAATATACCCACGACTTGGCTCTCCCACTCAACCTGTTCTCCTGCTTCTAATATCACATGGATAGTGAGTGAGCGACCAGGCCTCCTTAACTCGAATTCTACGTCTTTAAGTACCTATATTCATTCAGGAACCAAAAGTCTCATGTACGTACAATCCCACCTAATCATCAATCTCGAATCGTGGAACTCTATCTAACTGACTCGCACCCGAAACTCTCTCGCGCGCCAAGTGGGATAGGTTACTTCTAGTTATTCCTCCGGGCCGCCACTAGTCGCGAAAACTTTTCTCCCCCTGTAGGTTTTTCATTTATTTGATTTTTTTTTTTAACGTTTCGAGGGTGTGGTCAAAGTTTTGGTAATAATTGGGTTCCCGTAAGCCGCTGACGTGCAAGTGTGTGGGGGTGTGGCGAGTGCGGGATAGGAAAGAGGGAAGCGAAAGGTGGCGGGTGTGGGGATTCGGGACCGGAGGGCGGGCTTCGCTTGGACTTTCCTGATTAATTAGCTTATATAGGAATGTCTAGATATAGGTATCTTTAAATATTATAATAAGCCTTATTAAAATCCTTATTTTTTAGTAGGAAAGAAAGAAACTTCCAAGTACCGGATAGTTGTGAGGCGCACAATGGCATGGTGATGCACAAGTAGCCAAGGTAAGTAAGCTGTAGAGTGACGCTTGCAAGTATAACTGATTCCAAGAAGTAACCTGTGAGGGGCAAACGTGCAGGGAGCACACGTGACGAAGCACGAGCGGGCACCTGGCGCCCCGTATGTGGTTTCCTGATTTAGTTAAGGTTTATACAGAGTATTGGAGCACTGGATCACACTTCCTAATCTAGTAAAGGATCGGCGCTTATCTATTCGGATACTGGGGAGTATATAGGGACATGTACTGAGCTTTAGGAATGGGTATAGATTAGTCTATATAATTAGAGTTACTTATTAGAATCAGTTATACTTGCAAGCGTCACTCTCACGCTTACTTACCTTAACTACTTGTGCATTACCCTGCTATTGTGCGCCTCACAATGGCCCTGATTCTGATTCAGATTCGGATATAGAGGAACAAGTATATCAAGCACTAGTGGAACGTATAGATAGGGAACGCAGGGGATAGGGCATACGAGACTATACGATTTGTGTAAGCTATAGAGGGCCTATTTTCGACCTAAAAGCGCTCGGGACGAGCTTCCTGAAGGGGGGGGGGGGGTGTTACGCTTTTACCGCTCCACTAGTAAATTTGCGATGACGCATGCGGTTGCACTAGTATTTAGAACACCAAAGCTCCCGCACTCAAGAGCTTCTTCTCTCCTTAGTTTAGAATTCTCGGAATAGAACCACTCTACCTTACTTTCCAAGCCCAGAGACCCGGTCTCGTGACACTCTTTTCCAAAGTACATCTTATGAATTCCTAATGACTTTATTTATTGCTGGAATTCAGGAGAAGCAAGGAAGGGTATTGCAAGTATCCCTTGCTTTATGGTATTACTAGGATGAGATAGGATCTGTACTAAACAAGCTTGGTGCCAGGTCATATACCAAGAAGTCGAATCAAGGACTATTATCCTGATTCAGGTTCTTCCCACCTTCCCACCAGGCTCCGTGACAAAAAAATTGAAAATTCCATCTTCTTCTGGCAGCAATTCATGTTCACCTATATAGTTATCAGTACTTTTCCACAAGAGAGAACAAAGCTCACAGAAATTCGTGTAAGCAACACTAAGCTCCTTGACCGCCTTCGCAAAACCTTCAGCAGAGCCATCATGTCCCAAATATTTCTCGTAGGCATCGAGGTTCCATTCGATGGTTGCAAACGACGAAATCCTCTCAGAGAGTGTGCCATAAGTGGCTGCTGCAAGACCATACATAAACTCGACTTTCTTGAGCCGGTTTGCAAATATCACTGTCAACCTGTCTGTAAGCTCAATCACCAACAATCTAAGCACTACAATTTCTCACCTCGGGATTTGATTGGAAACGTTACGCTTCTCTGGCATAGCAAGACATCGTTGCGGTATATCAACATCAATCTCAGCAAGCAGGTTTTGGCTAACATCAGGCTAGATTCGTCGAGGGCCAGGATACGAGGGAGATCGTTGAATTGGGAGATCAGGAATCTTTCGGACTTGGCTATGCCGGCGAGGGCAATGGTTCGAATTTGCATGTTGAGCACAGGGTCGACGTAGGTAGACTGGGATCGGGAAGCGGAGCCGTCCGAGTCATCCCGTTTGGTATTGGGGGCATGCACTAGGTTGTGCATCAAAAAGCTCCGCAGATTCACAACTCTCAGGGTTGCGTTAACTAGTCTGCCCTGCGCTATTTTGAGTTGAGGTAAACTTTAGTGGAAGGAAGTCTTACGACTGGGGATTGACGTTCACGCTCGCAGCACAGAAGTAGTACGCGATCGATTTTGTGATGTAAGTCGTAGCTGACGAATGGATCATGTACTTTGCAGGTGCCTGATCTAGCAAAATCATCTAGCTCCTCGATCGTGGGAAGGGAGATAGGAGAAATTGCCCGTTGATCATTCGAAGGCCCGTGCCAAGAAGGTACTAGGATCGTGTACGAGCCCGAGAGACCTAAAGAGGGGCAAACGCGCTCGTATCGTGTGGCGTTGATGGCTAGTGTGGAAGAGTCTAAACCCATCGTCTCCATTCTGACGAACCATTGTTCAGTCGGGCCAGGAAGAAGCTTTATCGCTCTGGAGTTACGGTCCTGCGACTCCAGAATCATCTCATAAATACCTGTCTTGATCAGTGATTCATGATCATAATGTGTGGCTCAGGCTAGTTTACTAGAATGGCTGATAAAGACGTCTATCAATTTCTGTCGAATACAGATTCGCTGTGCAATTCCAGGAGTGTTTGTCACATTTTGACAACGGCTGCATATTTCGTCGTCCGCGGAACACTTTGGTTTAGTTCTCAGCAAATGGATACTGTGAGAATCAATAAAAATTTTGAACTCACTGCAATCTTACGTATCCGACACCTCAAGCATGCTCCTTTCTTTCTTACTTGGCTGACTTTCTCTCTCGCCTCAGTTGTGTAAGCCTTTTTACCTCTCAAGCTTGATAGTTTCACTTGGGAACTTTCGAAGCTAGTCATCAAAGCCTCGGGAGGATGTGAGAGAGGTTGGGGTCTCAGTAATGTCGGTAATACCGTTAAGCTGTCCTTCAGAAGGACATCGTGCTTTGCAGTTGAAGAACTTGACTCAGAGACTGTGGGAGTCGCAATTGAGACGGGGAAAGGAACCGTTGGGTGTGACTCTGTTGTTGTATGAATCTGAGGGCATTGATCTGTTGTGTCGTGCTCAAATGGGTTGTTAGCTAGGATACGCGTGGGTAGCATTGATTGCCATGCTCCACCTGATCCAAATACCAGGTCCAACGATTGATGATGGTTGACGTTACTGATGCTGTTGAATTCTGACTGTAGTGAGAATGGTTCTAATTGCGCAATGAAGTATCCGCTCGAGGGCATACCATGCGTTTCAGACGTTTCATAACCGAAGACGATGTCGAAATCGTTGGCAGGCGACGAATTGTCTTCGGCATCGAGAGACGAATTTCCAAGTCCGACGGAGTCATTTAAATCTCGTTGGATGGATGGTTCTTCAGGGTTCCAGAAAAAGGGGTCGTTTAGGCTACTAAAATTAGCGGGCCTTAAAGTGGAATGGATATATTCGGTGGATAGAGGCTCAAGGCTGTGCTGTGGATGGGAGACTGTAACAGGTTCCATGGTATCAAGATCAGGGTAATTGGGAGTCCACTCATCCATAGCGAAGGAGATTCCAGTGGCATTAGCCGGGTACAGTGACGACTGTAATAAGGATGGCATTAGGTAGCTTGTGTCAACTCCGAAGGAGGAGATGTCATATCCAGGGCCATCATCTTTAGCATTGCCGGGTCTTATACCAGCACTAATCGCGGAATCTCCAGCCCTCATCGCACAGGCGGGGTTTCTCTCAACAATCTCCTGGGTCGACGCAAGATTGTCAAAGCAGTATGGGCCGCCGTCAAGTCTATTGTTTATGTGGGGTGCCGGTACTTGACAGAAGAGGCTGTCAATATCGTCATATTCAAACTCCAGAAGGAGTGGGCCATCGGAGAACTGACTATCCATGACGTGGGAGATATACCTGCACTTCTTCTCTTGCAGATCCACGTACGGATGGCGAAGTTGGGTTGTGATGGGGTGGACCTTCTGTTGCAGTCGAGAACGACGGAAGAGAGACCTGATGATGGAACCTATGCGCACAAGTTATGAGCAATCAGTCTCTGGATACCGACAATAGAACTAAGAAATTCAGAGCTAGAAAGAAAAGACCATAGAGGTTTGGAGAACCATACCTCAACCCTGCGGGTGAAGGTGCACGAGGCGATGACCGAACGAAATATGCCTGTCTTTACGGCGCTTCGAATAGAATGTGCTTTTTGAAGGCAGAGTGAAAAGCTTGAAGAGGGTGGAGGCAGGTGGCGACCACAGCAGAATAGATATACCCAACCTTCCAAATCCGAAGTTGCGAATGGTCACTCGCGATGAGCAATCCTCTCACCGTTGATTGGACCGCGGGGCCGCATCTGCATCTCGGTGTGCCCAAAATGGACGAGAAACGCCACATCGCGGATCGTGCCCCACATGCCATTGGCAAGATCGTCTGATACCTTGGTGAAGTTGATCAGGATGTGCGCCCGTTCTGAGACCGGATTCCGCCCACCAGAGCAATCCTATCAACCTCTTATTGAAGCAAGGCGTACGAGAAGCAGGGCGTAAAAGAAGCAATGTGCACAAGTAGCAAGGAACCAATGGCGTCACGTTACTATGCCGACCAAACCTCTTTTCAGCTCGCCGAGCCCGCTCCTGTTCAGAACCAATGAAGTTTATTTTCTATCGGTATTCCATTCTGTTGTCGAGATACGGGTTTTCGAAACCTAGCAACGGAAATTGTTACATCACTACACCGTCGCTATGCTTTTGACCAGGGGGTCAAGCATACGCTAAAGTCCAGCCTCACAAGTGATTATGATCGAGAATGGAAAGAGAAACACAACAAAACAACCTCTCCAGATGGCGAGATTAATCTCTCCATGTTAGAAAACGCACTTCTGCACCATTTCTATATTTCTATCTCGTATGACTAACCAGTGTCACAGTTTTTGACGAAGGAAGAGCTTCTGAAATACTAGCTACGGGGTGGAAAAAATGTCAATGAGCACAGGCCAGTATTTGGCTTGGAGTAGTAAAATACGCAAAGCCTAGACAGTGGTTGGTCTGGCTACCCTTGGAGACACGGCCAAGTTACCTTACATTTAACATTTATTTCGCCCTGTCGGTAGGATATTAACAGTCATGTGAGCTAGACCGTCTTTCTATGGGGAGAGGAAGGGTTGAGATCAGATTTCTAAAATCTCTAGGCCGTGTTTGATGAGTCCCATATGACCTGTAATGGGCGCCTAGTCGGAACCAAGACACTCCACGAACTCATGGCCTTGCACATCAACACATGCTTCAATCCCTAGTCACCGCAGAACTAGTAACTTTCACAGTTGGTGTTACAGGGTTGACTGAAATAATGGAATTCCATCTCACGAATACAAGCGAAATAATTCTACTTAGGAGACCATGCTATGATGCTTTCGAGGGCGATTTAATCAATTATTTGCCGTCTTAAATTTCTCCACCTCATTGAATTGCCCGATCTCGTTGTTTTGGCTTTGCCTTCCTTGACTCCGATCTTATGATTCCTGAACCGAACCGCGAGCCGCGAGCCACGACCACACACCTCACACATCAACCACGACCGGGATCAATCACAATTTGGATATCAATCACGTTTTTTATACAACAATATCTGGGACATTCAAAATGGCTCAACGAAAGCCCTCAAATGCTACCACCATCAAAGACCTTGGAAGCACGCCCTGCCTCCGCTGCCGAAAATGTCCAGTTCGGAGTGGATACACTTTAAGCTTCGCTCATGCTCACTTCTCCTTTCAGAGGCCAAACAGCGGGAAGTACAGCCGACGATGAACAAGAGTTGAAGTTCGCGGACCCCCTTCCAGAGAAGATGCTCAACGATCGGGTCAAAGTAGAATCAGTCTATAACTTCGATAGTTGGGAAGATCCGTTTCCAAGTACATTACGGATACAATGGTGTTCTCTCAGAAGTCCATGGGTGCCGTTTTCCAGAATACTGGAAAGAAATTGAGAGATGCGAATGATCACTTTCGGGAACCAGTGGTGGAAATGATCCCATGGTTCTCATCTCTTGCGAGGATGCTTGCACCAGACGCAGCAATTTAGATATAGCGGGTAGGATGGGACAAGTAGAGCGTCTCGTTCAGTTATTCCAACATATGCTATCCATTCGTCAAAACATCAACAACCCATTGGTCAGAACCATCTGCACGTATCATGCCAAAGTGCAAGAATTGTTGTGGTACGTATAGAACTGAGCTTGCTCCCTGATTGAAATTCTAACTCAGCTGTCCTAACCCGGAAAGTAGGTCCGAGTGAAAATCCAACTGTTTGGTAAAGTATTGCAAGTGGCAAAGGTGGATAGAGTAGACTTTTTATTATGGTAGGAATTTATCTGCTTCCACAGGTGGTTTGAAAAGCTACCTTGATAGTTTGAGGGAAGGGTATTAGCAGAAGATTGAAGAAGGGAATAACGCAAGCCGCTTGATGGCAATAATAATACCGAAGCAGAATAGTTTCATCTGTAGAAACATGTCGTCAACCATTGTTCTCATCACTGGTGCTAACGGATGTATGCTCTCGCCCTTCATATCACATATCTTTTCTCTTCTGGAACAACATACTAATCCAGTTCACCTCAAGCATTGGCTTGGGCCTCATCGTGAAGTACGCCAGTCGCCTCAATCACACCGTTGAGACCATCTGCATAATACAGATGTGCTTTGAGCAGAGCTGGTTCGTAAGCTCTGTAAGGCAAGGCTCTTGTTCCCAGCTGAACTGCCGTATTCTGACCTCCTGGCAAATTAAAGTAATTCTAGCGTGCAACGCGGAGCCAATACTGTACCGAGGTGGATACAGTGTGGGCTCTGATAAATTATTATCGATGATTATCAGTTAATAATCGTTATCGCGCGATCGATCGATACCGTCAATAATTATTAATAATAAGAACTGAAATGGCCTCCGGTATCTCAATAATAACGGACAACCTGTCCTAGAATCCAGTCTTTCGCGTGTAAGGCTTCCAATAAAATGAAGCGTCCCTTCGCGCTCTGGCTGGCCAAACTGCGCCACGATGCAGCCTCGTGGGCGCGTGGACGGCGCCTACGATCACGACTACATCCTTCTCACTATCAATCCTTCGCCGTCTGCTTCGCATCCTGTCGACCTTTACATCGCAGTGCTTGCGCTAATATACCGAATGAGTGATACCGAGTCACGCTTGCCATAGGATCGCTCGCGAACCTCCACCCATGTCTTTTATACGCCTCTTGCAACGCAAACCTAACGGCGAGATCGTCTTTCGCGAGCCTACTAGCGACGATGTCCCTGCCTACGCAATACTCTCTCATACGTGGGGAAAAGAGGAGGTCCTCTTTCAGGATATCCAAGTCGGCGCGGACATGAGCAAGACTGTTAGTAAGGCTGGGTGGAGGAAGATACAGTTCTGCGCGAAGCGGGCCGCAGCCGATGGACTTGAATACTTCTGGGTGGACACCTGCTGCATCGATAAGAAGAATGCGGTTGAGCTTGGCGCAGCGATCAATTCCATGTTTCGGTGGTATCAGAACGCTGCGCGCTGCTACGTCTACCTTTCGGATGTCTCCAAGCCCGACACCCGGGCGGATGACCAGAGGGCATGGGAAGAAGCCTTTAGGAAGAGTCGATGGTTCACTCGAGGCTGGACGCTTCAGGAGCTCATCGCACCAAGGCTGGTTGACTTCTTTAGCTCGGAGGGTGAGCGACTTGGGAGCAAGTTATCGCTTGAGTCTGTGATACACGAAATTACTGGCATCGCACACAAAGCTCTCCGAGGTGATGCATTATCGAATTTTAGTATCAAAGAGCGGAGATCCTGGGCAGCGCGCCGCAATACTACCATTGAAGAGGATCAAGCGTACTGCTTAATCGGGATCTTCGATGTGTCTATGTTACTAAATTACGGGGAGAGAAGGGACCAGGCATTCAGGCGGCTGGAGGACGAGATCCACAAGCTGTACAAGGGTAAGTTATTTACATAGATGTGCTAACTAAAGCAATATAACTGACCGGCACAGGGGTTGATTTCGAACAATTTGCCATCGGGCTCAATCTCACGTCATTTCCTGAAATTACGCAGTTTGTTGCGAGAGAGAAAGAGTTGTCAAAGATGTACGAGCTGCTTCAAGATCATAGTAATCGATCCTGTGTCGTCCTGCACGGTCTTGGGGGTATGGGAAAGACCCAGCTGGCGATCACATATGCCAGACGACACAAGGAGAAGTATACGGCGATCTTCTGGTTGAACGCGAATGACGAAGACTCTCTCAAGCTGAGCTTTCAGGACATCGCTCAGCAGGTGCTAAGGCATCATCCTTCAACCAGCGTGCTCTCAAGCGTAGATCAAAAGAAAGACCTCGATCAAGTTGTCAGTACAGTCAAGGCCTGGCTTGACATCCCGCAGAACACAAGGTGGCTAATGATCTATGATAACTTCGACAACCCTAAGACGCCTAGCAATCCCGATGGCCTGGCAGTCGACATACGTCAATTCCTCCCTCGGTCTGATCACGGCTCGATCATCATCACGACGCGGTCGTCGCAAGTCAGGCAGGGTGAACGAATTCATGTTCAGAAATTGCCGGATATTAGGGAAGGTCTTGAGATTGTGTCTAACATGTCAGGACGTAAGGGCATTGAAAAGGGTATGTCGGTATGATTTGATAGTGAGAGCAAAACTAATACTAATAATGCAGATCCCGATGCTATAGCACTTGTCAAGGAACTAGACGGTCTACCACTTGCCCTATCCACGGCAGGGGCATATCTCGAGCACGTGACGACGAGCTTCTCGGATTACCTTCGGCTCTACAAGGCATCGTGGTTAAAGCTTCAGACGACAAGTCCCCTATTAAATTCCTATGAAGATCGCACATTGCATACGACATGGCAGGTCACTTTTGATCGGATCCAACAGCAAAATGGGGCATCAGCAAAACTACTCAAGCTGTGGGCATATTTTGATAGACAGGACCTGTGGTTCGACCTCCTTCAACATGCAGACTCCGAAGACGAATCGATACAGAAGCTCACTAAGGACGAACTGTACTTTAATGAGGCCATTATTTTACTTTGCAATTTCGGACTGGTTGAACTAGACCCGTCTCCTCAGCAGCAAGTCGGGCCTAGAGGGTACAGTGTGCATAGTTGTGTCCACTCATGGATGATGTTTGTACTCAACAAGGAGTGGGACGAGAGCCTTGCACGTCTGACCCTGACTTGCGTGGCCTCAAAGGTTCCTAATACAAATGAAAAGGACTCGTGGCTCTTACAACGGCGACTTCTTCAGCATGCGACACGACAGAATGTCTTTATAGTAGATGATAAGTTAGATATGGACGGACTAGATTGGGCTTTCCACAATCTCGGTATCCTTTTCATCGACCAAGGCAAGCTGGCTAAGGCCGAGGAGATGTATATTCGGGCGCTCCAAGGCAAGGAGGAGGCACTTGGACTAGACCATATATCAACACTCGGTACAGTCAATAACCTAGGCATCCTCTACAGTGTCCAAGGCAAGCTAGCTAAGGCTGAGAAGATGTATATTCGGGCGCTCCAAGGCTATGAGGAGGCACTTGGACCAGAACATACATCAGCACTTAATATAGTCAATAACCTAAGTAACCTCTACAAAGACCAAGGCAAGCTAGCTGAGGCCGAGGAGATGTATATTCGGGCGCTCCAAGGCAAGGAGGAGGCACTTGGACCAGACCATATATCAACACTCGATTCAGTCAATAACCTAGGCATCCTCTACAGTGACCAAGGCAAGCTAGCTGAGGCTGAGAAGATGTATATTCGGGCGCTCCAAGGCTGTGAGGAGGCACTTGGACCAGACCATATATCAACACTCGATTCAGTCAATAACCTAGGTAACCTCTACAAAGACCAAGGCAAGCTAGCTGAGGCCGAGGAGATGTATATTCGGGCGCTCCAAGGCAAGGAGGAGGCACTTGGACCAGACCATATATCAACACTCGATTCAGTCAATAACCTAGGCATCCTCTACAATGACCAAGGCAAGCTAGCTGAGGCTGAGAAGATGTATATTCGGGCGCTCCAAGGCTGTGAGGAAGTACTTGGACCGGACCACATGTCGATACTCGATACGGTCCATGCCCTAGGTAACCTCTACAAAGACCAAGGCAAGCTAGCTGAGGCTGAGAAGATGTATATTCGGGCGCTCCAAGGCTGTGAGGAAGCACTTGGACCGGACCATATATCAACACTCTTAACGGTCCAGGCCCTAGGTATACTCTACGCCAACCAAGGCAAGCTAGCCGAGGCGGAGGCGATGTACGACCGGGCGTTACAAGGCTATGAGGACGCTCTTAGCCCTGAACTTGCGTCGTCTTATTTACCGGCGTTAAACACCATGTTTGTTTTAGGTGACCTCTTCTCGCAAACCGACCGGAAAGACATGGCGAAGGCAATGTACAATCGAGCATTATCTGGATACGCAACCGTCCAAGGGCCTTCCTCGAAATGGTGTAGGCACCTCGAAGATCGGCTTCAAGCGTTACAAGTTCCGTCTACTGAGTCGGAAGTAGGCCAAGATGAGTTTACGGAGCCCGGAGCAGCAAAGTCGAGGCCTTTTAAGCAGAAAATCCGCCAGCTGGGAAGGCGGCTGAATATTAGATAAGCCATAAGGGTAAAGGCTTCTTTCTCACGATTCTACCATTAACTTACACCTGTTGATGTAACTAGAGAGTAGATCAAACGTCTCGTTCAACTTCTGGTCCAGAACCGAGCACAGCCCTACCGCCGTGAGCTTGCAGAATATCTCGTGGTGGTGTTAAGGCAGGTGCAAACACCGAGCTTGCCTGGCACGGTTCCCATCTGATATTGCGCTTTAGTACCAGGCCTCCGAAATTTGAATAGCTGGCGATTTCCACGGTGTAGCAGGGGGTTAAATCTCGGCAACCAAATCCCACGATATGCAAACCGATGAGGGGGACGACCAAGACGTTTAGGTTTCACTTACTTTGTGGGGATCCTGTAGACAAAGTACTAGAGAATTATGGGACATTACAAATGGAACGGCAAACTAATAGGACAGAGCATTAGATGTGATTATATGAAATTCGTCTCGTGACAACGTGCTTCCCTCCTCCCAGGGAAGCACGTTAATTCACGCTTCTGAACGTTCGTTCTGCTGAGCTTTCACCTCCTCGACTTCGCTGACTTTCACTTCTGCTACGTCTTGCTCATCGATGGTTTTCACTTCGGTCTTTCTTTCTGCATTGGTTTCCTCCGCTTCGGTTTCCTCCGCTTTCGTTTCCTCAGCTTTCACCTCTTCCTTAATCTCCAACTTCACCTCCAGACGCTCCGTCACCTGCTCTTGCGCAACCCCCTTTCCCTCCACCAGCTTCTCAACCCCGTCCCTAACTGCCTCCCATGCCACTCTCAGGTCCCCAAAATGCGGATCCTCCATCTCCTTGTGCTCATGCCTCTGATGGTGATGATGATGATGATGATGATGTCTATTTTCATTTCCATTTCCATTCCCATTTCCATGCCCTCCACCTCCATTGTGACAGTGTTTCTTAGGATGCGCGATGTGTTCTAACCACGCGTTGATTTCGCCCATCTGAGACAGATAGCCTTCAAGCTCTGAGTGGGAGGAGGAAGGGATGTTGATGGAGGGGGAAAAGGGTGCTGACGCGAGAGATGCCTCGAGCAGGTCAAGCTGTGTATGGGAGTGCCCTATGTGCCGCGTCTTCTTGATTTCGGCGCAGAGGTTGCCGGTTATGGCGATGGCGTCTAAAAGCCGAGTTACGGGGTCCGACATCTCTTATCTTCCTCCCTTGTCAGAAAATCCTGTCCTTTGACGTCTGACAGAGATTCAGTTCCAAGAAGCTTCTTTATGAGATCACGTGTCGGTTCAAGGAATTTGATCGCAAATGAGGGTATGGATGATGCGATGAGAAATTACTTGAGATAATTCGAAATGAGATGAGATCCCCGATTGATGCGAAGTGTGCATCGCACAAAATTGCAAGAAATGTGTTCCTTCTTATCAGCCCACAAAGATGGCGCTTCTCTGGCGCAAAAAGCAAAACATGAGATGATCATGAAGCCAAACCCATCCGTCCAATTACCGTTCCCCGCTAAAGTACGACAGAGAAATAACACCTCGGCTTGCCATTAAACCAACCCAGTTCTCAATACACTCTTTTTCTTCCAACAACTCCATGCCTCATCAACACTCAAATCAAGTAGTAACTGCAAGCAACCACCCCGACAAAATGCCCCCGCCATCAGCAGCACGCTTACCCCATCCGTCAAAACCAACCTCCTGACCGCCCCCAGCATCCCCCGTCTCCCTAATCTTCTGCTGCAGCGGAATCTGCGCAAGAGAGCTCCTCGCCCAGCTCACACCTAACATCGAAATTCGGTCGAGAACTTGGTGAGTGGAGGATTTGGGCCATGATGACCCGGGTCAGAACCACCTTAGAGAGCGTGTGGATGTAGCCCAGGCCTAGGGATTGGGCGCTGTTGGTTCTGATTACGGTACAGTTTAAGGATCGAGGACGTGGAGGAAGGGTGGGTGAGAGGAGGGGGAGGGCGAGGCAGCCGGGGAAGATTGCGAAGTGTTCCGTGAGGCTGCCGCAAAGGCAGGAGGAGGTGAGCATTGTGTGGGGGATTAGGTAGAGAAGCTTGAACGTCTTGATCTGAGGGTATTTGAAGGTCGAGGGATTGTGGGTCAGCGTTGGTGATGTATTGGATCTGTGGAGGTACAATCTGATTTAAAAATCAGGCCCTGGACGAGTGCTGCTGAGGGCTCGCAGTGCTTGAAGCCGATATTTTCAAGGAGAGTAAAGGTGGTATTCTTCTCAATGTTTTATGTCTCCTGTTGGCATCTTGAATGATGCGCCCGTCGTCCATGAAAGTCTTCGAGGCTGCTTCCCCAGGTGAGGTAAGCGCTGCAGGCTGGCAGTAAAGGCGTTGCCTGGACAACGACCGCTTTCATTCCTTCTTCGATGAAGGATCGACTTTCGACATGAAGGCAGCTTCTACTTTCGAATCTGCTTCGATGAGCCGAACCAAATGATCAAAACAGCTGTACCCATAGCTATTCGAACAATCATAACCCGAGCATGAATTCCGGGTCACATGATTTTAGCGAGCCCCTGAGCTTCAGTGGGGTCGATTCGTCAAGAAGATGATGGCCCTAAAGTTTCCAGCTCCATGGATTGGGATGTCCTGAGCCGCATCCGGTACAATCAGAATATCAGTTCATAAAAAATTAGCACCCAGATAAAAAGTTTCTTTTCCCCTCGCCCCATTGTAACTTCTCCAACAAACATCCGGAATTTATGAAACAACGCACAAATTTGGGACGAGACGAAGCAATATCAAGACCCGAGATAGAAACTTCAAAATGGAGAATGCGGGTTTCTAATCCATCTCCATAGAGCTGAATTTTAGCTGAATTTTCATCCAGAGCGAAACCAACCCTCCACCCCCCCCCCCCCCCCCCCCCTCGCAGCACTAACCGCAATGTGCTCGAACGGGACAGCGTCTACAATCAAAGTGGTGGCGGGAGATAGGGTGATCGTCATTGTGAAGGAGAAGTTGAGACTTCCTTTTCCGAGTTTGCTGGCTGCAAATCCGTAGGTGAAAAGTCCGGATCTGATTAATGTGGGAGATGTGTTGAATATTTCACTTTGCGGAAAGAACGGGAATGTGACTGGGGCTTCGTATTCAAAGGCATCGGATCCTACTAAGGTGAGAGAGCATTGCGAGGTTTCGAGGGCAAAAATGTTGGCAAATGAACAATCTGGCAATCCCAGAAATCCAAATTCAAATATCTTAGACCTAGCAGAATTTATGGGACACCTGAGAGTCAGGCAAGCTCATGGTACTTCTTCCTTTGAGACATTTCTGAAATGGCCGTGCTGTTCAAGCATCAAGAGCGAGGGAGATTTAAATAACCTAAAGAGGGACGTGATTGCACAGGAGTGTATATTACACACAAACAGATTCTAGAATCGAAGTTTCCAAATTCGCCACGTCGTTCTCAATCCATGGCAAACACAAGTATTCGCCCAACTTCGTGCCACAATCTCCCACGGAGACAAGAGATTTTCAACTACTCCTGCCCCCTCCCTAAACCAGCGTATTACGCTGAGAAACTTGTACGGCAAGCTACCCTCCGCACATAGATGAGGAGGAGCTGCGTGCTGCGGTGAAGCAGAACAGGCTCAAAGAGATGCTTACTTTTCGGTGCGGTCAAACCGGAGATTTCGCCATGTTAAGTGACAAGCAGTGGCTGGAGAGCCAAGAGGGATTCGGAGTCAACGGCAAAAGCCAGGGGCTCATCACTGTCATTGAAGCGGCTCAAGAAGAGCTCTTAAGCTCCGACGAAAGAAAACTGCCGTTTACCGAACTTCAGCCCCCCGAAAAGCAAAGTGCACTTCTGTTCTATGTCCAGATTCGCAATGGATTCAAGCCAGATGTTGACGAGGACAACTGGATCTTGTTGGGATTTGCACAGCCCCGGACGCCATCTCGGAAGATCGACTCTGTTCTGCATATGAATCACTTGTTGGGCGCTGCACGTTTAATGAGTTTGTAGGTTCTATGATGGAGTCGGGCATCGTGGAATTGTTCAGCAAATACGGGCTTGCGGACCGAATCTTGTGCATGCGCAATTTCAAGGACTTCATGGCCACAGTAAAGAAATGGCACCAAAGCATATGGGAGCTTAAGCGATTTACACGCATGGACGTGTCTGATCCGCTCCGAGCCGTTGTGGTTGACTACGGCTTCATGAATTGCAAGGAAGCACGCCAACGGATGCAGCTTCGAAGGATGTACCAGGAGTACTTCGAAAAGGGAGAAGATGAGATGAAGCTCCACGAGGCTTGCATCGCCGGAAAACTGGCAAGCTTCCTCCAGTCAGTCTGTGGTAGACTGCTGATGCCCCTTGACTTTCTCAGCAATCCGTACCCGTTGGAAAACTACCCACTGATGGGGATGGTGACGCATTCTGTTATAATGTGTCCTGAGTCTGCATTGGATCAGGTTAGGGCTCTAAAGTTGGCCCGTGGGGACGAGTCAATGATAATAACCATTCCAAATGCTGAGGATGAAGCTCACATTCGCTTCCTTCATGACAGAGCTGCGTTTCTAGGAACGGGACTGAGAAAGCGATACTATTCTGGTTCAGATGAGAGATATATTACGGAGTTTACGATATAGTTAGGAAGGCTGTGTTTGTAGGTATTTCCTGGCTTGTTTGTTTCGTCTTGTTTCTTTGCTGTTGCTAGGTACAAGCCAGTTATCAACTGGTTGTGTGGAGGTCTGAGCGAATGGGTGTTGCTGTGCTGAGCAAACTATTAAATCTGAAGTAATTCACTCTGATCACGTCTCACTCACCTACGTCATGTGCAAGCTTCTACATGTGAGAAGTGATGGTCTTGGGTCGACCAGAACCATTTGAGGTTGCTTTGGTTGAACCGAAGCGTAGTAGGTTTGGCGCCGCACAACACGCAGAGAACAGGTGGCGAGTATTAGCTGCTAATTTATTAGTGGGTTCTTTCTCACCCTGTAGCTTACTCCTCTATTATGTTCTGAATCAGAAAATGCTGCGAAAAGTGCGAGATTTGATGCCATTAGAATAGCAAAATTGGCTCGGCTCTGTGACGACAACTAGCAGTGGTACCTTTGGAGTACAACCGGGCAGGTGCACAGCCACAAGTGTCTGGAGATAGACCCCTCTAAAAATAATTAACTAAAAATTTAGCGACACCCATTTCGCCTTCTACTGTACCGTGGCTCTGCCACACTATGATTCACAGGATCAAGGTTGCGCTGCCTATTCCCAATTCACCCAGTCGGAAATATCAGTCCCAGGCTCCAGCCCATCTAGTCCGACTCACCTCTGACTCACCCTCCACCCCAAATACAAATACCTCCCTTCCCCCCTCCGAAACTCCCCTTCTTTTCTTCCCATCTTAGTGCAAGGGTTGTACGCAGAGCCGTGAAGAGATATTCTGAGCTTGCGTTTTTGCTAGTTGAAAACTACCAACGACCATCTCCCATCGTGCACTTGTGCGGCGGGGAATTTTTGTCTCACAGCTTTCTCGAAAGAGGATTATTTCTTTTCATTGCGCGCTGCTCGTAGAAGCGGTCGTGAAGAAGAGAGTGAGGGGTCGCGACGACGGGTGGAAGAGATGGGGAGTGAAATTGTGATAATGTTCCCAATCTCGTAGGTAAATTAGGATCAAATAGAGAACCTCTGTTGGTCTATATCTTGGCTTTTGGTCGCCACTTGGCGTACGGATGCTCATCCCAACCAGGGATCAAATGATCTACAGCGCCTGTGTTCAGCATGCCCGGATGCACTTGACTCAAATCTGTGACGCCCATCATGCGCATCGTCGTCTCTAACTCGTCTTTGAGGACTGCTCTGTAGTCAGCATGCACTTCCACCATGAATTTCTCGTAGGCATGCCATGATAAAGATTACACTTACTGTCCACAAACTTCGCCACCCCTTCTTGCCCGTAATTCAGGGCAAATAAGAAGCCCCTCCCGATCCCAACGCTCTTTGCACCAAGACATAGCGCCTTGAAGATATCCGTCCCTCGCATGACGCCACCGTCAACGTACACCTCCATCTTATCAAAGATTTCAGGGCAATTCTTCTGCAGCTCCAGAAGTAAAAGTATCGGCGCTGGAGCAGTGTCAAGACTTCTGCCACCATGGTTGCTCAGCACAATACCCTCGATTCCATATTCTGCTGCCTTCTTAGCATCCATCGTGGTCTGAACCCCTTTGAGAACAATAGGTAAGGATGTGCATTTTCTCAACCAAGGAATGTCAGCCCAGGAAAGGGAAGCGTCGATATATGAACCCATAATTCGGCCCAGAGCACCTCCTTTGGCATCATTCTTGGCCTTTGCACCACTCATCGGCGTGCTGAGACTCTCGTCGGCCTTGACTCGCTCATCAGCTTCCCGTTTCCCGGGCACCGGTGCATCGACGGTGACGAATATGGCTTTAACTCCCAAGGCCTCCACCTCCCTCAGCAGCTTCGCGCTCTTCTCACGCTGCTTGTCGACGTAAAGCTGGAAGAAAAATGGCATTTTCCCATCACCATCAAAGGTCCCATACGTCCCTGGCTCGCCCACAGCCTCGAATATTTCGGTGATTGGGAAAGAGGCATTCGTTGATACGCATTGCGGGATTCCTAGCTTCCTGCACCCTCGAGCAATACCCTTTTCACCGTCCGGGTGTACCATCTTTGCCATTGCAGCTGGAGCGCAGAAGATGGGCACACTCATTTTCTGCCCCAGCATGGCCGTGCTTGTGTCCACATCCTTCACATCAACGAGTATCCGGGGCCTCAACCCAATATCGGAATATGCCGAATTATTTCGTGCTTTCGTGTTGAGGTCCGTCGCAGCACTGGAATAAAAGGCCCATGTCTTGGGTGTGATGGTCTGCCGTGCCGCCGATACAAAGTCATGTGTATTGATTAAAGTATCGAGAGGTGGTTTGGAGTCTGGGGAGAAGGATGTTGAGACCGTAGGTGGGGGTTTTGCCCATTCTTCTGTTATGGAGGAGGGATCGAGGGTACCGATGATCTTGGAGGAGTGGAGAGAGTTCTTTATGAGAGAAGGCGCGTGAATTTCGTTGTATGCGGTAGAGGCATCGCGACCGGCGTAGCGAATGATAACTGGCAGAGGTTAGAGATGGCAAAGATGGGGTGGGAGGAGGGTGCTTGAGATTGAGGGGAGGAAACTCACTACCAGCTCCGCCGGGATGCTCTGGGGCAAATTCGGTCAAGTCGTAAACAGTTCCATCAACCACAGTCCATAGGTCTTCTGGGATATTGTGCTTGGAAATCTCCTGAACGGAGACAACGCGGGCCATGATGAGCAGCTATGTCAGTCTCTTGGGGTCAATTGGAACCAAAGTGTCAGTATGAATCAGAACAGCGGCGAGAAAAGAGAGACGAGGCAAAGAGAGAGGGAAACGGAATCTATATTGAGTTATGTACATGGAGATGCGGAGAGATTCCGGTACCGGTGGTTGAGTTCGAGTTCGTTGCTGGTGGTTCGCGTTATCTCACAGCGAGGTCTCTCAGCTTGGATTCTCGCTGACAAATTTGGTCAGCATTGAATATACTTCCTTCTAATTCGTCAACGACAACAACAGGACCTCTGCCCCTTGAAGAGACACATCAGAACGCAGATATGTTCTCTCAAAGTCAATGGGATGCATCGCTTGCATTTGGTTGGATCGCTCTCAATTTGGCTCTCAAATCTCGCCGTCTTACCCCGCATGATGTCGGGATCCGAGGTTACACTGTACGAACCTTAACGTGGCCTGACAGGCATTAAAAGCAACTTCATGAAAATCCAGGAGATATATTTTCCCTCCTTTTTGGTCTTTGTCAAACCCAGCGAGTCTCCTGCAGCACGCTTGAGGCCTCCCTATTGATCTTGTCAAAGCAATCATCTCGTGGATGCTGAGTGATTCTCAGAACCTCCACACTTAGGCTGTCCCCCGCTTTTAGTGTCACTGTATTACGTTTCAAGCTCTTATTTGTTTAAAACAGCAATCATGGTCAACCTCGTATCAAGAGTCGCTATTATTGGAGCCGTTTTCATTGCAGTCGCCTACCAATTCATTTTCAAATCTATCGTCTTCCACACCCTGGGCTATGGTCGGAAAGTCTCGTCGATCAAAGACTTTCCAGACGTACGATGTGGGAAGATCACAGAGTTAGGCCTTGAGGGCTGCGAAGATATGTGGTTGCATGAGCCGACGGGGGCCCTGTACATGGCCTGTTCTGACTCCCAAAGCAGAACACAATGGCTTCCCGCGTTCGCAAATTCCCCTTCTGAAGGTATCCGGCGACTAACAATTGCAGAGTCGGCTTTCTCAATGCCACCGGACGCGGCCTGACCGACAGAATTGCCGTTCTGGATACACGAGGTCCGGGACGGCTTGCCACCCGCATTAAGTGGCTGTCAGTGGAGAACTTCTCCGGTATCAAGGGGGATGGGACGATGAATCTGCATGGCTTCGATATCAGACAGGATAAGAATACTGACGTTCTTCATATTCTGCTAATCAATCATCGCCCACCCATCGACTCCGAGCATGGCGAACCACTCAATGCCACAAGCATTGGAGCAAACTCAACGATCGAGCACTTTCGGACGGAAGTAGACAGTGACAATATGCGCCATGTGAGAACCTACACAAACGCTCTCATCCAAACACCGAATCGAGTCGCCTGGGTCACCCATGACTCGTTTGTCTTTACAAACGACCACAGCGGCAAAGTTGGATTCGTGAGTTCTCTGCTCTAAGATTCCGAATGTTGACTAAGACTCTCAGCGCCGAGAGCTTGATCCTTTCATCGGTGGAGGCACCGTCGGTTACTGCAATCAAAGTACTTGCAACATTGGGTACAGTGGCTTCAAGATGCCCAATGGTCTCGTTCGTGGCCGAGACGGCCTTATTTACGTGCCTAGCACTCTCGATGGAACGATCAGAGTCTTCAATTTGAGCGAGAACAACCACCTTCTCAAAGTCAACGAGATCAAAGTTCCATTACCGGTCGATAACTTGTCTGTAGACAAAAAAGGCGATATCTATGCGGCCGCCTTCCCCAAGGCCTACATGTGGGGCAAGAGTTCAAAAGACCCATTCAATGTCGCCCCACCCACTGCGGTATTCCGGATCCGGAAGTTTGTCCAAGAGAATGAAAGTGAGAGAAAGCCCCACTTGGAGATGAATGCAGAATATATCGTTGAGAAGGTGCTTGAGGATGATGGAAGTGTCTTGCCAGGTTCAACTACCGCTGTACACGATGCTGAGACGGGGAGAATCTTTCTTTCGGGAATCATGTCTCCTTATATAGCGATTTGCGAGTCCACAGCTTAACTCTCGATTGTGGGGTATACTTGGGATGTAAATGTCCATTTACACTGTACCCTCCCTCGCCAATTTTCAGTGGGAACATGGTACAATCACCAGTCTTTGCAACGGGCCGAAGAGAATCATGGTTTTATTTCCCTCCTGTAATTGTGTTTGTGGCGGTCGAGGAAACGGTTCCCCTCGAGAAACGGATGATTTTCGATGAGGCTGATGACCAAGCCACAGGGCCGCAAGCCCCATCAATATCTTTCAGGATTCTTCGCCTCTCGTACTAAGGGCCAATTAGACTCATCACACCCCTGAAACGTGCATGCTTGCGTCGATCGCGCCTCTCAAGCCACAGTGCTGGGGCCACAACCGACACCATTCGCCTCTCTGCACCGCAGCTAGACTTCTCTATTTGACTTAAAATAAGCAGCCCATACCGAAAGACGAAACGCTCGCTTTCGCATTGATATCCAGCGCAGCTCGGGACGACCCAGTCAAATCGCTCCCTCATTCAGGTTAACAACTTCCAGCATGTCGGCGCAGCCTCAACGGCGTAGCTCGTCGCTGATCGCTACGAGGAATCGCACAGGAGTCTCACGCCAGCCCCGCTGTAAGACTTGGATGCAGGAGGATGGGGATCAAGCTAGCCCTACAGCTGCGAAGTTAATTTAAGATGAGGCACAGCAAGCCCTAGTTTAAAGTATATATCCGGAGTGGCACCGGGAAGTTTATTTGATTCTCGTCAACTTTTGGGTTGCGATTTGAGAATCCAACATGGCAGCCCCCCCTGTAGCAAGCTCCAAGAGCAGGCGTCCAGCCAGCACCACTAGAGATCCAGCCAGCATAACGATTCCAGGAAACACGGTAATTACTCTTGCAAGCACGACAATAACTGTTGCCAGCTCCTCAATTTCTCTCACTCCGGCACAAAGTTCACAGGCAGCCCAGCTGTCAGGAGGAGAGAATATAACGGACTATCTTGGAAGCGTGGGGTCATGTCTGATGCCAGGGGCAGTGCCTATTGTGATTCAGAATAGTACTACATGGGCGGAGAAAGGTTGCTTGCCGGGGTTTTATTGTAGGTTTTATTTTCGGGTTAAAGGTGAACAATACTGATTATTACCCCCTTCTTATAGGTGCCAACAACACAGCCAATTCTCTGCCGCAGTATTGCCCCCCTCTCCCTCCTTGTGAGGTGGCCAGACTTTCTGGAGGGAACTGTCCACCGCAAGGTTGGTACGAGCCCGTCCTGTGTGATGCAGGATACTATTGTCCACTTGGAGGGAAGGAAAAAATTGAATGTACGTTAATTCTTGAGCTTGCCTTCCAGCATTGAATGCCCCAGTGGTTTTGTAGATTTAATCTCCGCATCGGAGTGGTCTTCACAATTCTCGATCTTCTTACCCCCGGACCTCGGGAGCTGAAGCATATTTCACTGAACATTGCTGATTCGAGATTGTCCAGGTCCTCCCGGTTACTTCTGCATCCATGGCTCGACTCGACCGACAAAGTGTGGTATAGGCTCGTGGTGTCCAGCCAAAGCAGTGAGAGACACAAACTTCCTACCTGTCGCATTCCTCCTCCTCCTCGATATTCTCCTGGTTGCAGGGACTATATGGCACAAGATGCGATCGCGATACAACAAAAAGGGCCAGCAGGGAAATAAGACAGGTGGGAAAATGCTGCGGACAATACCTGCAACCCGAAAGTATGTTCGAGAGCCAGGCTATCGGCAACTCGATGACGAGCAATATGCTGGATTCACAGATAACGATTTTCCTATGGAACCGACTATAACGGCGTTCAATAGAAGACCTACTGGGTTCGAACGTCTCGGGGCTTTAGAGGCGGAGTTTATTGAGGACCTTCGTAACGGTGACGCTGAGACCAAGACGGATTTGCATCTATTTGTACAGTCTTTGTCAAAGTGCCTCGGTGCTACGAAATTTGGACTGAGTTTCGAGTTTCAAGATTTGGGTTTCAAGCCACCGAAGTCGACGAAACCGATTCTTTCGGATGTGTCTGGAGCAATCAATGCTGGCTCCCTTTGGGGTGTGATGGGTGCTTCTGGTGCTGGAAAATGTAGGATTCGAAAACTTTTCATTGCTTTGTACGCAGCTAACGATTATAGCTACCTTTGTTAATGTGCTCATGGGTAAAACTGCTCACACTGGGGGCGTTACTAGGGTCAATGGCGTTGCTGGCAAGATCTCAAAGTATGGATATTCCTCGGTACAATTTTGAGATATTTGCTAATTTGACTACAGATACAGGAAGATCATTGGCTACGTTCCCCAGGATGATATCGTTCTGCCAGAATTAACTGTTCGCGAGAACATCCTTCACTCAGCTCGGATCAGACTGCCTTCAAACTGGACTGATTCCGAAATCCAGAACCATGTCGACATCCTCATCAGCTGCCTCAAGCTGGCTCACGTGCAAGACTCGTTAGTTGGAAGTCCTGGGGCACCTGTGATTTCTGGTGGACAGAGAAAGAGAGTCAGTATTGGCATGGAATTAGCTGCTGCGCCCATGGCCTTATTCCTCGACGAGCCAACATCCGGGTTGGACGCAACAGCTGCTGCTTCAATCATGGCAACATTGAAAGCACTCTCTCGCTTGGGTATGACAATTGTAACAATCATCCATCAACCTCGCCAAGAAATTTTCGACTCACTCGACAGTCTTGTTCTTCTTGGTGCTGGTCGCATGATCTATTGTGCACCGCAAGCTGACATGCAGCCCCATTTCGAATCTCTAGGCTTCCAATTTCCAGACCACACCAATCCCGCAGATGTAATGGGCGACATAATCGCTGGTGAAGGTCGGAATTACAAGGCTAATGGAGACGCCACCGTCCAAGGACTCATCGATCACTGGACAACCCGTCAAAAGGACCCTGGAAGTCTTAACAAACACGCCTCTACCATCTCGGTGGCCGAGACGAAGTCTCTCTCAACCACAGTAAGACAGCGAGGCGCACCCTGGTACAAGCAAATATGGTTCTGCTACCAACGCTCCCTCCTCCAACAGTACCGCATGAAATCCTCATTCTTCTTCGAGCTCGGCGTTGGAGCACTGGCTGGCTTCCTCATTGGCCTGGCGGAACTGAACCAGAAGGGCCAGAACTTCCGCGGGATCTTCAATGACCCATACGAGATGCTCTCTTCTTCGATCGACTACGCCGCAGTCCCGCAAATGTCCCTCCTCGTCGGTCTCTCCATCGGCCTCACAGCCTCCGCGCCGGGAGTGAGGATCTTCGGCGAAGAGAAACTGGTGTACTGGCGTGAAGCCGCCGCTGGCCACAACCGATTCGCGTATTACATGGGCAAAGTCTTGTCCACAATCCCGAGAATGGTATTGGCGAATTTCCACTTCACGACCATGTTCATCCTGCTAGCTACCCCGGTGATTGGATGGTTTCCAGCCTTTGCTGCGAATTTGTTGTACTTTTACTGTATCTACGGCCTAGCGTCTTGCATTTCCATGATCACGCGAAGAGAAGACGGACCGTTACTGGCTGTCATGATGTCACTGATTGTTGGGGTGTTGAACGGGATGTCTCCTACTTTGAGGAAAGTCCGCAGTTGGCATATTGTTTGGATTTGGAGAGCGAGTCCCGGCACCTGGTTGGCAGAAGCGTATTTCACGCAGAATATTTCGCCGTTGGCCAGTATATATCGGATTGAGTTTGCGAGGGAGGCGTTGGGGTACCTGTTGAACAAATTTTCGTACGATTTGCTGATGTTGTTAATGATTGGGACGGCCCTGAGGATATTTGCGTTCCTTGGGTTGAGGTTTATGTGGAGGGCTAAGCAGAGGTAGTGCTGCCAAGGCGTATACACTCATAGATTTCTATAGACGAAGATAAACCTGTCGATGACAAGAACGATTTCTGAAAGATGAAAAGTGATTGGGACATTCAGATATGAAACCAGAGTTCTTGTTATAACCTTGAAGTATTGCCGGAGGTAGTTACATAATCCCAAAAAGCCTGCTTTGACACCTCTTGGACATCATTTTCTCCCACCAGTGCAAGAATCTCGTGGAGGCTAGAGAGGAAATCCCGACCAAACACCTCATTGAGCCGACCCTTCCACACCTCTCGGGACCGGTCTGTTTCACGTGACTTGTCAGCATAACGGACCTCAGCTCTTGAAACAACGACCATCCTACGAGCCCGCAATGAGGTGTATTCGAACGGCTGGAGATTCAAGAAACACGCCAGATCCCATCCAGTCGGTAGGAAACGGACCCAGTGCCTCAATCAGAACGAGGCTAGGGTACGAACTCGAAGCTACAATGTCTTCAAACAACAGCGTTTTGACGAGTTCCGACGACGGCAGGAAGGCTCTCCATGCGTGTTCTACATGCCGAAAACAAATAAAATGGTGTCACGTAGTGCTCCCGAGTTGTTCGGTATGGCGCAGACTCCAGCGGCCTTGCGTGTGCGACCCTATCCCTTCGGCACCCGGATCAGACAGCCTGGAATCGCTGGCACGGCGAGTCTCAGAACTGGAAAATGAGTTTAGGGAGCATCGAGACATGTGTGAAGGGAGAGTTGAATCAAATTCGTCGTCCTGTATCCCCGACCATACGAATGAAGCACCATTCCGTGCGTCGACTGGCTTTCCTTCGGTCTACTTCCTCGATGTCAATGTTTTCAAACGCCGCAGATTGAAAGCTCCTATGCCCCAAATGGCCATCCAAGACAACATCTTCAAAGAGATAGGAAACGACCCGGACATTCAGGCTACTGTTGGGGCTTATTTCTTCTCTACGGCTATCTGGATGTCCATCATCTCCAAGAAGCAACTCCATCAAGAGATATCTGCTTTTCCGATTGAGATGGCACCAGATGTTCTGCCTTTGATTCTTTGAATGAAATTGGCCAATGATAGACCGATCGCGGAGGTGCACAATCATCGGACGAGACTTTATGCTGTTGCAAAGAACTTCTTTCTTGCTGTTGAGTCGAGTGGATTCACTTCCATCAGATTGTTGCAAACTGGGATCTCGCTTTGTACTTATGAGACGGGTCATGCGATCTACCCACAAGCCTATATATCTATAGGTCACATTGACAGATTAGGCCAGGCAATTGGATTGCACGACACTGATGGAGTGCCCCAATTGGCGCTTGAACCAGGCAGCTGGGACGAGATGGAAGAACAGAGACGGGTTTGGTGAGCTGTTTACGTCCTGGATCGGTAAGCTTCCTTTGTGTGTAGAAATGTTGCTCATTCTTAATAGACACATGAACATTGGCAATCCTTCTCGGTCATTGGCTTTAGCTGAGACGGGACGAAAGGAGTATCTTCCAGTTGAAGGCAGGATGTGGGAGCTGGGTGTGAGTTTGCAAAGTAGCGAATCTGCTCCGCAACTACTTTTCATGCAGGAGGTAATTGCTAGTGAGCCCCTCTTGGTATCATCATCAACGAACATCGCTGCAGCACCCTTCACGAGATTGTGCCAAGCCTCTCATTTGCTGAGTCCGGTTCTACACATGTCAATGACGATATCTTCGAGTCACTCGCTCGGTTGGGAGAAACACAGTAGTTAAATAGCGCTCTTTTCGCTCTTTGTTCCTTCATGCAAAGCGAAATTTCTAGTGAAGCAACAAGGATCTCTGTCCCGATGGCTATATGCTACAGGTGAGTGTTCTCCAAGATCAATACTTGCAGCCCCTGACTCCCATGCCAGTGCTCTTGTCATTCTATACCACCATTCTTCCGGTGCGGGCCAGAGCGGATACTCCCAGAATCCGGACCACGAATTATGCCAATTTGGGTCGGCCGGGCTACATTCTCTCGTTCCAAAACTTGACACATACGCTCGCCATATCCAATCCATTTTACCACACAAAATCGATCAAGCATCGTCACTAATTGCTAATTGTCTCTATCGAATGGCCGTATGGCTTTCTGACCCGTCGGAGGACATGACGAAGCCAGACTATTCAGCAACTTTGAATCTCATGAAAGCAACTCTGTCGAAGCTTGCGTTGCGATGGAGAGTCGCTAGTAAATAGGAATCAGCAGTAGAGAGGAATTCCTAACTGAATGACACAGGGGAGTATTTGCAAGTACTTGAGGACTTCGAATCAGCTCGTTCCGTTGATGAGGCGATGATTTTGGATCCTCATCCTATGTCAGGTGTCCACAACCACCAGATGGTTGATATCACGACTTCTCCCATAAAGGTTTATTGCTTTGCATATTACAAGGCTGCCAAGCAGGACACTCTTTATTTCTCTCGGTTCTCTATATACAGCGCATGGCGCTTCTGTCAATGAACCTGTGATGTCTGAATCGCAGGAGCCGCTTCGAATAGTGGAGAAATGTGCCCGGCTTGGAGTTCTGTCGATACTTGCGCCGAGACCTCTTGCCATCGCTGCAGAGTATCCGCTTCAGCATCAAACGGATACAACCATCTGTTCTATTGTTCACAAATACGTTAGGCGAAGGGATCAGTCCTAAATTTGGGACACTCACTCTTATTTTGACAGTTTCGGGATCAATTTCGACGTCGTCATCCAGATTCTTGAGAGCACTATGCCACCTGTCACGCACATCCTCTCCGTTCAATTGAGATTTCCGAACTCGCTCAAACCGGAGCTTCTCATACACTCGGGTCTGCAAAGCTGTTAGAATCGCCTAGAATTTTTTGAACCTCACTTACAGCTAGCGGGACGTTGCCTTTCCCAGCAAGCTTCAAGCACAATGCCAACACAGCAGCGCTCTCAGTCGCCTGCGAAGCTCCTTGGGCGCTAGTCGGAAGATGCGCATGGCATGAGTCTCCGAGCAACGCAATCTTATGGCTCTTACTAACCCAAGTCGGAATTGGATCCCTGTAACAAATCTTCCAATCCAAGCACTCTTTCGTCTTCCTCACCGCCGCTCCAATCCTGGGATCCACATCACTTACCAGTTTCCTTACCTCATTCATGTCTCCTGGTTGAAACCACGATTCCTTGATATCTTCAGTATCTTTATGCGTTATAATCCAGTTGAATTCGTCACCATCTCGAAGAGTGTTCTGGACAAGATGAACGTCGTTTCCGATCCAAATGTTGACGCACTCTTTCTCAACAAATTCCCTACAGAGGGGATCTTCTTTAAGATAAGCGCCCTTGAAGTAAGCTCGGAAGCAGGCATAACCTGAGGACTTTGGTTTGTCTTCAAACCCCAGGACGAGCTCTCTTGCGATGGACTTGATGCCTATCATGGCTATCAGAAGTTTGAGACGTTCAACTCTCAAGTTACCACTTACCATCCGCTGCAATGATCACATCGGCCTTGTGGACCTCTCCATCGCTCAGCGTTAAACTCGGCTCATCCTCATCATAAGCAACCACCTGCATTTCATCAGCACTTATATCACAAATCATGGTCTATCTCACTCACATTGCAACCCATATTAATCGGAATTCCCAATTCTCTCACTCGCCCCAAAAACTCCTCATGATAATCGCCTCTATGCCCAATATAACCCGCCATATCCATCAACGGCTGTTGGGCCAATATCTTCCCATCATGCCACCTTCGAATCTGCATCATCTCACTCTTGTTGCCGATCTCTATCAACTTATCGTGCAGTCCCCACCTCTCCAATAGTCGGAGAGCATTTTCACCTAGGCCTAAGGAGTCTCCAAGACGTAGGAACTTGTGTACTTTTTCATAGATGGTGACTTCGAAGCCTTGGTAATGCATTGCCATTGCTGCTGCGCAGCCACCGAGGCCAGCGCCCACTATGATCACTGGGGTGTGTCAGTGAAAGAACATCACGGGGTGACTGAGCAAAAGACCTTTTAGTGGTTGAGCCATGTTGTGAACTTCAATTTCTCACACAAGTACGATGAAGCCGTAAAATACAGAACAGAGAGCAGAGATTCAACAAAAGAGTACTCGGTACGTTGGACCCGATGCAAACGATTTGGTCTTGTTAGTTGGCAGGATGCAGACTGCTCGAGTTGGAAATTGCCTCCTTGAGAACTGATTCTCAAGCTAGGAATTCCTCCGCAATCTATTGACGCATCCAAGAACGCTATTATACATGGCGGGTAATTATACAGCCTACTGTTTTTCTTGGCTCGAGTAGACAGCTACCCCGCGACCTCCCCGCAAGAGCCCCACGAGGAACCCCCTAAGTTCCACCCCACTCGAGCCGGGAAACCCCCAAGCAACTTTTGTGCTCTGCACCTTAGAGCTCATCGAATGGCACAATTGCCGAAAAGCAGTGGAATCATTCCGAACTTCTGCTGAGAGCATTCCTTTGAAAAGGAGCATGAACTTCAGAGTTCTTTGCTTGGTATCAGTTCCAACAACCCACGAGGAGCAACATGTCTGAATCAATACCAAATCTCACTACAATCCATAGCGGGGTCCCAGCCCGTCTCTCAAATGAAGCTCTGGCTGCAAAAGAGAGAACATATTCTCTGCGAACCTTACCAACCAGTGTGCCGCGCCAAAGCCAATTGAGACTTCCACCTGGTGTGACGAGAGACGTTTTTGATAAAGCCATTGATGAATTGAAGAAAGTGCTAGGTAAAGCCGGTGTTGAATTGAATGACAAACCACTGGTTGATGGGTGGTACATGGAACATCCGTTCGTCTCCCTTCCAAACCAAATTGATATCGAAGCGCTTGCTCAACAACCTGCAGAAACACCCATGATGCATACCACATCGTCGACCAAGAGGAAATGGTCTGCAGCGCCATCGTCTACCCATCCTCTACGACCGAGGTTCAGTCTATAGTACGATGGGCCAATGAATTCAAAATACCCATCTACCCTGTCTCCATGGGTCGCAATCTAGGATACGGAGGTGCCTCTCCTCGAGTCCCAGGATCGGTTGTAATTGATTTGGGAAGAAAAATGAATCAAGTGCTGAAGATCGATGGAGAGAATGCGAGTTGCATGGTTGAACCTGGTGTTAGCTATTTTAAGCTTTATGACGAGATTCAGAAGGGGGGATTCAAGCTTTGGATTGATACGCCTGATTTGGGTGGTGGAAGTGTGCTGGGAAATGCAATTGATCGAGGAGTCGGGTATGTTCTCTCCTATCTCCAAATAAACTCCAGGATTAACTGAAGATAGATACACTCCATACGGCGACCACTTTGCCAACCACTGTGGCATGGAAATAGTTCTCCCAGATGGCAGCCTCCTCAGGACTGGAATGGGCGCTCTGTCCGGAAAAGATGGCGCAGATAATCCCACGTGGGAGTCGTTCCAACATGCATACGGTCCAGCAATCGACGGCATCTTCAGCCAGAGCAACTTCGGAATCGTAACCAAGATGGGGTTCTGGCTGATGCCCGAAACAGGTCATCAATCCTACATGATCACCTTCCCACGCGAAGATGATTTCGAGCAAATCGTAGAGATCATCAGACCCCTCGCTCAGAAACGGATACTGGGAAACATTCCCCAACTCCGGCATGCCATCCAGGAACTCGCAGTAACAGGAAAGCCCAGAACAACCTGGTACAACGGCTCTGGCCACTTCCCTCGCGACGTAATCCGCGAAGGAGTGAAGCAACTCCCGGTCGGTGACGTATCCTGGGTCTTCTACGGCACTCAATACGGCGACACCGCATCCATCTCCTCCCAACTTGCCCTCATAAAGTCCGCCTTCGCCGCAATCCGAGGGAGCAAGTTCTTGCTCCCTTCCGACCTGCCACCGGACCATTACATTCACTCCCGCGTGCAAGTCTGCTCCGGCGTCCCGGTGCTTCGAGAGCTCGACTGGCTGAACTGGAAACCCAACGCCGCACACCTATTCTTCAGCCCCATTGTGCCCACACGCGGCTCTTCGGCGCGAGTCATCCACGATATAATCAAACGTCTACATGCCAAGTATGGCTTCGACGTCTTCCCCACACTTTGCGTCGCTGGGCGAGAAATGCATTATATTGCCAATATTGTGTATGATCGCTCCTCTGAAGACGAGAAAAGGAGAGCGAGAGAGCTGATGAGAGAGATGATTGACGAGGCGGCGAAAGAGGGGTTCGGCGAGTATCGAACGCATTTGTTGTTTGCCGACCAGGTGGCTGGGACGTATAATTGGGGAGATGGGGCGCTTAGAAAGTTTAATGAGGCGATCAAGGATGCGCTGGATCCGAATGGGATTCTTGCGCCTGGGCGGAATGGGATTTGGCCGAGAGGATATAGAGGAAAGGGGTGGGAATTGGTTGGTGAGAAGGCAAAGGGGTGTGCGAAGGCTAGAATGTGATGATAGTGGATGGACTTCTTCTCTCTGCCATTCAGCTGGCACAATAAATCGCACTGGCGATCGTATGTCCTTATTTGGTGCTGTACAATCGGAGATGAAACATGAGAACACAAAAAACGTGTATTGCAATTATGTACTCATAATCAGATCGACTTCCTGAATGAACATGCCTGGAGGCAGAAGGTATCATCCCTTTTAACATCCTTTTACCTCATCTATGCCATCCCATCTAAATCACAAAACATAGCCTCCACCCCCGACGACAACCCAATCTCTGACTCCTCTCCCTTCTTCGAGCTCCACACACCACCAAAGCACTTCCCTGGCTTTATCAGGCTGGCCACTTTCCTCATACGCTCGAGCGAGAGCAAACCACGCTTCGCTATAGTTCCATCCTGTGCCTAATTTCGTGAGGGCGGTAAGAAGACCATAAGCACGGTCTCGGGCTGCCAATCTGTCCAAGAGCGAGGTCGAAGAGCCTTTGCAGTTGGGCTCGAGACCGGATGACTGAGACTCGGGGGTAGAAACAGGCTCTTGAGGGGTCTGTACTCCATTTACCCTGGGCTTTGTCGATGCCAGCCCAATTGGGCCGCGAGGAATAATAGGGAGAGATGAAGATGGTTTGATTGGAGGTGGTTGTGTGGTGAGCGGGGTTGTTGCTACTGAGGTGTTGACTGTTGAGGATGACGGAGTAGCAAGAGAGCTTGGTAAGATGAGGCTCGGGATCGAAGGCGGCGGGAGAAGTTCTTCCGTGTAAATGTCTAGCAAGATGTTTGAGAGGCCCACAATTGCGGAGGAATGGTTAGCAAAATGCGAGAGGGCGGATTCGAACTGCCCGAGAGCAGTGTATGGAGCCATTTCAGCGACTGCCAGATATCCGCGCTGCCAGAGATTTTAGCACAACGCCCTAGGAATTAGATTCGAATTACTGACCTCGGAAAACACATCACCCCATAACTCCGCAACACTTTTGCCGCCTCCCCATCCTGGATGGTCTATTGAAACATGCCCAGTGGTATCTCTTGAGATATCTTCCTCTAACTTCTTCACCAATTTATATGCTTCTTCAATGCCACCCTTCGCATCCTCGTAAAGAGATGCTCGGCGATAGAAACCACTCACAAGTAGCCACACCTTTACAAGGATAGCAATGCGTCGCCGCCGCTGTTGGTCTTTGGGGAAGCGAGTCGATGGATTTGTTGACGATGAATACGGAGATATGTGGGGCAATCGCGTGTCTTGTGCTAGGGTGACATTCTGATGAGCTGGCTTTAACGAAGGCTCCTTCTGAGCCATTTGCTGCGACTTAGGTGGTAGGGGTTTCGATCCAGGACGCGAGTTAGGTGAAGAATTTGTGATGGTTGGGTTTTTGGCGGAGTTAACGCCATCGTTCACCCATTGACCTCGGTTCGAGCTATCAGATGGCGGAGTAAAGGATTTCTCGCCATCTACTGCCGTGGGATTGTGACTCTCATGGTTCTTTGCTCCACTGCCACTACGCCTCCGACCTGTACTAGTGCTTCTTTCCCGGTTACTCCCAGAGCCTTTCTTTTTGGTTACACTGTCACTGCGCTTCTGCAACTTCTCGTGATGTTGCTGTTTCGCTGCTGTGCCATTTTCACTTGTTACTTGAATCGTGGGAGCCCGCGTACTGGCAATCGTTTGGGTAGTCTTGGGTCGGTCAACAAGCGTCCTTTCACTAGTAATCGAACTCGATACCGTCGGCTTCCGAACCGATCGAGCCGATCTTCCAAATATACTCCCTGTTATGCTCTTGATCGTGCCTGCCGAGCTCTTCGGCGGTACTGCTGAAGCTTTGTTTGTCGTAGAAGGAGTAGAATCTGTCTTGGGATCGACGAACAATCTTGTGTAGAGACTCAGGAGCTCATCACTTGCATTGACTGCAACCTCTGGCCCTTCCAGTACCTCGATAAGGGCTAGCTGCGTCATCTTTACTTCAAGGACGCTCTCTCTTTCGAAATCATCCATATCGTCAACCACTCCTCCCTGGCTTCTCCCAATCGATTTCTCGTTCAAATGATCGCTTCGATATACCCCATTGAGATCCGCTTCCCCAAATAAGTTTTTGGGGTCTTGGAATTGCTCAAACGCGCCTTCGCAAGATCTTGCTGCTATCAAAAAGTCTTGCCGTGCACTGAGCAGGAGTGCCATGAGATGCCACAATGGTATCAGCGATCGTTCTCTGGAGAAGTGTCCAGCATGTGGGCCCAACCCGGATGCGATTTTAGAGCGAGGAAGCAACCCAGATTTAACAACCTCGATTGCAGCAGCTAACTCTCTACGCTCAGCAAGGACTGTCCCCAATGCAAACAAAGTCTCGACATCATTTGTGCTTTCGTACTGGGGCATCAGTGCTTTACGAAAGCACTTGATGGCTCGTAGTTGTATATCTGATCTTGATGGAGCATCATATGTCAAACGCCCCCATTGGGCATGAGCAATACCGATGCAGCGCCAGGCCAGAGCGAAAACTCTCGGTGGGATTGTTGTTTCCACCTCTCTTGAGCTACCGTTCTCGAGAAGTCGGCCGTTTGCATTCCCATGAGCACTTGGATGATGCTTATCCAACCAATCTTCAAAAAACTGGCCGAGGTCTTTCGCCTTCGCAGCTCCTTGTCGAGATCCATATCGACACAAAGCTTTGATGCATTCAGATGCCGTTCTCAGGACAGTCTCGTCATCATCAAGACCATGTTCCTCTTCGCCAGTCTTTTCGAATCGCGCCTTGCCTTTTCCGACGATTTCCATGTACGTATCGAATGCTTTGAACGATAAATCAAACTCCGCCACGGCTAAATGGACTGTGAAGAGATGACGCAATATTCTCGTGGAATGGAACGTCTTAGTTGCTGCTCGATAAAGAATGTCCAAAACTCCCCTACTAACTGCCTCAGCTCCCCCTTCTCCCAGATCCTGCTCGCTCCAGCTACTGCCACAGAGGATCCGCCAATTTTGTATCACAAGATCCGCGAAAGTTTCAACCTCGTCACCTGCTTCATCGGCCTTTGGAAATTGCACCTCGGCCAACAAGAGAGTCTCATATCGACCTTCGACTCTTTTCAATTCAGCTCGTTGCTGGAGTCGGGTTGAGGTTTCAGCATACGCAGTCGCGAGGGATGTTGTGGGAAATGGCAAGCCTTGCTGTAATAGGTCCGAAAGTGTAATGTAGTATTCCTTCCATACTTGCCTTCGAGATACTTCGGCTTGAGGAGCGCGGCCACCACTGGGAGTCGACCCTTGAACCTCCCAGAACTTAGACCAAGCACGGAAGGCAGAAAGCGTTTCGGTCTCCAGGATGGATGTAATTTTTGACTTGATCGCACGGCTCGAGAGCATGCAGAACCCTGTCAAGTAAAGTTCTGTCCACGATCGAAGTGCCTTGGGCTGCTTTGCAGTCGCCGACACGCTCGTTAGTATTGGCAAGGCAGACTCGTAGCTTTCCAAGGCTTCGGCGACTGCTCCTGTCCGACCTTGAGCGCTTCCCTTGATATATGAGGCCTTCAACGCACACACTTTAGTCCATTCTGAAGACTCCTTGTTCGTGCCATCCAGTTGTGCAAAATCTTGCTCTACGTTCCTAGGGAGCCGCGACGCAGCTAACGATGGCTCACCCAGTTGCCAATGAATCCAGCCCAGACATACTTGCGCCTGAAATTCATCCTCGGCATACGTCTTCTCCTTCTCAATCGCTTCTAACAGCAAGGGGATATAACGAGAAATGCTCGGGTATTGCGAATAGGAAGTAGTAGCAGTCATCTCGGTTTGTGCGGTTTGACCGGCGCCGACAGTTGAAGCTCCAGCAGTTGCAGGGCGAGCTGTGGTCGGTCTGGTGTGTCCAACTTGGACGACGGTGAACTCGGATTCCGCCGTCAATGTGAGACCTGTACCATGCCATCAGTCACTACCGCTACTCCAACACCCCTTGAATAAAGCAAGCTCTATTCCACATGTGATTGTAGACGTACATGTTCGATGGGGCGCATGCTTCTTGATCTTCCTGACCAGCTCCGGCACTGCATCCCAATTCCCTTCACAGCGTGCCTCGTCCAACTGCTGGATGTATAGGGCTGCCTTCGATTGTTCCCGCTACGGCATGCAGTGTCAGTAGGCATTCCCCAGAGAGACCAAAGTCGAGAAAGGGCTTCACCCACGCTCATGGTTGGGACGTTGGGGACCCAAAATGATTTCAGGATCGCGCAAATCAGAGGGCATCATAGGTTAGCAGGCACACAGCTTCATGATGATAAAGGATCGAGGGGAATTGCTTCAGGATGTGAAAAATAACTTCTTTTAAAGATTACCGCTTCCGCGCAACATCAAAGCCAGATGGATCTCCATCGTCACTGTTCCCTGCTGGACACAATCCTTGGCGCGGCCTCAATCCAATGTGGGGCCGGTGCCGCGTGGTCCAATCACGTCCCTCAATGAACTACGCGAAGTTTTCCACACCTTTACTTCTAACTTTTTTCTTTGCCCTTGGGTTTGAATATCAAGACAGGCATGAGCGAGCCATCTCGACGGCAGCACGAATACGAGTCACGAGTTCATATCCCAATCCTCATGGTTGCGATACAGCCTGGAAGTTGCCCAGTTCAGAACCCTCACCAAATGAAGGCCGTATCCAAGCCCACACTACCAGTTTAAAATCTGTAGACTCCTCGAGAACGAGTGCTGAATTCCAATGTCTCTTCCACCAGAGCTCAGGGTTCTCTGCTTCCAGCTCTCTTCGACTCCAGCAACTGATCTCCCTCGGCTTACCCCAATCTTGTTACGCCATGTCTTGCGGTGCCAAATACCACTCTCGAGTTCCGCTGGAAACGGTGCTAAGGCTGACGCATCTGCTTCATCCGTGCTTATCCACAAGCTAAAAACTCAACTGTCGACATTGCTCAATGGCAAGAGCCCCGAGGGGAGGTTCACAGCTGTGGTCCTAATCAAAGCCGTTGTCGAAGTTGGAGGCTGGGAGATTTTGCAGGGTGCAGAATCATGGGTTCGAGGGCTGCTGTCCTTATTTGGGGTGAGTACATGTCAGCCTTCTTCCTCTGAACGTCAAATTAACAGCAAAATAGAAACCGGATTCTCCTGCAGCAAAGGAGTTGTGTATCATGGCACTTACTAAGATCTATTGCATGACCCAACCATATCAGACGCTGGTGAGAGAGATCACCACTCCGACCTTGCCGGCGTTTATCACCTCTTGTCTGAACTTAATTTCGCCGAAGTCATCAAGTAAGGCAGTAGACGTACCCTCATCGCTACGAGAAACCATCTTCCGATCTTTCTGCATGTTGCTCCCTCGTCACACTACCATTTATCGTCCATTTATTTCCCAGATACGTCAGGCCATTCGCCCGTTTCTCGCCCCAACTTCGTCCGACAACCAATTCGTGTCGCAGCTGCTCAAGGAGAGCGCGCAGCATCTCGCTGTTCTTCTTCACCGGACTGCACCTAAAAGCTCTGGCGGAGAAGAATGGGGTAAGGCAGTTCGTGGCCTCGTCCAAACTGTGCACGAGACCGCCGATCACGTTTTTCGAGCTGTGATCGAGGATTGGGAGTCTACTGCTTCTTACAGCGGCAGAGCTGTAGACGTTAATCAACCTTTGCATGGAGGTGGGAACGCTGCTGAAGACTTGTTGCCGTGGACGGGAATTCATTCTGGTGTCGAACGTATTACTGGCTTGCTTGAACTGTTAACAGAGTACTTCAAGAGTGAAACATCTACATCTGTTGCTATTCCTCTTGGGTCTGTTTTCGATATGGTCACCAGAATGCTCTCCATTGCTGTTCCCCTATTGTCTGCGGAATCTTCCAATGGTCATGGCACTGCACGACTACATCCTGCTATCGATCGTGACGAGAGAGATGGTTTATGGAGCGGCATGCCTCAAATATACGTTGCCGCTCTCCAGGTCATCAACACAATCGCTGAGAGAATAGAAGAAGCCTTTTTGTCGATCTCACAAGGCAGTCTCGACCAGCTGGCTTGGGTATTCCCCTTTGGCAAGCACAGTCCAGATTTTCGCTTAAATGCCTACAAGCTTACTGCCAAAACCTTATTCTACGTCGGCCAAAGCTTCGACAGAGCTCAGGTTGGAAGACTATCTGGAATTATTCGGTCATGCTGCAGGGATCTTCAAATTGTTGATCCAGTCCTCAGCAGTCTCGGGGCCGTTGACGACCCTGGAAGGAAAGGAAATGGTCGGCTAGAAGGTTCGAATCACAATGCCGATACTTTTCTTCGGACTACGATAGCGGTGCCGTTGAAGGAAACGGCGAAGCCTCCTGTTGTTTCAGAAGCGGGCGAGCTCCTGCCGCTGCTTCTATCGCACATACCGCAGCAATGTCTGGACCTATCTCTACGCTCTCTGGTCGAGCGAACTGCTGTCCTGACTCACAACAAAGGTGCAATGCTAGCAAGCATCTTGAATCCTTTTGTTGGAAAGAACGGGAAGGCGATGACGAGCATTCTGCCTCATTTAACCCGGGAGTTTGGTAATGACGATATGGTAGAGATTTTGCTTCGGCCACGCCTGCCGCTCCTTCCCTCCGCGAGTACGCGATCGTCCAACGAGGGAAGAGTGAAGGAAGACTCTGAAGATGAAGATATGGATATTCATACGGAACCTGGATCAACAGAAGAAAACATGCCTCTTGCTACCACTTTACTTCAAGATGCCGCCACTGCGCGTCCAGGAGTTGGTCCTCCTACGGACACGCCTGATTCCAAACACCCTCTTCCAAACTTTGCTGGCTTTGGATCTCATGAAGGGTCCTTGCCTATGCCCTTATCGATGCCAATTTCAGCTCCAATCCCGAAGACAAACTCTGCACCAGATTATTTGGCTTCTAAAAATGATCACGCGGACATCAATATGGACCAAGATGAGGAGTCTTCTGGGAACGAAAGTGTGCATCTCACGATGCAATTGGATACCGATTCCGACAGCGATGAATGAAAATCTAGAGCGCTCTTCCCCGCATTCTGAGAACTCGACCTTGTAAGAAGTCTGGTCCACTTCCCCCATAGCTTCAAGCCTAGAAAGTTCTTCACCTGTAGCTCCCTCACAAGAGTTAAAAATAGCAATCATGAAGTCTGGTAAGCCATCGTGAGGCTCTTTCTTAGCTGTCTTCTCAAGTATATCATGTCCGCCCCACTTTTCTATTCTTCCTCTTCCTGCCTTCATACCTACATCAAACTTTCAGACAACACCTCAGCTTGTATCTCCACCAAAACCGATCGAGTTTCACTGACAATTCATTCTCCACATCCTAATTCTTATCTCGTCTTCACATCGACGGAAAATCAGCTTTGCACCTCAACAGTCCAGATTCCTCAATCACCTCAAACAGTAAGTAACCACCCTCCCCGGTGCTCTTTCCTCGCGCGCATTGCTTGCATTGTAAGTCGTCATAAGACATCACCATGCTCCAGTGGAGCCAAGTGATTTCGAGCGTTCATCGCACTGTACCTGTCTTGCTCAACAGCAATCTGCAATGCAGAACAGCTGCTCTTAAGTGATGAATGCAAGTTATTTTCGCACTTGAGCACCTATTCAGTGTAATGGTTACTTGGGCTGTGCAGCAAATGCGTTTGCAGGGTATTCGAGCATCGTTTGCGACCAAATTTCATTGCAATTTTTCGAATTCAAACGTGGTTGCGAAACGGGCCTGGTCTCCTCGTGCTTTCACCAGCAAAAACAGTCTGCGTGCGGCTTGACCCTGGTGAGAGCACGGGTTAGGGCGCGCACTCAGAATTTCGGAAATTTTGCTCTGACTTCATTGATGCCCTGCCTGGATCCGTAGTCGAAACTCTATTTTCACGTGATTCGGGAAAAGGGGCATCACGTGAACACCAAGTGACTTCTGTCACGTGCATTTAGACCTGGACTAGCACCTCCAAGTCGGGCTAGCTTATCCGTGGAGATGATCAGAGTATCGCAGGGCTTCGTTGGGAATAGCTTCAGCTGTCTTTGTCCTTGTCGTTGTCGTTGATGATCTTGTTGTCGTCGACCTCGCTGTTATTGACCTCGCCGTCGTTCTCATCGCTTCGCCTCATGATCTCTAGTCGCCGCTCCTCGTTATCCCGATCTATTCTAGTCTCCCTGCAGTCGATATCAAAATTCGATGTGCAACAGACGTCCTTGAATTCAAACTGCCCAATCAAAGGCTGTAGTTGTCAGCCGGACGATACCTACTGCTCAGGCGCCTCCTTTTCCCCCTTCTCCACCGTCTCCGAAGCCGTTGGCAGTTCACATTGAAATGCGATATGCAACAAAAGGTTTTTGAATTGCTTTAGCCAATAGGATCCACAATTTGTACCGGACCCTTCCTTTTCTTGTCTCGGTGCCAGGACTTTTGTTCGCCTTCAATCATGATCTTCGACCTCAGCTTGGATCCTCATTTTCTCGGGACATGAAGTTTCAGAGCAACGATGTTTCAGAAGTACTGGTATTATGGGAAGGCAGTTTTGTGCCGAGCTTACCTTGTTGCTAAACTTCTTATCTTGATATTTTGAAGCGAAATGGAGAATGGAGAATTATATGATTTCCGAGGTGATTGCGGTATGGTGATAAACCGCTGTCGAGTTGGCTCATGGTTGTCAAACACTTTCCTATTAAATACAAAGGTACCTCGTATTCTTGCCGTTGTAGTCTTCTCAACATATATTCCTTTCTTTAAAGATCCAATTCGAGTTCTGATCGATCAATGATAAATTTTATCCTAAACGTTGCGAATTTACGAACTCTCATCGTCGTCACCGTGGTTCAAACTTAAGGAGTTTAACCGATCCTTTACTTCCTTCCATCTCTTTTCTGATTTCGGGGTGTGAAATCAATTTTTCTATGAACATTTGTTAACATGCTTGATGTAGATAATCTTTCACGATGCAACGAACTGCTGCGCCCAAAGTCACTGGACAGGGCCGTCGACCTCCCATGGCCAATGAAATGATGAAGCAAGACACCAACCAAACTTTCCATCAGTGGGCCAACATCTACCCTGCAACAACAATTGAAGTCCTCCGACCGATCACCGAAGGACCAGAGAGGGGAACCAACGCCATCACCAACGCACTTACACTTCAAGAGTTCGAAGACGTGCTCTCCCAATACTTCGGCAAGCAACACAAAATCAAAGATGCCGACAAGATCTTCCCAAGGCAATCCCGAATCGACCACATCACAGCTGAAAAACAAAACGAGGGCACGACCAACAAACCAGCAGGCTATGACAACAGTCCAACCAACGCCGGGTGGAAATTTTACGTCAAGAAATACTTCCAATGCCCAAACCAAAACCTTCGAATGGATAGCGGACTCCTTCAACTAGCGAATCATCTCTATACACCAATGCCGGACCCGGAGCAGAGATTCGTGGAGAACATGTGGAATCGATACATGCCTTCCGCGGAGCATCGACAAGCACCAATCACTTCAGTGGAGCAATCATATATCCACTACATTCAGGCACACACCCATATCTCAACGGACAAAAACGGAGACGATATCTACCGCCACCGTGGACGAGACGAGACCTTCGATTTCCTGAAATATGGCATCTCATCCAGTTTCCCCAAGGCTCTCATCTCCGAGCTCAACGCGAACTGTCCTTCCTGCAAAAAGAAATTCAATGATCATCGTAAAGTCGGCTTAAAGCGAGAGAGAGAGCGAATTATCCATGGACTTAGTCGATCATCCAGAAAACGGCGATTTGAGAAGTCCAGGGATGAACAACAAACCCAACCAGGTGTTAAGATCGGCGAGAACAATACTCCTCCTCAACGAGCTCCAGCACCAGCCAGCGTTCCAACTCCCTTCCAACCGCAGAACATGGGCTTTTGGCTGAACGACGTCAACCAACTACCAAATAATTCTATTTTCGATCCCAACCTGCAGATGAACGTTCCGGTTGCCGACTACCATCAAATCGATAATCCATTTAACAACAACAACTCGCAGTTGGGCGACCCTTTCTTGAGCGGCATCTACGCATCACATGAATACGATGAGACGTTTGCTCCTCAGCAGAACAACTTCCAAGCCGGCCAGGAGAACGTCGACTATTACGAGATTAATGCATCTGGACCACCACTAGACCAACAACTGTACGACAACCTTATGGGCGGCGGGGCGCTTCAGGGACAGGGCTTCAACCCGCAACAAAACAACGACGAGGATGTCCTCATGAACGCCCTGGTCGGCTACAACCAACAACACGACTTCCCGGTTGGCTACCACCCACCACAAAGCAATGTCCAGGATGTCCCCAACTCACAAAACAACAACCTTTTGAGTAACCTCATGAACATGCAACCCAACTCTCAACCCCACCTCGGTGCCTGGTGGGCATGGTCTGGCTTTCCCGGCCTTGAATGGATCTTAACGTTCCCCCCCGAATGCATGTACTCTGCAACCTGGCGGTCCGAACCCATTTGGAAGGACCTCTCGAACAATATCACGTTCGGCATTGAGGAAAACCGGATACCCGCGGAAGTACGCAATATTGTTACTGAACCTGGAGTTCCTCATGTCGGAGGCCCCGGTCAAGCCAACATTCAACCTAATGCCTATCCAGAACTCAACCCCATTGACCCACAACTCTCAGAACAACCGGAGCAGTACAACCCACTCGGACACGGATCTCTCAACATTGACGACCTCTTCGACGAACTGGACAAGGAGCCAACACCGGAGCCAACACCGGAGCCAACACCGGGCCCCTGGGCGTGGAACGGCGGATATAAACCACAAGGCGCCAGAATTGGAGTTTTGGCCTTGCCTACTAACCCTCAAGGTGCCAATTCCGGATAGAAAGGAGGGAAATTGGTAGGGCGGGCGGGAGAAGATGACGAGATGAGTACCAACCACTTACTACTAAGTTATGAGCCTTCACGAGTTACGATCATGATCTCTATAACGACGAGAAGAGAATGCCGCCTCAACACTTCCATCACGATTTCGACGCCGTCAAGAATATAATGCCGATTCAAGACTTTCACCACGATCACCATCCAGAAATCCAATGAACGACCTTCCGATCGATGGCCTGCCATCAAGACGAGAACGTTTATACGAAGTTGAACAAAACCAGCACGGGACACAAAAGCAATTCTCCTGTCTTCCACAAGGAGGTATATTGGTCTCATTGACCAAGAGGTAACCTGACCCCAAGAGGAATCACTCACTCTGTAGTTGAAGCCATTCGCACCAACACCGGCGCGGACAGATGATCATCCTCAAAACCTCAACCACAAGCACCATCCGATAATCTCCTTACCAACAAACCCAAGCACGGTCGACAACCCAGCCTCCTCCAATACACCTCGACATCATCGCTACCAGTGCGCCTTATCCATCAAAACCAACGAACCAGAGACATCAGGATCAAACAACACCCACACCTTCTTGTTATCCCACACCAAAACAAATTATTGATATAGGTTATGAGCCAAAACCCCAACCCCCCCCAAAAAACTTAAAAACTTAAAAAACACAAAAAAAAAATGAAAATTCCCCTCTTTAAAAAAACACATACAAAAAAAAAGGGTTTACAGTGGAGGATTCCAAAGAGCTGGAGAGCTGATACTCGTCTTTTGCTTTGTCCTTGTTGCATTGTGCTTTTGGGGTTTAGGAAAGGGGATGGGATGCTTGGAAGATTGCAAGATCGGAATATTGGAGGAAAGTCGAGTATTGGGCTATTATTGGGAATTGTTTTGGGAGGATTCGAGTGTTGGGAACATTAGAAAATAGAATGGAGATTCGTTTTATTTCATTTTGTGTACTTGACACGTGAAAAATCTTATCGCCACCAAGACCAAGACCTCACCACGATGTTCTGTTGAATCCAGCAGGTTGGGTATTGAACTTCTTCTCTTACTTGATCATTCCCCTTCGGCCAGAAGCGATGGTATTTATTGGGTCCGAGAACAGCTCGTAGCCAACAGAGGCAGCGCCCCTTTTCAATGCCACAGTTTCATCTCGTGTTCGCCAAAAGCGCAAAAGCCTCAATCCCAGCCAGGAACGGACCTCGATTGAGCTTCCTTACCCCTGAGCCACCAGCGATCGCCTTCTCCACCTCGCCCATCTCCACGAATCACCAGCGCGAAAACATTCCGCCTCGTGCATACCTTTAGCCACGCGGTTCCTCCGCAGCACCAGCACGAGGTCTATGTTGATATGGCGCGTGTCTGGGCGGAGAGCTTTGAGGATGGCCTCGAAGTGTGGTCTCTGCGCCATGACAGCAAGTGCTTTCTAACATGCGATAGCTTCTGCTGGCTTGCTTCCGCTTTGATTATTTAGAGCTCGGCGAAATGTCAGTCGGGCCAATGCGCAATACTTCGTCCCATAAGTATAGGACATGGAGAACCCCCTCCTTGACGATTTTTTTTTTGCAGAAGCTATACATTCTTTACTTTAATTAACATCAAGGTGCTTTGCTGCTCTCTTGCAATCGCTCTTTTTAATCGTTGCTCATTCCAGTCATTCGTTATTGTCTTGACATTTATTTATTTCAGCATCACCATGCGTACCAGTCTTGTTATGCTGGGCTTTGCCCGTGCTGCCATGAGCTTAACCCTCCCTGTTGAAGATGATGGACTGTATAATTTTCTCTCGAAGCGCGCTGTCAGTCCTGACAATACCTGCGGAAATGTTTACGCTGGCGCCAACGGGGGCTATTTTTGCGATGCTACTCTTAACAGTGGAGGATGTTGTTCACAATATGGTACGTGTGAGTCCCTAGGAACAAATTTTCTGTTTTCATTGTCTCGTTATGCCTTCATAATCATTAAGCGGTGCTTTATCTCCAGAATTCCTCCATTCTTGGATAATGCTGACTCGAGAATAAAGGATACTGTGGAAATACAACAGGCTATTGCGGTGCAAATTGTCAATCTGCATTTGGGACTTGCAGCCCAAGTACTGCTCCAGGTGGAACTTGCGGTCCGAACAATGGAGGGGCGATTTGCTCAGACAATCAATGCTGTAGTAGTAGGTGTATTCCTCTGTGCACACAATTTCTGGTGCCAATCTTCTCGTTTCCGAGGTAATGCTAATTCTCAGCATCAGTGTCTGGCTTTTGCGGAACCACTCAAGATTATTGTGCAGATCCTGGGAGTTGCATGCTAGGATATGGTCGTTGCGACTCTGATGCCACTCCTGCTGGCCCTTCAACCCAAAATGCGCCTCGTCCTTTGAAGGGCCCAATCACCTACACCGGCGATATTTATGATTGTGTTGAGAACAACGTCGTTGCATTGTCATATGATGATGGGCCATACAACTACACAGCACAACTTCTCGACTTGCTCAAGATATACAATTTCCACGCGACTTTCTTCATCACTGGCAACAACAACGGCAAGGGAGGAATCGACCTCACTGCACCGTATCCTAACTTGATCAAGCGTATGATTGCCGAGGGCCACCAAGTTGCCTCTCACACCTGGTCCCATTATTCCCTCTCAAACATCACTCACGATCTCCGAATTTCACAGATGGTCAAGAACGAAATGGCATTTAATAATATTATCGGGATGTGGCCCACCTACATGCGACCTCCATACTCCGACTGCACGGAAGCATCCGGCTGCTGGGCCGACATGCAATCCCTTGGCTACCACAGAGTATACTTTGACCTCGATACACAGGACTATCTCAACCCTTCTCCAAATCAAATACAAAACTCAAAGAGCATCGTCCAGGAGGCATTAGCAGCTCAAGGCGTGACAGATTACCTTTCCATCCAACACGATATTGTCCAACAATCAGTGGCCAACCTTTCTACTTATTACTTTGATCTCATTCAACAGAAGGGATGGAAAGGAGTTACAGTCGGTGAATGTCTCGGTGACAGTGACCGCTCCAACTGGTACCGCAGCTTCAACGAATCGACTTCTACCACCTCTTCAGTCCTTCCATCCTCAGCCCGCACATCCTCCTCAACATCCATCTCAGGTTCTATTGCGACATCCACTCACACCACATCCACCATTCCTGTCTCTACCTCCGAAATCCCCACCACAACTAGCAAGCCCTCAACTCCAACCCCGACGCCAACACCCACCTGCGAGGCTTCCAACGGCAACTGGTGCGGAAAAGTCGGCACTTTCACCAACAAGCTCGGCTGTCTCAAAGCACAGAGCGACTGTTTTGCAGGAACCATGAAGTGTGTGGCAGCGAGATGGTCGAATTTGAGTGCGTGTACGAAGTGGAATGGGATTTGTTTGAAGTTAGTGGGGTATTGTGCGAAGTGTGGGTTCGGGGCGTGTGATAATAAGGCGTTTGGTTATTAATGGAGGGTTTGGAGGGAAGGATTTTGTATGTTATCAATACCGTGGTATATAGTATAATGTCTAGATGACTACTAGTTATACATTGCACTTATCTGCAGTTAACTCTAACAGGGGGTAGGAAACAGATTTGGGAGTTGGAAGTGAGGAGTATCACGGGCATCATTTCATCTCATATCGTTGAGTGGAATCCATTTCTCAGCACAAATAAACCAACTTTCCTAGCTCGCAAGGGTGAGATCTTCTTAGGGACAAACTGAGCAGATATCGGTGAAGCCTGGCTTTGAATGAGGGCGTGACCACGTGACCACACCGAGTACAATTCGAAACTTTCGAGTTCAACCTTTCCTTTCCTTCTCACCATCAATGGACCACATTTGCCCACCCACACACGTCCCTTGGAAGTCTTTCCAATGAGCCACACTGCCACTGGCATCCCACCGGCTTATGGATGGGTCCATGGCTTGTTAAACCGGCGGCTTTGCATCGATTCCTCCTTGCCCAGTGAGGCTCCATTCCTGGCGCCCTAGACGGGCACCGCCCCGTTGGCCCATCCACTGGAAGCACAAGGTCGTCGTGCCCCCGAGATCATTTCATTCAAGATTCTGGGGCTGTGAACATCCCGCTACTGCAGTCAGGTCTCCGAACGAGCGCAAAGTTTCGCCCAACTCCGCAAGGCTGAGATGCCCTGCATTGCTCTTAAGCTATGCTCGAAACGATACCCCGCAGAACCCGACATATGGTTGCACCACAAATGAGGACTCGGCCACGTCAGAGTACATGGGCAACTTCGAGGCCGCCTAGTGGGACGCGCTTGATGTTGTGACTGTTCCCCAGCCGTTGAGAGATTGAGCCTCTCGCTGCTCAATGGGTGTTCGTGGCCACCTTCAGGCAGCCAATGCGGTCCGTACTCCACGCTATATCAAACCTTACAGGTTAATTCGCCCTGATGTGCACCGCCTCTGCTGCAAGTAGTCACTTGCTAAACTCCGTGCATATCCAGTCACTGTGGTTTCCTCTCCCAAGCGAGTAATCCAATGTGCTCCCCATGTTGCCCAATGTTGCACCAGATGCAAGACTAGCGCTCCTCCACCTCCACAACCCAGATATTTTTTTCTGGAGCCTCATATGATTTTTTTCCATTCCATCTATGGCTCTACACACCTCAATGTTTCATCGATGGAGGTCACCGAGTCACAATTAACCATTGCGCTCCACGAAGCATTCCAGTGCTATCTAGCCTTCCTATCCCATAGCCAAAAGCTTCGGGAGTCGAAACTACCCCGCCAAGGCAAGGGTGTTGAGACCACAGCAGACCTCTCTACTCAGCAGTACTATCAATCCCGAATAGCTGGAATTGAAGCTTGTCTACCTTATGCAGGGAAGCTTGCGAGGAGAGTGGAGAGATGGACCAACGACCCACCGGAGGAAGACTGCGATGAAGGTTTCGCTGTTGAGCCGGAGGTGGAGACCTTTGCTGCCTTACCAGATGGGCACGACACTACGCCTTACATGGACTTCTTTACTGGGTCCTGGGTCCATCCTATTACACCTTTCTCTCCTGGTCCCTCGAACAGTATTGACGAGGCTAGCGCCAAGGAAATCCATTGCCAGCCTCCTGGTCAGGTAAGTTATAATCCATTCCCGTCTTGAAGAACATTTCACTGACTTATTCTTGACGGTAGCCGGAAAAGCGTCCCAAGACATACGTCAGCGAGGCAGACGAGAATGAGGATGATGAACCAGATATTAAAGGCAGAGGGCTGGAAGTCAATGCAGCGTCACGAACCAGCCTCGGCATGCACCCGAATGGACCGGTATCAGTGAAGAGCAAGTCTCCCGAGCAGTCCTGCTCCATGCCGTCTAGTATAGCCCCTAGCATCAGTCAGAAGACGCCGACCTCATCAAACTCTGCGAACGAAATCGATAACGAAAGTTCCGATGAAGAATCAGACGAGGAGGATGAAAGTTCTGAAGAATCTGACGATGAGGAAGAGGACTCAGAATCGGATGAGAGTCAAGACGAATCTGACGAAAGTGAAGGGGAAGATGACAAAGTTAGCGTCAACTCCGAAATGGCTAGAGCCTTCTACCTCCGAAAAACGCGAGACGTTAATGAATCCCAATACGCAAAACGAATCCCCACAACGGAGGGTAAACAAGCAGAAGAAGTGGATCGGGAATTAGCCCAAGCAAGAAAGCTGGCAGAACAATGGGCACGCGAAGATGAGGCTCGTCTCATAATGCAGAAGAAATACGCAGAGGGTCTGGAGCGGGAGGAGAGGGAGAGACAGGAACGAATCAAGAGGGATAGAGAGGCTGCACTAAAAGCTCGGAAGGAACAAGAGGAGTGGGAGCTTGCGGCCATCGCGCGAGAGACTGCAGCTATGAGGGCCGAGGAGCGTAGGCGAAGAGAAGAGGCTGAGGCTAAGCGAGTTGCGGAGGAGAGGAAGCGAAAAGAAGACGCTGAATCCAAGCGAATAGCCGAGGAGGAAAGGAGGTCGAGGATTGAGAGAGAGAAACGTTGGGCGGAGGAGATAAAACTGCGGAACGCGGAAGAAAGGAGAAAAAGAGAAGCAGAGGATGCTCAAAGACGCGAGAGGGATGCAGCGGAGGCCCAGAGGCGGCAAAGAGAGCGGGAGAGATTTGAGAGGACCATCGTGGTAGATTGTCTGGCTTGTATGGAGCCGGGGGAGAGACAGGATATGGCCCTCCTACCTTGTCGACACATCTATTGCAGGGAGTGTACAAAAGGTTCGCCACCTGACCCCAACATCCCTTCTCCATCACTGCCAAAGCTAATCTCACGAACAGGAGCCTTCAAGGCAGCCTACAAATCCCGCACCCCCTTCAGATGCTGCGGCATCCCCGTCTCTACCAAACTCGCCCCGATCCCCCAATTCCTCTCCCCATCATTCACCCACAAATACAACTCTCTCCTCCTCGAGCTCTCCACCCCGCACCCAAAATACTGCTCTTTACCCACCTGCTCACGCTTCCTCCCACCCAACCTCTACCATACCCCCTCAATAACGTGCCCGAAATGCAGAACTCGAACCTGCTCCCTCTGCACCAAAGCCGAACACCCAGGAGTGTGCAAGCAAGACAGAGACGGGATAAGAGTCGAGAAGCTCGCGAAGAGGAAGGGGTGGAAGAAATGTCCGGGGTGTAGTCAGGTGGTGGAGAGGACGGAGGGGTGTCTGCACATCACGTGTCGGTGCGGGAGTGAGTGGTGCTATAATTGTTTGAGAGATTGGGGTGATTGTGAGAGTTCGTGTGGTAGAGGGTGAGCGATCCTTACTTGGCATTCCTCAGGGGGTAAGCGTTAACGAACGTCTTTGCAGTGGCGTGATGGGACAAGGTGTTGATAGAGGCGAGGGAGGCGCCAATGGTGGGGCGGCAAGGGTGATCCCACTGGTTGCTACGGCGGTGTTGATGGCTATGTTTCGTGAACGTTAGGATACTGGCAATGATCTCTTTCCTGTTGGGTTATTTTACTTTAGCGATGGCGCTGTTGGATTTCCGTCGTGAGTGTTTTTAGCCTGGTGTTTGGGTCTTGTCATTTTGCATGAGAGCATGAGGTTAAGATGGCAGTGCAAACTATCACACATGATACGCGACGAGAATGAGAAACGAATAACGATTGAATGGCACTTGGGTTGAATCATATGCATTGAATTCGGTGCGCCGCAGAGCTCAGTCCTATCTACCACCGAGTCCTCGTTCCAACGCTCAAATCAAGTTCGCGCACAGTACAGACCATCCATTCGTTCGCCATCACCAGTGCTGCTCCAAAAATCGCTTCCCTTCGAACCGAAGCAAATCAAAGATGGGGAAAACGTATGCGTGAATGCCGGGTGTATTCCCATCTAGTTGCTTTACGACTCGAGATACGGATATACCAAACCACCTCTCTTATGCACCCGCCAGAAATGCTTCAGCTCAATGATAACCATTCATCTTCACACCTGCTGTCGCTCCCCTCTGCGGACTCCTTCCGTTCGGCAGATCCGCCAACGCAGCTGATTCTTCTGGCTCGTTTGGATCGCTGATGAGTCCATCCATAAAACTGATATAGTCGTATTGCGGCATGCCTCTATCCTGCTGCAGATCCGGCCCCTTGTGGAGCGGCACAACTTTGATAAGCTTGTCGATAACCTCGTCAGGCACAAGAGAATGTCGAAGGTCCATTTCGGTGACATATGGTTTACCATCTGCTACTTCACGGAAACTTTGGAAGACTTGCTCAGCTGTGTTCTGGTCCTCGGTAACATCCACCATGAAGCGGATGAATTGTTCAAAGGTGACATAATCTTTGCCGTTTGAGGTGTCGAGGAAGTATTCGTGCATTTCGTCTTCGCTAAATACGAGGCCGAGAGATGCGAGCGCGGCACTAAACTCGAGTTCTTGCAGGCTGTTTGTTACGTCGCGATCGAAGTGTCGGAAAACACTTTCGAATTCTTCGAGTTGGATTGGTGTAAGGTTTGTCATGTTACGGGCTACAACTTGGTTATCGAGGAAGGCAAGCTTTTTGGAGACGGAGTTCTTGACAAGACCAAGCTCGTAGGATAATTCGTCATATGTATAGGTTGTGAAGTCATTCTCTTCGATGTTGGCTTCCTCGCACTTCCGGTCGATATCTGCGATCTTCTCCAGGTATTGGTTCATAGGCGCTAAGCTTTCGTTTAAACGTCGGACGTGTGTCAACTGATCCTCGACATCGCCTTCCAGCCCAGAAATAGCTAATTGCATGGTATTGAGAGCGAGTGCGAAATCGTTGGCTTTATCGGCAAAGGACCTTCGCAGTGCATTCTTGATGCTAGAAAGGTCAGTAAACAGGATTGTGGTGGCAAAGGTTGGAACCTACTCTCTAATTGTTTCATTGATAAGTTGACCTCTTGCAATCTCCGCTTTTACCAATTTCGCCCATTCCTCGTCAAGAACGCTCAGTCTCAATTCTGCCGGAGGTTCGTAGGCTCGCAGCCGGTATGTGCTCAGCTTCGTCTTGATGTTGCCCAGTAGCGCTGCAAGGTCGCTCTTCTCTGCAACCCATTCTCTCTTCTTGCCCCTCTTGTAGGCACTGAACTCTGTGGCCTGCTTCTTGGCATCCACGTACGAGCCTTCGAATTTCGATTCCTGCCACCTCACGCCTTGTTCCTTGATATTCTTTAACAGCTCCCTCATTCTCCTCTCATACGCACTCTCCATCTCCCAAGCACCCTGCATATTGTTGACGAACTTCTCCACCCGTCGTCCGGCGTTCTCAACTTTCTCCATCTGCGAGAAGGCGTGGAACCAGTAAGCAATATATGTCATCAAACTTCTCTCATCAGGCTTCGCGACGTCACACACATCCTCCACATCCAGCAGAGCCGGGATTCCTATCTCCTTAGTCGCAATGTCAAAAGCCAATTGCATGTTCCCTCGGTGGTCGCCCTTGTCCAGTGCATCGTAGTCAATCAAGTCCGGTCGATGGATATCCAATAAAGCACAGAAAGCAAGCCCGTCGTTCCAGCTGTCCGTGAAATTTCTTACGTCAACCTCATCGTAGCAAGCTGTCTTCCTCTGACACCAGAGGAGCAGACCCTCCTTAGCAGTCATGCCCTCTTCATTAATATCCGAGATCGTGAATCGTAGAATCAGTGTCCAGATGAGACCAAGAATGATCTTTCGATTGCCGTCGACAACATCTTCGGCACCAATGTTGGTCATCTGAATGCCTCTTGACTTAATAAAGTCCAAGGATAGATTCGCATTCTCGAATCGCTGTACTCGTAATTTCGGCTTCGCCGCGTACCGTCCAAGGGATTCGTTCGACAGGCACTCGAGGAGATGGATGAGGACGATCTGTGACGGGAGATGTTAGGATGTGAACTGCGACTGATTCCCTAGTATACTTACTCCATCGCTAAGGTCCTTCACCAGGTCTACAACGACCAATTCCCTTGGTTCGATTTTCGTGTTCAACCTGTTCACAAAGTCAATGCTGTCCCTAATTACCACCTCAGCAAACCGTACCATTTCGTGAAGGTCTTCTGCTGGACCGTGATCCACTTCTGCTGCTCCGCAAACGCCATCTTCGCCAAGGCTTGCTCATGCGGCGGTTCAATGGCCTTCAATCCGTGATCTGCTGGTAGACTACTTGTCTTCGTCCGGAAACCCCTTGGCCGCTTCCTCCCAAGTGGATCGTCTGTTGGGTTCGAGTCGCTGCGTTGCACACGGTTTGTGAATTGCTTCGATCGAGTTGCTTCTCTCTGCAAGGATGAGCGATCGCGACGCACTCTGATGCTATTTGCAGGGGATGGCGGTAGGGTTAAGGAGGCGGATGTCGAGTCGAGGTTGTTTACTCCTGCGTCACTGTCGGCACTTCCCTCGCTGGGGCAACCGCTCATTAGCGGCGAGCGGGGTGGGGTGTGCGGTTGGCCATAAGCGACGGTGGCTGGTGCAGCAGCAGCCCCTGAAAAAATCTCGGCCATCGTCTTTTCGCAGCTTGCAACTTCAAGAAAATCCAATATCTTCTCTCAGCCGTCGTTCTTCTCGAATGCTTTTAATGGGATGGCTCGAGGGCTATTTAAGAGGCAGATCCCCCATCCGCAGCGGAGGGATAAAGCTTGTAGGCTATGCATTTGCATAATTTTAAGCTCTGAAACTCCGTTTCCACAGCCTCCCTTCCTCCAGTCAGCGTCGCGAACAGCTCTGTACTCTATTCGGAGTCGTCGCAAGTGTATCACAACATCCATGTTCATAACGAATCGCCTCTTATGCGTGCCATCCTCAAGTCACGTTGATCTTTCTGGGGCCGAATGGGGGGTTTCTTCCCCGCTGGTGAAATTGCCAGGTTCGCAGCATAGTATTTCATCACCTACTGCTTGTGTGCACATGATACAAGTGGCGTATTCATTTTCCAGATTTTTGTACGATCAATCTCCTGTTACTGCTGTTGCTGCAAATACCCAAGATCACTATGTTTGAAGTCAGACGAGGCCTCGAACTGGTCGAGAGGGTTTTTGCATGAATTTCAAGCGTTTTGAAACGTTCATCCACTGTCATCCCAACAATACCTTTCGTGGAGCACAGCTTTCGACGACTCGCGCTGCCCCAAACTTCTCCCAAGCGGTGTAATTGTTCCGAGTGGCTGTTCTTCGAGGGCCCCTGCCTGTCCGATGTCTGCGTTACAGTTAAAGTTCCAGTAACTCTTCGAAACTCAATTGTTTCTGACCACAAAGTTGGAAGTCTCAAGACTCATTGTCGTGTGAGGTTATTGCAAAGGCGTACCTTTCGTTGTAAGATGCTTCTAGTCGGAGTTATCATTGTGCTGAATGTCCCAAGTCAATCATAGGGATTCTAGAATACTTGCCTGACAAGACTTCCCATCCGAGTCAAATATGCTTTCTCCCCAAGATTCCAACAAATCTTCCATTCGTTCCTTCTTCTCTCGTCCACAGGGGCGAGGCAGATCCACGACACACGCTCCTTCCATCGAAAAGTTCCTAGATCGAACTTTCTTTATACATGTCACGCGATCGAGCCAGCCCTTCAGTAGGCAAGAGTCTTGCGTCAACCTTCTACTACGAACACCTATTCTGGAGGATACCGATTCCAGATTATCTTCATGGACTCTCGACATTCTCCTCATCCATCTGAAGATGCCATCGGACAGCAGCATACAGGCGTTCCAAAGACCGGCTATGAATTTTCCTTGCCAATCCGAGGCGTTGGTATCTCTAGACCCAAATTAGGAGTGAAGCCGTACAGGAGTACCCAGATCGGGATTGGGAGGGGACTGAGTCAGAAGTGTGCAGAGGAGCGGATTAAGAGTATTAAGGATGTTCCTGAGATGGCGGGGCGGCTAAGGGAGCTTGTTGAAAATGCGAAGGGGGGAGGGGAAGGAGGAGATGAGTGAGTGTGGAGGAATTAGTAGAAAGAGGAACCATGCCTGTGGAGAGGGTGCATTAGGTGCTGGAGGAGTTGAGGAGGGTGTTGAAAGATGGATGAACGATGATTGCTTGGGGGTTCTTGTGAAGCGGTATGGCTTGTCGGGATGAGAAGGGAAAAACGTCAGTGAAATGGGCTGATGCCAAACGAACCTCTCCGTCCTATTTCCACGATAAGTATGGAACGCCAGAAGCACGAACGAAAAATGAAAACAAGCAGAAAAAAGGAGGAACCCCCCCACCCCTCCTCTTTCCCGGAAGGAGTTAAAGACACGCATCTCCTATGATCCCTAGTGCCCTTTCCAGCGTTAAGATATCAGCATCCAATTCCTTTCGTACATCGCGAAAGTTTTGAAGCTTCACCCTAAGTTCCTCCTTCCCAGTCGTGGGGTTGCTTGGCGAGCAGTCTGTCATGGTCGTTTCTTTAGACATTTCGTCTCCAGCTCCATCAGATCCAAAGTCTTGTACATCTTTGCTCGACTCGCGATGAGTTTGAAATGGGGCTAGTAGGGCTGTGGTAGGTTGTTGATGGCATCGTTTTTGGTGTTCGAAGAGATTGTATTTCCGTGGAAATCCTTTCTGATGACGTTTGCAAGAGCGAACCGGGCAAAGATAAAGTATGGGTCTGTTCATGAGATGAACTTCCTTTTCATGTCGTCGTAAGCTACCCTTGTCCCCGAAGTCTCGATTATTACATTGCGGCTCTTTACAAATGTACGGCCGACTGTGCTTGTCCACGTGTCTCCTGTCGTATGTGAGCCTGTAATCTTGAGGAATAGGAGGTATTGAATTGGCAAGAGCTCCTTACTGTAGAGCTGACTTGGTCGGAAAGGTCCTCCGATCTAGACAGCCTGGGAATTGGCACTGCAGTGGAGAGTCCCCTGCAATTTTGTTGGCCTCACGCGCTGTGATTTTGTCAGACCAAATTTCAAAGACAAATACGATCCCCCATGCTCACCCGCCTCGTCTACGACCATGTCAAACCAGGTTGGATCAGGTTTGGGGCTTGGTGGGTTTTGATCTACTCAGCGTGTCAGTCAAAGAGAGGCTTGTTTGAAGGACATCTAAATCGAAACACCAGGCTGATAGTTCCCAAGGGCGACATGAGGAGGTGAGTTTTGAAGGAGGATCCACTTACTATATAAGACATCCTTTGGGTATACGCCCACGCTCGAGACTACGAGCAGAATAAATACTCATCTTTCTTGGGGAGAACATGCCAATGGCCGACTCACCGGCAATGGAGGAAGTGGTTTGAGGTGTCTGATTCTCCGTCGATTGGCCGGGATTATCAAGTGATGTCTGATTGTCCCAGTAGAATGGATTAATCCAGCCTACATTGGGGTCGTAAGCCTCACTGTTCAGAAAATCAGCATAAGGGAGTCGTTCCATGGTATCGATGGATGCAAAGAATCACCTTCTCCCGATACGGGGTACCGTCCAACTTTTAAGCACGGTTCAGCCCATATGGCCCGGCCGTCGATGACAGGAAGGGACTGCAATCTACTTACCGCGGCGGTGTTTGACCCCAACTCTGCGATTTATAGGCAGCATAAACTGCCGATTTCAATCCCGAGAAGCGAAATGTGACCCAAGGCAAAAAGAGCTGTGTCGCCTTGTTTTGGTAGGCCTCTTTTCCTGACTGCCTGGAACCCTCTGGCAGCTTGCGCCACAATTCGGCTCCAGCACTGTTTGTTGATAGGACCGTACCAGAATGAAAGTGGGACAAACTTTCTCGCCTGTTCTGCTGGGAAAAAGTAAAACGGAGCCACCCCCGGGTGTCCCAATCCTACGTAGGGACGGACGTTACTGTACAGTACTTATCCTTTTCGTAGGGTGCAGCAGAGATTTAGTAGGGTCCCTCGCCCTGCCCCATGCCCCCCTATTTCCCCTCTCCTACCCCTATTCTGAGATAGAGAGAGAGAGAGAGAGAGAGAAGAATTAAAGAGAGCAAGTATTTGAAGTAGCAATAGAGGCACAGGGAGAGGGGGCATAGTGTGTGGGCGTGGACGATTTTGGTAGGGTGAGCACGTCACGTGCCGAGTTAAAAGTTAAAAGGTCGAAGCTCGAAGCTCACTTGGACGAGTTAACGCTTACGGCTTTCCGTATTTGGACCCTTCTCAAAGCTTGTCGTGCCAGAAAATCGCTTGTTCGAGAAGGTCTCCTGAATAGTCACGTGAGTTGCAATACCGGCTCCCCTTATCCATAGGCAAATTGTCGATGCGGAGGCTCCTCTGCTCTCACCACGTCTCGTTTTTTTACGTCCGGGATTTGAATGTATAAAGAGAGATGGCTCCGAAGATATGCCCTCGAGAAACCTATTTCACGGTGGCGTTCCGTTCTATTTCTGGGACTACAGAGGAATACTATCACGGGAATTGTAGGCTTTCGAAGTGGCTACAAAAGTTCTTCATTTCAGGTAATAAGACCCAGTACAAAACGGACTTACACAGCTCACTTAGCAGACTGTAATTGCTCTCCGAATCGGGCTCGCGCTTAAATTGGGGAGTTCCTGATCACAACGAGAAATGCCGAGCAAAAAGTAGGCCGAAACCCAGGAGCATTCCCACATATGAACTAGTCAAATTCGAAAGCATTCGCCTAGGATAGCAAGCGTAACCCTCAATGCTTTGCGTACACCTACTCATATCATAATGACCCACAAGGATTTGTACATTCCGAAATCTTGAACTAAAGGCTGAGAATTTGAATGTATAAAATTTTGAGGGACATTTTAATAGCAGGCCTTGATGAATGTACTGTACTAGAACCTCTTTTGTGTTGATATTATCTGGAACTGCGCTGTACACAAAGCAATTACGACAGTTCTTATATCGGAAATATCCATCAAACATTATAATTTCCCTGCCCAAGCGCCACAGGAATACAAATCGCTCTGCCCTGTCCGCAAAGAAATTCCGGCAGACTCGTGACCTTCCCATTACTTTTAACCCTCGTCTCCAAAGCTGCAACAACCACACACACGCACCCAGCAAGCCAGAAAACTCCCGTAAAAATCTTGTACCAAGTAGCATGTATACACGGAATAATCGTTGAGGTCGCCTTGCCGGTAACCACGTAAAAAGTATGAATGCCGATCACCGCACTCGTGAGAACCAGGTACATGGAGTTGAATATCAACGTAGTCGTTGGCAGGTAAGGAAGAGAGGGAGCGTAGTGCCACCATAGATGTGTACAATCTGTTGCTGAAATGCCGAGAATGCCCCAGACGGTGACAAGCCAGAAGAATCGATAGATAATTCCTTTCCAGCAGTGAGGAGGAAGTAGGCGATCTTGGACTGTCATGTCGATTTGGCTCACGCTGTGTTGAGCGATGTTGTCGCTCACCACTTTGTCCAAATCAGTGTCAACGAGCAACCGCGTGCCTTGACGAGTACTGCAGTTCATGAACCCATAATCACTAGACAGCCAGAAAGCGGCTGGTAATCTCATGAGGCCCAGGCATCCCAAGGGTGTGAAAGCCTCTGCTAGGCTGACGGTGATTTTATTTTCAGAGCCGGCAATCAAACTGCTGATGATCAAGAATGTGGCCCAAATGCCCTGAGCCGTGAGAATGAGAGACGTGGCACTCGAAGCCGACAACGGCGTAACATGAGCCGTTTCCGGTATTTTCGTCACCCAAGCCCTGCTCTTAACCATGATCTCCTCGGAGCCGTCCCATCGCCCACGCTCTCCGTCCCAGAAAACCGCATTGGAGGCTGCCATGTCAGCTCGATCCCAGCCTCTCGCGCGTAGCCGTCGGTCGCCGATGATGTAGTAGCGCCAGATGATGGATGTGGGATTGAAGTGCGGGAGGCGGGCGCTCCAGTTCGGTGGTGGTGTGGAGTTTGGGATGAGAGTGGGAGACACTACTCCTCCTGCGACGTGAGCGGCGAGAGGGGCGAGACAGAGCGTGAATTGCTCGAACCATGTTGGGAGGGGGATCCCTTGTGATTGAAGAGTAAATAGAATTTTGGGAATGGTAGCTTCACACTGCACTACAAAGAACAAAAGGACGAGAAGTATATCAAGCATGGTAACGTTTGCGTGATGAGACCCAATGTTCTAGTGAAGAACAATACAAGCACAGCTGAGTGATCTGAGGCAACCAAATTCGGCGTGAAGAGAGCCAAACACAACAAGGGTGGAAGCAAGGAGCGAGAAGTTGCAGCACAGAAAGAGAGAGCGTCAGCTATTTGTACAAACGATGAAGACGAAGCGTGAGCGAGTATCACGCGTGAAAAAGCGGCTCGATAACGTTAAGGTCGCACACCGAGCAAAGAACGAGGTTTAATGGCAGTCACTGACTGGTCAAGTCTTCTCTGAGCAAGAAAGCCTCCTCAGCCACTCTGCTCAAAGACCAGTGGGCGGGGTAATGCAGAGGCGAAACTGGAGCAGTGTGTGGCATTGCATATATGTGGTGAGGTTCATTGGAGAAATAGCAGCGGCAGCAGATATGCCATTCATGTCTTCGTTGTTGAGTGACCTTCTGATTGCAGATCATTCGCTGTGGATTAATGTTGGTGGCGTGCTGAAATGCAGTAGAACAGCGTGAGATACAGTGGGTGCATTTCCGTGCTGAGGGAGTTGCCCCACCTCTGCACCACGCCAACTTCAATACTTCAGAAAACACCACAAATCCAATGTAAAGAGTCGTGATTGAGCTAACTGGCTGATTAGACTTGTTCTGAGTAAAGTGCCATCGTCGAGTTGAGTGATAAAAACGGCTTCTAAACAGAGCAAAGAAGCATTAGCCTTCTTCATTCACCGTGCTGGTGGTGTTGAGATTGCATGGAAGACTTACGAGATGCGAGTTGAAGATATTCATTAATCATTAACCTACATCCTACACCATTTGAATCGCGAGTAATGCAACAAGGAAAACAAGCATTTTGCTGCTACAGTAGGAAATCAAGCTCCCCGACCTTACCTGGGTAGCCTCACAACTGCCTCCTCGCATTCTCACCTAGAAGACCTCTCCAGATCTCCTGCTTCCTCTTCACCCTTTCCTCTGTCCACGACCTTTTAAACCAAGGCCGCCACCCGTTTGCCCCCTCTTCCTGAGCCCTATCACCTGAATAGAACATTTCTTCGGGAGTGGCTTCGTAATTATTCGAGCACTCCCTCCAGATAGTGTCGACATTTGGCTTCTCTAACCACCAAGTCAGCAGTTCTTGATTAACTGACCTACACCCTACCAGATAATGCAGAGGCGTGTTCCCGTGCACATCTCTTTGCCCTACCCCAGTGATCCCATTATCCCAGAGGAACTTGATAACAGCAGTCTGCTGCTCAAACCGCAATTCAAAGACAGGATCGCAGACCGATCGAAATCCGAAGATGTGAGCCAACCATGCTGTCGGGCACAGAAGTGCAGCTGCAGCTCGTGAATGACTCTTGCTCTGAACCCATCCTCGATGGTGTCGAGGAGTTACAGAGTGCTCACGGAGATGTCAAAGAACGAATTAGACGCTGGGATTCGTGAAGGTCGTCTCATATCATTATCATTATTGTCCAGTTCTAGAGTACAATGAAACCCCAGAACACCAATTACCTTGCCTCTCCTCTGCACCGAACACCATCTTAATTCATCACTATCACACTCTTCTGTCTTCCTCAAGCTCTAGTCCCCCCCTCTCAAGCCGCATGTTCCTCAGCCCTGCCACTTGAATCTGCTCTCACGGAACATGCTCACCATACCAGTTGGCAACAGTCCCTTCTCGACAACATTCAGCCCACCAAATCGAGACATCATATCTGGTGCATAGAGCTGAATGATCCAGCGGTTGTAGGAGTTCATGCGGCCCTGGTTATTCTTCTGCACTCCTCTCGGCATTCCACCTCTGCCCCGACCACGACCTCGTCCACGACCAGCAAAACCAGGAGGGGGCGGAAAGCCAGGCGGACCACCAAGAACATTTGCAACATCAGCAGTGACAGTCACCTCATCTTCAACTGGCTCTTCAATCAACTTGCTGTACGCCGTATACAGGTGCTTGGATGTTTGCTCGCGATAGCGAGTGAACTCCTCGAAAGTCATGAAAGACTCGCTGTCGAGGTAGCTCTTCAAGCTGAATGTAGTGGGACGACCTGAGACGTTACCTTTCTCAAAATTCGCTTTGGCAACTCGATATTCTTTTTCCTCATCTAGGAAAAACTGGTCCAAAGCTGCGTCCGGCTTCTTCATGATAGTATCACGGATCAAGTAGAGATTGACGAAGGGGCTTTTCAAGTCCAAGCCGCCCATGGACATTGGGAAATAAAGGTAACCCTCGGGAATGTCGTCAACCTCGAAGCGCTCACTAATCATGTTCTTCAAAGTAGATGTTACACTACCACCAGTAGAAGCGAAAAGTTTGGACTGAATGCGCGAAAAGGTTTCAAGCATCATGTCGACATGAGAAAGTCCGAAGCAATTGGCTGGCTTTCCGAAATTGTTCGTGAAGAATCTGGCTCCATAGACATTCCAGGCTTGGATCCAATCGAAAACCGACTTACATGCTTCCAGTTGACGCCGAAGTTCTTCGATATGAGTGTCGACATTTTCTTGGTCAATGAGGAATCTGCCAGTTGCACCGTCGAGCTTAAGGAAGCCCCAGCGTACATCGCCCTTCGGAAGAGAAGAAGGAGTGTTGGAGATTATTCCAGGCCGTCGAGTAACTCTCACGCTGCCAGTCTTCGACCGGTTGAAGTTGAGACCCGTCAACTGGGAAAACTCGGTCATGACCTTCCAACCTTTGACGCAAGTCTTCTCAGGACCCCAGAACCCTAGGTAACGGAGGAGTCAGCAATTGCTCAATTGGGGTTGTTTCGGGGGAGGACATTGTCTTAGGAAAATCTCATGAAACGGACGCAAATAGGAAAGGGTTTCTCCCCCAACACTTACAAATGTCATCATGGAGTCGATACATACGAGCACCATCTGTCAACTGATTGAATGCAAAATCCAAGCAAAACAGAACGGTTTCACCCAACATGTCACTCATGGGACCGCTGATAGGAGTGCCTCTCTTCCGAACCATGACAGGAGCTTCATTTCCATCGACGATAAACTTCATGGGTGCTTCGAGGACGCGGTGGAAGAAGTTGAGCCAGCGATCGGATACTCGAAAATACTTCAAGACGGAGAACATTGTAGAGTGAGGAAGTGACGGACCGAACCATTCAAAATCAGTACGGACAACTGTCATATCTTCTCCAAGGCGGGTTTTCATGATGATTTCGGAGGCGAGCGTATGTAGCAGTGTCTGCGTGATTTGTTGGCTTGACTTCCGAGTGTCTCTCTCATCAACACTGTCATCACCATAGCCTCCGCGCCTCTCGTCGATCTCCTCTGCAAGCTGCTCCAGAAAGATCTCACCCTCGAAATGACGACGGCGGATCCCCTCAACGCCTTCAGCCGAAGCACTATACATGCCCTTGGGTCCAAGGAAATAGTCCCGGCGCTTCTGATCCGCCAAGGGCACCGACTGCGAAGAGGATTTCCAAACTCCCTCACTGGACTGGAACTCAGTCAAAACAGACTTGAAGTGAACCGACCATTTGACTCCGATGTAACGCAAGAGGATGGCCTGAAGGAGGTCTTCGTCGTGGTAGAATCGATATCTCCCGTTCAACTGTCTGCGAATTTCAACTTGAGAGCCCGCCGGGTCCCAGTGCCACTTGTCGAGTGATGACATTCTCATGTTCAACACATCGGCAACCTCACCGAGCACGACCTTGTTGTTCAAGAAGTCCTTGAGCACTTTGCGCTTCTCATCGGTCACAAGATCGCTCCGCAGAAGACCTTCAATGACCCACTTCAGGGAAGTATCATCAAAGTGAACTGCTGAAGCCATCTCCTTCTCGAAGCGAACGGTCGAATGCCACAGAGTGTCGAAGGCGAATCGTACCGCTTTGTTGGCGTTGAACAGCTTGTCGAGGTAGAGATGGATTGCAGCCTCGTCAGTCTCACAGGGTTTGAACACATACTCCTCCCACTTGGCGCGCTGTTCATGCATCTCCTTTCGCCCCACAGGCTCAAAATCAGATCCTCCATCCGACGCGTCATTGTCCTCGGAGACCGATAGCCATTCGTTGACAAGCCTGCCGTACAACGACGCATACTCGAACTTCAGAGACTGAATGTCCAACGCCTTCTCAAGCTGAGCCTGCCAGTCTTTCTGAAGCTTTGTGGAGACTGAAGGATCGCTATGAGCTTGTTCAATGAATTGCTTGATATTCTTGAGACAGAAGATCGGACTGTCCTTGACGTTGCTCATGGAGTCGAGGTGTTCGATGCCTTCGAGGAGCTGTTGTACTTTCTTGCGTGGGTCAGCCTCATGGTTGACGACGGTCAGCAAGTCCGACTTGGTGGCTTCGAAGGCGGCCCGCTGGCTGCTTATCTCATCTAACTTAATGGATGTGATAGAAGAGAGGGTCTGGGAGAGAATGTCGGAAGAAGCCATGATGCAGAAAGAGGCTGTGTGGGGGGGATCAACAGATCTGAGGACGAATGAGCAGAGGTTGTTCGGAATAAGTGAGGGCGTGCGCCAGCTATCAACAGAACTTAGAAAGAATGTGAAGGAGTTGGTGTCCGCGTTGATGTGGGTAGCGATCGTTACTGGGAGGAAGTTATTGAAGTAGGATGAGATAGAAATCTGGGTTGACAATGAAAGGAAAGCTGCTCCTACTTATAATAAATCTGGGAGCTGCTAAATCTACATTGTACCATGGTCCCCTAGTACATTTCACTTGGATGATATCGACATGACAGGGGTCGGCGAACCGAATTAGGCGTGGCCGGCCTGAGTCACAGAGGGCAACAACTTCAATCCAAGGCGCCTTGTCTCCCCGCGCAAAAAGCTTCGGAAAGAACAAAACTCGTAGAGCTGAAACCAATTCCGTCAATATATAGTCGAGTTCTGAGCTGGAAAACGGGAACCACGGCTGATCACTTCTCCTCCAATTCTTAAGCGAGCCCCTCCCCTTTTCAAGCGAAAAATCGATGTGAAGGCCGCCGTACATTCCAAAAGTGCAATTGTACAATTTTCGATAAGGAAAGACTCGATGAGGAATGTCTAATCTTGGTTCCATCAATGACTCAATTATCTTGTCATAGACCTACATTTCGACCGGCGCAAGGCAGCCAGTCAGAGCTCGAGCAAACACCTCAAACTGTCAGGCATGCCGAGCAAACATCTCAAACACCCTCTCTCTCAGCCTCGTTCTCGACCTTACCCACCACCATCCACGGCCTCCGGTATCACAGCTCCCCTCCAATGCCCCTCCCCACCGCATCTAAACTCATCTTCTCCGAGCAGGCCAATCACAACTTCTCCAAAACTCTTGGGGAGCTCAAACGTTCCACTCTCTCCATCCAAAACCGGCTCCAATCGATCCAACACGATGCAGGCTTTGCACAGCTGTTGGCGGATGCCTACAGCAGACCGCTGATCGCGAACGAACGATGTGGAAGCTGGTACATTGATCCCGAGACCAAGGGGGGGAGTGCATATTTCAAAAGCACGGACGGGCACACGGGCGTCTGGAAGTTCAGTTCGAGGAGGCTAAACCTACATCTGCTGGAAATCATTGGGAAGCATGATGGGTGCGTTGCTCCATCTGGGGGACGAGAAACTAGCTGAAACGGTATGCACAGGTGCATCATTGTTGATTCTACAAGGCGTGGAAAGCGTACGTTCTTATGTTCCTGGGCCGTTGAATGGTGCTAACTGGCAGTAGGAATGCCTGATGCTCTGAGTAAGACGATCCCAATCTGGTGTAGCATCCTCAATTATTTCTTCTTTCCCCAAGAACCCCAATTCCACGAATTGTATACGCCTCCACAAGTTGTCTCTCAATCCGAACACGTGCAAATTGCCGCTCTCCTCCCCTCATTCCTGGGCGCGCTGGAAGCGCTTTGCATCCCGGTTGCCGAATTAAGACACCACGTCACGAAACCTCTCCGTCCCATCTGGGTCACGCCAGACTCAAACGTCACACCGACTTCTAGCATTTTCGAAGACTTCCACCCGGTGATTTGCTGTACTGTTTCGCGGAGAGTGGTGGGTGGGGAGCTCAGTGGGGGAGGATACATACAAGGCGCAGGAGATGATACGGAAAACTGGGCTCATGGGCTCTCACCTCCTGTTTTCTGGGCAAACAAAGAACTCTTGCTCTCTACACCAGAGCCTGAGTTGCCTGATCTCATTGAGGCATTGGTGACCCGAGCAGCTGCCACGGGAACTGCGGGAGGGCATATGAGATGTTTGAAGCCGACTTCTTGTCTGTTCATTGCCACAACCGCAGATCTCATGAAGAATAACATGGGTCCGGCTGCGTTAACGGTCTTCTTGCTCCCGAAAATTACGGAGGAAGATACGTGGCATACATCTTCCACCCAGTTGGATGTTGGCCTTGGTCCCCATAAGCTAGGTAGCCGGAATCTCCGTACAGCATTGCCTTCAATCATTGATTTCTTCCGAAAATCTCTGACTCCTCAAAAGACTGCGGCGGGCCAAGAAGATCAAGTAAAGATGAAAATCTTCATTGCTTGTGAGACTGGGATGGACCTGTCCATCGGCGTTGCTCTTGCGATTTTGTGCCTTTTCTTTGATGGCCAGGGCAACCTGTTGCGCGAGCCAAGTCAAGGGACCAATATTGATAAGAACTTTATCAGGAGTCGTTTGGGTTGGATCTCGACCTCGATGCTAGATGCAAACCCTAGTCGGGCAACTCTGCAAAGCGTCAATAGCTTTTTAATGGAAAGGCCTAAATAAAACTTGGCTCATCCCTCGTTGTGGCACGCGCGTATTGTTATGGTGGAACCCGACTTAAAAGCATTGCCGATTGTGACTCTTCAAAATGCTTTGGTTATATAATAGATTCAATATTTGAAGTACATTGAAATCAACTAACCCTCCCCCCTCCCTTCAGCTTAGCGTATCTCACATGGCATCTTTGAATTATGCCAATGTCAATTTCCCAGAGATATGGTGAATCAGCCTGATGGAGTAAGTTTCTTATGGATGTTTGCTTTTTTGACCCAAGCTTTTAGGAATCTTCAGGTAGACGCCTACGCTCTTTCTAGACACTTGCTACAATAACCCTGTGCAAACCGCCAGCAGCAACGATCGTCGCCCGATACCAGACAGACAAACTCTGCCACGAGCGGTGGCTTCAATGCGGTTTCCAGCACAACCCGAAGGTGTCGCGCAGGACAAGCATCTGCCCTTCCTCAAGAACAGCAACAGCCAAGCTGACCCCATGTCCGCACTTGGCAATCCTATAGTTGATATGGAAGTTGCCGAGCCCCAAAACAACATCTCCCGAGCCTCAGAAGCCGCTGATGACGGTGCTTCGATTAATACTGAAGCTGTGGTCCTCCACAAGAGCATCCAGTCTTCTCTAGCAGCTCTGCATGACACCAGTAAGCATCACCCTCCCCTCTTGACATCAGGCCATCCACTAAACTCCCTCACAGTATTCGGGAGATCTCTCAATAAGAACTTGTCCCTAGAAATTCACCTCCTCGTCTTTGATCACATTGAAAGTCCAGTGACATCAGCATGTCTCGGGCTAACCTGTAAGGCCTTCTATGCGATCCATCGAGCGAGACGTGGACGAGTTTCCCTCAAAGATTATATTATCTATGGACCACCCGAGAAGGATTGTCTCACAAACCTCGGACTGCTTCTCAAGAACTGGGTTCCCTCTCATCTCGCGTTCGACTACAAGGACGGAAAGTTTGTCACTTGTACCACCCTTGCTGAGCACTACATCGCTCGGGAGGATCACGAGATTAGGCTTGCTGGGCTGCTCCATTATGCAGACAATAATATCTCGGAAGGTAGGGCTCGCGAGGAGGAGTTTAAGTCAAAAATCAAGGAAAAGGACCGTGATTTGCTCGTGTGGCTGGACCATATGGAGACACTTGAAGAAATGCACAAAGCTCACGAAGCAGAATCAGCGGTGCGTATTGAGCGACTCGAGGAACAACTCAAGATGCTCATGGAAGGCTCAGGATATAGAGAGCGAGAATTGGAGCACGAACGGGACGAGGCATTCTCGGGAAGGTGGGGATGAATTGGAGATGAACCAGGTGCGTGATGGATGGGAACGGCGATAGGGGTCATCAATCTCTTTGCATAGGCATAATGCACATTGGTGTGGAACGTGGCTTTGCGGCTTTAGAGATAGTAGATCAGACCAATGGAGGTTGACTTTTGCGCAGCAATATTTGTCCCCTTCCGACTCGTTTTGAGTAAGGTGGCCTTGTGAAAAGCCCATGAGACATTGTTAGCTAGCTCCCGGGCATAATGTGTGACTTAATCAGCGAGGTAAGGACAAACATTTGCTAAGATGTGTTTTCAAAACAGCTCTGGGCACTTGTCAGAGTGTCTTTAGAATGGGGAATACCACTATCGCGTGTGGTCATCTCAACCGGCACTTCCCCTGAAGCCTGCAAGTTCTCACAAAGACATCCTTTTAAGTGGATAGCAAACTACACTAAGAATTTAAGATATAAACCGGAGCTGCTTGCACAGTGAATTGGATAACTTCAGTCTATATTTATCAGATGAGAGTGTCTTGTAGCTACATTGAGAGGAGAAATTTACAACAGCTAGCAGTGGACAAGGAAAGGGGCAGTCTCCAATGTCCCAAGTCACAGTGTCCCAAGCCAAAGCCGAACAATGGCCTGGACATAATTTCAAGGAGAGTACATCAATATCCCAGAACTTCTGGGTCAGTGGAACGGAGGTGATCCTGAAAGTCCGAAAAGTGTGTGAAGGACTATTGAAAACAAAGTGTTCGAGTCTAGTTTCGGCTTAGGACGTAGAAAGGGAGTGCCGCTTTTCCTGTTAAATGCGGTAATAGTGTTTTAGAGATAACTTTGATGTCTGAGCCGGTGCCGCCGCCCATTTTGTTTACATATAGATCGGCTGCGTCTATTTCACCGACTTCGGCCTCTTCTTTTCTATTCAAAACCACGACGAGTCCAATACAACCCAAAACCACAACAACAGCCACAAAAAATCAAACATGCCAGCCTCAAAGTCCAGCCGCAGTCGCACGTCCAGTCTCGAGCAGGAACAATGTCTTCCAGGCTTCAGGAGTAACTTCATGAAGGCTTCTCACGAGGCAAACTCCTACAAACTTCAAGGAGTAAAAGGTAGTCAACTGAAGGGTATAATGGCTTTGTCCTCTGGCAAAAAGTCGATTGCAGTTATTGTTGCTGCTACAAACAGGCTTGTCCTCGACAACATTGAGCAGTTGACCAAAGCCGCAAGAAAGAGAGGTATGGCTCCCATCTCGGTGTTTGAGAAGATTTTGACGATGAATGCTAAGTCCTGACCTAGAATTCGAAGCACGTGCATATCTGACCAGATGCCCACCAGAGGTCCACTTGCTCATCTTCGAATACCTCGATGCCGAAACCTCAACATGCCTCGGGCTATCCTGCAAGAAATTCTACGAAACTCACCGTTCGATCCACGGCACGGTTCCACTTTGGACGGGATGTTGCTTGGCCCCCTATTACATGACCCCGCCCGTCTCAGGGCTTTGGCGCACGTTGAGGGATTGGTTCCCCGCCCATCTTCACTACAACTGGGAGACGGGAAAGTACGTGACAGAGAAGAAGTTCAAGAAGATGAAGAAGGATCGGAGGGAGCATAGGGAGTGGAGACAGGCGCGCAGAACCAGGGCCAAATACCATGGAAGGTATCGGAGGTGACTTGCGAGATGAGGCGAACTCACCATGGAGTGAAGGGGCGTGGATGTTGAAGACGGGAGGGAGAAGGATACGAGATCACGTGGGGTTTCCAAAAATAGGTCACGAGCAGAATGGATCCTGATTTGGTCGCGAGGCAAAGCCATGCGAGCAGCTCTTCTCAGATCAGTCTCCTTCGAGGTTTAGTCTGGTCATTTGCGTCCTCCTTTCCGTGACTGGTTGTTGGAGGAGCTCAGGGGGGGAGAGTCTGAGCGCTGAGCGCTGACGTGAGTGGTCACACCTGGCGCAGTGAGGGCGGTCTTCGGCGTGCGACTGGCCAGCATCAAGTTGGTGTGCCCACCAGCCTGAACGAAATCAACGAATTGACGCGTTTCGCAACCAAATCAGTATTCAATATGTGACTAGGTTGCAGAAAGTGACCTGACCAAAATGAGACATGCCTTGATTCTCAGACCCTCTGCGCACTGGAGTGTGCACGTGAGACTTTGGCTGAGTGACCCAAGAGTCCCTAGGATGCTTTCCAACGAAAAACAAATTACGTAGGATAGCCTTGGGTTCTGACAACCTCTGAAGAAGCATCTCATCCATCTGCATGAAGACTGTGAAATAGACCGACCTGTACCTGTCCCCATCCACATCGCGAGAACGACTGAGCTGTCGCGAACGGAAAATCAATATGCCGTGGTTGTTCGGAAGCAGCAAAAAACATAAATCCAAACCTAAGCGCTCGTCGCGAAGGAGCGCTAGATCAGTTGAATATGAGGACGAGCCGACATACTCATCCTATCCCCCTCAGTACTCGACTGGGTATCATTCGTCGTATCAATATGAACCAGGTTTGCGCTTTCTCGCTCCAGAATCATCGCCGGCACTGACCGTTCCAGCTCCTTCTAGCAGGCCGTATCTCACTTCCTTGCCACCGGAGCTCAAATACAACATCATGGAGAACCTTGATCCAGTATCGTCAGCTTGCCTTGGTCTGAGTAGTAAGACAATGTATCCGTACCATCGCAAATCTCACAGGAAAGTCGGTTTGTTCGAATCGAGTCGTGAACATCCATTGCCACTCTGCTTTTCAATGAGAGTCCCATCGCACCTGGTGCTCGACTGGGAGTCGGAGAAATTTGTGACGAGAGAGAGACTCGCTGAGCTTGAATCGAAGCGGAGAAAAGAGTCTCGAGATTATTGGGATGCGAAGAAGAGGACCTATGAGGACTACGAGGGAAGGCGAGGCCATGATCGAGGGCATGGACGGCATGAGCGCGGCCACGAGCGCCATCATGAGCGCCATCATGAGCGAGCGTATGATCGCGATTATGACAGCAGATCCTATTCTAGGAGACGATAGAGCACTTGCATAGGGAGAGAGCATTGACATTGCGACGGAGTACGAGAAGGGGGTTCGATATAGAAAGGGAATTAGGGATTGCGCATTGGGTTTTCATTGGGCATTGATTGCCGAGCCTTCTTTCTGTATTCTTCATGACTTTCTCCACTTTTCAACACTGTCGCACTTGGTTCTGGAAATCAAAATGCAGCAAGGGCGGCTTCTTCTTGTAATGACCTTGCTTAAGGGAGTTAGCCTTCTTTTCATGGACGTTCAGACAAACGATTGAGTGTGATATGAAATAATTTATTCGAGTGAGCTTCGACCGACAGCTGGCAAAACGGGAGCTTTACACACTGCAAAATGTCCGAGCCAAGAGGAATAACATCGGTTCTTACATGCGCCGCACATGGTGGTGACGAGTTTCGCGGAATTTGAATCGGAAAGAGGGAAAGGGGATGTAAAAATCGAGGGCAGCTATCATAAATACAGCAATTTCTCGAAACGCATCGACGAGGTCCACAAAACCTTGCGAATGCAGACCAGAATCAATGCTTAGCAACTGAGGAAGACCAACAAATCCCGAAAAGAAAGACAAGATGACATAAATCCGTTATAAACCTTTTCACTTCCCTACGATGAGGGTTGGTCAAAACGAGGGGCTCGGAAATTGGATGTCACTTGACGATTTCAGCAGGTCATATTGTGGCACTTTCAGTCTCGATATTCCCTGGAAATGCTAGAGTCGGACTATGTGTAGAAAGCTTCCTTCTTGAGAATTGAAACTGGCCTATAGAGGTCCAAAAAATTCTATGTTATGAGAGCGTTAGATTCCCTGCCTAATAGCGGCGAGTACAGTACAAACTGTTGTTTACTTTTGAGATTTTCTTCTCCGTGTCGAAAACGAGTTTAATCACAGCTGCCTCAAACGTAGAGAGAATTGCTCAATTTGAAAGGTTTCTCGTAAAGAGATGAAGTATATTAAGTTCGTGCTCACAATTGAGAAGAAGTTTTGAATTCTAGTGAAGTGGTCGTTGAATTAAAGAGGAGGTGAAGGATGTATGCGTTGTCAATTTTGATAGCCCTGTCCCGCACAGACCACCAGTTGGTTCAAGTCCAGGGACCTCAGCCTTGTGAAGGGAATGTGAACCGCATCCAAAACCCTGAAGGGGAACATCCATCCGCAAAGTCCAGACTCTCACTTCCTTCGCACGCTTTCATTACAAACGAAGCTTTCACCTGCATCACACCCACATCGAACCATCTCCTACGGTCTCGCCATGGCGGAAAACTTCGTCCCCCCGGCCCAGCAGCGTAACCTCCGTGCTTGCATGGTCTGCTCCATCGTCATGACACAGAACGTTCGTCCCCATTTACTCCCTTGACCCTTCACCTTTTGCATTGCTGATTACTCCAGCGATTCGTCAAGGAAGGCTGTCCTAACTGCGAAGAATTCCTGCATCTCGAAGGCAGCATGGACGCCATCATCGACTGCACATCCCAAGTCTTCGAAGGTCTGATCGCTCTGGCAGATCCGAGTAAGAGCTGGGTAGCAAAATGGCAGCGGCTAGATGGATATGTGAAGGGTGTGTATGCGACGAAGGTCAGTGGGCAGCTGCCGGATGAAGTTGTGGCGGTTATGGAGGATGAGGCGAGGATTAAGTATATTCCGTAAGCGTGGACGCTCTATGAAGAGGGAGTAAGTGCTGATGGTTATGCAGACGTGACGGAAGTGCTACGGAAGCGGATTGAGAGGTTTACGGGGTCATAATGGGAGCCGGCTCGACCGAGCATTGGAGAGAACAGTGAATGGTGGGGTTCTGATGCATTAGATTTGGGAAGATCACACGGAAAAGCGGATTTGGAGTTCATGGAGTAATGGATCGTAGTTTGAGATCTATCCTCTACAATTAAATGCAAATGGTATCAACGTGACGCCAGAAAACCCCGTTGCGCCTGTATGATGCTTCTTTTCCACCGACGGTCTAGAATCTGGGCTTCTTTTGTGGCGGTCCTCCAAACCCTGATGGGCCTCTTTTGCTCTTCTGCTCCATTTCTTCCCTCATGATGCGCTCTGCTTCACTCATCTTTTTGGGCTGTTCGATAGCAACGGCTTTCTTTCCACCTAGGGCATTCTTCTTTGCTGCGGAAAAGACGTTCTTCGGCTTAGCTGAGAATCCCATCTTCAAGGAGACCTTTCCAGCGGCTGGTATGGTCTCGGTCGCTAGGGCATCTCCCGACCCTGCTTGGGGGTTCTCGACCGTTTTGTTCTCCGGGGTGGCGTCGTCCTTCGACGAGCCAGCAGAAGCTGTGGCTGCTAGAGGAGGCTCCACACTCTCGATGCTCTTTGCATCTGCGGAAGAAGACTCCCCCTTCGAGTTCGCAGGCTTTGCGCCAAAGCTCAGCTTTATCTTCTCGCCCTCTGCACGCTTCAACTCCCTCTCGGGCTCATCCAGCTCTGTGTCCCCACGTTCTTCAGCATCTTTCTGGGCTCGCATGACTTGCTCCTTGATCAGTGCCTGCTCCCTCTCCTCATCTCCCCTATCCTGCCTTTCCTTCTTCCGGACCGCGTCCTGCCGTCGCAGAGCCTCGGGACTATTATCAATCCACGCAACATGAATACCCTTATCATCCTCCTCCACCCTACAGATCCCCTCTCTTCCCAAGAACTTCGCAAACTCTGTCAATGAAGGCCACTTCGTAGCGTTCATATGCACATGCTCCTTATTCGAGATGTATTCTTGGTAGAAGTGATTGAGCTGGACCTTCTTCTCACCGTGAGACGTTCGCAGAAGCTGGAGGAAATCTCGTTGAAATTGGCCGCTGTAGTCGCTGATAAACTTCTTCGCGTTCTCACCCACGACAAGCATCTGTCGGACATGGGACTCGGACTGTGTATGCATCTTGAAGCCATTTTCATCGCGCATTTGGCGCTCGCACACCTGGCAGTACCATCGTAACCGCTGAAGTCCCTTGGACTTGAGCTTGTTGTTGAGATACTTCGTAGATCCTACTTCAGCTTTCGGCATCTTGAATGTTGTGGAGGTCTCAGAATTGATGGGGACAATGTTTGGTTTGAGCGGGATGAAGATGAGGCAAGGCTGATGGTGTTCGGTTCAGCCGACGCTAGACCGTAGATGGATTCCCGTTTTCACGACTCACACTTTCCCGCATCCTCAACTGTTGACACCCATCCTTAGGCGCTACAGATTAACGATGTTTATTGCTCTCTCCTGGTTTAGACCATGTAACTGGAGTGAATTACATAAAGCCCGTGAAAAACTCTCCAGCTGCAATTGTGAACGGGGACAAGCGAATAGACTCATTGCTCGAGGATGTGAGACATTCAGGGAGACGGCATTTGAGTGCTCGATGGCTTTTGAGAGTATTGAAATGCTTTAGCACTTCTCATTTACATATGGTGTCTCAATCTTCGACAAGGAACAGCTTTAAAGAGGTAAGTTCGAACGGTAAGCAAAGACTGAGGCAAGCCACTAGCAGTAACAGATGAGAGAGCAGTCAGGGTTTGATATCAAAAGAATCAATTGACCGGCCTCTCCACGCTGTGCTAAGCTCAGAATCCCATAGGCCGCGCCCGAAACCCTAAGCAATAATCCAGAACCAACCGCAGAAATAATGAGAAAAGCAGGCAGTATGTACCCCAAACAAGCTATCAAAGACATCGTTATCATCAGACAAGTGTATGGTAGCCTTGTGGCGTTTCCGCCTCTATCCCAATCCCAATCCCAATCCCATTCGTCAGCCAAGTGGACCTAGTGCGCCCTTCCCAATTCATAATTCGTGATATTCATCATCCAATTTGCCCCTTCTCTCTCGCTGCCTGTATTTCTTACGCAAGGAAATTCGTAACCCGTGCACAACATCTAACCATTATCCTCTACGTCCTCCATTCCACTGATTTCAAAACCGCGACGTGAGGCTTCGTCCGAACGGCGGTCTCGAACTGCCTGTCTTTGGTGTGCTCCTCGTGCTTTGAGCTCCGTTTCCTCCAGTGGCTCCAGAACCGATCTTTTGAAATCCTTGCATGATATCCCATCCGGAGGAATCACCAATGTCGTCCGTTAAAAATTCTGCTCCGTAGAAAGCATCCTCCTGCGGTATGTCGAAGGCAGCAAGACTGAAGCTAGGACTTGCGATCTGGACCTTGGTGGGAGAATCGATGCCTAAGAAACCGCCTGGAGAATCCAGTAATCCGAGTCCTTTCAAAGGGGAATCGAATGCCGAATTGCTCAAGTTGGTACTTGGTGTGAACTTCAGTCGTGGGGTCGAGGTGACATTCTTGTTGAGGTTTGTATTGGAAATGTCGGCAAGGATGTTTGCTGATCGAGAACGGTCAAGACGCGGCCTCTTGGCGGACTTCTTCTCGGGGGAACCATTGCCTGGAACAGAAAGGAAACCTGCGTCGTTGAAGATATCGAAGTCGGTATTGAAGTCGTGGAACATGTAGCTGGCATCATCGAGGTTGAAGGCTGGGCTGAAGGGGATGCTGCCCTCATCTAGGCAGGTCATATCTCGCAGAGGTGAGCCGACCATTTCTCGTACTTTGTCCCGGTGCAGACGCAAGTTGGTATTAGGCGAGACGGATGGTGGCGGGCGGGTAGGAGGCTTTAGCTTAATGGCAGGAGTGAAAGGTGGAAGCATCTGGGAGTTTTCATTCTTGTTGCCCCGATTAACACGTAATGGTGACGATGAAGGAGGAATGAAGGAAGAACGAGGAGCCTTGGTGGGGCTGTCGTATGAAGATCCACGCAGACGTGCAATCTCTTCCTCAGCCCGGCCACGCTTGATTCTGGGTCGATCCGCTTCCGATGTAAGAAGTCGATGGGGTCGAATAGCCGATGAGTCCAAGGAAGAAATGTAACCACTGTCATCCATAGAGGCAAACTTTCGCTTGTGTGATCTACTTCTTGAAGATGAGGGAAAGCGTGGGACAGGGGGAGGAGTATTTTGCCGTCGGGGTACGTAGCGAGGAATAGGGGGCGACGAATTCATCATAGCAGTTGGCGGTGACGACTGGATGAGGGGCGAAGAAGGTGCCAGTACTGTTGGGGCCTCCTCGTCAAAATCCAGTTCATTGATAATATCTGAGGCTGGAATGGTAGCATCGGAAGACAGTTCTGTGATAGAAGGTAATTGGGGCTTTGGCAAGCTGTATGTCTGTTGCGGCGGGGGGAGAGGAAGCTCCTGAGCTGGAGGTGGTGCCGGAACCAAAGGCTTGAACTGGGGTGGCTCCTGGTTTATTGGTGCAAGATTCGTTGAAAGCATGGGAACGTTCTCGTTCGGGCCAGTCGTGGGCTTTCGTACTGTCTTATCCTTGATGAATTGATGCTCCATTCCTGGTTGGATAGCCCAATAGTTTCCTTTTCCTGGGTCATCCTTTGGTCTCTCCTGCTTGATGAAAGCCTTGTTGAGACTGAGATTATGACGAATACTATTTTGCCATCCTGCGTCTGACGCACTGTAGAATTTGTAGGTATCTGAGATCCATTTGTAGATTTGGGCCAGCGTCAGTCGTCGGGTTGGTGCTCTCAATATCGACATACCAATCAGTTGAGCGTAGCTATGAGGCGGCTTGGTTCCATCGTCATGTAGTGGTGGAAATGATTCGGGTAGTGGGACCTCTTCGCGATTCTGTATTTGGTCTCCTTCTTGTCCATCCTCAATCTTGGGTCTCTTAAAAGGTCTAGACTCGTGGATGGGCGCAGCCTCCATCAATCGCTTCGCAGGATGCTTCTGTGGGTATAAACCTTCGAGAGAAAAATTCGCTCGAGAGAGTCCGTCGTTGTATGGTGCAATCGGTGTCTGATTATAATATGATTGAGAATAGTTCTCCTTATCGTTTGCACTGCTAGTGAAGGTTGTGAATAAGGCCTTCTGAGGCTTGAACTTTGACATCGAGGGTTGCTTCTTCTCCATCGAATCTGTATTATAGGATGGTCCTCCAGGTGGCGGTGGCATCGATATCGTGTTCAGCTTGGTGCTAAAAGGTGCTCTCAGAGGCGAGCTCGACGATTGCTGTGACGACTTCGATGGTGATTGCTTGCTGGTTCCTGCCTGCGGTGGGTTGAAAACGATATTCCTCCTCGACGTAGCATTTTTAATTGGTCGAAGCGGTGATGATTTCATGGGATTTGAGTTCTGTGTCGATGGCATTGGTGCATGATCGAAAGATGTAACTGGATCTTGGTAGATCTGCAGCGGCTGCTGCGAATAACGCGTCGACGACATCGTGGTAGTCGACGACGCGGCTGAGTCGGATGAAGTGTCGATGATTGCAGGAGGTCTACGCGTGGCCTGATGAGGTCGAGTAGAAATTTCGAGCGCGAGACTGAAGTATCTGGTATTAGCGTTATGAAATCTTTCAATCCTGCAAAAAGCCTTCGATGGAGATCGTGAAGGGATGCGTACTGTGCTGAAGTGGGTGCTGCTGCCGCCGGCTGGGATGGTCGTTCGGATTGTGGAGCGAGATTACGGTGGATTCCGTGTCCAAGGGAGGAGCACGCAAGGGACAATGGCGTCAGGCCTGGACTGTCTCAAAGTGATGTCAAACAAAGGACTGGTTATCGAGATGGCCGGGAGAGCTGAGGTCGAATCCGTAGTTGAATATTCTGAGGGGAGAGGCAAAAGGCTGAAGGCTAATCGGGCGAGGTGGAGGTGGAGGGGGAAGCGGAAGCGGCAGTTAGAAGCAGGCAAGAAGATGCTGAGATGCCTGGAGCCAGTGCGGTCGTAGTGCAGAAGCTGATACAGCGGGGAAAGGATAAGTGCAGACTAATCGAGATGGTGGATGGGCAAACAAGCAAGGAAGCTCTGGCTTGGTCTCGTTTGCTGCACCCAACGGCGTAAGATATCCGCCCAGTAGTCGTGCCTTCTTGCGGTTCTTGGACCTCCCAATCGACCTGATGCCGGATCTACCAGCATGTATCAAGTAGAAGAGCGCCGAGCTGTCCGACCAATCCGTCCGACGGAGACAAGCAGTGGCTGCTGGTAAAGAGCTGGCAAAACAGCAGGCTACGGACGTTTGGGAAGTTCGAGGGGGAACTCTTGGTTGTGTGCGGAACCCGAGATATCTGACGCTCAGCCCTCACGCCCGAGCAGCGGCCTGCTCCGAGAATACGATGTGCTGCCGTAATGATTGGATGGGTGAGGTCGTGGAAGTGGGAGCGGAAGTGGTCAAAACTGGGCTGAGCGCTAAGAAAAGCCAGTAACGCGTCGCGTTGAGTCGCGTCTTTCTTTTGTTTACCGATACTTGTCCAATCAGAGTAAGAGTTCAAGATCGGGACCACCATTCATCAACTTGGCTTCAGAGCCTTTGAAGTTTGAACTCTGAAATCCAGCATGTTCCTTCCGTGTTGCAGAAGTAGAAGAAGTAGAAGAACGCCATCTAAACTGTCACTGTTTTCCATCAACGCCCTCCCAAAGCGGATTCAACCACAAAATCTCCTCCAACTTTTTAATTCAATGAATTCATGCAAATGGGAAATGCCTAGGGATCCCCTTCCTCGTGCGAGCTGACGTGCTCAAACCCTGATAACGCAAAATTACATTTTGTACAGCGCATCGTGATTCATGACTGAATTCAACCGGCACTTGGGAGCGAGAAACATAGCCTGTCCCTTGCTGCTCCTGGTTTAGCCTTGGCCTTTCGGAGTTTAAAGTCCTATGACGACGGTGATGGAGCTCGGTCTCGCCGGTAGAGGCGGTGGAAGTGTCTAGCCAAGAGCTGAGTTGTGGATCAGAACTGGGATGAGGATGTTGAGCCGCTTCCACGTGATATCAAACTGCCATTCACACTTCACCGACATCAACAATCTTCAACAATCTTCAATGAAACCCCTCTTGGGAGCATTTCAAATCGATAGCATGTAACCTACTCTATACAGGGCACTTAAGTACAAGTCCATCTCCGATCCATCTCCAACCTTTGAAACTTTGAAAAGCCCAACCTCCATATTTACCCCTGGAGGGAACCTCACCCCCGACTATAAATCAAAACGCCCGCTGTACCCTTTACGCCACCCAATGCATCATAATCCGCTTCATTCACGCCGTAAAATCAAAAGTCATCCCAAGTAAGCTCAGCCCATCATCATACCCAGTGCCGCTGAGATCAAAAGCAACACTAAGGATGGTTCTATCCTGCCACCGGCAGCACGGTGATACACAACCCCTGGCCAGTTGCAGGTCATATTCGTAAATCTCCCGTTCGTATCCGCTATCCCCATCGGCCTAACTCCATAACTCACATTGAACCCAAGAACGCCTGGCTGAGGACAGCCGAATTGCATGCTTGCAGGACAGCTTTGCACCAGATTGTAGCACAGATCCTCACAAGGAAGCACCTCTTTGTAAGGACCCGGAACAATAGTTTGGTCTATGGCAGGATTACGGGACCCGTTCAAGGCTTTGGATAGGTTTGCTTCCGCCCGGTCGGTCGCATCCAGGAATGTGCCATCGGGGAACGGTTGGCCCATGGCTCGAGCCTGAAGCCACGGCTCAGGTGAGCTAAAGTCGGTGCAGCGGGGGATCATCACAGCGCAGACCCAGTCCTTGTATGCATTTGCGCAATCATCACAAGTTCTTGCGAGCGAGTACTGAGCGGAGGATGTGGTATTGCAAGGGGTCTGTGCCAAGACCTTCCGAAAAGAGGTATAGTATTGAGAGGTAGCGTTATCGTAGAAAGCTGCCAACTTGGCCGTATCGTTGAACACTCCCGGGTTTGTTGGGACAGAATATGCTACCTGGTCGCAAAAGGAAAGACCAGTAATTACAGCGCAATTTACGCCTAAGGAGGTCAGCCAGACTTCGTGAAAATCGGAGAACGCCACGTACTTGACAAAGTTGTAAAGCTGGTCATTCTGAAAACTTGGCCACCTGCTCCTACAGCACTGTTTCCCGAGGCTATCGTCCCATTCATTGCCAAAGCTATATTATACGCCTTTCCTGGACCTAGTCCAGTCAAGTAGAATTGCTGTTTGGGGAGACTTCCACTTCCAATATCGGTCATTTTTGTTGCTATGTCACTGGAAGTTTGTCCTGGCCGAGAAGCAGATATCTGAGCTTTTGTCCCCAACCCACAGTATGAGTTTTGGAGGCCCAGTATCGAATTGTCGCTTGCATCGCTTGCAAAAACGGTAAAAGGTCCTGGTGACATATCCATCCACGCCTCAGCAAGGGTAGTGTTTGATGAATCAGGTATCAACGGATCGGTGTAGAGGAGAGCCGAATTGCTATCACTGCTCACGAGGAACAGATTCGGATCAGAGCTATTCCAGAAAAAATGGTACGGCTGGTCAATTGAAGCGGCAATCTGGGCGTCCCATACACCTGTGTATGTCGTATTGACGTTCTCCCCATAGACTCCGATGTAAACATTGCCAGTGGCGTTGAGTGCATACAGTGCGTAGCCGTCATCCAGCTTTATCTCGACCTGTGGACCCTTCCCCGGTCCCGGAGTTATGTTATCTTGTGACTGCGATACGTATAATTGAAGTTGTGGAGGGGGGTCCGTTGTCGTATTCGATGTCGGTTGCTCGCACGCAGTCACAGTAATATATAACAGCCGTTGGTTGCCAGAATTTGATTGTCGAGACCTAAGTTTCAGTTCTTCCTCGTCTTCTTCGTTGTCACCTGCGCTTTCGGTTTCATCCACACTTCTTTTGACCTTTCCATTGAGAATTATCTGAGAGGGCAATCCAGACTTTATCGGAGATAGTGGACCCCATAACGAGGCATTGGAAAACATGTACGACATCAATTGTCCCTGTGGAATATTCGTCTCTTGCATGCCATTGTTCGTCAATATGATCGGCTCAGTCGTTGCTCTCCCAATAATCCCTCTATCGACTCCAGCAAATTGCGCCTCGTATGTTGGTTCGCTCAACTCCAACTCTTCATATTCGGGGTCCAGGAAAGGCCTCCTCAATAATCGCTCATGGTTGTGGTCTTCTGGTCGTATTGAATCAACATCTGTTGCGTACGCAAAGTGAGGTGACATGAATGCAAAGTAAATCAGCACCAGCATGATTGATGCTATAAGAGATGCTGCAAGCCGCGATTGAAGCGGACTGAGTTTTGGGAGGGGCATTGCGCTCGTGAGAGCCTCTGGCGCATTGAAATTTCAGGTCGTTCTTGAAGCGCATGAGCTTCGCGGAAGCTCAGTCATTAACTTGGTATAGATGTGAGTTGCATGGTGTTTCTTGGGTGTTTGTCGATTCGTTGGAGGTTTTGCTTACTTGGGATGTCGTTGGTGTTGTCCTGCGTTTTGAATCTCCAACTCCCGATCAGCACAGCCACAGGAAAGCTCTCACTAGCGCCAACGCCAATCAAGCTTCACGGTGAAGCTTGAGAAAGCACGTGGACGGGGCTTCATTTCTGTATTTTGGAAAAGATCTCAGGCGATTTAATTCTTTTCTTGGCTTTCTGAAAAGTTCCATGGCGTTTTCGGTTCTCAAGGCACAGTAGCAAACGCCGAAAGCTCCGCAGGCATGGAGAACCCTGCTCCTCGTTATCTGTCCACAGCGACCGCATTCAACACCAACACCTCCAACACATGGTCAAATGATCGATTGATAGGCTTCATATATACGAATCTAAAAGACTTCCCCAGACGAACGCTTCTCGGCCCTAGGAGATTCGTTCCAAAAGCCATGATTCCATTATGTCCATCGGAAGCCGCAACACCGCCCCAAATAGACCCACCCATTTCCCAATAGTGAGACACGTCGCCCAGTTCCCCTCCCCCACCCCTCCCATACATAACCTGGCACCCCTTAACATTCATTATAGAGACCCCGTATGTGCATAATTTCGGTCAAAATATGCTTGTTTGACTATCATATGGAGAATTCGGATCGCGTAGTCGCTTACAAGGTCTTGTCGGAAGAGGCGGAGTCGACCTTGGAGCGAAGGTTTGCAGCTGTCGAACCGGGTCCAGAGAAGTAGCGGGCAAAAACTGGCTGGATGAATGAGCGGAAGATGATTTGGGCACCGCTATGAATATTGTTAGCAATGCAATGGCAGAGACGAGGGCAGAGGACGCACCCAGTGATTGGGAGCGCGAGCCAGAGGACGAAAATGAACTTGAACGTATAGTAGAAGGGGAACCAGTATACGGCGCTGATAGCACTCTCAAAGACGGTCAAGAAAGCATAGACCACCCAATACTGCAGAAATCGTTAGCCGCAGTTTGTTGCGAATGGAACAGAGAGGTATACTGTGAGCCATTGAGTATCATCGGCCTTGCCCACGCTGAACAGAGCCTCGAGAGAGTAATACCCAGGAATCACGAACCCGGCGAAGTTCACGAGCAGTTGGCCACCGCTGGGACACGTCAGTAATTGCTCAGTAAAGATTGCTTCGGGAGGACTCACATGTTGAAGAAGATGAAGAAGAAATAGCACGACACCAACCCAAGGACAGCATAGGACTTTGGGACAGAGGTCTGTTTCTCTAGGTTGTTCAAGACAGGATACTTAGAGAGCTGCGGGGTGTTGACATTAGCAAATGGTCACGCGGCTTCCCTCGAGCAGGTAGAGGCCCACGTTGCGCCAGAACATGTGTGGGATGTGTGCTCACCTCCTTATCAAGGTTGGCAATGTGCCCTTGGGCTTTGTCCTGGAAGGAAGACATGGCGATGCAAAAGTGTGTAGTCGGTGGAAAGGTTGAAATCGGGCGAGAGTGTTGGCTTTTGAAGGTGTTCAAATTGTTTGTGTGTGAATCAGGAGCAGTGATGATTGTGCGATGCGATGGGGAAAGGATGACGTTGCGGAGGATGAGGTGCTGCACTCATTAGCGGGTTTCATTTTAGTTGATCGACCAAGCCACGACAAGCACTTCTCGATAGAGTCACATGCAACACGCAAACGACCCCTTGCAATTCTCGACAGCTTGAACCATGGGAATTAAGAACAAGGATCGAAATTTCATATGGGGTAAAGAATATTGAATTTATTTAGAAATTTCCGTGCTCTGTTCCCTTCACAACCTGCATTCTTACTTCCACCACAACAAAATGACGGCTGCGTAGTCTGGGTCGGTCCAGCCACTTCAGCACGGAGCTTATGAAATTGGTCTGGGCCTTGAACGTCATCCCAAATCACAGACCCACTGGCTTGCCAAAGGATGATAATTCACACCACCTTAGATGAAGAAATATCCTGGAAGTACTGGAAGCCCGCACCAGGGGTTGCTCACGAGTCTCTATTATGATAGGGACATCACATTAAAACATTGCCATTGTTTTCGAGGCAGCCGTGAAGGACAAGACCAAATTTCGAATTGGGAACGGCCGAAAGCTTTGCCCTCAGAACTGTAAGAATAAAACCAGCTATTGACTCTCCATTGATGTGATTACGATCAAAAATCTCCAGTTTTAGTTTCACTACATGATTTCAATGTTAAGTGAGGCGTGTGAAGGAGAATGCCCTAGTCCCAATGCGTGCGTCTAAGCGAATGGGCGGCCTGAGCGCATGCGCATGGGGTTCATCGTCCCTTCAACAACAGAATGGTAAACAACGAGAGCCGACAACTTCAACAACCCAACGCCAACTCGACGGCACCGACGATTGACTCCTGTCCGAGTCCCTGTTTGGATATCGAGAGGCATAGTCACTCCCTTGACGCGATTATATGCCCCAGGAACGACAGCCCCAGCGAAAGCCCATGTTACCACCGGTCGCAACATAAACAACAACTTCCCAGCCACTTGGAATACCGGCCCACCCGCGCACAACTCAAAATTATTCCTATTTTCCATGGTTATCATGGGTGAGCTTGCATTACCCACTCCTCTGCCAATGCGCGATCGATTACGCCTCTAGATCCATTGAACGCGCATGCTAATTACACAAAATAATAGCAGATCAACCATCGATGGACATCAAACCTCCAAACCCGCGGTCTCGCTCTAACACTGCCGTATCTAGTAAGAGCAGAAAGCGCCCTCTATCCCGGGCCTCTACGACCAGCGTACATAGTGGGGCTACTCAACCTCTTCTTGAACAGCAACTTGTAGACACCGCCGCCGAGTTCCAGAAACAATGGTATGATGCAAATACACAGGCACAACAGCGATACGAGACCTTGAATCAACAGATGTCTCCCGAAGATATGGTGATTCATTCGGCTGCCCAACTCCAGAACCCTCGCGAATATGAAATAGACCCAGCACTTGGTGGCGGCCCGCACAATCCGATGACATATCCACAGGATGGTCCCTACAGGTCTGATATGGGACGGCAATCTATTCCCGGGGATGGATATGGTGCAAACTATGGAGAGGGCGACAGTCAAATGATGGAAGGCCGCAGCGACGAGCAAGATGAAGTGGACTCGTTGGCAGGAACAAGTGGTCCTGCAAAGAAAGCTTCGAAATCAAGCGCAGCAAATGAACTGGAGATGAGACAACTCTTCAACGCAAACAAACATCGGTCTTTACCAGAAGTGGCAACTGAACTTCATGGTAATGAGCGAGGACCACAATCCGAACGACAACGTCAAGTGTTTGCCATGCTTTGGTACGTTCTGCACTCCTCTTCACATATCAAGCACTCATGATTAATCAACCACCGCAGGATTAACCAAGTTTGTGATAAAGGAAAGGGTTCTGTACCAAGAGGTCGAGTATATGCGAACTACGTATCCAGATGCGCGACGGAGCGAGTCACTGTACTGAATCCTGCCTCGTTCGGTAAACTCGTCCGGGTTCTGTTTCCCGGCCTGAAGACTAGAAGACTGGGAGTACGTGGTGAATCAAAGTACCACTACGTTAACTTCAGTTTGAAAGACGATCAACCAGAGCTGACGGAAACTCAAAAACATCAAGCAATTCCCTCTTTTGTGGAAGCACCGAGTTTCGCAACCAGCTTCAGGTACGTTTCCTCTGAGTATTCCGGCATCAACTCTCCGCTCACTTCTATAGTCAAAGTATGGCATCTCAAGTACAATATCCGATGGATAGAGCAGCATTTCCGTCGCCTGATATTCCTCAAATCCCCGAGCCGCCCAAAATTCAACGCCACGAAGGGTATATCAGACCTCATAGTCTTTACCATCAGCCAGAGATCCTTGGCATTCCCCAGCTTGAAGCCAGCACCAGCAAGATGTCCCAACAGCTTCACTTTTCGCCTCCGAGTGAGCCAATGGCCCAGGAATATGAGCCCATCTCTCTTCCCAAGATTGAACCTCACGTTCCTGCAGGCACAGATCCTGATTCCGCGACTGCTCTGACGGCACTTTATCGCTCGCACTGCACCTCACTAGTTGATGCCCTCCGCTTCTGCAAGGAAAAGACATTCTTCCACTTGTTCACTTCCTTCCATGGTACCCTCACAATGCCAGTTCAGAAGCTCTTCGCAAATCCTGCCATTGCCCCGTGGATTGAAGAGTGCGATTTCGTCATGTACCAGAAGATGATGCGCGTAGTAGCACCATTGACCCTCCAGGTCGCTCCTAAACCCGTCCTGGACACCTTGCGCAATATCTCAGAGCGATTAGTTCCACACATCCGAACTTCATTTCAAGGCCACCCCAGTCATGTTGTTGACGCAAAAGTCGCCCCGGCAACACTCTTTGCCGGACTGCTAGATCGTGAATTGAGGGTCAACTTGACCGCTCATGCAGCGGCCAATATGCTTTCAAATCCAGCCAACCGGGACCAAATGTATGAAGATTGGATCACAATGGTCCGCACGCGAAAAGTAGCCGAGTGTGTTCCAACGAGAGGAATGGACGATGTTGTGAATCTTCTCCTGACCGAGCTTCGCGACCTCCTTGATCCAGTCGCTGTTCCATGGGAGGTAGAAGGTATGACTCCTTATGGCGAGATGGCTCTGCGCACTGGTCGTCAGCAGCAGGCAAGCATTCACGCCGATCAATCTACAGAAAATGTCTTGGATCGCTGGGTTAACTTTCTCGTATCCCTACCCGGCAAGTTCCCTTACGCAACTCATGCGGAAATTGTATGGTGTGTCCAGCGAGTTGGCACCGCCGTCATGAGGGATCTGACGATAGCACAAGGCAAAAGTTTTGGTGCGTGGTGGGTGACCAAGTGCTGGATCGACGAGATGATTTCCTTCATGGCCGAGCAAGGTGGATTTATGGAGTATAAGACCGCCCAAGCAAATCGAAATGGTGGAGCCAATCGAAGTATCGTCCACCGGACCGCTAGCCACCACGAGAGCAGATACAGCAGTGGAAGCGATGACTTTCTAAGAGACAATGGGAACGCGGAAGGAAGCGTCTCAGGCCCTCGCCCAATGGATGTTACCAGCCAAGCAGCTATGAATGCTGCCGCAGGCCATGATGATAGCGGCATTGGAATCCGAACTCCCGACGAAGACTTTTCGATGGGAAAGTATGATTTTAGTCGAGGCGACTCTCAGCAGCATCTTGGGAATGACCTTGCTCTCTCGCTGCCGCAAGCTTCGGTGGTTTAGGGTTCGCTCTCTCATGGGAGGCGATCATTCCAGCATCAAAAATGATTATATGGCGCAGCATTGTTCTTTATCACTCTAGGGACGGGGATTGAAGGAGAAATAAAGGAAATCTTTACGACTCGGACGACGAAATGACTTGGCTGTAGATTGGATGGAACGGGTGTACAATTGGGTTGGATTACTTGCTTTTGTATGGCGAGAACTGATTATACGCTTGGTTGCGTTGCTGTTCTTCTTCGAGGCCTATCTTCGGGTTCTTTTTATTGGAGCGTTGGTTATCATGGGACGCAAAGAATATCCTCGAACACCCGAGGTGTTTTTATTATATTGGAAGCTTTTGTATTTATGCTTAGCAAGAAGGAGCCTCTAAGAAGCCAGTATAAGAATTGTCATTGTTTACTGAAAATTGCTCTTATTCACGTGCGTCACCGCGCGACGGAAATGAGGTCGCTTATGTGCGTGGCTTCGGGCAGGATGCAACAGTCTTCCACCTCGTCGACCTTCAACTACAATAAAGCCAGTCTCAGGTTCACACCACTCTCTCACTAGCGGAAACGTCTGCCGCCACCCTCATGACATTTTCTCACGACATCTTTCGCCATCTCCGGCTGAGTGGCTGAGTGGCTGATTGCACTTTGACCAACCCCACAATGGCAACAAACCCTTCCGATGGCTTGCTGGCCTTGAGTGCGGACGCAAATGCGACTAACATTCAATTCCAAATTGCTTACTTATATAAAGCGCTGACTGCGCACCTTGGCACCTAACACGAAGTACTGCTTCTGCACGCCTATTCAGCAGACAGGTGAAGTTTATGTCAGGCACTGTTTTGCTCTTCCAAGCCCATCCTGGCCGCCTGGCGATCGAAGAAGTGATAGGCTTATCTTAGCGTCAAGATAACTTAGACTCACCCATCCGATCTCGCTTGCAGAAAATAAAAGCGGGACAACGATTTTCAGAAACCGCAAATCTTATGACTCGTCCTCTTTCCTTTATTTCTGTCATAACATTCTCACTCGCTCTTTGATTGGCATTGGATTGATTGAATTGGATACCGGCCGTGCCTGCAGAAAGGGCACCTACCGGACAATGAGTAAGGAAGTCGCACTGCCAAGTGGGATTGGAATAGTGGGGAAGGCGGCGGTGGAGGGGAAGAGGGAGGGGTCGCCGTTGAGGTGGAAGAATGATTCTGAGGCGGGGTGGGTGGTGCAAAAGTTTGGGGGCACCAGCGTGGGGAAGTTTGCGGTTAATATTGCGGAGGATATTGTGAGGTAAGTTTCGTGCATGGGTTCTCTGCCAATTGGGCTCGAAAAGGAAGTCTGAGAAGGCAGGCTAACTGGGGAATTTTGCAGGGCGGGCTTGAAGGAGCATAAGATTGCGGTGGTTTGCTCGGCGAGGAGTACGGGGAAGAAGGTCGAGGGGACTACGAGTCGGTGAGTTCTGGATTGGATGGGAAGAGTCATTTTGTTTTCATTCGGCTCACAGCTGACGGTTTCCCCGCAGGTTATTAGAGATCTACGGCGTCCTGCAAGAAGTCAATTCTGTCAAAGACACCGAGTCAGTACACTACGAAAGCCTTGTCAACGAGTACGAAAGATTGGTCGGTGTCATCTGCGCAGACCATGTCAATGCCGCGAAAACAGAGATTCAAGATGAAAATATACGGGCCGAGCTCATAAAAGAGATGGAAGGTGAATGCAGAGAGATTATAGACTATAGAATTGCCGCTGAAAGGTGGCATTTGGAGATCGACGGCAGGAGTAAGGACCGAATCGTTAGCTTTGGGGAGAAACTGAGCAGTCGTTTCGTCACCGCGCTGTTGCAGGACAGAGGAGTCGAGGCCGAATACGTGGATCTTTCCGATGTTATACATTTCAAGACCTCGAAAGGGCTGGACTTGGCATTTTATAGGGAGATGGCCGCTGCTCTCCGGGAAAAGGTCATGGCTTGCGAGGAAAGGGTACCCGTTATCACAGGTTACTTTGGCACTGTGCCTGGCGGATTGATGGATGGTGAAATTGGGAGAGGATACACAGATCTTTGCGCGTCTCTGGTTGCAGTTGGGATTAAAGCAGATGAGCTACAAGTTTGGAAAGAAGTGGATGGTATCTTCACCGCCGACCCAACGAAAGTCCCCACCGCACGACTCCTTCCAACAATCACTCCTTCAGAAGCAGCCGAGTTGACGTTCTACGGCTCCGAAGTCATCCACCACCTCACTATGGACCAAGTCATCCGTGCCACACCGCCCATCCAGATCAGAATCAAGAACGTCAAGAATTCCCGTGGAAACGGTACAATTGTACTCCCAGACGCAAAGCTCACCTCAACACAGCTATCCCATAACAGAAGCTCTAGTAGCTTATCACTGTCAGCTAGGAAAACACCAAAAAGACCGACAGCCGTCACCATCAAGGATAGAATCTCTGTCATCAACGTCCATTCCAACAAACGCTCCATCTCTCACGGTTTCTTCGCAAAAGTATTCTCCATCCTAGACAAGCGACAATTATCAGTGGACCTTATCTCCACCTCCGAAGTGCACGTATCTATGGCCATCCACTCAGCAAACATCTCAGACGAAGATCTACAAAAGACAAAAGAGCAACTAGAAGAGTGTGGCGAGGTCAGTATACTGAATCAGATGGCTATCTTAAGCTTGGTCGGCGCGGATATGAAGAACATGATTGGCATTGCGGGTCGCATGTTCAGTACATTAGGGGAGCATAATGTCAATATTGAGATGATATCACAAGGCAAGCCCCCCTCCATCTTCGCCTATGTTGAGCACATGCAGCTAACTGGATAATAGGAGCGAGTGAAATCAACATATCCTGCGTTATAGATGCATATGAGGCCACGAGGGCCATGAACATATTGCATACAAATCTTTTCACATTCCTCGAATAGAAGAAGCCAGTCAGAACAGGGAAGAGCCCTTCTTTTGCATTTGGAGGAAGTTTGGGTCATCATGAAAATAACGGAAGGCGTCTGATGTTTGATGCATCTTTGGGATCGGAGCATTTTCGTCACTTTTGTGACACAAAAACCGAAGGTGTTTATAGGTGGATGAAGAGGGGTTAAGCTATTTTCCTCGAAGAATTAAGAAGTGTCGCTCTGTTTGTTGCATATGAGTCTACCCGCGATCAAGCTGACGGTGGCTGGAAGTTTGATGGCCATGGCTCCAAAGAGCATTTTCATATATCCGCAGATGATGTCTCGCTTCGAAAGAGGGGGGTTTGCGTCGAGTAAGCGGGCAAAGGGGTTCGATTCTCGTTCAATTTTCACATTACTGCCCCCATCTCCCTGAAAAGCCCTCGCAGGCACGCTGATTTGGAGGGAAAAGCTTGTCTGAGGTCGCCAACTCGAAAGTCCTTAAGACACCGAGTTCCTGGGTGCTGAAAAGTAAGCTGGGACCAAATGACGAGCTTGACGGAGTCGTAAGATGGAAGGCTCTTTGTTGTGAAGGACTCCCAGAACACATTTACGAAGATTAACTACGGAGAAACTTTTGCTTTGGTCAATAGCTCACTATCGTTTCGGATTTTTTTTCGCGCTTCAAGCTATTCTTAGTTTGAAATATGCCAACGGGATGTCAAAACTGTTTTCTTAATGGAATCAATGATGAGGGTGTCTGCCAAATCGAGAAGTCACGGTCTCGATGCTTGCTCGTTCTCAAATTAGGATCGAGACGTTCCTTCCTCCCCAAACATCACTGCTTTCCAAGCCGTAGACGCTCCGTCCTCATGCCCGCGTAATACTAGATCAAAGCCAACCTCCCACAGTTCTATCTTTCCGTCTCCTCCTCTTTATCTTCGTCCCCTTTTCCTCAATACCATTCTTCTTCGACCACTCATCGGACGGGCATCACCTCTCCACCTCTAGGCACCATCGGTTCGCAAAGTCTCGAGCTCAAATCCTCCACTCACACGTCAACATCCGTTGGCAACTCCAAATGCAGTCGAAGGTGTTGACTGGATTGAATCCTCGCCACTCCGAACTACTGATACAAGGTCGACAGGTGTGACGTTCGAATTTTTGCTCTGCAACGGCTCTGAGTGTATCTGACATTTCCGAGACACTTTCCTCACTCTTTTCGGGGATTCCCTCTCTCTCTTTGCTCAAGATCGGCGTTCAATTTCATGTATGGAAGAGGATTTCTTTAGCACCCTCCTACTGGCAAATGCCCAAGAACGAAGCGAGTATCTTCTCCTTCGGATCGTCAATCCTCCCATACGAACCTTCAGGTTACGACACCTGATTCATTCCGGCTTCCCTGTCACATGCCCCCTTAGCTCAATTGAAACGTACTGGACATCCCGAACATTCGCCGGCAGCTCTCACAACACCATGCTCTCATGCGCCGAAAGAACGTTCTTGTACCACGGAACCTACGCCTGAAGTTACCGCCATCACTTCTCAACTACCTCTTTTTTGACGATTCATTCAACGTTCTCACATGTGAGATTCACGACGTCTATGAAATCTTCCGACGACTCTTCCTCGGCAATAAGGATTCGGGTTGCGATACCAAGCCTATGGTGTCACTTGGTCACTAAAAGAATTACCCTTTCCAGCCGGAGCCTATAGATGCCGAAAAGAGAGATGCCTCGCCCTGGTTCTGAATTAGGTATACAAGCCTAAATATAGGTAGTGCTGTACAGCATTGGCACACAGCAGTTAGACCGCTGCGTTTGTACTACCAGTGCACAACAAGCCTCTTCACGGAGAGTTTCCTGGTGGAATCATCCCTTCACACCACCAACCACTAAATCTGGTTATTGTCTTCCGTCGTTTTCGATCTTTTACGATCTTTTTCAGTCCTCCTCTATCCCTTCTGGCTACAAAACATGCCATCAGAGAGCAGCAAGCCGTCCGTCAGAGCATGCAACTCCTATACGATCCTGCCGCACAGCCTCGCAAAAGCAAGCGCAACACAACGCATGCAAGATCCCATGCCGCCGACCGAGATGGCAATGCCATCGTTAGTCCTTGCTTCGCGGCTCGTGGACCACAACTCATGCAGAGCTGCTATTCGGAAGTGCATGTACGCTTCCGGTGTCAATGTCACATCCGGCCACTGTGAAATGCTGTGGTACGATCATGCAGTACATTTAAGGAGCTCAGAAAACTTTGAGGCAAATCTTGAGGAAACCGCGGGGTTATTCTTGAAAGTGTGGACTAGAAAATGTGGTGGCTGGTTGGCAGTTTATATAAGTCTGACGAAGCGGCTTGGTATTCAAGTCATCAAAGACAATGTGGAGCTGATACAATGTCTCGAATCTCGAGCACACTTGCACACCCGAAGATTAAGGAGATATTGAGCAATGCGCGATCAATGCGCGATCAATGATGTTGTGTTGCGATACACAACTCCTGCATGCCGCTCTACCAAATGCTGTGTGCGGAGCCGGCCGAGATAGCACGACTCCAACACCGTATCGGTCCGTTCACTTGAGAATGACAATCGAGATGCTACAAATATTTGGAAGCATCCCTGGATATCTATCAACTGACTCTATGGAAAGAAGACGGGAGAGACTTCGGAGCGGATGGCCAACGGCCGGGAGAAAGTGACCTGCCACAGTGTATTTCCCGTGAGAGCGATGTTTACCTTAACGGGCCGGCTTGTAGACACTGGGCTGGGAAGAGGGCACCGAATTGTTTCGTTGCGTGGCGGCATCGTACAGAAAAGTTGTTTGATACGCCTCCGCATGTATATGCCGTGAAGGCAGCACTCGGCACGTCCAGTGTCGTGCAACATGAAGCCTACCCCTTTCTCCCAAACCCCTCATCTTCCAGGCCAGTTCGGATGTGATAGCTTCATATCATCTAGTGTAATCGAAAGAGAGCTCGTGCACTCCGTGGGGGTGGGGAATCTCCGTGGCGGGCCAGCTCAGTTTGGAAGCCTTGGAAGGCATATAGAGTCAATGGAAGCAAAAGCCGACGACGGTCGTTATCTCGATCCTTGAGCGCCTCCCGGCCTTTGAGATCCTTACAACTGCCTGTTTGAGACCCCTGAAGCGGAGCTCGGGGGCAAATACTGTAGCGCCTCGAGATGATACAAATCGCTACCGAGGGGGCTCAGGCGAGGAAAATTCAACCTCATCCCGCGTCTTCATCTCAGGCCGCCTTCTACAACGGCGAGACTCGGACTATTGGCAAGGCGGTCGAATAGCACTGTGAGCTATTGAAGAGATCAAGAGTCCAAGGTATGGATTGCGAGCAAATGCTGTGGAGGGCGGCCCTTTATGCAGTTGTATGTTGTGAGAGCTCAGAGCGTGTGGGACAAGCTCCACACTAGGCTGGGCGCGGCAGTCGTCGGAAGTGGCCGCCTCAAGCTCGAGGGCGGCACTTGCTCCACCCTCGCGTGTGATCCTCCGAGGCGTTCACTATCGACCAAGGCGTGGAGAACATTCTGATTCGGTGTTGGGATTCCGATAGGGCGTTGGTGAGGAAATATTCTCCAGCCCGTCCACGACAAGTGAAAGTGGTTGGTAGGACGGGAGGACAGGACCCAGAAACTCTGCAAATCCGTAGATCTGCTCGAGCAAGGTCTCATGCCCGTACGCAGTCGAGTCATTCGGAAGGCTTTCTCTGCAGCTTTTCGTGGAGGTTTTGCGGTGCAAAAGATAGGAGGGACTGGATGGATAAGCATCCATGTGGGATATCAGCAAGCTTCTCTCTCTTGGCTTGCCTGGACCCCGCAGGAGTCGAGTGCAGCGGCTTGACAGGCACATGCCATCCATATGTTGTACTGCCTGCCTCGCCATGCGTCTCTCCCGTCTCCCCTCCATGTCAATTTAACTTTTCGTCCATCCCACCAAATCAGTCCGGTCCACCTTTCTAGAAGCTACATCCCATCCCTCTTCCAGATCTACCCATCTTCCGTCCCAAATCTCTGTTGCCTGCCGATGTTTTGTTTTGTTCACCCCCTTCTGGACTGAGCCTGGCTATCAACGGGGGCAAACGTCGCTTCGATCCCGTTTCACTCCGAGCTCAGACGCGGCTCGGGAGGACGCGCCCATTTCCGTACATCGCATTTGATGGGGAGGCGTGGAGAGGCTCAGCATCGTTAATACACTTATGAAACTTTGATCAAAGCTTCCTCAGACTATATGAGGTTATGGATTTGCTGGCTACGAGAGACGACGCGCACATATAACGACTTGAGACGTTTGCTTCGAGAGAGGAGGAGCACAGTACATTGTTTTCATAAATAATTTCTGAAGTATATAATAAGACACCATGGGTTGGGTATGTGTCTTTAGGAGTTCCTTCTCTCTATCAGAGCTGATGTTAGCTGCAGGTTGAGAAAACCAACACGGCTGTGGCCAAAAGCGTTGTTGGGCGGCATTTCAGACTGGAGTTCTCGGGAGACAGACGGGAGAGGAAAGGGTCGAGATTTTTGACGGAGGTCAGAGCTGGATTAGCTACCTTCTTTGCGATGGCATACATCGTCTCAGTCAATGCTTCGATAGTTGCAAGTAAGCTCTCCAATCCAGAATCCTTTTCAAGTACTTACTTCAGTTCAGATACTGGAGGCACTTGCATATGTGAAACCCCTCCAGATTTCTTCCCCAAAGATCCTTATTGCACGAATGAAAACAATCCAGCATATGCGCCGTACATAATGTGCACCCAGCAAATCAACAGAGACCTAGTCACAGGAACGGCAGCCATCTCAGCTCTAACGAGTTTCTGCATGGGACTTTTCGCAAATATGCCAATAGCATTAGCACCTGGAATGGGACTGAACGCATATTTCACATACCAAGTCGTTGGATTCCACGGCCAAGGGCTTGTGCCCTACCGTCTTGCACTTACAGCAGTGTTTGTCGAGGGCTTGATCTTCGTGGCGCTGTCCATCCTTGGTCTCAGACAATGGCTTGCACGTGCCATACCATCAAGTCTGAAGATCGCCAGTGGAGCAGGAATAGGACTATACCTCGCTCTCATCGGGCTTACGTATAACGCGGGTATCGGTGCTATCACGGGCAGTACCGACGACCCCTTGGAACTGGCTGGATGCATCCCCTCACACAGGGACGTGAATGGCATTTGTACCTCTGGCAAGATGCGAAATCCTACAATGTGGCTCGGCATCTTCGGCGGGGGAATCTTCACGGCATTCCTAATGATGTACCGCATCAAGGGTGCCATCATCGCCGGAATCCTCCTTGTTTCGATCATCTCTTGGCCACGAGATTCGTCTGTGACAGCCTTCCCACACACCCCACTGGGCGACTCCTCCTTCGACTTCTTCAAGAAGGTTGTTACCTTCCACCCCATCGAACATGTCCTCGGGGCACAGGACTGGAACATCACCGGCTCGAACGGAGGGCAGTTTGCCGTGGCGCTCATCACATTCTTATACGTCGACATCCTCGATTGCACCGGGACTCTCTACTCCATGGCTCGCTTCTGCGGCGCCATTGACGAAGACACAGGGGATTTCGAAGGCAGTGCAGTGGCATACCTGATCGACGCCATGGGAATCACGATCGGCTCCCTCTTCGGCTGCCCTCCCGTAACAGCGTTCATCGAATCCGGAGCCGGCATCTCGGAAGGCGGAGCCACTGGGATCACTGCATGTGTGACGGGCCTCTGCTTCTTTGTATCAATATTCTTCGCGCCCATCTTCGCGAGTATACCGAGTTGGGCGACGGGATGTACGCTGATTCTTGTGGGCGCTATGATGGCCAGAGCTTGTACGGATATCAACTGGCGGTACATCGGGGACTCGATCCCTGCCTTCTTGACACTGGCAGTCATGCCGTTCACATACTCGATTGCCTATGGTCTCATCACCGGCATCGTCACCTACATCATCCTCAACGTCGGCGCGTGGCTCATCGCCAAAGCGTCAGGCGGCCGCATCATGCCTCACGACTACGAGCACAAGGACTACTGGACGTACAAGGTCCGCGGTGGCTTGCTACCCGGCTGGGTGAAGCGCTTGTTCCAGGGGAAGCGAGATTTCTGGCGCGAATGGGACTTTGACGCCGAGGAGCTGACGAGCAGAGATTCGTATGCGATGGCGAAGAAGAATGGCGATGGGGATCGCGCGAGCGGGATTAGCATTTCTGCCGGTGGCGTCGGCGCGATGCCGATGTTGGATACGGTGATTACCGGGGACCGGAATTGGGAGCCCGGGCATCCGCAGTACGGGGTGGAATTGGGTCATGAGAATATGGTAGGGGAGACGAGGTTTGGGAGTTCGTCAAGGAGGTGACGGGTTGGGCTTTGACGGGGATGGAGTTTGGATTGTTGGTAACATTTTGAAGGAAATCTTGCGATAGATGATGGTGGAGTGAGTAGATAAGAGGATCATGTATCGGCAATTTATGGCGAGGACGCGAAAGACTTGCAATGCGTGCAACACACACCATGGTGTTTTCGCCCCAAAATTCCTTGCTTTTCTCCCAGCCGTAAGTGCTTTTTCAAAGGCGTTGCCAATAAAGGGGGTTTGTTTACTTCCTTCTGGCTTCGTGCCTAAAATCCGCAAATTTACGCGAACCGAGAATGGCAGGCAGGTAGGCTCAGATAACAAAATAAGCGCTGTTGATACCAGTGATCTCCAGTCGTAAAACTTGCGCCAGTAAGTTTCTGGACATACATACACTTGAATCAAAGTTGTATGTGCCTCCTGGCCCTAACCACTATTGAGGTGGTAACCCAGGGGTAACGGCTTAGAAGAGATATGCTCTAACTGAGCGAAAGCCAAGTTTCTGGGTCCCGTCTAGGATCTCTTTTGCTCTTTTGTTCCGCTGCTGAGGGGACACTATTTTAAAGGGGTGTTTTGCCCCCCCTTTTTTTGGGATTGGAGATTGAGGATTGAGGATTGCTAAGCGAGGGGTGCAAAGGACGTCCACCTTTGGTCGATCTCAGCGCCCCTTTTGCGCACGGCAATTTGAAACCTTGCATTCAATTGTAAGATAAGACTTGAACTTAAACGGCTCATATGGTATGATAGCATATGTTGAGAGTTTAGAATGCGAGTTGACCTCTCGGTGGCGCCAAATTTGGGAGGAGCAAGGCAAAGTAAACAAAACACCCCTTATCTTTGACGAAGGAATTGCTCAACTAGATATTCACTTCGCAGATCTAAAGAAGTGCTAGGCACTCTTTCTGCACCAACTCCAAGACTGAAAAGGTTTGCCTGATTCAATGGAATTTCCGGCAGTGAGACCAGCGGATCTCTTGCTCAGCGATTTCGGAGGTAGTTGATGGAGTAGACTGCAAAATTCAGCAGCAGCGCTTTTGGGAATCCTGCAGCCTGGCTGAGGACGAAAGCAATATGGATGCTCGAGAAGGTGCCACACTCAATGCATCTTGTCATTTTGAGAACTTCAAAAAGCTTAAATCTGTTCATGCCTCCGTGGGGCAAAAATACTAGAGGAGGAGGGAATCAGTCAGAAATTGTTGGAGTAGTGCTCAAATATACGCCGGCGCACATGTCAGCACGGCCAAGAAGTACTTCCAAGAAATGAGTCCCGAGATTACGTCTGCCTTGTGGCGAGTGCCGCGTTGGCGAATTGCTTAATTCAAGCCACTGGAAGGAAAATCTTGCAAGTCGCAAACTCTGATTTGGTGGCAGAGAAATCCAAGACGCGTTTGCGTTTCTGATGATCAGGAGATGGGGCAAAACAAGCTTTTTCGCCTTGAGCCGTGGCTTTCCACGGATAGACGTCAACGCCGACTCCGAAGACTGACTGACTGACTGACTGACTTCTCTCAGCATCAATCATCATCATGACTTGGTTTTGTCAGCATGGAGGTTGGCCGATGTAGCAAATCCCTCCCCGGAGCGGTTTCCCGGCGGAGGGGGTTGTATTTCGGCGGCATGGCCGTAAGATGTCGCGAGGAGAAGCAAGCCACAACCAAATGGGAAGCTGGTCGATGGTGCCACTTCTGCGTTGCATGCAGACAATGTGAGACCCGTTCGCATGTACCGCCGTCGACGATAGATTCGGGCCTCGGGCCTCCCCGGGTGTGTGGTAACGAAAGACCTACCCCTCCTTTACCGGCTTGATTTCTGCTCCAGGGCCGTCTCTTCCCCAGACGTGGTGTTCTTCCAGCCAATGATGGAAACATCTTTCCAGCCTTCACCGCACGATCGGCCGGACCCTGGTGAGAAGAGCTGCAAGTGCTAGGTCCGCGGCGTGTGCTGGCCGCGCTATCGTGAGAGGTACAGTACGGGTTCTGAGAAAAGGATCTAGATTGGTCGGGTTGAAAGGTGGTCCCGGAGGGAGGGGTCTGGCCTGAGAGGGGCACCCAGGCACCCAGGCACGACTCCGCGGTGCAGTTTTGATCTTGGTCGACCAGGCGGTGGCAGTAGAGAGAGTGTGTGAGAATTGGTATCGAGGTTGGAGGTTGGAGGTTGGAGGTAGGAGGCTGTGCTGGAGGGAAAATAAAGATGCTGACGGAGCCAGCCAGCGCTGATCTTCGGAATTGCGTGCATGGATAACGACCAGAATGACGTAGGAGCAGTCCCAGCTTGATAGGGCAAGACCAGGGCTCGGCGGGACGAGAGAGGGACATGCGGCCATGCCTGGAGAGTTTTGGTTTGAGTTTGCTGAGGAGGCATTTGATACGGTATTGGGGAATATGACACTTCGCAACGGAAGCAAGATTGTGCAGTTCAAGGACAATATGCCTCACTCTCCACCAAATCAGGGTGCGGAATGGGAGCAGGTTTATCAACAGTGACATCTCAGTGGTGGACGGGTGAACGATATCATATCTTCCTTTCTGCTCATTGATATCAAAAGGCTGTAGTCCGCATTGCAGTGCATCACGCACGACGGTAACACTGCAGCTAGCCACCTTGCTGCAGGCAACGGCCCCTGAAATAGAATATCAATTGTTGCGCAGCAGACTGTGAGCTCTAAGACACCAAGACACAAGACACAAGACACGCACTCCCAACAGGCAGCTGGAATGAGCTGGAATGCAATCCGATGACTGTTAGTCACGAGCAAACCACTTCCAGACTCCAGAGGCCCTCTCCGCAGCCCAGAACCAGAAATTTTCACGATCATGATTTGGCCTGAGATGTTCTCTGCGTGTGGTGCCTTCTGGCATCGCAACACCCAGCAGGGGGAGGATAATAGAAGCATGACACCAGCCGGACTGATGTTGTAATTTTACCATATTATTATATTGCATGAGATCCGAACCCGCCTTCACTCACGCAAGCTCCCAGGTCCTGCTCGGATCCAGAACGCTGACAGCTTCACGTGCATTTGCAGTTGTTCGATTCGTATTTGGGGCCCTCCTCCGCACCAACCATTGCTGTCCCATTGTTCTCCTCTGGCCTGCTGGAGAGACAGGACGGAGTAAATAAATCCCTCACCAAGGTGCCTTACGCCTGCAGAGAGCCACCACCGACCGCACCGCCAGCGCCATCATCGACCCGCAAGCCAGGCCACCAGGGCCACCAGGGCCACCAGGGCTTTATTTCTCGCCTCGGGCTCTAGCAGCAGCAGCGCAAGAGCACGAGCACGACCAGCGGAAATCACATAAGGTAAGCTCATCAGTGCGCCTGCCCTCCACCTCCACCTCAAGTTTGCCCTTGCCCACCACGGCAAACCTCGCGCACTCACCTCAAACCTCCCAAAAATACCATAAACCCCATAAACCCCATAAACACCAAAAACACCCTCCCTCCACGGCCAGACCCCGTTGCGCCAGGCCAGCACCAGCAATTTTGTGCTCAAAAAAGTCGACAAGAACACGGGCATTGCCTGCACCGCTTGGGCGGCCTCTGCGCATTCCATCCGTCCCTTCACTGCCGAGCGCAACAGCATCCGCCCCCGCCGTTCCTTCGCTTCCCTTCCCACCACCATCATGGCGACAGTCAGCGCGCCCAGAGACTCCCTGATGGCCGAAAAGCGTCAACCATCGCCGGCAACATCGCAGCCGTCCTCTGCTGTCGGGTCCCCAAACTCCCTCCCAGTCAAACTGAACGGCATGGCAGTCTCCAGCTCCGAAAGCCTTGCGAGTAATGGCCATGCTGCGCCACCAACCGAGCCACAGAAGGCGACCCTTGCACTCGCTGCAGAAAAACCGTCGATGACAAAGCGCCTCACTCGAATGTTCTCCACGAAAGATGCCATGAGATCGGACAGCAGTATAAATTCACAGCCTGCGACGTCCGGGCAGGTTACTCCCAAGCAAGAGACTGCACCTGCGGCTGTGACTGCACGAAGACCTAGCCCTCCTGCACGCAAGCCTTCCTCAACCGACAAAGCCGCCGCCAAGGGAAGCGAAAAACCCAGCACGGCGCCATCAAAAGACAAGAAAGCTGGGGGGACCGCCTCTTCCCTGCGCTTTGCAGTGAATGCGGATGTGCCAGGCGGCCATGAACACCATCTCAAGAGCGCTAAGAGGCAGGAGAAGCTGTCGGACATGCTGAGGAATGTGATCAGTGGGAAATCAAAGAACGACAACCATGAAGGGGAACAGCAACTGTCGCTGATGTCCAACTGGGTTGATCAGTTGAAGAGCGAACGGGACAGCTTGGCGTCGACTGCGGAGAAGAAAGGCGGACCCAATTCTACAGTTTCGTTGGTTGAGAAGTACGGCAAATGTCACGAAATTGTTGGTCGTGGTGCATTTGGCATTGTCAGGATATCACATAAAAGGACAGAAAATGGATCTGGCGAGCAGCTTTATGCGGTAAAGGAGTTCCGACGACGACCCGAAGAGAACGAGAAGAAATACAGCAAGCGACTCACCTCCGAGTTCTGCATATCCTCCTCATTGCGGCATCCGAACGTTATCCATACACTCGACCTCCTCCAAGACTCGAAGGGCGATTACTGCGAAGTCATGGAATTCTGTGCCGGAGGGGATCTCTATACCCTCGTACTTGCAGCTGGCAAACTCGAAGTTGCCGAGGCGGACTGTTTCTTCAAGCAGATGATGCGTGGTGTGGAATACATGCACGAAATGGGTGTTGCCCACCGGGATCTGAAACCTGAGAATCTGCTCCTCACCACCCACGGTTCAATCAAGATCACCGATTTTGGGAATGGAGAGTGTTTCCGGATGGCATGGGAGTCGGACGCTCACATGGTTACCGGCCTCTGCGGTTCTGCTCCGTATATTGCCCCAGAAGAGTACATCGACAAGGAATTCGATGCCCGAGCTGTCGATGTTTGGGCTACAGGCGTCATCTATATGGCTATGAGGACTGGCCGACATCTCTGGCGTGTTGCCAAGAAGGACGAGGACGAGTTCTATGAGCGATATCTAGAAGGGCGCCGAGACGAGGAAGGGTACGCCCCTATTGAATCATTGCATCGGGTATGTTTCTTCCCTTCAATCTAAACAAACCATATGTTAACATTTTACCAGGCACGCTGCCGTAACGTGATCTACTCAATCCTTGACCCCAATCCTACCCGCCGAATCACAGCTTCCCAAGTCCTCAAGTCCGAATGGGGCCGCGAGATAAGACTGTGCAAGGCAGGCGAAGAGGGTCTTTGACAATTCGCGATTGAGCGCGGCATGAAGGACACGAAGGAAGTTTTCGCTCGTCTTAATAAGGAAGCTAATTTCGTCATGGATCTCCCTCCTTGCTCCGCGGGGGTCCATCGGTTCAGCGCTCACCAGGGGTTCCATTGTGCTAGTTGTGGATTCGAATATCATTACGACGACGGGGTCAACGGCACTCCGGTCTGATGGAAAATTGCATTGAGCGGACATGAAATGCAAGCAATGGTGTTATAGGCGTTCTACTTGGATTTGGTCTGGGTTTGGCAAGGCGCAAAATGGATGGGGTAACGAAGAAAGGGGAAGTCAATCTCAGTACCCTTCTGGAACGGTCGCTTTGGCTCATCACACGATTGCGATGACATTTGCATTTACGATTGCGTTGCGTTGTGTTGCTCTTCTGGCAGCTAGTTCTATGGTTGGTGGCTTGCTATTGATTTGAGAGACAATAGATTGGGCGGGAGGCTTTATTTGCGGGGGTGTAGGGGGGGTGTAAAGGGGGGTTTTGTAGATAGTGGGAAAACCTGGGGGATCAGCTAGGATAGCATTCGACGAATAGAGAGAGACTCGAGGGGAAGAGACTCTTGAACGAAACACACACCTTCACCATGTCATCCTCGTGACGATTCGAATGAATAGCCAACCCCAGCCTTTCATACACCACCATGTGACTCCTGTCTTGTTTCCATCCTCAATTGCCGAGCTTGGTAAGTTAATAAGCCGTCACCGAGTGAAGTCTGCACCAGACCCTCAGCCAACCCCGTTGCATCAGTCCCCCCTTTTCCAAGTCCATCCTTCCCCCCGCCCCTTCGCCCCTCCCTTGATTAACCGGAACCCTTTTTTTGCCCTGGGGAATCCAGGCTGAATGAATGCGAAAGGCAGGCATTGGGATCAAAAGGTTTCCGCACCTGGTGGGCCGTTCTCTAGTTCGAGGTGCTGCGGGAACTTTCGGTCTTGATTCGAATTTTTTTATTGCCGGGGTGGAGAGGTAGAGAGTACCTACCTCCTCCTTCGCCTTGTGTTTGATGCCTGGGGGTGAGCGGGGAGGGGAAGATGGAGATTTGGTGTGGATGGCTAGGGTGGGGTGGAGGTGTCGGGTTGGATAGGGTGGATGGATGGTGATGAGGTGTTTTGTTTGAGATAGGGAGGGAGGTTTTAGGGGTTGTTTTTGATGGAGAAGGGGTTACGAGTAAGGGTGATGAATGTGATTGGTAGAATGGACCTAATGTAGAATGGCAATACAAGGATTGTTTTGATATGGAGATAGATCATTATAGCTATAGCTAGCTATATGCTTTGGTGAGGTTAATAAGGTAGGTACCGTTGAATGGGAGAAGGAAGGTATCTCGTTTAGCTGATTTTGGCGAGCCCCTGAAGGGTAAGTAAGGTAAGCGAAGCGAACACCACTCGAGTGGAACAACTTGTATAGACCCTGCAACTAAACTTCGCGTTTCTACATAAGAGTACTTGATAACATTTGACAACGTGAAAGTTCAGGTAAAAGAATTGTTGTCCACCTGAGCTATGAAAACCCGTGTTAGGAGGGTTCATAATTCTCGTTTTATATAAACAGGAATCTGAGTATCTGAATTCAACATACATATCACTGATTTCCTACTAAGAGACAGAGTCCTCCTCAATACTGTTCACACTTCTTGATCATTGTGGCTATAGGCCTTCTGTATGAGAGATACGGCCTTGCCAACGGACTGGCCGCTGGAACAGTGAGAAGAGAGTTGGACACGCAGCAGCGTTGATGCCCTCGCACATTGATTGACCTCCGAGCCGAGCAGAACTCAGAAGGTAATGGGCTGGTGTAACTAAGAAGGTTGGCAAGGACTAGCATGGTGCTGATAAGGTGAAGTGAGTTGAGGGAAGATGTGACCGGTCCCCCCTTTTGAACGTGTGAATACACGTGCAGCAATCATACTTCGTCCACAAAGTTGTTGGCTCGCACGGCACGAGCTTGTGTTTAGCATGAAGTATAAGGCTGAAGATTGAAAAGGGGCTGAGCAACCTAATACACCCGAGATGCTCGTCAATGCATCTCCTATTTGCGAGTGTAGGTCAGAAATTTGCACAGCCAACATGTGGAAAAGGGGCACAGGGGGGTATCAAAGTAACGGTTATAAAAACGAACAATTCAAGAGATTCATGCCCAGATATCCGGATAGATAGGTTACATTGAAACACCGATACTCCGTCCGGCGCCATTACACCTCCACAGGCACAGAGTACAACAACTCTGTCTGCACTCCCAAATTATGCATGGGCTTGCCTCCATACCTAGGAATGTGACAACAAGCCCAAGTCAAAGAATTAGAAACCCGATTCCCTTCATGCTACTCACAGCCGCTTCATTTCTCTCGTTCTTCCTTCCATCTCTCATCTCGTCATCTGCCTATCGTTTCCATTCCAAATCCAATGTACGAAAAGCCCGTTCCATCTTCTTCCAAGTCTCGGCCCCAAAGCCCCTAAGTCCCGTCTTCCCAGCCCCGACTTTATTAACGCCAGTCCGTAATAACCGGAAAAAGAACACGTGTGGTTTGGTTTGTGATATAACGACTGAGAGAACATAACATATAAACATATGTAAAAGGCCCGCCACCATGAAATGTGGAAATGGTCGATTCGAATCCCAATTGGTACCATGCTCGAAGAGAATACTGATTTTGCCTCCGTCCTGCTCCTGACACACATCTAAGAGTGGAACAAATCCCAAGCTCGGTCGCACAAACGCATGAATTCCTCTTTTTTTCTCTGGGTGCTCATGGGGCTGTCGCGCCCTTCGCCGAATGGCCCCCTTCTCGATGTTGACGGTCCATTTCCGAGTGGCGGGCTCCCGCCTTCCTCGTATTCTGCTCGTGCTCTCCTTCTGCCCCCACCGCTGCGGCTCGTCTCTCCGTGCCTCATAGTGTTTCCGGTAAGTGGCGAGGGAGGCGTGGGGGGTTGATGCCCGCCATAATGCACCAACTTTGGCAGAAGCTCGGGTCGTCCACCAGCCAACTCTACTTGTGCATCTTCGGCTGAGCGGTACTCGCGCGGTCGCGCTGATTGCGGCGCATTATTGTTGTGTCCTGGGGAGGGGAAAGTCGGTCTTGAGTTCGAATGCGATGAATTAGAGGCGGAGCCGGAATTATTGTTTGTGGGGAAGAATGCAGAGCGGCTGCCGTTGCTTTCGCGGTGTGCACCGAGACCTTCACTTGCAAATACGTCGGTAATGGGAGGCAGACGGTTGCTTGTTTGAGTTGCTGGAACATGGTGGATGTGCGAAGTGCTGGCGAGGTTTGACGGTTGGTTCGCAATGTGTCTCGTAAGTGGGTGTGGTTGATGTCGTCCAGTGAAAGATTGATGGAGGGGCGCGGATTGAATTACTCTCTCGTTGGCAAATTGCTCGTGGGGCGGTGCTACGATGCTCAGTCCTGGAGGCGCCTTCCTTTTCGATGTACCGGGCGTCTTGGCGGGGAATCCTCCCAGTTCTCGTTCCTTCGCACTCTCCATTGGTGCATCGCCCGGCTTCGCTGTTTGTTGTAACCGCGACTCAATGATATGCCTCTGTTGTTCCCGAACCGATATACTCCGCTGCAACTGTTCCCTCATGGTAGGATCCTGGGTGACAAATCCCGGCGACAGACACGCCAATCCCACGTCTTGAATGCCAAGTCCACCACTGTCACCTCTCGACGTCAATTGACCGGCGGATGGTCGTGCTGTGCTTGGGTTGTTTGTCGACGTGTTCTTGGACAGGTCAAGCTTTCGAGGTCTGTGCCGAGAGGTTGGCAAGTCTGGCGAGGAAGGTTCCTTTTTCACGATTATTTTTGGCGGGACGCCGTTTCGAGACCTGCAGAAATTGCGAGGTTAGTCTCTAATCTATCGAGTGTACAGTGAGATGTGCAGATCTGAACGTACAAGTTTGGAGAACCCTTCGAAGCCGATGCAGACTTCGGACTTCCACTCCCTGTTCGTTGCGCAGACAGATTCGGAGTCGCCGAAGCAGGTATGCGCTGCGCAGGAGGGGACGTTGAAGATGCTGAGGGTGCGATATCGACATACGACGGTCTGTCGTGGGGTGCCGGCGACGGTGCCATTGCGATGGCCGTACTCATGATGTTGGAGGGCGGGCGGGAGTGAGTGGTGTTCAAACTTGCTCGCCTCGGATATACCTTTGCGACTTGGCGACTTCCTGCCTCTGCACCCAATTCTTGTGCTCTGCGTACTTCTTCGATATATCGGATTCGTGCGTCTTGTGTATCTTCCTGCTTCCTGTTTAACGAGAGACCTTGTGCCACCAAATCAGAGTGAACTGTTGCTGGCTGCCAACTATTGTTGCTTTTCGAGGACGGGAAAGATGAGGTGGAGGCCGCAGGAGGATGGGCCGGACAGCAAATTTCAGTCGAGCAGCGGAGCGACGTTGAGGTGAAGAGACGAGGACGAGGTCGAGGGGAGACGGTCGTAATAGAGTCACAAAAGGTTTTGGAGTGGTGGCGGTGAGGTTTTATGAATCGAGGCGTCGACTGTTTAGGCGTTTCAGAGATCGATATTAATCCCAGAGGGCGAGGAGGGGAGGTTTGTGCACAAGGCCCCCCGTCTGCTGTTCATGCGCTGCCCGGCTTGGATCAACCGTTTAGCGCGACACTGGGGGTTTGGGGGGAGGGGGGAGGGGGGACAAGGTCCGCTCGCCAGTCAGGATGCTGTTGCTCTGTGGCCAATCACTGGACAGACGGCCAGGCTTTGTAACAGTTAGCAGCTGCGCGGTCGATGACCCAAAGTACTGTATATGTGCGCTGCTACGGGCAATAATATACTATACGCTGCTGTGTGTTGTGCTGGAGCTGCGCGTGGGTACTGCACGCTGCGGTGGCCGGCGCGGACTTTGAATCAGACCCAGTCAGGACCTTATTGATGATGTGCATGTGCATCCGATGTCTTCCAGCTCAGAGGGCTAATGTTTCCTGCGGACATTAAGAAGAGCAGCTCCATCTATACCAGACGGGACCGGCCCCCTCAGGCCTCCTATTCTCCAGGGCTATGAGAGGGGCGAAAGAGGCCCGCTTCTGACGAGCAGCCGTTGAAACGAAAGCAATCATCAGGATCTGGTGCAAACGAGCACCAAAACCGTCTTCAGCATGGCCCGATATGAGTCTGTCTACCTGGAGGAGATGATTGGGAGACGTTGCAAGTTTTGGCTTTCAATAGTCTGGAGAAATCGAGTTGCAATGCTTTCTGGTCTCTGAGTGGTGGTGCTCTGCCCCCCCCTACTCCTCTGCAGCTGTCAAAGGCTGACCTCTCGCGCAGCCACAGTCAGGGCTGGGCATCTGAAGGGGGCTATTCCATGCTACCGGGTTTCGACTTGCGGTAAGCTTCAGAGGGAAGTCGATCTCTGAATCCATATTTCTCCATCCATGCAGCGTACGTCCGAAATGCCTCTTTTGATATTAACCGTCATATTACTGTGCCGGTGGTGGCCGTTTCCATGCGCACCCACGGACTTCGAATTTAATCTATATCATACCCAAGTACATAATCCGAATGCTAATTGCTCCAAGTCTATTAGCGGGCATAGTTGTTTTGTTCTGCCCTAAAGAAAGGGTTGTTTGGATTGCCATATACTTAGTACGTGCAGGCTTGAACGGCGCGACCTCAAGCCCCCATTGGGGCGGGAGAGGTGGCAAAAAGAGCTAGCAAGCTCTCTTGAAGCGGAAAGTAAAGGAGAAGTCGCAAGACGCAAGCCCTCGGAACATTCCTCCTGAAAGCCTTTGCAGCAGGAGGTCGACAAAGTTGCCCACTTGCCATTGACAACTTGCCACTGCCAGACGTCACTCACGCGTCTGACACGGCGAGCCTTCAAAAACCACTCTGGAGCGTTTCTGACCACTTGTCCAGCAACTTGGCAGCAAGCCCCTCCCCCCTCCAGCACGATCTTGGCGAACAATCCCTGACCGGACGGGATTCACGCACGCCATGCGACAGGGTCGCGTTTAGAAAAGGCGAAGGGGGGCTCCCCATCGACACCCACTTGCAGGTCTGACCTACCAGCTGCTGCAGAACTCGCCCTTCATGAAACGCGGCTGAGCCTCTGCCTCCAATCAAAGCCTCCTCCGCCCGTCAAACGCGTGAGAAAAGCCCCGAGCAAAGAGTCACGTTCTCACCAGCAAAAGTTTCGCCCTGATCGTCAGGAGAGGTCCACTTGTCTCACCTCCCATCCTCAGGACCACCGCGTGAGATTATTCTTGAATCAAAAATACATGAGGCAAGATGAATCGCCTGCGCCACCGTCCTTTGTGTCCTTGATATCAAACATCCCCTTCAATATTGCCTCTCTTTTTCGGACGGAAAACGAGATTGGCTTCAATAGTATCGAAACAAGGATCGCAAGCGATGCAACAACCTTTCTCGTACCGAGGGCCTCCGCAGCCGTTTTCATGTGCGTAACCGCGCGGCAGAAAATATTGAAAATCTGTTGGACTTCCCCTTTGGGAACTCTGAGCACAAGTCAAATCTCGCTTTATGACGTCCATTATTACCCCCCTAATCGATAAGTGGCCCCCTCACTCGGGTCAGCCGTTGCGGGCACCCAGCGAATCAGTGCTGCGACTTGTGAAGCTGATGTTGGAACAACGATCATATCTGAAAAAACGCCAGCCCTTCGACCTGACTGATATGCGGGCAGCCCAACATTCTAGATTATTTGTGTCTGAACGTGGAGAACGGCACTTGCCTGATGACAGCTGTGAGTGTTTGGCGGACACGAGGGGGGGGGGGGTTTTAAAGTTCTTCAGGGACTTCAAAAGTTTGGGAGTACAAAAGTTGTAGCCTTATGAGGCATCAATATAAATTTCTTATCGAACTTTTCCCAGGACAATCAGTGCTTGATGCGCCAAGTGTGACCCCGAAACCAACAATCACAAAATGCCTCCAAAGAAGAAAGCACCCGCTACTGCGGCGGCCCCCGCAGAGGATGTATCAATGGCAGATGCATCCCCCGCTCCTGCAGATGTACCTGAGCCCGAGTACGACATAGAGATTGATGAGCAGCGGATTCGAATTGTGAGCTCTAATCCTTCCAGATATTCTGAATTCTATATTAATTCTATGTTCCAGCTTCCAGGAGCCTCAGACACTGCAGCATCATTTGAATTCAAGAAGGAAGATCATACGTTGGGGAATGCTTTGCGATATATCATCATGAAGAAGTGCGCCTACCCCGCTCCCTAGCACTCTTTATAAAACCTATTTGCTCCAGACCTCATTGTTTTGCATTACCATTGCTAATATAGATTTACTACAAGTCCTGACGTCGAATTCTGTGGTTATTCGATCCCCCATCCCTCTGAAGAGCTCATGAACATTCGAATCCAGACATACGGTCAGTGATAGCTCGGCGAGATATGAAGTTGGCAGGGCTGATAATCCAGTAGAAGGGACTACCGCAGTTGAAGCATTAGAGAAGGGCTTCAACGACCTGATGGATCTATGTGACGTAGTTTCCGAAAAGTTCCAGGAAGAAAGACTCAATTTTATCGACCAAATGAAAGCATGACTGGCTACCCAGAGACGGATATCCGGGAAGCAAATGAAAAGTACTGCATTGCATGGAGTAGAATGGAGAACCAGGAGTCTGTTTGTGGTTTATTGGGATATGTACAAAGCTATGAAACGACGATGAACCTTCAATTCCTGCCCTGGGCTTGGTGTCAGCGCAACAATAGACATGGGACAACTTCAGCAAAGCTTTACCTCTAAGAACCCACTCATGAAATTCTGTGGACGTCTTGCATTCGGGTCCTCTTCTGCTCGGAAGTACTTCAGGATATGGGGCAGCTGCTTCCAGTAGTTCAACGTTTCCTGAAGCCGTAGGTCAGCATGCTAATGAATCCGGAAGCCAGAAATCAAGTCCAGATCCAAGCCCCAGCCCATCTTTCTTCAATTCTTGCAAGGACACCTGTGATTTATATCCAGGTCCACATCCAAGACCTAGCCTTGCTCGTTGAATTCTTGCTAGAACCCCAAGCTCTTGGTTCCCATTCACATATCTTTTGAAGCCTTTTCCAATATGAGAGTTCAACGTACTTGGTATTCCGTATGGCTTTGGAATAACAGCATATCCACCACTCCAATCTGATTCACATATCGATGCCGCTCAAACTCCTGCCTCATCTTCGTCCTCAGCCGTGCCACGGGAATATTCAGCGAGTACATGGTCTGAATTTCTGGAGCCTGCGATGTTTAAGTCCCGATTAGCTCGTGAGATGTCTGTTGTGGTGACGAGAACGTACGGAGCGAAGCCATTCCCTGTAGCTCTGCAAGACCCTCTTCTGGGCATCCGCCCAATTGATCGCTGCAACACCTCATTAGCTTCCTCGCCCGGGCTCAATTGAAAGAGGACAACATACATTGCCGCGTCCGCTGCGCGAGGTAAGTTGGGTTGATTACCATTGTGCTAGTATCCGTTCCGGAGAGCTTGCGTTCACCGTCGTCGTTCTCGAGCTCGGGTGAGTGTATGAAAAGACTCGTCACGTGCAAGCCTCATCCCAACCTAACCACCAGAACCTCGAGGCTGAGAAATATTTCAATACCCCGCCACCAGCGGAGCTCTTGCCAACACAACAACACAGTGCCAAGAACACCTTTCTGGTTCTACGATACCATTTCGAGAAACTGAAGACAAGGTATCACAGAAATAGGGAAGGAAGACGCAAAAATGCCCGCCATCCGCCACGCCTCCAAGCGCAAAGCTCCCCCAGCCGGATTTACAGACATCGAAGACGACCTGCTCATCTTCTCCAACAAGATGAAAGACGCGGAGAACGAGCCGACCATCAACGTCCCCCGGCACCAAGCACACTGGAAGATCTTCCAAATCAGCCATCAGAGGAGTCGATACGTGTATGGGCTGTATTATGAGAAGGAGGCGATCAGCAAGCAGTTGTACGAATGGTTGCTGAAGAATGGCTATGCGGATGCGATGTTGATTGCAAAGTGGAAGAAGACGGGGTATGAGAAGGTATGTTACGTCCACTTTTCGTACTTGGAGATTGTGGTTTCCAAAGATTTGTTCAAGTTTGTATTGCATGTGCTAATGATGCTGGGTTTACAGTTATGCTGCCTCCGATGCGTGCAAACGAAGGAAACAAACTTCAACTCTACATGTATATGTCGGGTCCCTAAATCACAAATGAAGGAAGATCAGGCGATTGAGTGTGTGAGCTGTGGATGCAGAGGTTGCGCCTCGAGCGACTGAACCTTGTGGCTCGGAGAGCAAGCGGAGACGCTCAGCGATTATTACTGGTTCTGGCTGGATGCACCATTTCGAATTTGAGGATACCGACAATGGCGTTTATGGAGCCGAGAGACCTGGGCTAGATTCGGCAGGCAGCACTTCATGGTATGGCGTTATTGGCGTCGAGGGAAAATTCCACATCCTGGAGGATATTGCACCCAGGTAAGCACCTGTAGAGTGCTTTACTGTTGGATTTTACATCTACCTCGTTGAGAAAGGTGTAAACTATATAAATTAGAGACACACTGGAAGTGTCTAAAAAATTATGCCTCCGGTTTCCCAAATGCAGGCATTAAAGGTTTAACGGAGGATCTTCAATTTCAAGGTTCCATTCTTCGCCCCTAATTTCCAAACGCCATATTTGTCACCTAGAGAGGTAACTTTTCTATCCCTTCTCGCTACGAAATCCAGTTCCCTATGATACTATAGACCGGGATGTATACAGAAACATCACAACGCTACATCAACACGCGCTCTCGTCACTTCATCAAATTACGTTCTGCTCACTCTTTCTTCTCTGTCGTCTTCTGCCACATGCTGCCCAAAACGTGGCCACTCCTATCGCTGACTTCCTTCCCCAGCGCTCTCGTGTTCTCCATGGCTTTTGCAGCAATATCTGAAAAGCTGTTGGATGTCGTGTCCAACCTCTCCCTTGCAATCACCTCAGGCTCTGCATCTTTCTCCCTCGCTTTATCGAGAAGCCCCTTGAAGCCTTGGTGAGGTAGGCTTTGCTGCACCTCGGCTGCATTGGGTGCATCAACCATGTTCTCATCCTCTCTGTACTCTTTCTTCGAGTCTACTCTCCGGGTCAAGTATACCGTTGCAGTCTTTCCTTGAGCAGCACGGATGCGATCTACCTCCTGCTGGTACGCTGTGTCGTAGATGCTGAACTCGGCTGCAGTTGGAGACTCGGCAACGACTTCTTCTGGCGGCGTGTCAAGAGCGCCCCTGCCTCCTGTCCCGATGCCGAGGAAGAGCGGTTCTTCATCCAAAGGATCGTGAGCATGGCCTTTCTCACCAGACTCTTGCCGATGGACTTCTGGGTGGTCCGGAGGCTCATCGAAAATGATTTTGGATCCCTGATGGTGCTCTTCAGAGTCTGTGGGGGCATTGATCATGGTAACTGATGAGTCCATTCTAGTTCCCATTCCTCTGTGTAGATTAACATCTGGAGGTTGAAGGTCGTGGTGTACCCCTTCAGCGGCGAGTGCTGTTTCAACAGTTCTCCGATCGTCGATATCTACACTTCTTGACTTGTGTAGTGCAGGACTTGAATGACAGCCAGCATTTTCAGAAGGGTAAAGAGCCCTAATACCTCTGCCCAAGGCGGTTGATAGAGCGCCGGGTCTTTTCTGGTCTACTAGGGCTCTAAATTTCTGCACGGCTTTCATCTGATACGAGTCAGCATCTAACTGTTCATTTAAGGAAACGATTATTGGAGGCTCACCACAGCAAGTAGATGCCTCATCTTCGCCGTAATAGCATGGTTGACTTCGAGTTCACTTGGTGGCTCTACCAAGTCTGCAGTATTCTCCTGTGCGGATAATAGAGGGTCCGTCCCGTTTTTGGTAACCCATGGATGCTCCTACAGATTTAATTAGCACCCTTGCCCTTAGCATCTACAAAGTGATAACGCATACTCTCAACTCGGCCATCTTGATTCTTTTTTTTGGATCCTTTTCTAATATCCTCTTCATCAAGTCAGCGAAGTTGGGTTCGTGGTCGGGGTCAATAAACGGTTTGTCGTTTCGAATGGCTTCGTATAATTCCAGGACACCGGATCGTTCAAATGGTATGCAGCCAAATCTAAGGCAGTAAAGTGACACTCCCATAGACCAGATATCGGCGGCTTTGCCAGAAATATCCCCATGTTTGGTGATACATAACTCCGGTGGCAGGAAGGCAGGCGATCCAGCCGACTTGGCCGTCAACATCTCTGACTGCTTTTCGAACATCTCGGACACGCCAAAGTCCACAATCTTGAGGACATCATCCTCTGTGAGGAGAAGATTGTCTGGCTTGATATCCCTGTGAACCACGCCTTGTGCATGTACTGTAATGTTTTAGCACTGCCTCCGTTAAGGGGGAACAAACTTACAGTACTCAATTCCCAGAATGAGATCTCTGAACCAATGCCTGCATCTCTCTGCATCGTACGGATCTGCTTTATCGTTCAATCCAACCTTCATTACCACGCCCTTCTTACACATTTCCAGTACCATGTACAGCGAATCCTCTTCAGGGTCATCTAGTACCTCGATGAGTGATACCAGATTTGGATGATTGAGTTTCTTCATGATTGCAATCTCCTCTTTGATCAGATAAAGTGGGTTCCCTTGCTCTTCGCCATCATGAATATCTGAAGCTGAGTGACGGTGCAAAGGAGCATTCAGTCCGCTTCCCGCAGCCAAGTGTCCAGCCCGTTTCACGGCATGGGGTCTCCTAAGGATATTCGACTGAGCCCGCTTTCGTAATCTCGATTTCGAGAACTCTTTGACAGCCTAGGACTGAAATCAGCCAGAACATCTTGTAGTTTTGGACCGCAATAAATGCTCACATATTCCGTTCCATATTGATCCACAGCCAGGTGAACAGCACCAAAGGAACCCCGTCCTATTTCATCTTTGATTATGTACTGATTGATATGGTGTTCCGCCTTGCCATCTTCTTCACTATTCGTGTATTCGGACCGCGCATTCAACGTCTCTTTAATCGGGCGGTGTTGTGAAGGCGTGCGACGGTGATGTCTGAGAGGACTTTGGTAGGCGGGAGCGGAGCTTTAGATATCAGCATCCCCACATCAGAAGCTATGTACAAGCATTTAACATACACATGCTGGATGATAGGAGGTCTTCTTTGCTCTGTCAAACCGGGTACATCCAGGGAAATGCCTGTTAACCCGTTACCAAGCAGAACAAGCGATGGGTGGAGGCCAATATCATACCATGGGATGGCAGAATCCCAATTTCAGCTTCTCTCTTGGTAATATCTCCTGCATGGCCTGGCTGCTCGCTCTCGCTCTCAAAGGAATTCATGCTTTGATCCATAATACAGTTCGATGCATCTTCCTCGATGCGTGATTCGTGATATCGCTCTCGAGACGCAAGAATCAGGAGCGCTTGGAAATCCGGTCGGTGCTGGGGGAGGCTGTCAGTCTTGGTCCCCCATTCGTCGACGCCGAGTATGCCCCTGCAAAAGCTTGTTTCCGTCACTAGCCTTGTCACTCTGTCTACCTCCAACTGAGCCTCGTTTGCGGCTCTCCTTGAACCGAGCCTTCGGACATTGATGATGGTGGTCTACAGCTTCTACATCTTCGACCGGCATAGTAAGTCTTATTGAGTAACCTTCTGCTGAGACCTCAATGCTGACCCTCAACAGCTGAATGCATCTACTCTCGCCTCTGGGCCCGACAAGACCGCCCCATTTCAGGATCTGGGACCTCCAATCGCCCCATCTCTACCTCGAGCACAGCATCCGGAGGCAACACACTTGTTCCCGACCTCGGACCGGCACGAGCTCGTCCTGCCCGCCTCAGCGCGCAAGACGATGCGAAGCTCATCTTCGGGACAATCTTCTCTTTGAGGAATATGGTACGGAAACTGGGAGGTCCTGATGATAGCTTTATATCGTTCAGAACGGGACAGTATAAGTTGCATTACTATGAGACGCCGACGAGTATTAAGTTTGTGATGTTGACGGACACGCAAACGTTGAACATGAGGAATGTTCTGCATCAGATTTATGTCAATCTGTATGTGGAGTTTGGTGAGTTGAAGAAGCGGCATTGATGGAGAGCTAGACGCTGATTCAGTGGGTAGTGGTCAAGAATCCACTGTCACCCGTTGAACATCCAGGAGGAGAGGGTGTTGCAAATGAGTTGTTCGAGCTGGCTTTGGATCAATTTGTGAAGGGTGTCCTTTGAGGTAAGAGATCTCGTGGCTCATGAGAGCTCTGGCATATCTGGCGTTCACAGGGAAGCATGGTAGGCGTTTGGAGAAATGGAAAATCAAGACTACCATCAATGGTGCATTAAGGGTATTATTTGGTATATTACATTTCCCATTCCATCGTCTTTTTACATAAAGGTCCGCTATGCCCACCACCGCATCAAAAGCTCCACATCCAATATATCCTCTCAAACCGGAGCGTCTTTTTCAACAGCCTTGCCCCAAGCGCTCTCGAATGCACTGGCACTTCCAACATCTACAACGCTCTCTTGTCCTGTATGACCTTCTGCCGGATCGGCAGGACCATCCTTCAAAGTGATACCAGACTCGTCGTTCACAGGGCGAATTTCATTTTCCCAGTTAGAGGAATAAACTACTGCTGCAAAAGCCTCCAAGTCCCGGACCTGCTCCATTGATTGGAGATACTCGTTTGGTACTCCATTCCCAATCGAGTGAGCCTGTCTTGTCAGTATCGCAAGAACGATTGGCAACTTGACAGGCTTAACATCGACAACTTCCGTGACCCGTGGGGCATTCAGATCCGAAACGTCGGACGTCGGTGGGACTTTGTAAGCTTGTTGTGCAATCTTTTGATCGACTAGGGTCGAGTACCCAGCATCCAGGAGCAGCGTCAGGACATGTGAAAAGGGGGGCGAGTCGATGAGATCCGAGGTCTCGTCTAGGAGGCGTCGAAGCGGCGTAGCATCTGACGATGATATCGAAACTGATCCTGACGGAGACGACTCCTTGGTCATTCCAGATTCCCTGAGGACAAATTCCTCCTCTTCTTTCGGCGGAAGCAAATATTGCAACCACCTGCTCGCCTGTCTCTCCGCTTCTGTAGCTCCTTCGACTTTCTTTCGGACCTCAAGAGTCAGCTCTGAGAACTTTTGCATACTGATATCATCCCTAGGACTTAAACCTCCAAAGACCTCTTTTACAGCAGCTTCAACCTTAAGCATGACCTCCCTCCAACCCCTGTGCAGCAGCCACCAGCTGAAGGTCAGGTATTTTCTGTTGGTCTCAAAATCGTTCCCATAAGCTTGATCCGGGTTATCGTCATCGTGGTTTTCCAGGCTGATCGTTGATTGTTCCATTCCACCCGTTGCAAGAGATACCACGCTGGACAGATAACTCCTCCGGCCCAGTAAATTCAGCTGTATTCGAGTGAGGAGAGTGAGGAGAGCTAGTGTATATATCAACGTGAAGGCCCGAGTGATCGCTATGCTAATGTTAGTTGAGGTTCATAACTTCTTCTACGTGACTTACAGCTAATCTTGAGATCGTTCCAAAGTTGCAGCTTAGTTTTCCTAGCCTTCTGAGCTTGTTGCCCACCATCCTGTTGCCCCTCGCCAACTACCGATGCAGATGGAATACCCATCTGGCTTGCATGCACACCACTCTCACTTTGGAGACTCGCCATACTCCTCCCATCATCATCCGTCACACTGGGAGGTCCAGAGCCCAACTCTGACGGATTTATCTCGCCATTACGTGCGGACTTCGCCGCCTTCTGCTGTTGGAGTTCATAAGTTATCCTCTCGGTTTCCAATTCATGGATTATGTTATCTGTAGCTGTTGGGAGCAAGGCTAGCACAGTGAAGGTGCAATCTTCTTGATTTTGCTCGAATCTCCTGCGCAGGCTGTGGGATATGGTTAAGCTAGTATTCTGCAACCTAGATAGAGGTCAAACTTACTTCTCTCGGGCTATGCGGTCACTGCTCATGCGCTCACGCGCATCTGAGATCTTTCCCAACACATATTGAGTTGCAACATAGCCAGCCCCAATAAGACCAAATCCAATAGCAAGTGGAGTCCTATTCCGCTTTAACCATCTTCTGGAGGCGGAAATCATGACTCAAGTTGAGTAGATTGGCAGTAATGACATGCCGTTTGGGGAAGTGCGAGCTGTGATTGTTTAGAGCGAAAAGTGATGGGGAAAATGGGAAAGCCCTCTCTCGTGCCCGTACCCCTTGTGATGAATGTTCCCGCGGCCGAGGTTCCCAAGTGGCTGGGGAAATTCCCGCTTGGTCCGCTGGTGGGTCCTCAGATAACACATTCACATAGCTAACCCACTCATATGCAATGTACCCCTCCATACCGCACATTCAACACCTCACGATACCGTTGTTCAAATTCTAAGCAAATGATCGAAAATAACCTAGTCATGGAACAACGCCGTCCGCCGGAGTATATTATTGAAGTCTTCGCGGATCCCTCGTCGGTGAAGGATGTTGTCAGAGGTATTCATTCCGCTTCGTCCAGAGACATGAGCGCCAGCTGATCGCAACGCTTAGGAATTTTACATACGATCTTCTTTCACAGATTCTTCCCTTCTATTCGGCCAAAGTCGAGAGATATCCTGGATTTAACACTACCATTTGTGGATGATGTGGAGCTAGAGACCTTGATTGATCAAAGGACAGCCACGCTTGTAAGACAACTAGACACGAGCTCTGATCAAGGTGCAAGAAATACTGGCGTGAGAGGCTTGATGGCAGTTCAGTTTTTCGAAAAGAAGCGGCGGAAGGCTTGGGGTTTTATGAAGGGCGAGGAGGAAGTATGTTGGGAGCAATGGACGCTGGACGTGACGCTCGCAACTCCGAGGACGGAGAGCGGTATGTGCCCATGCTGTGTGGAGAGATGTGATGCTGATGCCCCGCCACAGAGAGAGCTAAGGTTCGAAAAGCTATGGAGGCGATGTTGCTGAAAGCTGCTATGAAGATTGTCACGACGGTAAACAGGGAGAAGGATCACATTCCCCCAATAACGACCAGCGAAGCAAACCCGTTTCCCTACCAGATTGTGATTAATCCCAAAGACAATAGTTGGGGGGCGCGGATGGGGATATTTTGAAATGTAAAACAACCATGCCCGATTGTACATACGCGAATGGGGATATAGGAGTCTGGGAGTTTGACATAGATGGATTTGGACACATATACCCGAATAAAATGGCACAATGAGGCCTTATTTGATTAAAAGGCTACCACTCCTTTCTTAGGTCAGTCGTTCTCATGATTCATATCTCGTAACTCGGAAATTTCTCAGTTTCTGCTGAACCCTCTTGCACGACCGCCGCCTCGACCAAATCTCACGCTGGGAGGAACAAAGTTTAATGCAGACATAGCCCCAGATAGCACATCCATATCTACATCCTTTGGCCCCTCTGGAAGCGTTTCTGGGTTTTCTTCTTTCATTGCTTCTGTCTCACCGCTGCCATTTTGGTTCTCAGATGGAACTGTTTCCAGGATTGAATTGCGTCGTCTTCTCTCCTCAATCTCCGTCATATGCTGGGCTGCTGAACTCCTCCTTCGGTGCTTTCCTGATCTCAGCATAGAGCTTCGACGATCTATGCCATCGTTCACAATGTAAAAATCGTAGTCCTTGGGAAACATGTGCTTGTCGATTAAATGCATCCGTCGCTTCTGCGGAGTTGAGCACTTTCGATCACAATCTTCCACGAAGCAAGAGTACTGCGAGTTGTTAGCTAGCAAATCTTCACTGAAATAAGACATAACTCACGGTCTTCTCTCCCCTCTCCCTCTTCACACTAACCAAAGCATCATGGTTTTCTTCGATATGTAGGTTCAAGAAATGCTCTGTGGGGAAATTTTTTCTGCACTCGACACAACGGTTGACGTGTGTCTTCGCATAGTGTACATCATACTCTTCGAACGAGGTAAACGAAAGGGTCTGGCGATGGCCTGGGAGAGAACATCGCATCTCAATGACAGGAGGAGCCTCACCGCTTTCTCGGTCGAGGTGAACAATTTTAGGTGTATTTGAGGTCGCTGGTATCGTGGATGGGTGGACGACTGATCCAGCAGAGGGCGTAGATTCTTTAGTGATCTCGGACTCTGGGGAAGAAGGCTCGAAATCTTCTCGTGAGCGCTTTGCCATGTTAAAGGGCTGAACAGCGGGGTAAATACTTTGGAAGGACTTCTCTCTTGTTTGGTTTGTTATTTTGCGATCAGTCTTGAGATCCTGAATCTGCCTTATTAAAGGGACCAATGAAACGCGGTGGTGGGCGTGTCTTTTCCCCTGAAAATCCTTGCAGGTTGTGGTTGTGGTTGTGGTACGACGGGGGAAAGTCCACGAGGAAGCCTTGCGCGCAAGCCACCCACCTTCAGCCTCGTTGAAAGCGCGATGCCAAGCCCTGCAAAGGCAGGGGCCAGTGACGGCTCGCTTTCGACGATCTCTCACTAGTTGACTCCTCCTCCTGCTCACCACTTTCTGCCACGCGGTGACATCGTGAAGCCTTCAATCAAACCTTGTGCATTTACTCATGAGTCGATGCTCCCTCTCAGCAGTCGATGTCCATTTTTATTCACCTTCACACTTCGGCGGAATCATTGCCCTTAGCGCGCTTTCGTTTCCGCGAACGTCCAGCCCATTTCGAAAGGCAGTGGTGAATCGAATCAAACCTCCATATGGATTGCATCTACCACCCTCGATTTGCGGAGCTCCTCCCTGCGCAAATCTAGCAGAGATCAGCGTTGGAGCGTAACACCTCCGCAACCATAGCACAACGAAAGCAATGGCCGCGCCGGTCATACAACAATGGGAGTAAGTACCCTAACCACACTCTCACTTTGCGCCAGGCTGACAGCATGTCTAGGTCTGCGCAGCAGGTTGAGGGCAGTCTGATCCCGCTCTTGTCAAAATGGGGAAGAGAGGGACCGACGTTCGAGCAGATCGATGATCTGATGAAGGCGTGAGTAGCTGTCGGAGCTGTTCCATCATGTTGCTAATGTGTTCAGGTATCGCACGGCCTCCGAGAATACTGTCTTCCTCGATTTCGAATATGCCGCCAGCCAAGGGGTTGGAAAACGTCTGTGGGACGCCCATACCAAGATCAACAACAGATATAAAAAGCTCTTGGTTGAATACCGCAAGGGAGACCAGAAGAAGATGGTCGTCGAGAAGCGCAAGTTCGAGAAACGATACGCCGACTTCATCAAGACCAGCCAGTTCTTCTACAAGGGCTACATCCAACGTCTTGCATCTCACTTTGCCGGCATGAAGGGACTGTACCGGATTGCCAACCGACTTTCGCTCAGCACACTCTCCGTGGACGAGCGTATTCAACCCACCCCGCATGTCGAGCACCTTATCGAGATGTCTTGCCATGCCACTCTCCTACGCCTAGGTGATCTCTCTCGCTATCGCAACAATATCAGAACCAAGGATCGTAGCTGGGATCCTGCTATGGCGTACTATAGCTTGGCTAATGATCTCTACCCGGATTCTGGTGCCGCTCATAATCAAATGGCCGTCATTGCTACGACTGATGGTAATCATTTGGATGCTGTCTATCACTTTTATAGAGCCATTGCCACAAAGGAGCCCCACCCCCTTGCTCAAGGAAACCTTGAATTGGAGTTCAAGAAGATCATTACGTCCTGGCAGAAGAAGCGTCCAAATCCAAAGACTGGCAGTCTCACGACCCTCGTCTGGTGGTTCGTTCTTCTTCATGCAAAGTTCTACGAAGGGGTTGAATTTTCGACCCACGAAGAGCTTGAGAACGAAGTTCTGTCCCGACTGGCTTTGCTTCTCAAAGAAGAGTCCTTCGGTGAAACTTTGGAGAAATTTGTCCTCATCAATCTCGCCGCAGAGTCTCTTGCTGGTGACAGATTCAGAAGTAGGTTTGTCTTAACTATCTATTAAACATTTGCTGACAAAGCTACAGAACAAGGTGACGAAGCCAGGCCTGAGATCATCAAGTCATACCTCTTCTGCCTTGGACTGAATGTTCGGATGATGTTCGTGCTCCTTCAGGTTTTGTTGCCAGAGCTTGAAGGTCCAGCTAGCGGCGAGGAACTTCCGAGTGGTGCAGGAGGTTCACGATCTGATAGACCGAATGAGAAGATCACAGCTATTGCAGCTAGAGTCTTTCCAGCCCTACGCCAATACAGTGTCTGGCTTGCTTCTGGTGCTGGACTTATCCTTACCTCTACCGGTACCGCCTCCATTCAAGTCCACGCAAAGGAAATGTGGAAGATGTATGCCGATGTCCTTACCAGGCTCACAAATTTCTTCCCTGTTGAAGAATTGGGTTCGGTCAGTTACCTTTTGGAGGAGGATGAATCGACTGTTGGCTTCCAACCATTGCGAAATCCCTCACTGGGTGCTGAGTGTAACCTTTATGTTGACGACAACGGAGACTTGAAACCTCGCATTACCGATCTTGGTGTCAAGAGAGATCTCCCCCATGTTGAGATGCAAGCACGAGTCTTAAATATTCTCCTTTGCGGTCTCAGCTTACAGCTCAAGGAAGAGATTCCCCTCTCCTTGAGCAGAGATACAGGCTCGCCGGCTTTTACTTTTGTTGAGGAGGGCCTGTCACTGGCCAGTCCAGTCCAGGTTCAAGCTTCAGCGTCAACCTACACGAGCCCGATCCGAACCAACGGCGACTACAGCATGCACGAACCGGCAGATGGGACCGCCGAAGTTCGTGATGGAAGTGTTGCAGCCTCCGACTCTCATCAAAGCATGGACACCGATATGCACCGTATGGTTGAGAGTCTCCTCGAGCCGCCGTCTAGTAGAAATGCTACCAGCAACGAGACATCCTACGGCATGCATAGCGCTACCGCAAACGAGGTCTTCGCGCCCATGAGATCTAACGGCTTCGAGCCTCGCTTTCAGAGCACTCCCAAGATGCTGCCGAGCCTGCCCGGTTTCTACAAGTCAGCCTTCACACCGCAGCCCAATGAACTTCAGCCTCTTAGCCCCAATCGACCGATGACTGCACGTCAACTCTCACCTCTTCCTCTTGCTACGCCTGAGCAGCGTCTTCAGGCAGCAATGGCTCTTGATGAGGTCACTGGCTACGGCCCGACACAGAACGGTTCATTGGGAAGAAAAGCTTCGAGACCTCTGTCCAATCCAATTTCTCAGCCCGTCAACCAAATCCTGCAGGAATCGCTTGCACAGCAGTACATGCCGATACCGTCTTCTGCTTTCTCGGATTCGAGCAGCATCTATGTCAACAACACCCCACAGCTCCAAAATCGTGCTGTTGGTGGACCATTGTGTGGCGGGCTTCCTCCTATCAATGGGAACAACTCTACGGTCTATCCAGGTGCTAGTGATTTCGACAAGACCACCATGCTGCAAAGCTCCATCTATGATGGCAGCCAGCCTGCCTGGGGTGGTTATGCCCAGACACCTCCTGGCGGACAAGGCGGCTGAGGCAATTCACGTCATCTCTTGTACTGAGTAAACATTTCGGCATGAGATATACTTATCATCGAAAGCGCCATATTGTGTCAGACTCCAATCTCGACTATCCATATCCGATTCGGATATTGCTGGCAGGATTTCACCCATCATCTTCACCAGCAGTGCACTTCAGCGATCACAGCATGAATATGCATGGAATTCGAAGGACTTTTTTGGGTCTCTAATGCTAAATTCTATGCTTGATCGTGGAGGATCATAATCGGCCATCTTCTTCATAAGCAGCAGCCAAATTGGCTGATTTCAGACGCTTCCCGTTGTTGAAACCTTTCTCCCATCTGAACGCCGTCTAAAATCTCGATGGTACAATCAAATCAGATACTACTTGCCCTGTGGCTTGTAGGTCTGTTTGGGGAACGGGAATCTACAAAATGAGCGTTGTCAGTTAGTCTGTCTCTAGGGTAGGGGACCTGGAAAGTTGAGTTGTTCTTTCGCGGAAAGGGGATGGCAGTGTACATATTCGAATGCAGAATTCGTGAAAATCATCGACATCTTTGAAGTGCCTGTGATTTCAATGAAAAGAGATGACTTACGAAGGACCCAACTCCTGAATACTCAACTTTGCCAACCACTGTCCTTGATTAACACACTGAGCGAGACTCTCACCAGCAACCAGTCCAGCGGTGAAACCAGCAGCGAAAGCATCTCCAGCTCCAGTAGTATCATTAATCAGCTCCTTGTCGATAGCGTGAACCTCATATTCTAAAACCTCCTTCCCAGCTTCAGCAACAATCGTAGGATCGGTTCCTTGGGTAATGATCGCCACTCTAGGTCTCTTCTCGTTCGTCTTGGGTAGTCCAGCCAAATGCTTCGCAATCTCCTTGATGTCCTTAGTCTCAAGTCCATGGCTCTCAGCATAGCTAAGTGCCTCAGTCTCATTTCCGATAACATAGTCCCAGTAAGGAGAAGTAGCATCAAGAGGGTCCTTGAAGAATTGAGGGATAAATGGTGCAGAGAGGGAGAAGACGAAGGCCTTGTTGTTCTTTGCTGCTTCCTCAGCAAGGGCCATTATAGCAGGCGGGCAGACGGTCAAATGGTAGCCACCAACAAAGTAAAATGAGGCATTCTCAACCAACTTCCAGACCTCAGGCGATTTTAAGTGGTCGAGGTCATAGTGATTTGCCGCGCCGAGATCAGTGCACATGGATCTGTTGTGGTCGGTGATGACGACCCCGCAGCGACCTGTCGGTTGCTTGGGGTCAACGCGGTACTCAACTCGAAGGCCAGCTGTCTTGACTGCATCGTGGAGGATGGCTGCGTATTTGTCGTCGCCGACGCCGCCGAGATAGACAACGCTGTTGGGGGGCAAGAGGTATTGGGCGCCTCGAGCAGTGTTTTGCGCTCCGCCTCCAGCGATGAGCTTTGCAGAATAGTTGTTTAGAAGGTCTTCGTAGATTCCGAGGTGCTTTTCTTCTGCGAGGATGGCATCGTTGGGCTTGAGACCGTACTTCTCAAGGAGGGCGGCGTCGCCTTGGGCTTGGATATCTGAGAAATGAGTTGTTAGAATCAATTGCAATGAAAACAAAATCGAAAAAGAGTTAAGATCCTGATGCTTGCTTGTCATTGCACAAGAAAAACCTGGTTCAATTGGTTCGAAGACTTACCAAGCAAAGGGTTCTCCAGGCAGAGAAGGGCGTATTCTTTTGTGGGCGCCATCTTGGCTATCTTCGGCGTTGAGGAGGAGTGGTAGAAGAGAGTGTGTTTTCTGATGGTGGGGTCGGTGAGAGGACGAAGGCTTCTTGGTGGGGTGCACCGACTCCAACGCGGGGACAAAGAGCGCCGAGAAACGCCTCTGAACCACATTGTCTAAGTCGATTGTTGGTGAATGTGCTTCAGATTTCGATTCTGACCGCAATTCATGCTCTTAACAAGTTTTGTCATTATTTCGCTGGTGTTGAAATGTCCAATACATGAGCAGTCACTTCACTTTGCACCCCAGGGCGTCTGATCCCTGGTCACATTAACGGCAAGTAATTGTGTCATATTTTGTATTCGTTCTCGCAATGCTCCAGTCCATCCGAAAGGCACATGAATGCGTAGCCAGCAAGTCCAATACAATGAGAAACCCCCAATATCAAGCCATCTAATCCTTGACCTTTTGAGTACCACGCAGCAAACCAGTTCTCCGAGCAGCAATGAGACCAGCCTTTTGACCTTGTGCAGCGTATCTCGAGATGGTAGAGGCCTTACCAATATGTTGGTGGTTACCACCCTGTATTCTGTTAGTATCTTGTGATCCAGATTAGCATTGGCATTACATACTCCGTGAGGATGGTCGACGGGGTTCATGGCAACACCACGGGTCTTTGGCCAGGAGTTGCGCTTGACAGCGAACTTATGCTTAGCACGGGATGCCTCTGTAAAATCCAATCAGCTAATGCCCAGTTTATGGCCCTAATACCCAGGGCTCAAACGTACTCAACAACGGCTTGTCAGTTCGTCCACCTCCAGCAACAATGCCAATCATTCCACGCGCACTGCTCTTGATGACCTTCTTGGCGCCGGATGGAAGCTTGACACGGGTCTTTCCCTCATCTGGGTTGTGGCCAATGACCGTAACATAGTTGCCGGATGTGCGTCCGAGAGCACCACGGTCTCCAGGTTTCTCCTCAACGTTCGAGACAACAGTTCCTTCGGGGACAGATCCAAGAGGCAAGACATTGCCGACCGTCAGGGCAGCGTTCTTTCCTGCATAGATGAATTGACCAGTGTACATGCCCTCATTCGCAATGAACGTCTCCAATCTGAGCTTGAATCGGTAGGGATCGCGGAATTGAACCTTTGCAAGAGGAGCTCCTCGGCCGGGGTCTGTACGTGGTCAGCCTCCAACAGCAATGCACAGAAAGATGACTCATTGCTCACCATGGATAATCTCCTTAATCACTCCGCGGATGTATCCTAAACAAAATTATCAGACCTATATTCCTTCGAAGGTAAAGTTCGGATTCATCTACCGTGAGCTTCAGCATAATCCAGGTTCCTGAACGCCGCGGGAGCCTTGTTCAGGCGAGTATTTGCGGTAAAGATCGAACCTCGACCTTTCCTGGTTGATTAAAGCTCGTTAGCTATGAATGGGAGAAGAGAATGGAGGGTGGAGGGTGGTTCTGGAGAAAGGCGATGCTGTGAGAGGGCAGTGGAACATCTGCCAGGGATAGAACAGGGAACACATACCGCTGATTGCGAATAACGCGACCCATTTTTGCTTGCTCTTGACGTCGTCGTCGCCGGTTGTCAAGAGTTGGCGTGTTATGTTGAAGTTCAAAATTCGTTTTCGACTCCCATATTTCTTGTGTGCGCGTAAAAGGCAGGCGATAAGCGAGCGAATCATATGATTTTAACAGTAGCGTATATTTCAACTCACGTCGGCTCAACTCCAACTCCTCCAAGGTCATTTTCTTTGCAGTCTCATGCCACAAAACTCCTCACCCCGTATCGTATATGGTCTTGTAGTCTCTTTGTGTTTGATTCCATGTTCAATACTCAAGTTCGCGTTGTAATCATCTGATATGATGGGGTAAATTGGTCTCCAAGTGACTGGCCATACTCTTCCTGGTGCTTTTGCCTCATGTCCTCTTCGCACGACATAGAAGGAATTACTCGAACGTATCAACATATAGCAAGCTCCTATCATAGTCTGAGTATGCGTGAGAGTCTGCAAACATTTTCCTTCTCCCTTTCAACGACTGGAACATCCGTATGTGGCTTTTCCATTTCTTTGAGCAGCGCATCATTGAGCATCAGATGTATCCAATCGTGGCGGTGATTAAGTGTCCCGTCATGATGTGCGACACGATAGCGTTGAGTGGTCGGGGGGTGTTGATCTCAGAGCCTCGAGCTTTTTCGGGGATTGACACAGCAGCTATTTCTATCCCCACCCAAATTCTCGACCGTGCACTTTCGGTAATGTCTACCTTGCGCGATATCGTATCTCATTTGCATCAATTCCCCTCCTTGTTGTTCAAGTATTTGATATCATTCACAAGTATCGTTCTTAGGAGAAGCTGGCCGATACGCTCTCCGGCGAAGCTCGTGCCGAAAGTGGAGATCACATTTTGACACCATCAAAAGAGTCAAGAGCTCGGCTGATGAAGAGTGCGACGGGATGCATGCCAAGCGAGTCTGGTTATGTTGGCAATCAAGCTCTTTTTGGCCGGCAATTGTGAGTTCCCCCATCATTCTAATATCAGACATCTCCGACATCGAGAACATTCTAAATCATTCAGCAATACTTAATTCAACAACATCGAAGGGAGAGAGTGAGCAGCAGTTGTTCGTGCATCTTCCATTGCAGCTCTATAGAGGAGGGCGAACGCGGAACCGGTGATGGCGTGGGACCTCGCTAAGAGTGGACTTTTATCATGTGGTGGAATGTAGCCGATATGAGGATTAGGAAATGCTTGAGACGGAATGTTCAGAGTTAGAAATGCCTTGAATATTTTAGATCAATCGAGATGGCTCTAGGGACGATGGACAATAGGAATTTTTGTTTGTACAATAGGACAATAGAGAACTTTTCAGTATTCACTTGGTTCATTGTGCGTGGTGAATACCGCGTCAGCCTAGACCAATAAAGTTCCATCGTTCCTGTTGCTTTCATTTATCGCCAAAGCTTCCAAGCTCCCTCCGACATCATCTTCCAAATCCAATACAGCGCCCGCACCTTCAACCAACACCAACGTCAAGATGAGCTCTGACGAGTCTTCGGAGCTGTCTTCCGTCCCATCGGAGGATGATACTAATCTTCAATTAACTAAAAAGGATGGCATATTGAAGTTCTTTTCCAAAGCTCCCCCTCCCACCGCATCGAAGGGCAAAGAGGCTTCGCCGCCACGCCCTAAGCGCGAGCCTTCCCCTCCTCATGAATACGTCCTGGCAGATAATCCTGATATTGCTGTAAGTATATGATCCTATCGTCGCGTTCTCGATGGCTTTACACGTACAAAACGCGTGGTTTGGTGGTGCCATGAGTACTAACCGTCTTTTGCGCAGTTCATCGTCATGTTCCGCTCAAGATTCACGGAAGCCTTCCCAAAGTCCCTTTACAATTTCGGTCCTCAGGAACTGGAACGAGATATCGTAGACACCGTCCCTGGAGAGGGCGCGGAGCATTTGCTGTGCGCACTGCTCGGATTGCTCCTTAACAGAAAGCAGGATGTAAAGTGAGTTCGCTTTTGCGGCCGGAAATTTTTCCAGTGTCTTCAGGACCAAGACGCTGACCGATCATCCAACTAGGGCAGGACATTACAATCGAGCGCTGGAGGAAGCAGTTCAGACTCACAAGTCACAATGGGCGAAGGATTGGGAGAGCAAGAATCCGCTGTCTGGGGGTGCGACCTTCACCACAATGATGCCTACTCAACGAGTGAGAAAGCCCTCCTTTCCTTCTGGTCCTGACGATTATGTTCTTGTCCTCAGCTGTACTAACTTTGTAATAGCTTACTCTCCTTCGAACCCTGATTCTATGGTCCCTCTCCTCCTCCGAGACTGTGAAGGGCATAATTCAAGCTTCCTACAAGCAAAGCCGTCACGACGATGATCTCAACCAACCGCTTTCGGTCCAACCATGGGGTTCAGATGGCGATAAGCGTCGATACTATCTTATTGAAGGTCTGGATGATACACACTTCAGGATATACCGCGAGAGCAACCACACTGCTATGAAGAGAACCTGGTGGAGCGTCGCAAGTGATATCGACGAATTAAAGGCTCTTGCAGACAAGCTCTCTCATGAGGGTGGTCAGAAAGCCCACCTTCTCAGCCAAAGGATTCGAGCTGCTATCCCTCGCTTCGAGTCGACAGAGGAGGTATGCTTGGTGTCCATCCACAAGTTTTGGAGCGAAGCTAACTATTTCTCAGAAGCGGAAGCGACGTGAATATCGACAAGTACGTAAGAATCAATTCAAGCGTCCAGAGCCCAATTACTCCATGTATGAAGGCCGTACCCGAGGCAAGCGTATGAAGTACACGTACTCGGACGAGGAGGATGACATATATTCTGATTCTACAACCACTCGACGGTCAACACGCAATACCGGAACACACACTCCTGCGGAACAAAGCGGTCCTACCATCACTCAAAGTGGTCGTCAGGTTAAGTCTCGTCACGGAGGTACCTATGGTGAAAGCATTCTGAGCGAAACTCATGCGCCGACTATCTCTGCTGGAGGATTTGATGGAACGAGCGAAGAACCTGAAGGTGATGGATCCGGCGGAAGACCAAGACGGGCAGCAGCTACTGCCGCTACCAACGGATGGACCGCGAAGGGAGGTCGTCACATCGAAGGTTACAACAATGTCGATGAGATGACAAGCGAGGATGAGGGAGATGCGAGTGAGCAAGATTACGGCGATGATGAAGAAGAGGATGATCATGTCTCACTTGGAACAGATGTTGATGACCCCGATGACTTGACCGATGAGGACGAGGACCTGGATGAGGCCGGCGAGAAGAAAAAGTTGATCGTCAAGCTACCAGTCAAGACGCCCACCCCGGAGAAGATCACAACTACCAGGCTCCCACTGACTCCAGAGAAAGAATTTGCTAAGTCAGCTAATTTGTTCTCATCCACTGCAAGCAACGAGAATGCATCCACCAGTACTTCGAATGCTGTAAGCGGAGCAAACACGACTGACGTCGACATGAAGGAGAACACCCATCCATCATCGAACTCGGGAATGACAAACACAACAACAAAGCCGATGAACGTTCCGCCTAAATCTCCTCCTCACCAATCTCAAACAGCTCCGTTGTCTCCTCTCGCTTTCCGTGGCAGTCCGGAAAAGCTACCCGCCTTCCCTCCCTCCGTTGATGTTAGATTTGAGGGAACTTAATAGCAGATCATGAATGGCTTTCTTTGCATCGAGCGAGGATATCTAAAACAGGTGGGCGGCACTATTGTAAAAGGGGATGTTTTAGAACGGCGTACCAGGGGTTCATTTGGGCGGTATGTTGGCACATACGTGCTTTAGACATCACGCAGTCGAAGACTACAGTATTAAGTCTCTGAATAGAGAGATGGCACGAACGAAACAACAGTTCCCAATGCATGTGACTGTGAAGTAACCAATCATCAAATTGACCAAGTTTGACGGCCTGAATTGTCAACCGCAAGAATATGTGCAGTCAGTTCTATTCATACGATTTTTACATGCCTCTCCTGGCTAACCTTCCTACCTGTTCATGAGCAATCGTAACCATCCCATCTAAGGTTCCAAACGCCTTCAGTCGTCTCATAAGCATCAACATCCTCTAATTACTAGTAAAACTAGAGTTCTGATTTTGATAGTGCTAATACCAGATAATCAGCAAAAGCTCCATGGTTCCACACTCTCCAACCTCCACCTAAGGCTCAACAACCAAAGTCTACTTACATCTCCCACATCTGCCGCAAGCTTCTTATCACCTATATTCTTCCAGTTCTCAGGCAACTTCCAATTGTTGGTCTTATACCACCATCTTCTGATCTTCGCTCCGACAGAGGTGCCACTCAATTGTGCTGATCGATTCCAATATCGCCATCCGTGAAGAGCCAGACTCCATACCATGCCTTGGACTAATGGCAGCAGTACCTTAACAGGTCAGCTTCTATCCCTCCACATTCCAATTCGAGAGAATATTAAGGTATACCTGATCCCGCGCCGTAATATAAAGCACTTTCCATCTGCTATCCGCCCCCGCAATGCTTGCCAAATAGCTCTGCTCAAACCTCAAATCTGGCAGCGGACCAAAGCTTGGGCGCCGGGGCTTTGGCTTTAGCACGGAATATGGAATGTCTTCGTCGTCGTCCTCATCGATTGCATCATCTTCATGGTAGGCATATTTCTCGACAGAGGAATCTGATACCGGCGGTCGACGGGCGTATTGGACAGGCTCTTTTTGCGAGGCGGCGGTTGAGGGATTGAGATCGTGAGCTGGTGATGGACTGCGTTTTATGGAGGCTGTCTGGATTGTTTCCGCGATCTGGAGGGGGAGGGAGGACGACATGTTGAGGTATTTATTGCTGGGTTTAGAATTGTGGTTGTTCGAAGCTTGAGGATGGAGCTGTTTGTCGCTTGCCAATTGGAGCAGCCGAGGTTCCGCCTCGACTTCATCTCAATCCTTAAAAAATATCCTCTTCAAAACCGGTATATTTACGATCATTCTTTATTGTCACATTCTAAATGAGGAGAAGATGTCACTCAAGCCCATTTTCTTCCCCACCTTCCAGAGAATCCTCTTTCAAGCATGGTCTTTCAATTCAAATCAACCGAGGCAGCTTGTCAAGTAGTCTTTCTTGCTACGAAGTATGGGTGAACCCATCCATGTCTTGATTTGGTTGAACGTTCCCGTTCCAAGCGGTTTGGGACTTTTTGACCATTCATGTGTGCTACTCTTTAACAGGATCGTCGATAACTCTTGAATATGATTCTAGTTTATTTCAAAAATAACTCCCAAATGGTTGATTAAGCAAATCAACAGACTTCGTTATCAACCCATTTCGCATCAAACATATTTTTCAATTTCCTCACATTTCTTTCGTTTCTAACACTCCCTTCCCTCGAAATCCCACCATTTACCCTTCAATTTTATGCACCAACTTCTTTCCTCACAAGTTCTATTCTTCCAACTCTTCCAAACACAACCTCAAGATTACAAAATCAATATATGTGCAAACCCCAATGTCCTCTTTGCCGTTGCGGGCACTTTGGGCGCAAACATATGGTTTGATATACCACCAACAAAGCTCTCGAAATTGGTCTCTGTCCGTTGTGGAAAGGGCGGAATGATGTAGAACGACTGGGTGGCTGTCCGAGATGTAGGAGGGGAGCAAGGAAACGGAGAAATGCGAAAAGCCAGGGATGTGAATGTCAGGTCATGTAAAACAGTTCTATACCGGAAGGTGTGGGCTCTTGGATGGTCAGCTTTTGTGACTAGAGGGTCTGGCGATACTTTCCAACATCATGTAGCAAGAATAGATCTTATTGGCCTCACTTCGGCCAGAATAAAAATGCTGGATCTCAAGCATCACTTTACAAGGTACTTTCGTGAGCTGTAACACGTGCTTTCTTCATGTCCTATTGAGAAAATGACAGGGAAGAGGGAGATCTAAAGTCCTCTTCAACCTCCTGAACGAAAATTTAGAGACCTTGCCCGTTGTGGATTCGACTACGTGTATGATTCATAGCATCACAACATTCCCATGCAATACAACGTATCTCCCGCGTGCTCGATTTGCGATTTATGCCACCATATGCTCCAAAAAGAAAGAGAGCTTAGACTAGACATTTTCACCACCATTCCGGATGGGTTCCCAATTTAGTGACATAAGTACGCCCTTACTGCTCCACATCTACAACAAATCCTAGTTTCATCAACACCGAACTCGACAAGCACTTTGTCCAAGGCACAAGCAATATCGACTTCAAACACAACGGAGCTTCCCAGCCCAGGAAAAGAAAAGGTAACTCAACCGTTCGCAATGTGCCGTAAATCGCTTCTTCGATACAGCTATACTTATCTTCCTAAAAAAGTTCAAGTCATCTACAAATTGTACAACAAAGCTTAGGGAGACCACTTGAACAAATGCCCAATGTGGAGGGGAAATCCCGCAGTACCAAAAAGAGATTTGTCCAAGCTGCCAGGCAGGATTATCCCTGGCTATATCATTGAAAGTTTGAAGCAGTGGGGCTGCCGGGGATATACACCGCTGCATTTGTTCGAGGATAGTGACGAGAAATAGACTTGGGATAATGAATGGACTCGGATCGGGAGGGAGACGTTAGAGGAACAATTCGGTTGGAGAGATGCCATGTAATCACGGTCAGCAACCAGATCTTTGAGTTTGACGTGGTATAGATAGAGAAGCCGTAGAAATGCGTTTCTTGGGTCCATGGGACTTTGATACAAACCCGGAGATATTTCGTGCTTGGTGTTACTGAACAAAGGTTTTCTAACTTCTCTAACACTTCTCTCTACCTGCGAGGCGAGCCACTCTCGTAACAATAACCTTTGATTCAAAAGAGGCATCAAAGGGTAGTATGGAAGTATGAAAAACAAAGCACTTTTTGAATAATCCCCGCTTCGAACATTAACCATCCAAAATAACCACTTGCACTCACAATGCTCACTATTAATGGTCTCTTCTTTCTGACAGATATGGGACTGAAGTGCGATGGCCCCCTCAAGCTATAAAGCCTTCAAAGAATTAGAACAAGCTCAAACCTGCCGCGAAGTCAATTTTTAAAAAAGGGAGGGAGGACGAGGGGGTTGCATGAAGAATGTGATATTATGCTCTTGTAATCATTGGCAATACCTCTGGTGTTTCCGAGATTAGGATTATTGTGAAAGAGCAGTGTTTTTGTGGCATGTTAGAATTAGTTCGGGAGATGAGGGCCAAGGAAATTATCTGTATCCGGAGTCCCACGGTGGCTAAAAGTCCAATCAATCATGCTTTAGCTCCTCCATAGCAGCTACCGCTGACCGCTCTCTTCTCTTGATCTGAATATCCGCTCGTCCACTTGCTACAAGGAATGGGACACTGGGGCTGAGCCGCTTGGCGGGTGTCAGTGATGACTCTGCATGACTCCCGGGGGATCCTATGCCCACACTGTATTGGTAGAGGAATGTTTTTGTGAGTGATTTGACATCACTTCTTACCACAAAGTATTCAGAGTATTGGATGGGTGGTGAGTATTTTCACATAGATGTTTTATAAAATCTCCTTTCCACCACGTCGGATGTCCTTTGCCCTTTCAGTACAAGAACGCTCGGACCAACAAACCTCCCACCGTAGGCATTTTCTACCCTAAAAGATCGGCTCGCCCACGTCACTCACAAACCCACCTCCGAGAAAAGATCGATCTTGACACTGGGCCTGCAGCGTCAAGCATCTGTCGTGAAGACTATCTCAAGGATCGAGATCTTGAAGCGTCATCAACCGCCAAAATGAGTGATGCCCAAGCCAACGAGGCTGAGAAGAACATCGAGATCTGGAAGGTGAAAAAGCTCATCAAGCGCTTGGAAGCTGCTCGAGGAAATGGAACCTCCATGATCTCCCTCATCATTCGTAGGTACTTGAATATGCCTGCATGAACATGTGCTAACATAGAGTCTGTAGCGCCAAAGGATCAGGTGTCCCGGGCTGCGAAGATGTTAGCAGAAGAATATGTATGCTCTACTCACTCTTGCCTCGTGATACGTTGCTGATATCTTCACAGGGTACTGCGTCGAACATCAAGTCCCGAGTCAATCGACAATCTGTCCTATCCGCTATTACATCTACCCAGCAGCGGTTGAAGCTTTATAACAAGGTTCCCCCGAATGGCTTGGTCGTTTATTGTGGTGAAATCTTGACTTCTGAAGGCAAGGAGAGAAAGGTCAATATCGATTTCGAACCCTTCAAGCCTATCAATACCTCCCTATACCTTTGCGACAACAAGTTTCATACCGAGGCTCTTGCCGAACTCTTGGAATCTGACCAGAAGTTTGGCTTTATTATCATGGATGGTAATGGAGCGCTTTTCGGAACTTTGAGTGGCAACACAAGAGATGTGGTTCACAAATTTTCTGTTGATCTTCCCAAGAAGCATGGTCGTGGTGGACAATCTGCCCTTCGTTTTGCCCGTCTTCGTGAAGAGAAGCGGCACAACTATGTCCGCAAGGTTGCCGAATTGGCCGTCCAAAACTTTATCACTGCCGACAAAGTCAACGTCGCTGGCATTATCTTGGCTGGCTCCGCAGATTTCAAGAACGATTTAAACCAGTCAGATCTTTTTGACAACCGCCTGCAAACCAAAGTCATCAAGGTCGTTGATGTTTCATATGGTGGCGAGAACGGTTTCAATCAAGCTATTGAGCTTTCTGCCGAAACCCTCAGCAATGTCAAGTTCATTCAAGAGAAGAAATTGATTGGAAAGTACTTTGAGGAGATCAGTCAAGACTCTGGACGTGTTTGCTATGGTGTTGAGGATACGTTGAAAGCACTGGAGCTCGGTGCTGTTGAGACTTTGATTGTCTTTGAGAACCTGGAAATTAATCGATGGGTGCTCAAGGATGTTAATGGGGTCCAGATCGTTTTGCACACCACCAAACAATCAGAGGCCGCCAATCGTGAGCAATTCATGGATAAGGAAACCGGCCAGGAGATGGAAGTTGTCCAACAGGAGTCTTTCTTGGAATGGATTGCTGAGAAATACAAGGACTTTGGTGCTACTTTGGAGTTCGTCTCTGATCGCTCCTCGGAGGGCAACCAGTTCGTTAAAGGCTTCGGTGGTATTGGTGGACTTCTCCGCTACAAGGTCAACTTTGAGCAATTAGCTGAAGTTGATGACGATGATGACTACTATGACGGTATGTACCCTCACGTTATTTCTGTAGTACGGCTCTGGAGACTGACTCTGTTGCAGATTGACAGTTTGATGACCTCGCATTGAGCGAGGAACCAACTCCAGTTGTACCATCAAGTCAGAATCTGTCACCCCGCCCTCGTGCCGTGCAGCAGATCAGACAGCCTGCAATCAATGGCTCCCGCCGGAGTGCTGTGGCCCGGCCAAGCCCTCTCCGGTCCGTCACGATGGCTTCTTAAGTTGAACACTCACATGTCAGGTATGTGATCTTGCATTCCCTGATGTGTTCCCCTGCTGACTGACCTTGCAGAATAGAAGAACTCAAAATCCGTTGGGTGCACTTTATATCCGCTGATGGAAAAGGTGTAGAGGATGTGCGCCCTGGCGAAAATGCTTATTATAAAAGTCGACTGCTTTGAGGATAGCTAGATACACATCTCAGATTCGGGGTACTCCAGACGGATCAAGTTCTAGTAGGCAAATTCAAAGTCTTGTTGACCCAACTAGGCCCCAGCGCCCATCTGCAAGAAAGTAGAACGGTTCAGTAGTTTGAGTTGGAATCAGACTCCTTATATGGAGCTGATCCGGGTGACCGATGAGCCTTCACTATATAGGTGTTGCACTGGTGCTTCCCAGCTGACCCTTAAAGCCGTGATGAAATGGAATTGTGAAGCCGTCAATACAAGCCCTTAGGCATTATATATTTTCATCTGTGTTTTCAAGGACTAGGTATCTTTACCAGGAAGCAGCGCTCTCGTTCTCTGGCTTTTGTAATGTGTATCTGACTTCTCATGTGGATCGGGACCCAATCCGGAGTACGTACGTTCGTAGGACCTGTGCCCAAGTGCTAGCGAGATTCCGCAGTGTGGGGTGGTGGGGTATAATTTTTTATCGTTGGAACTTCTTCGAGAGATACGACTCGCATGCCCCGGAATGTTCACCACGGCAAGGTGGTGCGGGTTCGGGCATTCACAACATTTCTTTGATATGGCATAGATTTGTGGTTCACTTTTCTTACAATATACCGCACAACCACCCCCTCTGTTGCTGAGCATCAACCATGGTTCCCCGCAGCAAGCTCAGTAACAGTGACGACACCCGTACCCCAATTGTCTCATTTCTGGGCCCTGTTTCTTCATACACTCATCAGGTACTTACTCTTGCACATTTTGATCGCCCAGCATGGTCCATTGGACTGACAGATTTCGACCTCGCCCAGGCGGCCCTCGGATGCTTTGAAGCAGATCGCTATGACTACAAAGCAGAGATTACTATCCCAGGTACCACCTAAAGGATTTGACTCAGTTCTGCCTTCTAACCACACTCCCTCTTAGATGTCTTCGAAGCCGTCCAGTCTGGAGGATCAGAATTTGGTGTCGTTCCATTCGAGAATTCAACTAATGGAGCTGTGGTCTTCACACTAGAACTCTTTGCGGATCGCCATCATCGGTACCCAGATATCACTGTCTGCGGCGAAGCTTACCTCGATGTCAGTCACTGCCTTCTTGGCAAGAAGGGTGTAAAGTCCAGTACCGACTCTCCTGTCATGTCCGGCGCTTGCACTCCTACAATGTCGAGTCCAGACCCTCTGAAGCCTAGGACAAGTCCTCTATACAGCCTCGATCACGTCAAGCGAATCCTCAGCCATCCGCAGGCATTTGGGCAATGTGAAACCTTCCTCGGCGCATACTTGAAGGGAGTTGAGCGGATCGACGTCAGTTCAACGAGCAGAGCTGCAGAGATGGTGAAGGAAGACACGACTGGCACAAGCGCGGCAATCGCAAGCAAGCTCGCAGCAAATATCCACGACCTTGATACTCTTGCGCAGGGTATCGAAGACCGGGAGGACAATACGACGAGATTCTTCATTCTTAGAAAGAGGACCAACGGTTCTGCCTGCAAAACCTCCAAGACCAAGACTCTCATCACGTTCACTGTTGATCATCGAACCCCAGGCGCTCTTGCATCTGTGCTTCAGTGCTTTCAAGCTAACTGCCTCAATCTGACAAGCATAAACAGCAGGCCGACCAGGGTTGTACCCTTCCAGTACATTTTCTTTGTGGAGTTCGAGGGCAGCAAGCTGAACGATCAGTCGGGCAGGGTAAACAAGGCATTGAGCGCTTTGGGTGAATATGTACAGGATTGGAGGTGGATTGGAAGCTGGGATGATAGATTGGGAGGATAGAATATCGAGGATGTGAGAAAGGAGACAAGTGCTAGGTGGTTGAATATTTGAAGGAGTGAGGCGTGGCTAAATATTTGGAAGGCCGGAAAAAGTTGATGGCGAACTTATCGATAAGAGACCCCTGTCAGGAATTTCCCAGCCTTGCCAAGAGAACAGGCACGCTGTTGATGCTTGGAACATCGACTGCAGAGTCCGTAACCACGAATCAATGACATGAGGTCAACCACGGTCTTTAATAATTCAAGAATATGCCTTTGTGCAGGTCGACCGATCTGTGGCCCACGCCGTCTGGTCCGCCATTTTTCAGCAGAGCCCTTTCCGCTCGCAAATCTCGAAGCATCTCTTCGTGAGGAGCTCACCTCCCGCCCAGCAAACCAAATTCTCGAATACCTAACCAATACAAACTCACATCTTCTCAATATAACCCTCGCCGACTTCCTTCCTCCACCATGTTATCCTGCCGAATTCTCCAAAACGGATCTGCAAACCCCAAGAAACAAATTTAAGCCGGGTGCTATTGTCCACCAAGCAGGATTTTTACCTCTTGGCCACCATCTGGTTCACTTCCCACCACAAGTCCTGAATTCTGATCTCCTTCCAGATGGCACAGATAATCTACATTGGCCGGGCCCCCCCTTCACCCGGCGTTTATGGACGGGAGGATCTCTATCTTTCAATCGGAACGCCATGTTCGGACTTCATACCAACAACATGTCTGCAATGTGCAAAGAGGAAATCACTGACGTTTGGACAAAGGGGACGGATGGTGATGAGAAGGTCTTCGTAGCCATTCGACGTCGAATTGGTGGTTTTGGGAAATTCTACGAGCCTCCTCAATGGAGGGGGAGAGCAAAGCCTGAATGGGGCACTCTTGATGGCAACTCAGATCAATGGGGAAAGAGGTCGAAGATGGGGAAGTTGGCTTTGGTCGAGACGAGGAATCTGGTTTTTATGAAGAAGAAACCTGAAAGTCATGCACGGCGAGACTCACAGCTAGTTTCATCTGCGATGAAGCGTCTCATGCGTAAGGGGAATGTATTCTTCCTCACTCTGACACATCACTGACTTTAGTAGCCGCACATACACCTGACTTCAGCGTATCTCTCCGGCCAACACAAGATTTGCTTTTCCGGTTCTCGGCATTGACATTCAACGCTCACCGTATCCATCTCGAGAAAGAGTATTGCACCAAGGTCGAGGGGCATCGAAACCTACTAGTGCATGGGCCCTTGAGTTTAGTTTTGATGCTCTCAGTGCTAAGATCACAACTGAAGGAAGGCGAGATGCTGGTGGAGTTTGAGTATAGGAATTTGATTCCTCTCTATGCGGAAGAACAGATGAAAATCTGTGTCCGAAGAGATTCCAAGAAAGATGATAGACTTGATGTTTGGATCGAAGAGCCAGGAGGAGGGTACGCTGTCAAGGGGACTGCCCTGATTGACAAAGACTACGTGCTCGAGACCAAAAGTCTAAGGGACACGCCTGGTGGTGAGTGGTTGGAGGATCAAGCTAGCAATAGCGTAAAGGACGGACTAGATCCTGAGGGAGGAGAGAGTGCCGAAGGGGAATCTCCTTTCAAGGTACGAAGGAAATTCTCGAACTGAGGCACCACAGGAAGTTGAGAGTAATAAATCCGAGAAGTGGGACAAGACAAAGCTCAGACAGACCATAGAGGCACAACATCTCGACAAACAAGAACTTTATTGGCATCTTTTGGCAAGGGAGCACTCCCCTACAAACTGGTGAAACAATTGACCCAATAGAACGGAGCTTTCCCCGAGTGTTCCTGTCACACAGCCTTAGCTGCATGTACTCCTAACCTCTGAAGATAGAGTTCACTGATGTACCAGGACTCGATAAGCCAGAAGAGACCGGAATCGTGCCCACCGCCTTCCAGATGGTTTTGAAGTTTTTTGTGCCTTCGTATTGGAGAACGTGCACGTGAACCACAAGCAGATAAACAGACTTACCTCAGACCACTTTGAGAGAGCACCGCTGGGTGGCACCCTTGATGGGGATTTTTGGCAGGGGTTCTTTTATTTATAGGCACAGCACATCACCAATCAACTGTGTTGCACTGCTGAGCTCAGCCGTGGTGTGCCGTGTGCCGCACATGATTTTCCCAGACAAACCCTGTAGACAATCGCTCCATTTGATGCCGCCTCAGATGATGATCTGAATCCGTTCGTTGCCACAACTCTTGCTGATGCTTAATTCCTTGATGTACTTCTAGGGGCAGAAGATTGAGGTGCCAGGTTGACCCATCTGCCAGCCAATTGTTCCTGCGTTAGAGAGTACTCGCTCCCAGCTGGTCAACTAGCTCCGCTCGACGACATCATAACTTTGGACCCTGGCCAATTATGCGGCAGCTTTGCTGAGCCGCCTTCTTTTCTTCACTTCTGGTGTCGTTCCGACTCTCTGGTCCATCGGCTTTGCTTTCTCTGTTCCTGAAATACGGTCGCAGTCCTTCAATTGGCGCTGCGCTGCGCAATATCCGATGCAGCACGTCGACGGATGCTATTGACTTTGCAGGCCCTCTTAATAGCGCGTCTAGCTTCACTTCACTTCTGTCTGCTCTATTGCCTTTGAAGACCCTATCTCCAGCACTTGCAAAGCTTCTATCGGTCCCGAGAGCATCCGCAGATCTATTCACCGAATGTATTTCCCAGGAGCCTGAGAACCTGGCTTTGTCTTGGAGACCCGACTTGCAGACATATACAGGACCTCGAGAAATCCAATGGCGCCTCCTACAAAGGGAACCCCGGCACAGGCTCGGCGCAAGAGCTTGAACCTATTCTCGAGGAGCTCCCTTTCGAGCCTTCCACAAATCAATACAAATGTCTCCAATGGGGGAGATGAGGATGGGGAGAGGAAAGAGAAGAAAAAGCTGGGGAAAAGGAGCTCGATCTTTGGATTGGGTTCTGCTGTGAGCTTGGACGGGCATCAGGATGGAGCAATGAGCCCAATAAAGAGCGGGGAGAGATCGGACTCCCCAAAGCTCCGCCCCCGAACCCTTCAGAAGGGACGCCCTTCTTCTCTCTTTGGGTCTCTGGGCAGAAAATCGCTTGGTCAGATGGACGAAGGAGAATCAGAGAATCTGCACACCGGTACACCTGAGTCTCCCTTGGAAGACGGACAGCTGCTGCAGCCTGGTACCTCGGGGAATGGCGGCATGTTATACCATGGCGAGATCCAGACTACGAGTGGCATGTTCAGGAAGAAGAAGGAATATTTGGTGTTGACGGAAACCCATTTGATTCGGTTTAAAAGCCAATCTCGAGCATCTGAGACATTTTCCTCCATTCCACCCTCATACGGCCGATCGACGTCCATACGTCACCCTTCAACCACCTCGGTAGGATCTTTGCAAGAAGTTCAGTCATCAACATCCCACACTTCGACGGATGGTGAAAATAAGATTCCATTGGGCCAAATCGTGACCGTATATAAAGTGGAGGATGGGCGCCCTTTCTTTACAACAGAGGTGGTATACTTGGATGAGGATTATCATGGGGCAGGTTCGATCCAGCTCATGCTCCATGACCCAAAAGAAGCCGATCTCTGGCACACTTCGATACGAGGAGCCGCTCAAAAGTCGAGATTGCTTATGGAGGAACCATATCCGAGCAGGGTCATAAGATACCTCGTTTCTGCGGTTGAGGCAGTGGAAGACTATGATGCCGAACATTTTCAGATTTTCCGAGTCGTTCGAAGAACCACTGCTCTTAAGAATGGACGGTCATCTTCAGATGATCTGCAGAAACTTGGAACGTCGTTGTCCTACTTGGTTGTTGGTATTAATCGTGTACATCTGATACCTCTACCTGATTTCACGGATGGGGCGGGACGCCTGCTCCAGCCAAAGACGAGTCGCAGCACTTACGGCATCGTTTCAATCGTCGACATGAGAGTCTCGTATGATGATGACAGATTCGAATTGGCATTTAGAAACCCGTGTCAAGCAACGGACATCCTCGAACTGGCAACCTCTGCACCTACTGACATTGCGGTTGCTCTCATTCGAGCTTGGCAATATCTAAAGCCTCGATGGGAAGATCTCAACTTCAATTTTGCTGGCCCAAGACGATTGCTTCAGAATCTCGACGACAACCTATCTTCTCCTTCTAAGGAAGAAGACTTGGGATGTTTTGACCGCACGCTTGTTGCATATTGCATGGCCTACAACTGCAATGCTGCCAATATACAATACTCAATCGATTGGGAAGCTGAAGATGCTCCTGAATTCGGCCTGTGGCCTCCGCTTTATTCCAAGAAGTATACGTTCTTTGAATTGCTAGCCATCTTGAGAGCTTTACGCTATAACGAGATATTTGGCTCCATCTCATTCAAGGATATTGATCTCCACAGTTTGCATGGTGTTCTGGATTCCAATGGATCCGAGCATGTGGCAAATGCAACTCGTTCTGGGATATCAATTCAGAAGTATTTCAACCTGAAGCCACAGGAAAAGAGTTTGCTGCACCAAGAAGTCCAGGCCATTGCTCTGAAGTCAAGGAAGTTGCGGAAATTGGATTTCACCAACACACTACCTCGAAGACGACCAAAGGACAACTTCGACTTTGAGGGTGGGGAAGTCGACAAGGACCCAGGGTCTGAGATTGTGGCTGCCATCTTCCCATTATGTCAAGTACAGGCTACCAGTGTGGATAGGATCGTTCTAAGTGGGATTGAGCTGGGAGAAACTGACCTTGATGATCTCATTCCAACCTTCGCCAAGGCAGCCTCAGCGATTAGAGGAATTGATTTTTCTCGATGTGGTTTGAACGACAGAGGTATCATGCAGATGATAACCCATTTGGAGCGGCAAAATATGACTCTAGAATTTCTTAACATCTCCGGGAATCCAGGGCGAATTCACCTTGAGCAATTTCAAGCATCCATGAGCCGCTTTACTAACCTCAGGAGGCTGGACATATCCAGGACAACATGGACGCCAAGCTCCCAGCCCCTCGTTCTCCCCGAGGTGATGTTGACATGGCACCTGGAGGAGCTGATCTTGAACGGTATTCCCGTACGTACAGCATCTAACTTCTTTGCACACCCCACTTACAGAAATACCAGATCAACGAAAGAACCCTTGAATTAATAGCACAGTATGTAGTATGCGATAATTCTATGGGCCTTCGAACCCTGCAAATGGATCAGTGTGGTCTGAATGGCGAACATGTGGCTTTGCTCATGTATGCCATGACGAAGACTCCTGGCGAAGCTCGAAACTTAGAGTTCCATGTAAGCTCGAACAGGCTTGAAAAGGGGATCGGGGAGATTGTCAAAGCGATCGAGACCAACCACGCTCCGTCTCATTTGTTCTTGCGAATGATTGAGTTCAACAAGGAGGAGCATTTTAGAAGACTATTACAGGCTCTTCGGACCAATACCACGATCCACAGTCTGGACATTTCGAAAGCTTCCTTGCCATACGACGCTGAACCGGACACTTGCGAAGCCATGCGTCAGGTCTTCGCTGAGAACACGACTTTGAAAGAGCTCGACATTTCAGGAGAGCAAGCCCATCTTGAAGTAACCAGATTTGGGATTGGTCTGAATCACGCTTTGACCGGGCTCAAAGGTAACACCACCCTCAAAGTTCTTCGAATTGAATACCAGAACCTGGGCTTGGAAGGTGCAAACACACTGTCCACGGTCCTTGAAGAAAACAAAGGTCTCACACACATTTTCTGTGAACACAACGATATCAACCTTCAGGGCTTCACCATTCTAGTGAATGCTCTTGCGAAGAATTACTCCCTGCTGGTGCTGCCGTTCATGCAAGATGACCAGAATCTCTCTATGAAGCGGATGAATAACAGCATGAGGGATTCTCGCCAGGTTGCCAATGCTGCGAGACACGAGAATATGGTGAAAGGATCTGTTCGACGACGATTGACTACACTAGGTGTTACGAAGCCGGCAAAACAAGAGCTTACTCCTCAGGATGTGGACGATGTTGTACGGGTGTTAAATGATCGCTGGGAACATGAGATGAGCCGCTTGACAGCATTCCTTCAACGAAACAATGACATCGCAGCAGGTATCTGTGGCCCCGATGGCAAGGGTGTATTGAGCGAGGAAACAATGCGGCCTACGACAGCCTTGAGTGACAAGGGTCTTCTTGAGCAGGTTTTGAGCAACACAACACCGAGAGTAGAACTGGGAAATCCTGTTGACGACCACATTGACAGGATAGCGGAGCTAGACTTGAATCCTACAAAGGAATTCGGGGCTAAGCAAGAGAATTCCAAATTGCTGGAGGGTAAAGCAGAATTGGATGGTGGAATGTTGCCAGTGATACCCGGGATTGGAAAGGAGAAGACATTTGAGCTGGGGGAGAGCGACAGTGGGATGTTCGAGATGGATCTTGAGTCAAGCAGTTCCTAAGTATGAACATTACAGAGAGGTCTCTACTCTGAGATCTTGGCTGGAAAGTTCCTACATTGGGAAGGAGTTTGGGGGCTATGCATGGATTGGATGGAGTTGGATGAGAATTGTCTGGAGTTGGTTTGCGTTGAGCATATGGGAGATCAAGTGCGCTTCAGCACTGGGGACCCTTTGGAGTACTGCATAGGATGGAGTATGAGAGATGGATTACGATGTGAACGAGAGGATATTGAAGGCATGGATTGGATCGCCTGGGCGAAAGAGAATTGATGCTTTGATGAGATACCCGCCTCGGATTTACATGTAGAGGTTGGTATAATAATACGATCTTCAACAGAGTCACGCTTTCCCATGTGGTCTATAACCTCTCCAATGGAGTGAGATATGATCGATTCCTTTATATTGATGTTATGGACAACTCTTAATGTAAAGACTACAGCTCCCTCTTTTCCACAGGAAACACAAGAACGGGTAACTTTATCTCCTCATTGCTTGACAACCACCCTGGAGAACCCAACAAAGTTCCCTTGGACAGGTGTGAATCACTGGCCATTAGTACCTCCTCATAAACCCAGCTCCATACCCCTCACTCAAATCCAACGCCCACATCTCCCACCCCACCCCTCCCAATTCCTCCCCTCTCATGCCACCACATGACACTATTCCGGAATTACCTCCTGCCCGGGATGAAATGGGTCCCCCACCTCCTCTCCATCAGCGACCTCCACATCCCTGACCCACTTCCTCAACACCCCCTCCACATAACTCCGCGGCATGCCCTTCGCTACCGCATCCCTGATCCCCCTATTCATCCTCGCCACGTACTCTTCCTTACACACACCCGTCCCCGTCCGCACTTCATCCACGTACACCAGCGCCTTCACTCTCTCCTTCCCTTCTTTCCCAGGAACGACGAGCTCGACGTCAAGTACATGCTTGGTGTAGGATCGGGGCACGCCTTCTGCACGGTCTAGGAGCGCTTCGTCTGCGGGCTGCAGGGTGTAGAGGAGGCCGTATACGAGGTCTTCTTGTTGGGAGTGAGGCGTGGGACGGGAAGAGACGACATTTGCATAGCCTCGTGGGCCGATAATCCATTTGTAGTTGTGGAGGATGCCGAGGGCGTGGTAGGTTGAGGTGGGGCAGCGGGAAGCCATCTGGGAGAGGGAGAGGTTGGAGCCGTAGGCGAAGTAGAGGCGTGGTGGTTGTTGGGAGGTGGTCATTGTGAGGTTGTGTGAAGTGAGGGGGTAAAGGGGAGGTAGATGTGAAGTTGTGAAGAGAGGAAGCTGACGGGTTTTATAAGATGGGGGTTTGTGAGGACTTCACGTGAGGTATCGGCGCGTCGGGAGACACAAGGACACGAGAAAGATCTCCTGTATAGCGTTGGAGAAACAATACCAGGGCTTGAAACTTCTGCTTTGCTCCATTATGAACCTACAATGTGTCGGCAAGGGAACCCGAGCAGTCACGTGAATATACAAGACTTCATCTCGGGAAGGGAAGAGGTACTAAGCTCATGTTCTCATTCGCTCTATTTCTACAATTGGAAACCCGTCCATAGACATGCCAAGATGATCCATTAAGGTATCGATCTGTCCACCATATCTCGGCACATTTACCAGCCAGTTGATGAACACCATATCCATGCATCTATAAAAGCCAGCTCCACCTCCCTCACCCCTCCAATATCAAGCGTATGGGAATCGTGTTTCATAACAACTTCGTAAAAGAAGAATCTGTACAAGAAAAGCCGCCGTTGTAATGAAATCCCAATCCGTGCTATGCAATCCCAGCGCTTGCAATGCAATTTGAATGTAAAAAAAATTGTCGTCTGCCACCCACTTCAGCAAGGGGTATGATATGTCCAGCAACCCAAGACATTTGCTCATGTCATGGGGTTCAAGAAAGGACTGAAGAGTAACTCTTCAGCACTTGGTCGTTTGGTGTGCTCAACTTCAAAGGCTTGATTTAGGAAAGTCTGGGCTTCCGCGCTGGCATGGGGCGGAATCGTCGGGCTGATCTTTGCACCACCGATCTTGAAGATAGCCTGCAGCTGAGAGCAATCCGGGAACGGATGTGTGCCTGTCATCATCTCAACGACAAGGCATCCGAGAGACCAAATGTCTGCTTTGCGGGTGTACGAAGTCTGCTTCACAACTTCAGGCGCCATCCAGAAGACAGAGCCTTGCAAAGAAGGCCGATTTTTGTTGTTGCCAGCCCCATTTAGGATATTGGAAGCCTCAATCTTCTTTGAGATTCCGAAGTCGGAAATCTTGATGCCACCCTTGTTGTCGACGAGTATGTTGGCACCCTTAATATCTCGGTGGATGATTTCTCTGCCGTGAAGGTATGCAAGGCCGGTAACAATCTGACGGACAAAATTGCGAATGAGCGGTTCTCGAAGAGCTCCATAGGAGTTCAACATTGTCTGAACCGAACCACCAGGAACATATTCGAGGAAAATGTTGAGATGCTCAGCTGATGAACTTGCTCCGAGGTATTGAACAATGTTTGGGTGTTGGAGGTCTCTCAATAGACTGATCTCACGCTTCAGGGCATCGATCATGCTCTTCTTTCGGGTATCATTCGGGGAATTCGCTCCAGGCGAGGGAGTCTCGACTTGCTTCACTGCCAACAATTCTCCAGTGACAGCGTGCAGGGCTAGGTAAACGCTGCCGAACGAACCCTGGCCAATAAGAGCACCCTTCATCCACTTGCTATCATCCCAAGAATCGCCAGCCAAAAAGCTCTGCAACTCTTCATCATCATCTTCTCCGTCTTCGTTGAGTGCTTGACTGATTTCTCGTAGCGAACCACCATTCTCCGTACTACCGTCTTCGAAATAGCTTTGCTGAATGACATTGCCGTCAGGATCAGTGACGTTGACATTGGTTGTATCCGAACCGCTATCGAAAGAGACGTATGACTTCCTGTTAGGCTCGATCGGAGATTCTTCTTGGACTCGCTCAAGCATAGACGACGCCACGGAATCTCTATAACGGTTGCTGTTGCCTCTAGACAGATCCAAAGGTCTGGTAACCTTGGCAAGTTGGCTGTTTCCGCTCAGCCATGTGTCTGCAATTGTTGGCATAGGTGGTGCATTTTCAACGCTCGATGCAAAGCTCAGGTTGCTGGCGACACTCAGGCGGCTGTTGACCTTGCTGAGACGGGTCGATCTTCTCAATGAGAGTCGGGCGGTACGATCAATCTCCTCACGAGGATGATCAGGGAAATAAGTCGTCAAGTCCGAAGTGATCAACTCGCTGGGAGGTCGTTGGCCGAAAAATTGGCGGAGTACCCCCTTCTTTACTGGCCTTTGTCTTGCGGTATCTCTGCTATGTTCCGAAGGAGGACGTTCCAGATCCTTTGCTGCATTGTAGACATTGCGTTCACGCTCTCCTGCTGAAACAGTTGATCCCCCTGACTGGAATGACGCCGGAGAAAGTGGGTGTTGCAGACCTTCATTCCAGCTTTCCCCAAGTACCTTCTGGACCTTGAGTTGACTTCGTTTGTCCACACTCTCTATGACCCTGATGTGATTCGTGGTGGCTTCTTCCATGGCGATGCTGGCTGCCCGTTGGAGTTCTGCCTCACCTGGCTCGCCCTGATGGATCTTCCTCAAGATCAATCTGTTTCGCTCAGGTCGCTTCTGATCTTTGATGACTCGCCACAATTCATTCTCGGGTAGACGTCGACATTGGCTCGGGTCCGCTTCCAGCCCGCTCAACACCCAAAAGCAGTAATTCCGATCATGGTCTTCACGGTAACCAAACTTTCGTAACGTCAACCTCATAACATCATCACAAGAGGAACAATCTGCTATCCTGACAACTTTTGTCAAGCCTCCCGACGAGATAACCCTGATGATGTCTTGGTTGGTTGGTAGTTGAGCCATCAATGACCCATCAATGCTTCCGTTTCCACGAGTGTGGTGGTTGATCAAGCGAGCAGTTTGGGGTTGGCCATCTCCTGGAGTGCCAGGTCTCCGGGCACTTATTGTTGTCCCACTCGACTGGTTGTTTGAATTAAAGTATCCCTGTGCATTCTCTCGTCTTGCCATTTCGGCTGGGCTCATCACTCCATATCTTTGTTGTCTGACTGCTCGGACTTCGGAACCTGTGAGGGGTGAATTCGGTCTCGACGGAGGCTTGCTGACGTTCTCTGGAATGGAAGTAGCAGGGTTGAAACCATCAAATTGCCTTGAGTATCTCTTATTGGAAGCAGGGGTTGGCATGGCCCGGCTGCCGGAATTAGGTGGTCGTGGTGAGCCAGAAGACGATGGAGTATACGCGTCCAGACCAGCAAAAGAATCCTAGTGGGAGACAAGTCAGTATTGTGCCTGCCAGCAAATTCACTCTTCACTCACCCTGTTCCGCTTCTTCAGGTTGGCGTAGGCCTTTGTCCTCAGTTTCTTAATCCCAAGAAATAGCCGCACACGGTCACCGATCTTGTCTATCCCCATCTCTTGGAGGACCGCCTTGTCCATCTCCAGCAGGTTCTCTCCATTAATGTTGTTCTTCCTAAACAGCTTCTCGTACTCTCCGCAATTGATACTCCGTAGCCAATCACACACCCTTTCCTCATCCCAGTTCTTCGCAGACTCGGGACCTTCGGCATCGGAGAACTCAGACTCTGTCGGACTGGCAAAGGATTGACTCGAGGTCATGATTGCTGGTGCCCTTCGACTCGACTGGATGGTGGCAGTTTGGGCGGACGATGAGGAGAGGTTCGAAGAGGCCGAGACCAGCGGCGCCGGGAAGGGCGTTTTCGAAGCTAACATGGCCATCGCGAGGAATGTTAGTTATGCATGGAGATGCAAGTCGAGGCGGACGGTCAAATCAATGCAGATCGTGTTGGGATGAAAGTCCAAGCTGGAGAATCAAATTAGGAGGAGGAAAGGTTCATATCAAGTAGCCAGCTCCCAACCAGACCGATCGGGTGATTTTGGAGAGCTCCCAGGATTGCCGATGGCAGAGGTGTTTCTCTCAGATTGGTGTGGAGTGCTGTCTTGGGGTTGCGTACGTTGTTGAGTGATGAATGAGTGAGTCTTGGAGAGCGACGTCCGCGTTTCGAAGGTCAGGTCAGGTCAGGTCAGACCAGCGGAGTGGAGCTGGAGCAAGCGCAGATTTTAGGGCGACAGCTACCGAGCATGAAATTGTGAATCAGCCCGAGAGATCCCAGTCGCAGCAGAGTAGAACCAGATCAACAGGACAGGAGGCCGTGATAATATGGGATGCGCGTTGGGGGGGGGAGGGGGGGTGTGCTGGCAGCAGGCTCTTGACTCTCGCGGTCTTTGGGGTCTTTGCCTCCTCCTCTACTCTGGTAAGATCCCCGTCCTTGGAGCAGCGATTGGAGACCTTGAGCTGGTTAAAGTTAATCGCGCTGCTGCTCTGAAACGTGAGAGGATGCCCGAGCGCCCCTCGCAGCACAGGGGCGGCTTGACGGGGCACGTCGTGAGGGGCCTGGGGGGCGCTCAGGAAGCGAAGGGGTGTGCATGGAGCGAGTGCGAGTGCGAGTGCGACACTGCGAGGTCCCTCCCCCTATCAACGCAACAGCCGCATGAGAAGAAGGAATTCACAGGTTTGAGGGCGCGTCACAAGGAAAAGCGAGCGAGCGTTCGTTCGTCTTGCCTGCGTGACAAGTGTGTCAACGTCTCGAAGAGAGCCGTACGTCCAACAGCTGCCAGCCAGGCCGGCCTGCCTGCACGGGCTGGCGTGAAGAGAGGCGGGTACTGTGCTCGTAAGTGAGTTTCCGAGTAATTATAATTATCATTGTCATTGCCATTAGCCTTAATGTCATCGCGAGAGCCGAGATCCGCTCTCTCGGCGGCTTTGCTGCTGCTTCGTTCTGGTGGTTGCGGGCCGTCGGGCTGATAGAGAACCAGCACTTGCCTAGCACCAGCACCAGCACCAACCAGACCGGCTCCAACCAGACCACCACCACCACTTCTCGACTCGCAAGCACCCTCCTCGGATACCGTACAGTAGCTCAAGCCTCAGGAAAATTGTTTTGCTCTCGGCGGCCAATGGCAGCCGCCCTTCTCAGAGCGGGTGAGTGGACAGCCTATCAACTCGAAACATCCTGCCAAGCGTCCCAAGCCAATAAAAGAGGCCTGCACGGATGGTGATACATTCGGGGTTTGGAGACGCGATCAGTTGCTCGAAAGGGAAACATCGTCAGATCCTCTACTCCGTAAACATCTGGTGCGGCTATGCTGTTTGCATCGGACGTGCTCCACTGCTCGTCATCCACTCTCCATGATCTTCCGATATCTGGCCTTCGAGGGCGATCAAATTTGGGCATTCAACCTGCAACATGATCTGCTCTTTATGTGAGGTCACCAACTCTGTGCTCTGTTTCCGTCTGAAGTCGTCCCATGCGATTGGAGGCAACGTATGTATATCTTTCATTTCTTCTGTTCCCTTGTAAAACTGTCAGACAGCCCACCAAGCCTGTCATCATGTCAACAGAGCTTCTCAATCCGATCTAAAGGACCCGATGCCGCCTGAGGAACCGCCGTGGCCCGCTGCTTACAGATTCAGGGGCACCCTGGAGGGGGCCTGCCACCCCATCACCACGTGGTAAATTTACAATAAAGATATGCCACTTCTAAAATCAAAGAACGAGAACTTCATTCACGAAACTCGTCAGACATCTTCGTACACTTGGGTCCGGACCAAGGGAGGCCACGCATTCCGACCACATGTTCGAGATGTACAGTACAGCAGGGGCAGAGAAACTGTATGGGAGCGGTCAACTGGTGAAACGAAACACGGGCAACTCAATTCCGCCTTAATGATGTAATCTACCCTGCATCCCGGCATATCTCCCGTGGGCATGCAAACTTTATCTGGGACATTCCCAGAGATGCTCAGACAATTGCTGAACCCCTCCCTCCCGCGGAGAGACTTTCTTAGCCGGATGCAGGAACCTGAGGAACCTGTGGAGGCAAAACTCTGTTCGAAGGTCTGTGAGCTTGAAATCATGTTGATTCAAGTAGATCAGTTCATCATAAACATGGCATTGATTTCGTATCTGAACAATCTCCTGCGTGGCTGCAAAGCCAAGGATCTTTTGTTCATGCTGTTTGGGTCTGCCACCAGTCGAATGCCGCACAATATGCATGAAATATGACTCCCTTCCCGATATTACATACGGATGCGAGCGAGTTGATGTGGATTATCGCGTTTCACACGATTTCGGAAACCAAAAATAGAAGTTCGTCAAAGTCTCATGAGCTGAAGAGTTGATGTTAAATCCGAAATCTGACATTAAATTCAGTGTCCTCACGTGATACACGATCACGTGGCTATCCAGTCAGCCGTATTTTATACGTCCAGCCTCTAATCTACTTCCATTGCATCTTCGGACCATTCGTGTACCAAAACTTCTCAGGAGATGTAGATTGTTGACGAAGTATATACTGTTGGGGAAGGACTTGTCGACAACGGAAGAGGAGAGTCAGTCGTGGGCTAAGTCAGACTGTCAGGGGATGTCGAACTTGTAGATGAGACCAAAATATCATGTCAGGGGACATATCACGGCGGATAGTACCCCGGCGATTCCCGCAATCAGCTTCGTGTACTTCAAGATCTTTTGTCATTCCTAGCGTTGTAGGTAGGTTGATACAGCCCCATGAGCATTTCCACGGGACATACAACTCGGTGCACAATGAGACAGTCGTTCCAAGAGATGCTGTGAGTCTCGGGTGTCTCAGGTCGAATTCGTTGAGGTTGGTAGTGGCTTCTGCTCGTGACGTGTTTGTTATTGTGCTGGTGCTCTCTCAGCAATGAGCTCTTGAAGTTGTACCCAGATTCCATCTCTAACTATACCCTGAGGCACCATTGTATGTTTTGGAGGTGTGTCCAGGGAACCGAACAAGGCAATTGTTCACTACGCTTGGCTGAGCCAACGACCTCTCGAATTGAAGACGAAAAGACAAAACTTTGCAGGATGTTAGTTGAGACTTTCAGGACTAACTCTTCGTTAGAGCAAGAAATAAATCTCCAGTCCGCGAGTTACCGACTAATATCATCTCTTGCCATACTTGATATCTTAGCTCCAGAATCTCCGAGATCGAGCTCCATAGTACTGCCACCATCGCCATCGTTTCCGCTAGAAGCAAGATGCGTAAAAGGACGTGGCACCATACGTGCCCATTCCTGAAATCGTTGAAGGAGTTCGCAAGGGCCAACTCGGACTCGAATGTCTCCTCCGTCTATGAAGCAAAACAATACTCAAAAGAGCTGCAATCGAGGAGACTCCATAAGTCCTGGGATATCAGAGGTGAGTCCATCGACTCCACTAATGACGAGCGCTTGTCGAGTAGAGGTGAAGATTCTTCCGAACTTCGGCTTCTCAGAATCCGTTACAAACGGATTATCGATCGGGAACATATTAGAGGGTCCGTAGACTTTGAAATCTCATGTGCGATCAGTATGGCGAGGATCAACAGGGAGACTGTGCATCTGCCAAATAACCTTGCGCTTTAGTCCCCCAAGAGCTCAGTCCAGTCACTCCGTTCCTAATTTTGACCTCGCATCTAATAACCTAACCCAAATGTAATGAGATCAAATTAAGTTATATCGATTTACGGTATGTTATCAGGATTTGAGAAGAATTTCCAGGCTGTCTCGCATCCGTCGTATACCCAAGCCAGTTTCTCCTCTCCCCTTATCCCCTCCCGCAAATCCTCTCCTTCCCACGCCGTCGTGGATTTGCGTAGTTGTGTTAATCGTATTCAGCCGAGATGTGTCGTGTGGGGAGGAGAAGCTTACCCTGCCGAATCTCTATCAAAACGCCAATTTAGCGCCGCTCACAGGCTCTAACATTATGGGCCGCCGTAGAGGAAGCCCGGCTCCCAGCCTCGCTTCCCGGTCAACATCATCGCAGCCTCGAGCTCAACTGACCATGAGGTCCTCATAGCTTTACTCGTCTTGACGGATGGCTCTCGACCCATCCAACGGCTATGTAGCCGCTCGGGGGCTTCAGGATCTCGATGATAATGCACTTCCCATCTTCAATGTGGAGAAAGTCAGCCTCCAGTTCGCTATTGCGTCCGACTTTGTCGCAGCGCAAGTCGCAAATAACGTTTTGGTCTTAGCCCTTTCCAATGGGCGGATTCTCCGAATAGATCTGGATAATCCTGCGGACATTGATGGTACGTGAGCTACTCTGGAATGCTTGCAATACTGACTCTTGTTTAGATATTGACCTACCTAAGAAGACTTCTGAAGTTGGTGTCATACGGCGCATGTTCCTCGATCCTACCGCCTCACATCTCATTATATGTACGGCTCTGGGAGAGAATTACTATCTCCACACACAATCGCGACAACCCAGACCTCTGTCTCGACTTCGCGGAGTTTCAATAGAGGCTATAGCATGGAATCCCGCTTTACCAACCACATCGACAAGAGAAATACTCATTGGGGCATCTGATGGCAATATCTACGAGGCATACATCGAAACAGCTACAGAGTTCTACAGGAAGGAAGACAAGTATTTGAAGTCTTTACAGAAAATTCCAGATGGGCCAATCACTGGCCTATGGGTTGACGCTGTTTCTGATGTGCGAAAGCCGGATGTTCGAAGGGTAATGATCGCTTCACAGAACAGGCTTTTGCACTTAGTTGGCAAGATAGGTCGAGCAGGGCATGACGGTGGAGCCTCAATCTTCACGAAGCTCTTCGAAACTGAGCAGCCAACAGTTCATGAGATATCTCGGATCTCCGCAACGGCAACCTCGTCATTAGTCGTCTCGCCGGATGCTCCAGACTCCAATTCTTTGGAGAGTCTGACCCCAGACCGCATTTTCGCATGGCTCTCATCACAGGGCGTCTTCTATGGTCGGTTGGTTACCACGCCAGCAACGCCTGATTTAGGCAACAAAGTCTTCAACGAAGCAAAATTATTGCCTAGATCTCAACTTCCAGCTTCCGAGTCTTCCACAGGCCGCAAGAAACCCGTTCAAGACTCAGTCGACTCGATTGTTCTTACCCAATGGCACATTGTCCATCTGGTAGGACGACGTGTCATTGCTATAAATCGACTAGATGACCGGGTAGTGTACGACCAAGTCGTATTAGATCCGGGCCAAGAAGCTCTTGGGCTTTACGCAGATCAGCAAAAGAATACCTTTTGGCTGTTTACAACCCAAGAAATCTTCGAGATCGTTGTCACAGACGAGGACAGAGATGTGTGGAAAGTGATGCTTAAAACAGAGCACTTCGATGCGGCTCTGAGGTATGCTCGTGGTCCTGCCCAGAAGGACGCTGTTGCAACAGCTTCTGGGGATTACCTAGTCAGCAAAGGCTCGTTCATTGAAGCGGCCGGTGTCTATGGGAAGAGCAGCAAGCCTTTTGAACAAGTTGCTTTGATCTTCGTTGATAACGACCAGCAAGATGCCTTGCGAAAGTATTTGCTCACGAAAATTGGAACGTACAAGAAATCCTCTATCATGCAGAGGATTATGATTGCAAGCTGGCTGATAGAGATTTTCATGTCTAAACTCAACTCTCTCGATGATACCATTATCACTAAGGCTGAGTTGTCGGAGACGTTGAATCCAGAACAGAGCAAAAACCAATTGGACACAATCCGTACGGAGTTTCAAGAATTTGTGAAAAAATTCAAGTCAGATCTGGACCGAAGAACGACGTACGATATCATCAGCAGTCATGGGCGGGAAGAGGAGCTGCTTTTTTTCGCCAGTGCTGTCAATGACTACAATTATGTTCTTGGTTACTGGATGCAACGGGAACGTTGGAAGGAAGTCTTGGATGTTCTCAAGAAGCAGACAGAGCCGGAGATGTTCTACCAGTACAGCAGTGGACTCATTACGCATGTTGCAACAGATCTCGTCGAAATTCTCATGAGACATGACGACCTGAAACCTCGAAATTTGATTCCAGCGTTGCTCAACTACGATCGAAATTTCCAGGGACCACTATCACAAAACCAAGCAGTCCGCTACCTTCTTCACGTCATCAATCAGCTGGACTCAACAGATGCTGCTGTCCATAATACGCTCATCTCAATCTACGCATCTCACCCCTCAAAGGACGAATCGGCTCTTCTCTCATATCTGGAAGCTCAAAGTGACGAGCCCAGCTTCGACTCTGACTTTGCTCTTCGCCTCTGTATCCAGCACTCTCGCGTTCAGTCATGCGTCCACATTTACAGTACCATGGGCCAATATCTCCAAGCCGTCGAACTCGCCCTGGAGCATTCTGAAATCGACCTAGCATCCCTGGTCGCCGACCGACCACTCTCTAATCCTGCCTTGAGGAAGAAGCTCTGGCTGGCCGTAGCCAAGAAGGTCATCTCCCAATCCAACGGCATCAAAACCGCCATCGAATTCCTAAAACGGTGCGACCTGCTCAAGATCGAGGACTTGATTCCTTTCTTCCCTGACTTCGTGGTCATTGATGATTTCAAAGAGGAGATTTGTGCGGCGCTCGAGGATTATAGTCGGAACATTGATGCGCTTAAGAAAGAAATGGACGAATCTGCACAGACGGCTACGAATATCAAGATTGATATTGCGGCACTTGACCACCGGTATGCTATCGTCGAGCCTGGGGAGAAGTGCTATATTTGCGGATTGCCGTTGCTGAGTCGGCAATTCTTCGTCTTTCCCTGCCAGCATGCGTTTCACAGTGATTGCTTGGGGCGGAAGGTCATGGAGCAGGTTGGCCTGGGGAAGGGAAAGAGGATCAGGGAGCTGCAGGGACAGATCAGCAAGGGATTATTAGCTGGGGCGAAGAGAGAAAGGGCTATTGCGGAGCTGGATGGATTGGTGGCTAGTGCTTGGTAAGTCCCCTGTCTTGATCAGCTACACGTTGAGCTAACATTGGGCGGTAGCATATTGTGCAGCGATTTTGCTATCAAGAGTATAGATGAGCCTTTCGTCCTCCCGACGGATGATAGGAACGAATGGGCTTTATAAAAATATTCGGTCATGTAACATACCCTTCATTTAGCATTTAGCGGCCGGGCAATAAATTATGGTTTTCTTTGCTCTTTTCCATGTCAACATGGCTGGGAATAGATTCCACAGTCGGCGCTTCCATGTAATTGGGTTCAATCACAATGCTGGTCGCCTGCTTCTTTTGAGGTCCAGCGATCCATTCTCTCTGTGTTCACAGAGTCTCGTCTCTCAAACCCCTGAATCAAGTGGCTCATGTCAGTACTTCGAAATCCAAATCAAGCGAAAATTCCTCGCTCTGCGTTGGCGTTTTGCCTCCTTGCATCTTTTCACTGCGTCAAAGCTCTCAATCGGATCCTCAGGGCAGGTCTTGTTGTCAGAGAGTTACTCGCCTCTTGGGAAGCCTGTGTTCTTCCACGAGTGGGTTGGCGGAGACGTGTGACACGCCCAAGTAGGTTACTGGTCTGGGAGTTTGGAGGCTCGACGGGTGTTTGCGGCCAGTTCGTAGTTGAAGCCACCTAGCCACGGGGTCCATCAGATGATCTAGATAGGGAAAGATTTCTGTCCGTCCTTGTCCACGGAGACTTCCACGCAGTCATGATCTTGGGCTGCAAGCTTGGGAGACTTAACCCCATCCCTGAATTCGAGCTCTTTCCGGTAAATAATAGGACGCGTGCATTCCTCTTATATTGTCCTCTGTTGCCGTGGCCCGTGGGCTCAAGGACAAGGCCTCTACCCATAACCCCTGGTGCGTGATTGGCTCTAGGAGAACATTAATCTCTGATTCTTCATAGAGTTTATCCAGTCTAGTACCAACATCCAGGTAAACTCTGGGTTTGTCTCCCAGTCCACAGAGCTCAGACTTGAGAATCTTTAGGGACGTTATATGGGTAGCAAGGACAGATAGGAATAAATACTCGCATCTGAGGAGGAGGCGCCCAGCAGAGACCTCTCCAACCGCGTCTTGAGAAGTTTATATGCTCACGGTCTCCACCTCAGCAAACAAAGTATCATCAGAATAAGGAAGGGAAGCGGGAAGTATAACCCGGCTAGTCGAGACCCATGACCACCAAACAACAGGGTCAGCATTTCTCTCCGGAGAGCCATAGTCAAGGCATAGTAGTACATTGTTCCAAAATACACTCAGATCATCGACCCGGGAGTAGAAACGTCTCTGAACGGGCAATCGATTCGAAAGATCTGAATTGTACTTACAGAAGGCGCAGTATAGGTTCTCTCGGGAGTCTTAGCTTGCCCAAAAGGCTCCCAACATAATTGCGATTCTAAATTCTCTCTCCACATGCCAGCAAGGTATTCGTCGCAAGTCTCAGCAGCCACAAGTCTAGCGAGACCCAAAATTGCTACCAGCTTGTCGCGAGATAGAGTTAATTTGCATTTAGAATATTCCTGGACGATTCTTTCTCAAGTCTCGGTGCTCGTTGGGCGCTTAGGCAAAGCGAGATCAAATCCATGTGGTTGGGGGATCTTGGTTAGGAAAGGTCGCACTGACGACCAATTTGTCACACTCCCAGAAGACTTCATGTCTTGTAAAGAGTAAGGTCCGACATGGCAATAATAGTTCTTGGATAGCCCATCCTTGAGATGCTAAAGGGCAGTTGCCAAAGAGTTACCGTAATGGTACTGAACAGCGTCGTAAGTCTCTCTAGATTCCCCCGACCTCACTTTGCTCTGACATCTCCAATCGGTATCTCGATTGCAAAAGCAGCTTGCACTCCCATCGATGGCCCTGGATGCCGCAAGATTGATGAAAGAGCCGCCATACACACTCGTCCCTCTTCCAATCATGGGGATCGTCCTGAAGAACGCACAATGAATCTACCCATAGATAATCGATGCATAGGAACCGAGAAATCTCGATTGCATCCCTAAAGCTTTTCGGGAGTACTTCTGTTGGTACTCGAATTCGAAAAGCATCAGGATCTACTCTTCCCAAGGTCAAAAATTTGTGTGAACCCCAACAATGTCTTAAAGCTGCGTATCGAACCCCAGACTCCAATTCCTCCGAGAGGCACAGTTTGGTTTCGTCTTCTTTCAGGAAAGAAAGTCGAGTGGGGGTTGCGGGATTTTGCGCGGAGAAGCAGTCTTCGTGACTCGCCATACATTGATCCAACCAAGATGTACACAATGGCAAGGCGTTTCTGGTACTTCCTGAAGCACTTGTATAGGGTAGAGATTACAGTGCTGTGACCCGGTAAGCTATGGAAGCTACACTCAGACGAAGAAGACAGTAGGAAGGTATTCATACGTCGAGTTGAGGCAGGAACCATCATAACGCAGCCTTTCAATGGAGGTTCTGATATTCCAATAGTTCTGAGTTCCGCTTGGATTCCAGGGTCATTTCCAAACTGATACCTCCTGATTCTTACTGTTGAGCTGATCCGCTTGATCTTGTTCCGTGGGCTAATCAAGCTCGGGCAGGATTTCTTTGAAAAACTGAGCACAGAGCCACAGCCATTCTTAGCTGAGCTTCTGAGGGCAGAAATTTATCAATGATGGCGCAAGTCTACATGCTCACTGCCAGCGTCATGCACTACATGACCGATATGGTCAATAATGCTCTGACAGAATCCACATAAGCCGGAAAAGGGAGGAAAAGTGGCGTAATACCCAGCCTTGGTGACTGGAGACTATCTTTCAGCTGTGTTCGCAGTCAGATACCGAGCCAGTTCTGCGGCTACGGTGCTCTCGATTGGCGTGCTGGAGGACATGCTTTATTCGTTCCGAGCGCAAGCCTTGAATCTCTGGTCCTGCCGTTAGGTTTCAGAGTTGAACAGTTAAGAGGATTCTATCAGGTGATGTGGTCATTCCAATAAGCAAAGGTTCCGTGATGCAAGAGTCTCGAAGCTGCGCTGGATTTAAAAGCCACAGCTCGATTTCCGGAGCAGCGAGAACCCCAACATGGAAAGAACGGCCTTGAAAGGCTCTCCATTAATAGACCAATAGTCAAAATCCACATGGCGTATCTAGATATTGGGGTGAGAGCTAATAATCTGTATTATAATCACCTGCTACTCAATTCGCCGTGAGACGTAGATTTTCAAGCACAGTGGCCACCAAAGCATGACTTCCCACCTGAGTCCATGCGGAAAACGTCAGTGGCAGACTATATGGACGATTCATCGCAAATTTAAGGAATTTGAAAGAGATCTCTCGAGCTTTGTTTCACTTGCTTGAAGTGTAGAGGCCGAAAATCGATGTTTTGTTCGTAGCTCGGCAAACATGCATAAACACGCAACGGTAGGCTACATAGAAAGGAGAATAGCAAACGGGAAAGACAAGAAGAAGTCAGCGTTTGGGTGAAAACTTGCCGAATAATGTTTTTGGATGTACTTGGGACCTGTTACTCCTTTAGGTTCCTGCACATGGCTTTTCTCAATTTCGGCAAAAGGTGAGGATATACACAGAAGCTTATTCTTACATTCGCACATCCTCGGTCTATAACTTCCTGAAGAACTACGACCAGTCAGCCCGCCTGAAGTTTTATATACTTATGAACGGCTTCGACGACTCTTCAAATCAAAGATGAACATTCCCCTCCAAGCTCTCTTGGGCTCGGCAACCTGTTGGAAGTGGCTAGACTACTAGTACGCGCACACGGTAATCTCTCCTGCCTTCGCCGACTGAGTCAAGAGCAACAGCGACACAATCAATCCATAGATCCCCAGAACTTCGGCAAAGATAAGCATCATCATCATGCTCACAAACGCTCTAGGCTGCTGTCCCGCAGCCCTTACCCCAGCATCCCCTATAATCCCGATAGTGAACCCAGCACTCAAACAGCTCAGCCCCACTGTCAACCCAGCACCTAACTGCATGAAGTTTGTATGTAACGCAGACTTCTCTTTGACCGACGGAGCGATAATCACAGCCACCACGAGACCGTATATGGAGAGGATACCGGCGAGAATTGGTGGCATCAGATCTGATTTGAGATGTTGTTAGAAGATGGCCTGGGGGTCTTGAGAATGGAAGCTCCTTACTCCTGACCATCATGTCTGGTCTCATTACCGAGACTGCGGAAATTCCAATGCCTGACTTTGCGATGCCGTACGCTGCTCCTAGGCTGGAGAGAACCATCGCCATGCTACATCCCATCGCTCCAAAAAAAGACTGTTTGGTTTGTCAGGGGTTGTGGATTTGATTTGTAGAGTAGGAAGGGGTCCGAACCGCGTATACGGGACTACCAACAATAACAGAGATTAGTACGAGGAGAGGGGGAGTGGTTGGGAGAGCTGCTATACCATCTTCCTTGATAAATATAATCCATCCCGGAAGTTTCGGTGAGCTTTCGGCCCGGGTTTGATTATCTGATTATCTCGATGAATGAAAGAAACACAGCGATGGAGAGTTTCAATGGCAAAAACAAGATTTTGGTATGAGAGTGTTCAAGATGGTTTTGAAAGAAAGGAAGATTCAGGTCAAGGTTGAAGTCAGAAAGGTACCAAAAATCGGTGCCTTGGTAGCGGGTCACTTGTTCTCGCCCTTCGCTGTCATTCGACCGTATTACTGCCTTGGGGAGAGTCAGGCATTCCCAGCTAGGTGCGTCGCTCGTGTTCACAGCAATGTACATTTGTGGCTTTAGGCACCCGTTTTCCGAGAGTGATGATTGGGCGTAGACTTGAAAGTGCCCAGATCCTACCAGAACCTTGATTAATAGAAGGATGAATGTCTCAGCCTTTCGCACAGTCTTTCTATGGGAGAACCAGCTTCTACATCCATAACAGATTCGAGGAGTTGCAGATGGATGTGTAATCACGTGGGTATGGATATATCACGTGATGTTGATGCTTGTTCCAACTTGATCACTCGTACTTGATGGCTTTAAGTCACTAAACCTTATGCCTGTAACATATATGTTCACAGCCAATTAGTGATCTTAAGGCATCCTGCCTCTGTATCAATCATTATGATCCCACCCATGTTGCTGGAAAAACGAGATCTTGCTAACCTGCGCTGATAGGTAGAATAACTATGAAAGATAAGTGTTTGCAAAATACACCCAAAAGAATTCTCAGAGAGCACCTGGAATACGTGCGACTGTACTGACCATGCCTCCAAATTAAGACTGGCCAACCGTGTTGCTGAGTGCAAGATATACACAACTTCATCTAATAAGATGCTAAAGAACTTTGGGAAGTGCAACCTAAACTCAACTCATACGAAGTCTCCTAAAATCGAAAGAGGCCATTCAATAATGGAGGGCTTTGTGTAACCACACGCCATTGCACTTTGGAAAGCACAGGACGGGAAGCTCCAGTTTCTTGGCAATGCACATCATATTTCAAGGGTTCCAACGGCGAGGAACATTGTAATTCTCTGCTGGAGGGCTGGAGTCTGGAGACGAACTCTCGTTCCAGCATCTCAGGCTGAAGTCCAGCTATACTGAAAACTCATATTCAGACGAATCCCCTAGTCAAGAACCCTCTTCTTCATTCATCCGCACTGCACTGCTCTGGCTACTTTACACCCAACCTTCCAAGCCACCACGAATTAGAATTCAAAGCAGATGTGAAGAAGCACAGAGTGGTGATTTGTTCGCGATATCGGACTGCATCGAAAGACTTCTAGGATTGGGAGGAAATGCTCAAGGACTACTTGGGCCACTACCAGTCTACCGGGTGCAAACAGTCTAAATCATCTATTTTAGCAGGACTTGGGAGAAAGGCGCTTCAAGAAATACTGCCATGTTTGATCACTCGCATCTCTCTGCGAAGTTACATAGGCCGGCCGACACAAAGCTCTGACACAGTTCGAACGTCGAGGGGAGGTTGAATCGGCAAGGTTTCCGGAACAGGCTAGCCGCATAGGCACCTAAAGATCTAGCCTCGCTCACTTGGCTGGTCAGAAGGCATCATGCTTCGTCTTCAACCTCACACCGCCGTCCGTCCACTGCTGCGCCGAGGTCGACGGCCTCGTTACTTTCCGGCGCTCGCAGCTCCGCGAGAGAATGTCATTCAGAGGAACTGCAGCTGACGCACTCTTACAGTGAGGTCGGATTTGGCGTCCGCCAGGGCTTACGTGTGAGTGTTTATTTCTGGGCTCGTCGCCGTCTGAGCCCCCACCAAGTCCGAGCCGATTCCTGGGCGTCAATCCGCGTTGCGAAACTTCACGATGTCCAATGGCGAGTGTCTTGGAGGAGCGTCGCGGGAGAAAGACCGTTTCACCCTCGCAGTGGACGTTGTCGTCCTGTACTTGGTATCAGAGACTCAGACGGGGATGGACTGCATCCGCGTTTCGAAAGCTCGCCTCAGCCTGTTAGCGCAGGCCGTGACCTCATGCTCCAACGTTTCTCAGGTCTGATCACCACCAACGGCCGCTCGCTTCGAAGACTTCAAGTCTTCAATGCTCTGGAAATAGCACCGCCCCAAGCTCCTGGAACAAAGCACACACCAGAATAGCGTGCGTAATACAGCCCACCTGCACGCCTTCGCCAGTGCAAGCGCGAGCGGTGGTGGGTGGGCGGGGCAGCACTACTGGTGATTTGTCGAGGCCGCGTCACTTTGCGGGCTCAGTGCCCATGTCGAGCCAAGACATACAAAGCCCTTTCTCCCGCGTAGCATGTACCACATCTACATCTCGAAAGCTTGGGCTTCAGTCACTTTGTTCCATTTCATCTTCAAGATCTTAGGTCTTCTTGACATCTGCAATTGTATTTGAATTACTTTTCGTTGCTCTTCAACATCCCGCCACATCTCGAACCTCCGTCCTTCCTCATTAACCTTCTCGTTTCTATCCCTCACTCCCCACCAACGCCACTTTCACATTGCGTCTGCAGCCTTACAAAGTCGATATCATTTGGTTCTCAACGCAATCGGATTTGGCTGTTTCCTCTCGAACTAATCCAGAACTGGTGAAGTCTTCGCTGACACATCTACTCACTCCGTCCCTTCCGGTCTTTGATCAACCTGCGTCATTCATTGCGTCTTGAAAAACGTGCGCCACGGAGTCCTCTTCGGCATTGTATTTTTGGCAGCTTTCTAGTTGCCGGCTTGTCGGGACGATCGGCTACTAGAACCCGAGCTAGATCCCTTTAGCTGACTGCTGGCCTCGTCATCCGGGTCTTTAACTGGAAATAAAATCAAGGGCCTCCTGTTGACGAAAGGGATTGCAGTTACACTTGAAGGGTTGCTTTGGAGGATACTCATATTATCATGAAAGGTTTATCGACGTTTGCCCTCGCGGCCAGTCTATTATCAACACACTCAGACGCTCTCTACTTACAAAAAAGAACGGATGCGGCACCAAGGGTAGTAGGATTTCCTGTTGAAAGAAAGTTTGTTCCAAATCCAATATTGAGAGATCGGTTACGGAGGAGAGCCAGTACAACAGTTCAAGCATCGTTACAGAATGAGGTATGTGCCGAAAGGTCAGACTGACAGTTGAGTGCTGATAACTGGCAGGAAACATTATATTTTGCCAATGGTACATTAGGAACTCCATCGCAAAGTTTTCGGTTACATCTGGACACTGGGAGTAGTGATCTTTGGGTGAACACACCAACCTCGGCGTTATGTAAATCAAGAGGCAGCCCTTGTGCATCGACAGGCACGTATACTGCCAACTCATCCTCGACATACTCATACATCGCCAGCGACTTCAACATCTCCTATGTGGATGGATCAGGAGCATCTGGAGACTATGTCTCGGACACATTTACTATTGGGGGAACAACGTTGGACAAGTTGCAGTTTGGGATTGGTTATTCGAGTTCCTCAAGTGACGGGATTTTGGGAATCGGATATCCAATCAACGAGGTTCAAGTTGGGAGAGCGGGGAAGGCAGCGTACAACAATCTCCCAGCTCAATTGTTTGCAGACGGGTTCATCCAGTCGAACGCCTTCAGTTTGTGGCTCAACGATCTCGATGCGAGTACCGGCAGCATTTTGTTTGGTGGAGTTGATACAGAGAAGTACACAGGCACGCTGGCAACGCTTCCCATCCAGAAAGAGTTTGGCTTTTTTGCGGAGTTTTTGATCACTCTTACCGAGGTCACCCTGGGTAACATGGTCATCGCAAATAATCAAGCACAAGCTGTTCTCCTGGACTCAGGCAGCTCCCTCACCTACCTCCCAGACGCAATGACGGAAGCAATCTACGAGCAAGTCTCCGCACAATATTCCGCGCAAGATGGTGCAGCTTTTGTGCCATGCTCCCTGGCCTCGAACACCAGTACCCTTGACTTCACATTCTCGTCTCCAACCATTTCTGTTGCCATGGACGAGCTCGTTATTCCAGCAACCACAGCCAATGGCAGACCCCTCGTTCAGGCGGACGGCACCAAGGTCTGTCTCTTCGGTATTGCACCAGCAGGCTCAGGTACCGCAGTGTTGGGAGACACCTTCATCCGAAGTGCGTACCTTGTCTACGATCTTGCCAACAATGAGATCTCCATGGCACAAACCAAGTTCAATACCACAGCAACAAACGTCGTGGAGATCACCTCAGGCTCATCAGCCGTGCCTGATGCAACCGCCGTCGCAAATCCCGCAGCTGCATCAGCAGGTACAGGATCAAACAACTTTGCTAGCGGGTTGGGAACTTCGACCTCGAAAGCAGCAGCACAAAGAACGGCCGCACCAGTCCACTTGGGCGCCCTCGCTGCTGTCGGCGCTGGATTATTTTACGCAGCCATGTAAATATGGGGAAGGTGTAATGATATATTTATTTTGTTGTTTAGAGCGGCATGTTATACAAGCATATTCTGGGTCCGGAGCGTTGCATTTGCATGGCGTTTTGGAAAGAGGAAAGGAGGGTATCGTGGACCTTGAACAGATCGATTTGGGAAGCAGAGCGCAAGCATTGCATGGCGTTTTACCAACATCTATAGATATATATACATCTCGTACATATCAAGATATGCAATGGAGGAAGAATCAAGAATAGAATCAGTCGTGCTAAGAGGTTTTCGTGGGAAGCAGGCCTTGAAAGCAAAATTTTGCAGACCAAGTGGAGTGTGACAAGTCTGAGAAGAGAGATGAGTCAAGCGAAGCGAGAAAATTTGTCCCCCCACCAGCTTAGTACCGTTATATTACAAAATAAGTGTTTTCTATCCATAACAGCCTGGCTAGCTCAATCGGTAGAGCGTGAGACTCTTATACATTCATTCCAATAGTAAGAACTATCTCAAGGCTGCGGGTTCGACCCCCGCGTTGGGCTCAATTCCCCACGACTCACTGATAACAAATTTTTTTTGGGCAATTCTTCTCAAAAGTTAGGATCTAGTGCAAAATTTTGGGAAGCTTAGGCTATTGAATTAAATTTGGCATACGGTTCACAGTATCGTAATAGGATTCCTTTGTCCAAGCCCTATTTCAATTATTTCCAGCCAATTTTTTTTTAAAGGTTCCATCCCCTCCTCGAGCTCGCGTACTAATTCGGTAAAAATAAGCGAGGCAGCATTTTGGTGTTGGGCTTGCTGTGGGCGATGAAGCAGCAATCATCTTCATTGCCCTTAACAAAGTTGGACATAGTAATGAGACGATTTAAATCAATCAGAACTAGATAGACACTCGAAGGGAGAAGACTTTGGGTATACCATGAATCGAGGGGACATTCGTTGTTGGAATATCGGAAAAGATTCAACTTGAGTTGGTTGAGAATTCAGTGAAGCCTTTTCTGTACACTGCGAGATTGAGGGAAGACTCGAATGGCAGAGTCTTTCACCTGAGGTGTGTAGCTACTGTAATCTACAAACGGAAAAGATCTAAACTCACAAAACTTCTCAGTCTCATGACTGTGAATCAACTCACTCTGCTAAGTTTTTAAGTCCAATCTTGATACTGAGTTTCAAACTCTCAAAGAAACCCCTTCCAGACTGATGCCATATCTCCCCTAATGAAAATATGACCCTGTGTAATGCAACCAGCCACCATAAAGTCCCAAGCCATCCAGGCTGATGACCTATCTCCGATAATACCTACCTCTTCTCAGTGCAACCAACCACCATAAAGCCCCAAAAGCCATCCCACCCAGATGATCTGCGTGACCAAGAGTTGGCAGCCAGCGCCCTTGTAGACCACCAACACTGAGCCCAGCCATCAAAGCAGCCCCCAGCCACATTGGCATTGGTATAAACAAGAGACCCATTTGACCCCGAGGCACAATACACGCGGTAGCAGCGAATACGCCCAACACTCCTCCGGACGCTCCCAAACCCCCCGCATTCCATTCACCTCTCTCCTCCCACACATAGTTCTGGGCCAAGCCTCCAGCAACCACCGACCCAAAGTAGAGCACCAAGAACGCTGGAGTACCGAAACCCGAAGCAAAAAATCGTCCAAACCCCCAAAGGCCGATCATGTTCATTGTAAGATGAATAACACTTTGGTGCATGAACGCCGATGTGACAAGCGTGTAGTATCGGCCCTCCTTCATATTCTTCAACGAGTGGACGAAATGGTCATGCAACCACTGCATTCTTGCTGTTGCTTCAGACGAAGCTTGAGTTCTGACAGCACTGCTGGCCAGTGCGGCATATCCGTACACGCCTATACATGCTCCCACCAGGCCTCCAACGATTATATTAGGTGTGTTGAAGAATTGTTTAAATTTTGAAGGAGGTTCAGGCTTCCAATCGCCCCCTTCATCGCCCTCTTGGTGGGTTCGCTGGTCCTTTCTCCGTGGGACTTCTCGATCGCCTGGCTGGAAGTAACGATGCCGGGGAATGCTCGTGTTGAAGGGTCTTCGTAAGTGTTGGAGTGCGGGACTCTTGACGAGTTTGAGCTGTCTAGTGTCAGTTCAATGTTGCTCTGCTTTTGGGGCATTTCTTACGCGATATCGGGCGATTGGCGGCGGATGAGATGCCCGTAGAAAATTCAACCTGGAGGTCTGCCGCAAGAAGCTCATCTTGTTATAGATTGTTAATTATACATGGAGCCCAAGTCGAGGAGGGAGGTAGGTCTCCTTTGTGTAAGTTGATAGATCACCGTAAAACGAGCTTACCGGCCACTAGAGTCAAGGTGAGCCATGGAGGCCTTAAGAACCGATGGCTGCAAACACCAAATATGTTATGTTCAGACTCATTTGCTTATTGCCGAGCAGGAAAGACGTCGAGCTTTTAATTTCATGGACGTTGTTGTTTTGGTGAGCTCGGACCTCTCCAATGTCATTCGTCCGTTTGAACGAAGCTCTTCGGACAATCTTCCAAACAACTTTCGGAGAAAGCTTGTTTTTGCCTTATGAGACACGAACCGAGAGAATAATTAATTCTTGTCATGATTATAAACATCGACACTCTCAAAGATGTTGACTCGATTGAATACAAGAGAACGTCTAGCTCTCCTCCTCTAATGAGTGTTGGTTTCTTTGGTCGTTTTCAATCGAACAGAAAAGAGCAAAAGAAATGCGGTCACAAATCTTCTGGCGAGAGGGGGCGGGCTTATTGTCGAAGCTAGACTCGATTCAGTTGACTTCGCTCCTCAATTCCTCCCTTTTTGGTATGAATTCAAGTGATGCAGCTCATAATCCATGACCCACTCTCAAAACAGTTGCACCTGCCTTGTCTACAGTAGGTCTCCTGACTTGAGTTCGCTTGACTTCGATGGCTCATTATGCGTCTTGTCAATTCTTCATTCACACTCATTGAACCCGACGCAACTTTCCCTTCCCCCCCCCCCGATTATTGAATTTTCCTCTTAGCAAGAAAATTATAAGCTCAACAATTGGAAGGGCGGCATCTTGGTTAGTTCCCATAACCTTTTCCTCCATGGCGGAACTTGATTACTTAAGTAAAGGCAGAATACTTCTAACAGGGCAGTGGAGCACTTCACCAAGCTTGGGCGGTCCAACAGCGAAAGACAACGAACTGCTACAGAGAAATCTTGACTGTTGGTTCCCCTCTTGATTCTTCATTTTCACTCAGCAATTCCGTCCAGCACGGCCGTCTGGAAGGTGTCTAACCAAAGCCAAATGTGGGATCTGGAAAGAGGATCGGGAGCACACTCCCACTGGTCTGGTCTCTGCCGCGGATTCCAGAGACCTTATATCTGTGGTGAAACTCCAGCAGCTTCTACCTTCAGTTTTGCCATGTGGTTTGATTGTGCCTTTGACGAGGTAACAATATCAACTATAACTTGGATTATGCTATACCAAGAGAGTACCTTGAGACATACTAAGGCCTATTGCCCCAATGACTTTGACAACATTCTCCAACTTCCCATTCTCTCCCACCCTAGCTGAAAAAGTGATTTTCTCCATGCAAGCCATTACAGCAGCTCGAAAATGCAGCCGTCAGGATTAAGATATCTCGAGAGGAATAGTCAAACACCATGAATGGGAATCCCGAAATACCAGAGCACGAGTAAAGCATCTGGCATGAAAGCCAGCAGTTTTGTCTCAGCAGCCCCTCAAAGATATTCTTGCTCCCATCCAAGATTCAGAAACTCTTTTGTGTTGCTCCGAACCTCCAAAACGGTCATCGTCTTGCCTTTTAGCCTACCTTCACCGGCATTTTCGCTGTTGCAAAGTCAGTTTTTCGTCGAGAGGTAGGACTCGCCTCTCCCTGGATTTGAAATGGGATTTGGAAGTTGGTAAGCAAATAAACCCCCGTAGATGCTTGTTCTACAGATCTCTGCTCTGAGCCTCTGACCTCGTCGCTCTAGTGATTGTTAGATTTAAAAGGCGATTTGCTCGAGGAAGAGTGCGGAGAATATCCACCCCGTAAGCACACTTTCAGAGTCACATCGTATCCAAGGCACAATGTATTTTTTTAGAATGTGTTTGTACTACTGAAGCTGGCTGGCTTGCTTGACGAATTAGAATATTTGTACAATGTTTTCTCTCCTCCCCCTTTGGATCCTCTTCGACACACATCCGCTGTTGGCGACCAGCTTCAGCATGGAAAGTCAGACTCCAGCATTCCCAGGCCCGGAATCCCCACCCAGCCACCCGTCGGTCTCAATATTACAAAACTCGCCAGCCAGCATCAGAGAAAAGTATCGTAGGTGCCAATCCCAGACTTTTCACCTATAAGAGGTGATGAGTCCAGCATTGTAAACAAATGCACAACGCAAATGCAACGCATATTCATGCACTTCCTCGCATATCAGGCAACGACCCAAAGAAAAGGAAAAGATTATTGACACAAAAGCTTTTAGTCCTTGGCCTGCGCCGGGCTCGATGCCGAAAGCGTAGGTCAAATCCCACCAGCCAAAGGAAATTTCGCAGAAAAAGCAACCTGTCTCCCGCACACCATCCGAAATATGCGCAAGAAAAGAATAAAGGAAATCTGGCTGCCGAATGTAGTCTATGGTCGAAGCTTGAGGTATCATTGTAAACGAAGAAGAAACTTTTAAGACACGTTTTAGAAAAGGCCCCGCCGCAATGCAAGATTAGCCCGCCGGTCTATGCACAGAGATTAGGATGCTTCTGAAAACACTTTTGCGTATGTGATCGGATGCTCATGACTCGTTCTCTTTCTTGTCTTCTGGCTTCTCTGCGGGAGTTGCCTTCGACAGAGCGGGAGAAACCGATGTTGATGGTGGAGAGGCTGGGTGCTCTGAGTCACCAGATCCTAATCCTGCAAGAAGGCTATGAAGAGTTAGATTGCTATCACCGAAGTGAAGGACTCTTAGAGAACATACCTGAATGCATTTGCGGAAGTGGCTGATTCCTTTTCCTTTTGTTGCGGGGGGGTGCCTGTTCTTGATGAAGCTCCGGAATCTTCGCCGGTCCTGCTCAATGAACCACCGGGGCCCATCTTGCGGCCGCTGTTACTTCGAGACGAAAACATCGACGTGGGACCGAACGACATTTGTTGACTTGCCGCCCTGCTTGCACCCTTGTTGGTAAGACGACGGAGATCATCCATACCAACAGTATTCTTTTGGTAGTCGGGAGGGGGTTGGTTGTTGCCGTATTGGTTTGAATAATTTCTTGAATCACCACGGCCCATTGGCATTCGTCCGCTACCACCACCGCCGCGTGGGCCACGAGCGTTCTCAGCAGCCTTCTGAACAGCAGCCGCCTCAGCCTAAGAACATATTAGCATTAATCACCTAAAATCTTTCTTTCATCCGAAGTATACATACCTCAGCTCGGACCTCTTCCAAGGTCTTAGGACCCTTGTTGTCCTCCTTCGATTGCCATCGCTTCTTCCTCAGATCAACGATATCCATAAGCATGAATCTCAAACGGCTTGGAAGTTCTGGAGTATCGATCATAGACTGGATGCGAGTGAAGTAGACATCCATCATGGGTTTGCCCTTCTCGGTGCTGTCCAAGTTGCCACCTATTGTCTTAAGAAGCTTCGTCAATGATTCGATTTCAGCTTCATCAGGAATGCCAGTGTAATCCACAAGTTTCTTCACGCACTCGTGCATGATACGTTCCGTGAGCATGCTAAGCTTGTAAAGCTCACCGATGAATTGGACAAGACCAAGACCACGTCGCTTAGCAGCTGCAGCAATATAGTACTCATCGGAGAGCATGACAGCCTCCGGAGTCTTGTCATCACCAGGTTCGCCTTCTGGCTTATCGGGCAAGTCCATCTTCCAACCGCGCTCGAACTCTTCTTGACATCGGTTGAGAAGGTACTTTCGGAAAAGGTTACCACCTGAGACGATGTTGCCATTCTTGTCAAGAATGCTTTCGTCCTTAATTTCAGGGCTCATGGTCTCCAGCATACGTTTGCAGAATCTGGCATACATCGAAGCCCAGTGAGCCTCATCAGTAGCCTTCTCAAAGGTGAGTTGGATGACTTGTCGAAGCGTACGTCCATCAGCTTCATCCTTGGATTGGGCCGCGATGGCGAGGATCTGATCGGCGATCTTGTCGAACTTCTCGGGCGTCATCTTGTTCAGAGCTGCCTTCACCTTTCTTTGAACTAGATCGGGATCCATGTGTCCAGGAGCGCCAGACGCACCAGGAGTGGGACCAACTGCACCAGTAGCTGATTGAGATTGGCCAATGCTGCGTGGCTTCCATCCAGTAGCAGAGACTTGAATAGGTTTGAGTTCCATACCAGCAGTGAGAGGCATCGTCTTTGCGGCCTGAGCTTCGGCCTTGGGATTTGACTGGAAGTTGTCTCGCTTGCTCCCACCAGAGCGTTGCGACCTGCTTTGTTGGCGGGGAGAAGGCATACTGCTCATGTTCGAATTCGATGAAGAGCGCGCCATTGTGCTGCCACCGGGGAAGCCTGCACCACCTGGACGATTGAAAGAACCTAGTTGAGCCATTGGAGGCCTTGGCACGGCACCCATTGACATCGCATATCGTTGATCAGATGTTGTTCCGGCAGGAAGGGTCTTTCCCAAACTAACGAAAGCACCCATGGCAGAGGCTCCGATGGGTCTGGCGGAATTCGATCTGGACGATCCAGGGCCCATTCCTCCAGGTGTTCGTGAGGATCCGGAACGTGCTGAACCACCGTCGCTGTCACCAATGAGAGCTTTGATCTGAGACGCAAATTCCATAGATGGCTTCTCGGTGAAGACCTTCTGGAATTGGAGTAAGAACTCCTTGTCATATTTGAAGCTCTTGCCCTTTGTCGTGACTGCAGAGTTCAGTGCTGGGTTAGGAGAACTGATGTTGGGTGGGTAAATCGCGGGGTTGAGCACCGTCAGGAAGCGGGCAGACTTGAGTGACTGAAGAGCCGCACTGGGCTGCGGAGGCTCGACAGGCTTGGTATTGAGTGGCGCAAGATTGAGTGCAGCAGGCTTGCCACGCTTTTCGGTTTGATTGATCTTTGACGGAGGAGGGCCCATAGAATCATCAGAAGCGGGAGTTGAAGCTCCACTGTCGGTACCCAAAGTGAGATTCGACAGCTTCGACGCCAAAGTGCTTGGTGTGTTTGGCGCATTCTTCTCTTCGTCCTTGCTCTCTGGCTTGTCCTTCTTGACTTCGGTAGGCTCCTCGCTCTTACCGGCAGCCTTCGCCTCGGCCTCGGCCCGCTTCTTCTCGCGCTCATCTTCCAGGCGTTCCATCTCTCGCTCGGCCTCCCGAAGTTTACGGTCATTTTCGGCAGCATCAGCTTTCTCCTTTTCAGCCTTGGCCTTGTCGGCTACAGCTTTCTCGGCAGCACGCTTTGCAAGAAGCTCGGCCTCTTTCTTCTCACGCTCGGCTTCGGCCTCCTCCATTTCACGGATTTGACGCTCCAACTCTTCTTCTTCTTCCTGTTTAGCCTTCTCGGCGGCAGCCATGGCATCTGCTTCCTCCTTTGCCTTTGCCTCTGCCTCCTCTGCTAATCTGGCCTCTTCCTTTGCCTTCTGCTCTTCCTTCAACTTGGCTTCTGCGGCTTTTGCATCTTCTTCGGCCTTGGCTTGGTCCGCAACTGCTTTGTCGGCTTCCGCAGCTTTCTTAACCTTCTCCTGGATCTCGAGGCGAATCTGCTCTTGGGTCTTGCCGCCAAGAGCAGCACTATCGGTTCGAGCATGTTGGGGAGTCGCTGATTTTGGTGGAGGTGTAGGAGTGGATGCAATGACAGGTGGTGTACGAGCTCGAGCGCTCGGTGCGGGAGAGGCAGGTGCCTTGAAGCTTTCTACATCGATTGCTTCGCCATCTGGCCTCTTGATGACAATTGCGGCACTCTTGCGAGTTGGTCTGGTGAAGGCAGGGGATGGTGTTGGGTTAGCTTTTGGCTGAGGAGTGTGAGGATGGGAGACGGCAGGGGTCATGGATGGGGTTTGAGGCTGTCCCATGCTTGAAGCTGGTCTCTGTTCTGACATCTGAGACTGAGACGAGTTTCGTGACATCGGTTGTCCTTGTGGAGCATACTGTCCGGGGATGTAGTTTGGCTGTTGGTAGTTCGGTTGAGGGGATGCGGGAGGACCACTCATGTACCCCATCCCTTGCATTTGAGGGAACATGTACGGTGCGTTCTGCATGGACATTCGGGGGTCATATTGTTGCGGGTAACCGTAGCTTGCCTGTTTAGATGTTAGAAATCGGTTGAAGTCACCGCTGCATGGCGAAAGATCCATTTGAGAGACTTCTTGCGCAGTAATGATGGAAGGGGGTGGGGGAAGAGGGGGTAAGGCAGCTTGATCAACAAAAGAGATCCGATGTTCCAGAGTAGCTTCTAGTGGTGGCAGATAGTGCTGGGGTGGCATGAAATGACCATTCACTGAGCGCTCCACTGGCACCGAGTTGTTTCTCTTCTCATTCTGATCGTAACTTTCGCGCTCTGAGTGCATTTGCTCATTCGACGCGTAGCTGTGACCAAAGAGTTCCCTTGAATGCTCTCTTGATCGATTGCGATTTGAGGACTGCTCATTGTTTCTCGACCACTGGTTCTTCTTGCCCTTGCCCCTGTTGCCGGACTTTGAAGAAATATCTGAAGGATTGTTGGAGAAAGAGGAGTGATGTACTTGAGGAGGTGGCATGTGCTGCTGAGGGAAGAAGGTTGTGAATGGCTGGCTCTGCATCGGCATGGCTGGGTTCATGTTCGGCGTGCCTGGCATCGATGGTGTCAGAGCGGGACTGCGCGCAACTTGATGGGGCGAGTTTGGGAATTGAGGTCGACCTTGGCCTTGGAAGGGAGGTGCCATACCACCGCCACGGCCTTGGTTCTGAGAACCCCTAAACTGTTGTGAGTTCGGGGGAGGGTAACCCGTCTGTGGCTGATACTGAGGTTGGAAGCCCCCACGGCCTCGCCCGCCTTGAGGAGGGAATCCACCACGCCCTTGACCTGCGCCTGACTGATTGTTCATATCACTTTGTGCAGATTGTGAGGATTCTCGACGGAGGTGACCACCGGCTTGCTGATTGCCAGGAGCAAGAGGACCTTGTGTGCCAGAGGCTTGTCGCATGTGACGCTATAAAACGGAAAATATTAGTTGACGGTCTTGGCAAAAAGAAGGATTAATGTATCAAACTCACATCGCCATCGCCACCGAAACTGCCAAATGCAACATTTCCACTTTGTCCACCAAGTCCAGAAGGAGGTCTCCCGCCACCACTTGCAGGTGGGTTGGGGATCGGGGTTGGTGAGTGTTGCGGATCAGTGGCCCTCGGATTGGGGATTGGAATGGGGGCTGAAGTCGCGGACTGAGTTGGTTGAGGTGTGCTATGAGACGCAGCAGGCGAGTCTGTGATAGAACCGAACTGGATGTTTCCCTTTGATCCGCCAACGGGGCCACCGTTCATGCTGCTAGGGCCATTCGCGCTTATCGTGACCGAGCTCTTCCGGCCGTGCTCATTACCATTAATTGCAGAGCTGCTATGCGCGATGGCAGGTGCAGAAACTGCCGGTACAGCTGGAGAAATCGAGGGCTTGCCGTTCACCGGCGAGATCGAGCTTGATTTTCCATGTTGCTGCTGTACCGGCGCAGCGCCGCCAACAGCCACGGCGGGAGAGGGGGTCGAGGAGCCCGTCGCGATGGGTGGCGACGAGACTGCCTTCTTAGCGGTAGAGGCGTAAGATGGAGTCGACTGGGACGCGCTGGTGGTGTTTGAGGCCTGGCTTGGGATTTGAGGTTGCTGGGAGACTGAAGTCATAGGGTGAGCTTTTCGAAGATGACCTCGTGGTGATGGGAGGAGATTTGTATGACGTATCGCGACGAGCAGTACCGGGCGTGAATCCTTCGCAGAAGGGCAATTCGATATCAAATCGGATCTGGTCTATGGAGAAGACGACAAGACTGGGGGCGCAGAGTGGAGTGGGTGGGAGTAGTCGAAATTAATCGCTTCCTCGTGGGAAAAGACTACCTTTGCAGGCACCCTTTTTACTTCTGGATGAATGAAAGTGTGTCGCAGCGATCGCCGAAGCTGTACGTGCGGGATGTTATATCGAATACGCGAAGTATCGAAGGACTATTCCAGGCGCGATCGGTCTCCTACAGAATAGAAGAGGTCGCCGGAGTAGTAGGGGGTGTTGTTGTTGGTTTGGTTTGTGAGGAAAAGATTTTGTAGGGGGAAGGCATGTTGCACGTCTGGGTATGAAAAAATTCGGGGACAGGAAGCGAGCCGTCCTGGAAGGGACTAGCGCGCGGCTTTGCCCTTCCCCAAAGCAAAGTTGGATATTTGGGAGTCACTCTCAGGCCATATTATAATATTCCACTCCACTGTCCTCTCAGTCATGTCCAGTCCTCAACGGCTGTTTGGGGCCAGCAGCCCTGGGCCGAGCAGGCGCAGTACGCAGCCCAGCTCTGGGCTGCCAATTCAAGGTCACCAAGTATCACGATCACAGGCTAGGCGGCCGGCCAAAATACTCGCAACGATTTGCCTGAGCAGGAGCAGACGGCGCCCTGTGTCCAGCCCAACCGCCTCCTTTGTTACAATCCCAGAGAGCGACGTGCGCCGCGACAGTGCTCTTGCGGCCCGACAAATCTGCAGTTCTTTCTAATCTGAAAAAGTAAATTCGGTACTTCGCACGAGGACGATCAGTTCAGATCACGGCTTCTGCGCTCCGGCTCTGTTGCTGACCGTCAAACACGCTAGGACTGGGATTGCCCCCTTGTCGGTTTCCCAGATTCTCTCTTCATCCGACCTGCATGCTTGAGCACCACCTCAAAAGTTCGAGAAACATTTCTTCCAGAAGCAAACAAAGTCCAGCGCATTCTCCAAAAGGACGAGGGGGCGCAGACTTGCTGCTCTACAGTGCTGAACACCGGAATGACAATGACACCCACTTGGTACTCGGATTTGAGGTGGGTCAAGCTGCTGGATGGTGTGAATCCAGCTCTCTCCAGCTTTGATCTTTTCTCCAGCTTGATCTTGTCTGTGACACCTCCGTTCCCTCCTCGATACGTCCGCGCACTCACAGCCTCGGCGGTTCAGATTGGATACGGCCCGAGATGGCTGTAGATTTCAGTGGGCACCGAATCACCACAGAATCAGATGATATCGCATTCGAAGCTTCCCCAGGAGTCGCCGTGTGCCAGTAAATCCACCAGCAGCCGTTGCACCAAGGCTAGGCAGACCCCAAATCTACGAATAATAAGACTCGCCGCTGGAGGCGACCATCGAGTGTCCAATACCACCATACCTCCAACTTCCATCCCTCTATCACAGAATTCTCCAGCATTCCACGTTCAAGTTCAAAGCCAACAAGCAAACGTAGATCTGAGTCATTCCAATGCGCATGCTGACCTGCATGATACTGTATCTGCAAATAACACCAAGGCTCACTGCCTCGTCAGATCAAATGCCGCAGCAGACACAGAAAAGATGTCCGCTTGCGGCGCAACCGTGCCGAACCCAGATCCAACTGCATGGAAGGCTGCAGTGTGACGACAGTGAACTCTGTCCCAGTAAGCCCTCTCACCGGTTTCCTCCCAAACTCCAAAAGTCAGCCCGCCCTCCCGCACGATCTCTGACCGCGAATGCAATTTTGCATGGCTCTCGCAATTTCCAGCATCCTGGGGTATACTGAGGCAGATATGATATCGAACATAAGCCCATCTCTCCAGAAAATAATTCTCCCATTGCTTGTTGGAAATTGGCCTCTAGAAGCAGCAAGGAGCGCATCCCTTTCCTTGCAAGCCAAGACAATGACTTGCATGTGATCGCCAACCTGCATTTTACGCTCAACATATCTGCAGTTCGAGAGCCGCCTGCAACCTAACTGCTTATCGTTGAACTGAACCTCCGTGAAACTGATTCTCTCGACTTTTGACTTTTACAGCAGCGACTTGAAACTTCGGAGGGAAGGCGTTGGTAAGGGGGCCAATCGCAGTCGACGTCTCTGAACCCCTTTCTTGATTCGCCACCTCGTTAACCCCTTTTTCCAGCGCTCGTCAAGGGTCACAATTGCCACAAGACCATGGCCTCTCAATTCCCACTTACTTTGACGAAAAGGCCCCTCCGGATTTCCAGTATCCGCTCTGGCTTGTTGCTATATCACGGGATGGAGCCTCCCACAGTATTCTTATTACTGGGTGCGTTGCGTAATAGTCCTTATGTAAAGTTTGTAGGATCCAAGTTGGTTTTATCCTTTTACAAAGAATAACTCAGTTGAAAGTAGCAGCTTGAGAATGTCCTAATGTGACTGGGAAGGAATATATGATGATGAAGAGGGTGAGGACCGACCCGACATTTTCGTCACTACCCATATATTCCTCATTCCATTTTATCAGGCCTTCAACTTGTTTCTTATGGTAGAAGATCTCAGCACTGCGTTTGGCGATGACTTCCAAATGCAGTCCTACGTGACTGATAGTCTTCTTCCCCACATTCTTTGGGCTAGTCCGCACACTTCGCGTCTTGAAAACGTCTGCTTCCTGGGATGAGCTTCAAATAGACATTATAGCCGGAGCACTATACGCCAATCTGCATGTTGTTTGGCACAGAATTCTACCGCTTGGTCTATCTGGCGAAGTCACGGCTGCACGAGTATATGGCACCTCTCGTAGCGTCAACCCTTTGCGACAAAATTCTCCTTCCCATCACCTCTCTAGAAGTGATTCAGGCTAGCTCCTTCGGTCCGGCTCCAGCTCTCGTGCTCTGCGGATGAGACGCCCTCACTGCTAATATTACTGATCTCTCCGAGCTTTCCAAAAACCTACAACAGAGATTGCGTTGTGGTCTCCAGAACCAGAAGAGTTCTCCGTGCCGTCACGAAAAAAGTCGGCATACTACTCGAGAAGCTGCAAGGTTATTTACGTTGATAGCGCAGAAAGAATCGGCAACATCTATAGGTTTCTTACACCAAAGCAAGATACTGCTGGCCGCCAGTTCAGGTAGGGTCTTTGAAATTAGCAATGTGTCCTAGTTGATGTTCACTGTTTATCACCGTCAACCGCGTGGAGGATCAGAGATCTTCTCGAATACAAGCAGATGAAATCACAAGTCACATCACTCCAAAGAATTCCCAGTGCCATGATGACGCGGAAAGAACTGAAATGCTCAAACATATCAAGATCCCTAGATCACCCATTTACAGGACCGGTAGCCATTCCTCTCCTAGATACTTCCTAAACGCCGATGGTTCTCACCCAATTTCATCCAATGCAGCAACAACAAAATTGGGGTCTCCACGCTATGCAGCCATAAATCATAGATGCTTCTTCGATCCAAAAAGGCATATCACAACACAGGGTCTAGACTTTGTCTTCTATAGCAAATGGTGCATATAATGCATCATACACAAACACCATACTTCCCAGCAACACCAACAGACTAAGACCGGCTAGTCAGACGACCGTACAGGAAGAGCCATGATATCTGACCCAGTCAGCAGTGCACTGGATGGAATGCTTTGAAGGTGAGCTTACGCTCTCTGTGCCTCGATCTTTACAATCCATTCCGCGCACATCTTTAGCCGTTCCCGGACGCTGCTCGTGGAGAGTAACTTATACTTCTCTGCATCGGCGGTGGGAAGGACGCTCGCGAACCACCAAGGGAAGAGTGCAGGGTCGTTCGGACACTGGCCGTACACTTGAAATACACGAGTGTGGAGCCAGGGTGCAGATTGTTCCCGCATCTTCGTCACGAAGTCGACTCCTACTTCGAACAGCTCTTGGGTCGACATGGCGTTGAGCTCAGATAGCTGGACAGGCTGTTTAGGATCTCGAGCTTGAGTGTGGTGCGGCGGAGCCCCAAAGTGGTCTTGGGTTGAGAAGTTCCGCGCAATGGACGGAGTCAATGTTTCTCGAGCCTCCAGTTCTTCCTCGGCAGCAATGCTGATGTCGTCTATTCGTTCTACTTTACCAATTGTGTAGTCATCTTTGGTCCCGTGCTTGACGACCCGGAATCTCGATACACCAACCGTCTCGATGAGGCTCCGACCGTCGGGCGTGAGGTGCATATTTACTATATGCAGCAATGTTCCGTATTCGTAGAAGTGCACCCGTCCTAAACTCCCTTGAGGTTCCCGTGAAGGGTTGTGTAGCAACATCCCAAATTTCCGGTCTCCGCTCTCCACGGTACGTCTGATCATAAGACGATATCTCGGTTCGAAAATGTGGAGAAAGGTTGGTACTGTTGGAAAAGAGAGTGTACACACGAAGAGAGACAAATCCAGATCCGCTTTTGAATTCTTTTCCAATGTCGCTGCTTCCATTCGCAGATTTAATGCATCAGGGCAGAGACCAGTCAGGAGATTGGTAAGGACGACATTTGAAGGAGAATTTCTCGCGTTGACCCCTGGAGGAATTGCGTAAACTCGCCGACATACCGGGCAGAGGTTCGAGTGGTTGAGAACTTCCTGAAGGCAATTTCGACAGAACGTATGGCCACATGTCGTAGTATATGGATCCAGAAATAAACTGTAACAGACCTGACAGTCCAGCTCCGACCTTGTGGCTTCCTTGAGTTGCTGAAGCACCACCGTATTCAAAATATCAGACTGATCTGCCATAGGTGACGCAGGGGTACAGATGACCTCCGAATCGTGGGCCAATTCGCCCATTTCCGCCATCGTGTATGTTGAGACTAGCCGTCCACCCGGTAGCACTCGGTCCCGTTTTGCTTCGTCCCGCAGAGAAGGCAAACCCGCTATTGACCATTTATCTCTCTCTTCAAGTCTTAACAAAACTTTAGACGCATCTGCGCTATTTCTGAATACTTCCACCTCCCTCCTGACCACATCCATAATCTTATTCAGTACCACATCCACACTGCAATCCCCTATCGCATGGTCCGCGCCACATGTTGTAAATGGACATGTGAACCCTTGTAATCGGTTGGGCGTGCCTGGGTAAGAAATATTCCGCCGTGGATGTAGCTCTGGGATGCATTTCTTGCAAAGGGAATTCCCACAAGGCAGAGTGACTGGATCTCGGAACGGATATGAGCATTGGGGGCATTGCGCCAGTCTTACGATCCCCCGCGCATCGTCAGAGGCATCGAGTGGAACATCCGCCTCGGTGATACTAAGTGTCGAGCTTGAGGCCTTGGAGAGGGGTGATCGGAGCGCGAGGGGGGTATTGCTGAAGGACATCAATGGTACTTCGACCAGCGCGGTGCCGTCGGACTGTCCCTGATGGTGTTCTGGTTGTAAAAGAGAATCGGCCCACAGCCGTGAGGTATTCGGAGAGGACGCAACCGTGCTTGTAAGATGGCCCGGAGTTTGACAGTTCAATGCGATCTCAGGGAGCGGACAGGAGGTGTTTGATGTCGGAGAGTATCAGTGAGTCCGGGGTTCGTAAATTCTCACATTTGTCGTTATCGTAAAGACAGAGGTCGTTTGCGCAAGGAAATGGGGTATATGGAAGAGAAGTAGACAATTACAAAGAAGTAAAATCGTTGAAGGGCATAGAATCGAAGTCGAGGTTCAAGAATCAGTTTTCGGAAGAGATAAATGCCGTCATGCGAGAGGCCTGCACCGATTCGCTCGAACCCTTGTCCGGCCAGTGAAGTCTGTCTACGAATCATTGAAAACATCAAGCAGTAACCACTCTTCTAGTCTTATATGGAAAGCACTCTGCATACTATAAACCGGGTTCACATGTTACGCTGGAGCCACTTTAAACATCCAGTCTGCCCAAGTTGTAGCACAAGACATCCCATCTCTTGCCTGAACGTGGCAGCCGACTTCGAATCGCAGCGCCCCCAGCACAATCCCGTGAGCGAGTCTGAAAAGTCATGCAGGGTTCTGTGAGCACTCGATTTCGTAATCAAGCCCCCTGTCATAAAATGCCTTCTTACGACTCGTGCATTGATTCCGTGAGACGTGAGACCTCACGCCCAAGCCGGCTTTAAACAAAATCGGCAGCGGAGAGCTCAGGTCGATTCATTGGTCTTGTTCACGATCCCAAGCTGATCGACGACCTGCCCTCATCGAAGCCTTCCCTCTTTCGGCCAGTATATGCTTCGCTTCCCACCACACGCTGCTTAGTACTAGCTCCGCGCCGTTGAAGAGAAGATCTGGAGAACTCCAGCCACAGATTGGTATTCCGCAGGCTTGCCTCTTCCTATTTTCTTCTCCTTTCTTTGAAAGGAAAGGACTCTAGTTCCTTCACTTGTCCATGTGCACTACCGGTATACTCAAACAACAAAATCTATCTCTTAACATCTCACAACTCCATTCAATCTACATTATACAGCCACCCGCACATAATTGGCTTTTGATGCCTGCTCTCGTATATCTCGTGCTCGCTTTAAAAAATGAAGGCGTCATGATACCGGGTGCTCGGCCCCTCGATCACCTTGGCAATCTGAATGTGCCTCCTTGATATTTTGAAGGATTATGAATCAATATTTTGACACGGGATGATCCGATGACCGTCAAGTCCTCTTGATCCTGCTAGTTTAATAGGCAGAGAAAGTGCCCGACTTCGGCTGTGGCGGTGTTAGCAGGTCTCTAATCTCTAAATGCGAGGTTCACTTGAGTCTTCCATATCAGATCGGTGATATGATTCTGATATGACTGTTGCGCAGAAGGTTCACTACGGTGAATGAATTTGCCATCTAGAGTTCGGTACCGGAATCACGTCACACAAGACTGGATAGATTAAACAGGGAATTGCGTAGGACGGAATAAGCTGAAGGATATTCTGGTTGTTCGAGAGCTAGGATTTTGAAGTATTCAAGAGTCATACCATCAAATATTCATTTCATAAATTTTATTCGTCTGTCTGTGCTGTCTACATTGATTTTGTTGGCACTCTCGATGTTCCATGCAATATGATGCAATGTGAATGAACTATGACCGCTTGCTCAGTGATGCGTGTAAAGCCACGCGGTGTGAAAGAGTATTCACTGCCTCTCAGTAATATGAGTAAAGTGAGCGGAAAGGAAATGTGCTAATGTCCCCAGCGCCCAAACAAGGAGAAAGATATGAACTTTCCCAAGAAAAGTGTGCTGACACGCCGCCAGAGCAGATGCTCAGGAGCGCCATGGATTCTTCCCCCGTACCTCCCAAAAATTCCCCGAAGAGAGAACTGCCAAGCTCAAGGTAGACGCATTCTCAACGATGGCCTTTACTCGGCTTGGGCTGCTTAACCTTCAATGCCTGCTTGTCTGCCTTCGCGGCCTTGGCGGCTTCACGGGCCACTCGAGCAGCCTCTTCAGCCTCCCTCTTCTCAGCAGCAGCCAGAGCCTTAATCGTCGCCTCGAGGCGCTTCTCGGTCTGTACCTTGGTCTTCCCCTCTGAGCCAGGTTCAAATTCGCGCAGTCTCCACACGTCAAGAACAACTAAATACCGGAACCTCGCGTTAGTAGCTTGGAAAGCATGATGTAGGGTTGGAACGTTGTGTCTTTGAAGTAGGCTGCTCTCAAGATAGATCTAGGGAGTAGTCGCTTCACAACACAAGCAGGAGGTAGTCTGAGAATATGGGGACTTACGTTGTGCTCCGTACGCCTTGGGCTTCTTCTCGTAGAAGTCGTTGATACGATGGCGGCAATTGAGTGAGTTTAGGACGGTGACATCTTCCCAGAACTCCTCTTCTTTGCCTTTTTGGACACGGAATCTCTCCCAAGTGTTTCCGCTGCACGAAGGACCACCCTTGACGAGGAACTCGACACTTTGAATACCGCCTAAAACAGCTTCTCTTGACTGTTCTATAGCAGTGATGACCCAAGCCAGATCACCATTGAGATCATATTTGGGAGAATCTCTGTGTGGGATCGTTCCGTCAGCAGTCATGTTGTCAACATTGCGAACTTGCTGTCGAGTACGACTGGAAACTTGTCCGGGCTTTTTGTCCTTGCTCAATCTTCCTTCTCCATGAACATCAAGCTTGGCCGCGAGTTGCGCCTGCCTGAACTTGGTGAGGTTGTACGTCTTAGACCGGCTCAGTGCCATTCGCTCTTCGAGGAGAGGTTCGAGTTGTTTGCACAACCTCTCCATTTTCTCCTTTACATGATCCCAAGCAGCCCCACCCCCAGACATGTGATCCGCAGGACTCACAGTGAGTTTCTTCAGGCCCTGCACGGCAACGAGACACTCTTTGAAACCTGGTAATCCAGGGCCACCAGAAAGCGGAGTGCTCCAGATAGGGTGCAATTTTAGGTCCAGCGACTGCAGACCCAGACATGCGGTAATCAAGGTAAAATACTGGGCACCAGCGACTTTGGACGAGTACACCCATGGAACCCTGATGTTTCGGATGGCTTTACGACGTGGCTCAGTGATTGCGACCAGGTAGGTTAACGCTGGTGATATGTTTCGATAGCCATTGAATTCGAAATAGCCTGGAAAGCTAGTGAATTCGAAATGGAAATCATTGACCGTGTAAAAGAGCTTTTGTTCGTTAGCTATCTCAAGAATATAGAAGTAAAGCGGGAAATATACGAACATGGGTGGTCGCAACGTCATCGTAGACAGAACGGCAGACTTTCGCGAGTTGAACAGCCGTCAACTGGGGAACGGCGCCGACTTCAATGGCGTGAGTCTTCTTATTAAATTGATCCTCAGACCAGATGAATTTGTTCGAATGCTCACGGATTTGCTGTGGTTTAATGGGCTCCTCGACGGTGACAGCAAGGCTCCAGATACGTTGCTTGACCTCGTTCGGGAGCTTCAACAGTCCGCTCTCGCTGTTGTCCTGGTTGGGTTCAGTACAGGCTACTCAACCATACAGTGATGCCAGTACGATTTGGCTGAGGATATATGAGCGGATCACTTACATGGACAATGAAGGCGCTTGCTTGGGCAGAACCATCCATGTTGGTAACGCTCGCAACGGTGTTTGTAGTAGGGGGAGGAAAGCTCTTGGTGGCAGCAGCAGCGGAAGCTGAAGTTGAGCTGACGACGGAACCCATGGTCTTATAATGAACAGCGTCAGCTTTCGATCTCTGTTGCAAAGGAGAGGATGTGCTCACCAAAGAGTCAGATGAGGTCGTCGTTGCCTTGATAGCACGGGATCGTTTTGCCTTCTTGTTCGTCATCGTGACTGCCAGAACGGAAGGTCTTGTATCAGCGTCAATTTCAACGTAACTCAACAGCCGGGATATCCAGCGGGAAGCCTCTGGATGTTCGAGGATTCGAGAGACATCCAGACAGGGAAGATTGCTTGCTTACCTTCGTTGTGGTCTTGGAAGGTGGAGGGTCGTTGAGGCTATTGTAGGGAAGATCGAGAGCCGGGCTGAGCGGTTTATCAATAGGCGATGGAGGAAGGCGCGAGAACCAAGTATAAAGCAGCAATAAAATTTAAAGACGCGATCTGCTTCGCCTTTACAAACTAAGTGTTATGGAACAATGATTTTGTTCTTCTTCAGATTCTAGCCTTGCCCCCGCCAGGGGTGAACAACAGATATGATTGAGGGTAGGCTACTTGCTGACTTTTGCCTTCCTTCTGAACCTCTATTGATATTACCGTGACACTTGAAAGACAAAAGACTTAAGCTTTTTTCAATGGTTTTGATGCGACCCCAACCAGGTTCAAACTGGAGGAAGAGATTGAACCGTTGAAGGTGACTTCTGCCTATAAGCCAAGACTCCAGATCCGACTCGAAAGCTCAAGATGTAGGTTCGTAACCGAGATAGTCAGGTCTAGAAGTCTCAAGAAGTGATCAGGCAAAGAATAACCATTTCTTGAGGCTCCACCACCTTCATCCTTATTCGGAGAGCGCGTAAAGTGAGGTTCGATGATAAACAACTTTAAAGACGCGATAGAACTGACCGGGACGATTGACATTAAATTGCCAAAGCCGACCTACCTTCTGCTCCTGAACAGCTTCTTATATCCCTTTTCTATGACTTGTCCGTCCCCTCCACCGGGTCTCATTCGGCTTGGCCTTTATTTCATCCATCCGATCCTATGCCATTTTCTTCCAGGGTGTGGCTTTTTCATCTTATTCCATGGCTATACTTAGGTAGCTCCTGCAGTTTCTCTCGGTATTGCAGCTCCTGGCACAACGTTCTGTGTCTTTGTCTTCAGATGATAGCATTTGTTGCAGACTGAGGCCACTGCCAAGCTTTCCCCATCAGCAGACTGAGAGTCGCAAATTCCATGCTCGAAAACGCATCCCAGCGGTTGCGAAGTATGTCTGCGGTCAAGAAGTTTGTGTGGTGGGGATCTGTTCTCGTGAAGAGGGGTTGGGGTCCGCTACGGAGCACGACAGCGGCCAATGGGGTCCTGATTCTCGCCAAGCTTGAATCCCGAGAATCCTCCACCAGCTCCACACCTGAGCAATCTTCCTGTGGATCACATTACGGTATCCCAGCGGTCTGCTTGATCATCGCAATTGAAAACTCTCCTTCAGGCAGAGTACAAGCAGCCAGGTCTGTCACCGTCATGTGTCATGCCTAGACTTTCTCCGCGAATAGCAAAACTACCTGAACCTTCACCTTGCCATCTCCGGGCAAGGATCGGATCTCAGCGCGGCGCAAATATGTGGCATTTTCGGAGCAACGAAGTTCGAAAAGCTTATCAGCACAAGATAGAGAGCTTCTCCTCATCTTCTGCCCCTCCATTGGCACCAATCCCCCCGCCGGCCGCTTATCAGCTCTACGCGCATTTCCATCCCATTGCCACGGCCCACGACGCTTGCAAAGAGCTCTGGTGGAGTAGTTGACACACCTTGATAGCACAGCATGTCGGAGCCTTCAAAAAGTAGTGATAACATGCTGATTATTTGTTCAAGTGAACGCGTATTTATACTTCGCGTCATGCCTCTCTTATTCTTCCCTGTTTGACATATCATTACTTTTCGTAGAACCGTATCCATTCACAATGTCTACACCATACGGACTTCCGTCAGATGCCTCCAACATCAAGCCCTTCGAGTGGGATGACAAATATGACTTCCCTCGAGACCTCGTTGGCTACGGAGAGAGCTCCTTCAATCCTCAATGGCCTGGAGGAGCAAAGATTGCAGTCTCTTTTGTCATTAACTACGAAGAAGTAAGTGCAATCCTTGAGAGCTCCGAATGTATTTTGACAACTGTTTAGGGTGCTGAACACACAGTCTTGAACGGTGACTTGCACTCAGAAACTCATCTCTGGGAAGCTCCTGGCGGGACCCCAAAGATCCAAGAGCGAGCTGTCAACATCGAATCCGAGTATGATTATGGATCCAGGTCTGGTGTCTGGCGCTTATTCCGTCTCTTCAATAAACACAACTTCAAATACACTCTCTACGCTGTTGGAAAAGCCATTGAGGACAACCCTGCTGTTGGGATTTCTTCGGTGAAACATGGCCATGATGTTGCTTCTCATGCCTACCGATGGATTGACTATGCGGACATGTCCCCTGAGAAAGAGAAGGCGTACATCAAAAAAGAAATCGAGACAATTGCCAAGATATGCGGTTCGCCTCCAAAGGGTTGGTACTACGGACGGTTATCGAGCAGATCTCAAGCTCTGGTTTGGGAAGTTTACAAAGAGATGGGTGTACCTCTTCTTTGGGACTCGGACTCATACGCAGATGATCTTCCGTACTGGGTAGATGTGCCAGCGGAGAAGGACGAGGAGAAACCAATGGGGATGCTTATGATTCCTTATTCATACGGTATGTCAGGTTGTTCGTAGGGCGTATTTCCAGAACTAACAGATTGCAGATTGCAATGACTACAAATTCAACGTCCCCACCGGATTCGGGTCTCCAACACACTTCTACGACCATGTCAAAGGCGCTTTTGACACTCTATACGAAGAAGGCGAGGAAGGGTCCCCAAAGATGATGACCATCGCTCTTCACTGCCGCTGCATTGGCAAGCCGGGACGATTCCAAGCTCTCCAGAAGATTGTCGATTACATCGCGAGCAAAGACGGGGTTTGGGTAGCTACGAGAACGCAGATTGCTGAACATTTCAGAGAGAAGTTCCCGTATGAGAAGGGATACCTTGCACCAGGCGTCAAGAGGGCACAGGCGCCTAACACTCTTAATGCTTGGCCGGCACACAAAGATATACCGGTCTGAGTTTGTTTCTGTACCTTAATTGTTGGTCTAAAAGAAATCTGTCCAATGATCAAGTTTCATGATCCCTTTCATAGCTCTCGTTCACAATTCCCAACCAACAATTTCCTCGACCTCCCTACAGCTTTTCCCATCTCCAGTCCGAGTACAGCCTTCCGGGCAAGAAGATTGAGGGTTAAATTGCAACGAGAAAAACGGATCTGTCTCATTTGCCAGCACATTTCTTATCAGCCTCGTTATGCTCGGCAACTTCTTCGATTCTTCAAACACTTCATCTGAATATATGGAGATCTGACCCCACCCCTTTTCTACCAATGTCTCAATACTCGTGCCAAATATGCATTCTGCGAAACCGGACCATCGAATTGCCGACGCACACTGGGACAATGATCAGCCGAAGCAGAGGGAGAAATGGAATGGGAAAGTATGGCTACCATAGGGCACGGTTCAGCGTTAGTATAAAGACTCAACTTCGAGAACGCTTTCAATGATTCCGAAGTCGACAATCTATAGTCACCATGGGGGTCCGTAAGAATTTCCGAACAATTGTTTATTGCAGAAATCTCTCCTACAATCTCCCACCTTCGTCAGTGTCCTGCGCACTGCTCCTTCTGTTGGATTGTAGGAATTACCATGGAGAGTTGGATTTCCCTTCTGCATATTCTGGTTGACACTCATGCACACAAGTTTCCCCTTCGGATCAGAACTTGTATCAGTGTGGTTCACCACTACGCTTCCGAAAGCGCCAAATGGACACGGTGATGCCAGCTCTGCCAAAGCTGCGTTTGCTCTCCGCATCCAGTACACTCTAATATCGTACGGGATTGTATCAGGTGCAAGTGCTTGCTGGGAGGATTGCACCCTGTGACTATGTCTCTGGTTATAGCCATGGGTGAGGTGTATCAGTGCCATGAGGAGAAGGCTGAGAATTGAGAGTGGGTAGAGCATCTTTGAAGATTTCCAGTCTTAACGATCTAGCAAGAAAGGAAAATTGCATACACAGGCGAAAATGCTTCTCAAAGGATAATAAATCTTCACTTGACCCATCACAATCCCTCACCGTCATAAGCCCGGCGGGGTGTGAAACTCAATGTCATCCTTATCGCAGATATTTGATAAGAGAAATCTCAGCCTCGCTGTCAGCCTTGCTGGCTTCACCTTCCCATGACATCAGGCTCTGACCGCCTCTCGATGCCGAGTACCCTTGCCCAAATTCTCGGGAATTATCAGCAAAATGACACGAGATCTTCTGCGTTGCATCTTGGCTCGTACGCCCCCGCTAAAAGCCTTTCGGACTAGCGACAACCTCTCGGAGCAGAGCCGTGAAAATCTCAAACGATAAGAAGAGCTTATCGGTTCTGACGGACGGTGATGCTTTTGCGAGGGGAGCAACGCCCAACAGCCCCGCCTCAAGAACTTGTCATATGCTTTGTGAGACTGGCGTTGAAAATGGTCCCGGTAGTCGGGACCTTGGCCGATAAGAATAAGAATGGGGGTGCCACGGCCTCGAAAGTGGCACTTGCCGATGTAGATTTCCCTTGGTCAATCTTTTTTTTTCCTTTCTGTCCTCTGCTTCTTCCATCTCTCTGAATTGAAGGTCTCTGCAATCCCTGCCCTACCTCATTCTGCTTCTGCTTCTCCAAGATGGGTTCAATAACCCGAGTTCTTCCCCCTATCTCCACCGACGAGGCAGCTCTTCCCGGCAATGGCGTGCAAGCCAAAGAAGACGCACCTCGAGGCCTCTCCTCCGCCATCTTCACTCCTCTAAGGATCGGGAACGGCAAAATCACTCTCTCCCACCGCCTTGTCCTTGCTCCCCTAACTCGAAACCGTGGAGTTCCTCTGAAACCCAACGCGACTCCCGAAGATCCAAACAGAATTTGGTACCCAGGCGACCTTATAAAAGAATATTATATCCAGCGCACCACTCCAGGGGGGCTTCTGATCACTGAAGGCCTTCCTCCAAATCTAGAAGGCAATGGGATGCCCGGCGTACCAGGGCTATTCTGCGAAGAGCAAAAGAAGGGCTGGAAATCAGTGGTCGATGCCGTACACGAGAAAGGAGGATACATCTACGCACAACTCTGGAACGCCGGCCGAGCGTCGATACCGCAGCACACTGGGATGCCCACAATCAGCGCGAGCGCAACCCCGTATGAAGGCGATGAACTTTACTCGTATCCGCCACCAGGATCTAGCAAACAAGTTATGTATCGAGACTTCCCTCCAGTGGAGCTGAGCCATGAGGGAATCAAGAAGCAGATCGCAGACTATGTTGCAGCAGCAAAGGCGGCAGTTGAGGAGTGTGGATTCGACGGCGTGGAGATCCATGGCGGGAATGGCTACCTGCCAGAGCAATTTCTTAGCAGCAATATCAATAAACGAAACGATGAGTACGGCGGTAGCCCTGAGAAACGATGCAGATTTGTTCTAGAGTTGATGGATGCACTAGCTGGAGCAATTGGAGAAGACAGGTTGGCAATCAGATTGACTCCTTTCGGGCTCTTCAACCAAACAAGAGGCATGCAACGGATGGAGACATGGGGACATCTGTGCAAGGAGCTCAAGAAAAAGCATAACTTGAGCTATGTGCATTTCCTTGAGCCGCGATACGAGCAAGTTCACAGCTTGGAAGAGAAAAAGAAATGTAAGTTTCCATTCCTGACTTCAGACATCGGGACTGATGCGCTGCAAGACTTGGAATCATGGGGCTTCAAGGACGTTGATTTGAAAGTTTTCCGAGACATTTTCGGAGACACCCCTTTCTTTTCTGCTGGGGGATGGAATGACAAGAATACCTGGGGCGTCCTGGAAGAGAAGATTTATGATGCTTTTGCAATCGGACGACTCTTTCTTTCAACCCCCGATTTAGTTAACAGGTGACACTTGCCTCCCCGAAAAAAGTTCCTTCGCTGACAACGAGTAGATTCAAAAAGGGTCAGCCATTGAACGCGTATGATAGATCACGCTTCTATGGCCCATTCCCAGATCCTGAGGTTGGCTACACAGACTACCCAATTTTTGAGGATGTTGAGAAGTCGGGAAAACCGCTCGTAACTTGAGCAGATGTGTGTATTTTATGCCGCCGATGTAATTCTATCCACGCTATGCAGAGATCACCGATATCCCGGAAAAGAACCAATATTTGTTGTACAATGTTCCATGTGTTATACGGCCAATTATGACCTCTCTCCTCCAGCCGTAACAACCTCCTCAGCTGTCTTTAGTTCGCTGGCCGCGGCTTTCGCATTGTCTGTGCCAGAAATGCCAGCCTTAGAAGAATCTTCCGGTGCAGGAGCTCCAGTATCCACCATCTCTACCTCTACGTTTGTAGGCTCCGCCGATTTTGCTTTCTCGCCACTCGACACCAACTGTGACGGTCCCTCGACGCTCTCTTCAATGCCGAATATGTAGTTTTCCAGCTGTTTGAAGGTTGTTTCGAGGTCGTCATTGATGAAAATCTTATCGTGGAATCCCTCAGCTTTCGCCTGCTCGAGCTCTTGCTGCGCGATTTGAAGTCTTTTCTGAATAGTTTCTTCATCATCGGATCCTCTTCGTTGAAGACGGCGCTGAAGTTCGTCCATCTCAGGCGGAGCCAAGAAAATGAAGCGGGCAGCATATCCATTGTCCTTAAGTTGTTGGATACCCTAGGGAAAATGGTGAGGAAATGCTGCGCCACGCAGTGGAGATTCAACTTACATGCATGTCCATCTCCATCACTGGAATCTTGCCCGAAGCAATGATACTATCAACCACCTTTTTACTGGTTCCGTAGTCATTGCCATTGAAGTTATTGTACTCGATGAATTGATCACCATCACGCATGACATTGTACTCGTCCTTGGCGATGAAGAAATAGTGTTGGCCATGCACTTCGCCCTCTCGAGGCTGCCGGGTCGTATGAGATGCCTTCTTTCCTAGTACGTTTTGATGCCTTTCCATCAGTAACGTGACGAGTGTTCCCTTGCCAACACCGCTGGGCCCTGAAATAACTATAGGACGGCGATCTTTGGGAGTCATGGCTTCTTCGCCTGCAACTGCTTCTTCATCACCATTCGTCGCTGGCTCTTCGGGTTTGGCGTCGTCGCGGAATATGTCATCGATTTTGTCGGAACGTTCAATCTTGTCAAAGGCGCAGAGCTTGGTTCCACTGGCGATACGTAGCGCTCTCCAACTCTTGCTGGCTTTGGCTTCGACGGCCGCATTCTTCGTCTCTTCATCTCTGGCCATGTCAATATCCATGTCGTCCAGCTCGATCTTGCTTTGATAGGTCTTGTACGAAGGCAGCTGATATCTCGACGGATCTTTCAATCTTTCTAAACCGTTCCGAGTCCCACCTTGGGAAAGGAAGTTCAAGTCCAGGACTGCCCAATTGTTCACGCGAACTCGCTTTCTGGTAGTTGCTTGGCGAGCGGACGTCTTGGCTTGAAGGTACTCTTGGGGAGTGACCGAATCTCGGGCAAACGAAGGGCAGTTCTCGATCTTCCAACGTGCCCAGTTCTTGTCGCGTGAAATCACACTTTCTACCATACGTAGAAAAAAAGCGCCCTCGAGGTCTTTCTTTATGTAGTCGGCAAGGAATTTCTTCATGTCAAGGGCCCATTTCGCCTACAACTGTTAGCGAATATTTGCAGATTGAATTGGAGATTTTGAAGTGAATTTAATCAAGACACGGTGAAAGGGGAATAGACTCACGTCCTCTTCGCTCAGTGTTTGATCTGCGTACATTACTGACTTATTGGCGTTCTGGGGGAGTGATGCTTTGGCAAGCTTCTCCTTCGCCTTGGCACTTAAAGAGAGCAAGAAATCCATAATTATTAGAGCTTGGACCAGGGTATGCCGACGAAATGAAAGGTCACTGATCTGGGGTCATTGTTAGTTGATAGCCATGTAAACGGAAGAAGAAAGACAAGATACCTCTAGCTCAAACAGATCTCTACTTGTAAGGTACTTCGGATTGAAAGCGTTCGCGAGATCGTCGTCCCCGTGGCCACGCTTCCGCTTGGTGCCTTTTTTACTGTCTTCCACGGTCTTGGTCGGACGTCCCATGGTTTCTGCTTGCACCTTTACAAACATAGCCATTGTAGCCTCGAGTCCAGCCTTGAATTCAGCAAAATTGGCCTGGTCGAACAGTCTCTTTGGTTGGCTAAAGCTTTGTTGCAAGGCCCAGAAGATAGGATACAGTTCATCCGGACTTAACGCCTTCTCGGCTATTGAGAAGGTAACACCCTTTGGAACATTGCTAGTATCTTCTGCGGCTTTTTTCGAAGTGCCGTTTACCGCCTTGGCTTTGTCTTTGGGTTCGGAATCCACCTCCATCTTCTCTGGGTCGACGTCCTTCGCAGGGGCAACGTCAAACGCAGTCACATTCTCGACATGATACTCGCCTCGTAGATTTACAGAGCTCTTGTCTCCTAGGGGGAAGCTCTGGAACAAAAATATAAAAACACGTCCACAAAATGCAGTATCCTCAGCTCGGGATAATCTTCGGAGGAGCTCATTGCAGCTTCGCAGGATTACCAGGTTTTTCTGGGAGAAGTGTTTGGCTGTAATTCGTTCGCGCCGTGATTCCAGGTAGTCGAAAATTTTGCGGCAGCCAGCAATAGTTTGACTATCTAGCAGCTCCTCCACAAGCCAGAAGAGAAGTCCTGGTTCGGTACGTTCGTCGTCGGAGAGGATGGATATGATATCTAGCAGGTCCCATAACTTAACAAATTCTGGAGCATTGATTGCCGTGGTGGCCTATGGAACGTCAGATATGTGTCCCTATGCTCGTACTGATGTGCGGCTCACCAGTAGATTGTTGAATGCGTCTCGAGCAGCTGTTTCGATGATATGCTTCCTCGACTCTGGCGAACTCGCTGGGAGGACCGAGGGAACTCTCTCAAATAGCTCGGCGAGATCTGACTTATTCAATGGCGGCTCTATCGTACTCGTTCTCTTGATGGCCGACGCAGCCCCTAGCATTTCCTCGAGAAGCCGTCCAAAGTCCTCCACTGCCTGCACCCCATGGCCGGCCATCTTGGCGCCGATTCACGAAGGTTGAATATTCCACTGGCGCTCATGGACACACGCCTTTCCAATTCTGCACAAATATCGGCGACGGTAGGACTTCTGAAGGAGTTTCGTGGAGCGAAATTTGTCGTCCGTAAGGTCGTGCGAATGTTGTTAAGTTGTTGGTTGTTTAAGCTTGCGCAAGGCTGTCAGGCACGCGAAGAAAACGCCCGCGCACGGACCTCGAGGCGCGTTCAAGATTCTGAAATTTGGAACTGGCAGTAATGCGGAGCGCAAGTGGCTGTCATAAACACAACAACAACGATGGCGCCCAGGACGAGAAATAAGGAGGAGTCTCGACGGGAGGTGGTTGATGAGAGACCAACAGTGGCTGACCTGGAGGGTGAAAACTCATTTGCAACTTTAGCCCGGAAGTTGTGGCTGAACAAAAAGACTGCGAAAGTCAAGGTCAAGCACGACATGTTGAAGACGGAAATATGGGATGTGCTAGAGAAGGAGAACTTTCCATTCAAGTCGCTCTTGGTTCTAGAGAATTTGCAGATCCTCGAGAGGTGCAGTTGCCATTTGCTCCCTTTTGACTCCGCTGACATTGTAAACAGCTACCTTTGGCCAGGATATTCCGAAGACTCGTCCAACTTCCAAGTCTTGCTCATTGTCTTGATTTTGAATGTCAAGACTCGGGAACACTTGTTGACATGGGGTAAGTAATTAATGACTTCCTGGAAGAGCATTTTATTAACTTGTAAAAGACGTCTTCACAGACAACCCGGCCGAATTCTCCACCTTGTTTCGAAGAATACTTTCCATGACTTTAGACACCTCTCTAAGTGCGACTATCCGAACGCACTTGCTTTCTTTTATAATTAGCGCCTTCCAGTCTCTGGACAGTGGGATTGTCCGCAAAGAATGTGCTCCGTTGGTATCGATTTCAATATGGCACAATATCTCCAGCGAAAAGAAGAGGGAGCGCAAGCTTGACCAGAGCGTTCAATTGAGGAAGGCTTGGAGAGCAGCAGCGAAGCGTTATGATGCGGCGGACGAGCGTACGAAGCCCCGGCTCCGATTTGAACGCTCATGGCTCTTCACCCTCCTCCTCGACTTCTTCAACCAACTCTATAACGAGAAGAGCAAAGCAGGTCCGTTTAGTCTACCTCATGCACGGTACATCTCTTTTGCTAACTCCACAACAGAAAATATTAGGTATTGTGAGCGCTTCATTGAGTTTTTATCGGATCTTCAGAGCCAGTTGCCAACAAGGAGATATGTCAACACACTTCTCAAGGACTTGAACACTCTTCCTGCAATCCGAATGTCGCCCGCCTTTAATGATGAGGACAATGGGCTTTTGCGGGACTTGTATACTTTGCTCAAGCATTATACATACTTTTCCATCGATGATCATACTGGCATCCAGCACAGTCGCACCGAGGCTTACGAAAAACATTGCGCCATTCTTGCCTCGTTGCAACGGACAGCCTTGAAGCATTTCAAGGACAAGTTGACCATTTTGGCATTATCGAATTACGGATCAATTGACAAGCGGGCTGAGCTTGAAGGGCATCTCGAGTCTCTAACATTTGACGAGGTTACCCAACTTTGTGACCTTCTCGAATTCCGTACCTCATATCCTGCTTCCACCCAGGTGGTAACAGATCGAAAATTTCTTACCGAGGTTTTATTGTCAGAGCATGAGAAGCGCAAAACTTTTCAAGAGACAGCGCGTAATCTCAGCGTCTTACCAACAGAACTCGCCCTCTTCGAGCCGACGTTGTTGAGGAACGACAACTACAACGGATCACAGCCTCTCGCCATTCCCAAGTTGAATCTGCAATACCTCACAGTTGGAGATTTTCTGTGGAGATCTTTCATCCTCCATCGCTGCGAATCGTTTTACGAGATCAGAAAGCACATTGAAGATGTCATAAAACGTATGCAGCCAGCTACGAGCCCTGCTGGCCAGACATCCTTTAAGGGGTTCTCTAGGATGGCGCTTCCCGTCGCAAAGCCTGCGTAAGTACTTCAAAATTCCCCAAATTTCTCTGCTGACCAGTCCTAGAATTTTAGAAGTCGTTCCACCTTCAGTCGGCGACGAGAAACCGTCCGCTGTCCGAGCTGAGATAACTTTGGACGTCAGTCACCTGGCGGAAAATATCCGCCGAGAATGGGAATCACTTCGACCTGATGACGTAATTTTCTTATTGGCAGTCCAAGGTCCCGATGATTCAAGGATGATCACGAATGGTAGTTCTTCGCCATCTGATGCGCAAAAGCTAGGCCTAAAATATGTTCGAGCGGCCGAGGTTACCCAAGTGCTAGACGATAAAGGGCGCTCACTTCGGAACCAAGATGGGCAGAATGGCCATAGTCGCCCACGGGTTCGCAGGCTGCAGGTGAAGCTTGATGCACTTGCATACAAATCAGATATGGACAGGGTAGCGAGTGGCAAACCTGACATCTATGAGAGTATGAATGTGGTTGTACGCAGGAGAGGAAGGGAGAACAACTTCAAGCCAATTCTGGAATCGATCCGAAGTTTGACATTGTCAGACGTGCCTTTGGCATCTTGGTTGCATGAAGTATTCCTTGGATATGGAGACCCGGCAGGAGCAACATACACCCATCTGGTCAACCAAATCAAGAAGGTTGATTTTCGAGACACATTTCTCGACTGGCAACATCTAATCGAAAGCTTGCCAGGAAAAACCGTAGAGCCAAGCGACGATATGGATGGTAGTTTCGGTCCTCCATATGTTCTTGAGGCTGCACCGAATGTGGCAGAAAATGTGTCAGCGAAGCCATCGAAGAAAAGACGCCGGGATGCCGAGCCAGTTCCGCAGGTTCAACCGGAAGCCATTCGAGTTTCTACATACAAACCTGGGAGTACTGGGCCTTATCCTATGGATGCTCCAAAGCTAAACCAGGTACGGTTCACACCTGCTCAAGTTGATGCGATTGTGTCTGGTACACAACCAGGACTCACGGTCATTGTGGGACCTCCTGGAACAGGAAAAACGGACGTGGCAACCCAAATCATCAACAACATATATCACAACTACCCAGATCAACGGACACTTCTGATCGCCCACAGCAACCAAGCGCTCAATCAACTGTTCCAAAAGATCGTTGCATTAGACATTGATGAACGACATCTACTGCGACTTGGACACGGCGAAGAAGAGCTGGATACGGAAGCCAACTTCAGCAAGCATGGAAGAGTCGAATCTTTTCTCGAAAACCGTGATGGATACCTCCGCGAAGTTGACCGTCTCGCCGCCAACTTTGGTGCTCCTGGTGCTCATGGCAGCTCTGCCGAGACTGCGGGTTACTTCAACTCAGTCTACGTTGAGCCTGCCTGGACGAGGTTCCGAGAAGTTTCCTCGTCGGCACAAGCTACAGCGGAAACTATTGTAGAAGCTTTCCCATTCCATCACTACTTCTCCAATGCACCTCAACCACTCTTTCCAACCGGTGCTGACAAGGATACTGTTTTGGACATTGCGAAAGGATGCTACCACCACGTCTCCAAGATCTTCACCGAGCTTGCAGATGTCCGACCATTTGAGATTCTGAGGAGGGATCGAGACAAGGCCAATTACCTCCTTACCAACGAAGCTCGCATCATTGCCATGACATCGACGCATGCAGCAATGAGGCGAAGGGAGATTTCATCTCTCGGTTTCCATTACGACAATGTGATCATGGAAGAAGCGGCTCAAATTACGGAAATTGAAAATTTCATCCCCTTAGCGCTGCAGAATCCAAAGCAGGGACAGATGCCCTTGCAGCGTGTGGTCCTTTGCGGAGATCACTTCCAGAATTCGCCCGTCATCCAAAACCTCGCCTTCCGTCAATATGCGAATTTAGAACAATCTCTCTTCTCCCGGCTGGTGCGACTCGGTGTACCAACTATCAGTTTAGACCAGCAAGGTCGGGCTCGCCCTTCGATAGCATCATTATATTCATGGCGCTACAAGAACCTGGGGAATCTACCACTCGTTTCGACATCTCCAGAGTTCCAAACAGCTAATGCTGGCTTCAAGTATGACTATCAGTTTATCGAGGTGCCAGACTACAAGGGCCGTGGGGAGTCGGAACCAACACCACATTTCATACAGAATCTTGGGGAGGCGGAGTATGCTGTTGCCATCTATCAGTACATGCGCCTCCTCGGATATCCCGCATCAAGTATCAGCATTCTTGCGACCTATGCGGGTCAACGCGCTCTTATCAAAGATGTTCTATCACATAGATGCGCCAAGAACCCGCTTTTTGGTCCGCCAAAAATTGTCACAACCGTCGACAAGTATCAGGGAGAACAAAATGACTGTACGTATCCATCTCTTTTGCCCATGAGATGAGTTTGCTAATGTGCTCTAGACGTCATTCTATCACTCACCCGAACTTCTCGAGTCGGCTACCTACGCGATATTCGACGTCTCACAGTTGCTCTCTCCCGAGCGCGGCTGGGATTGTACGTTCTTGGGCGACGAGAGGTCTTTGAGTCATGCTTAGAGCTGCAGCAAGCTTTTGATATTTTGTTGAGGAGACCGGATAAGTTGATGCTTGTGACGGGGGAGTTATGGCCAAGCCAGAGAGTGCTCAAGGAAGAGGAAGGCAAGGGTATTCCAGGCGAGAGCCAGATGGAGAACTTGGAGCATCTAGGACAATATGTGTATGAAATGACGAATGCGAAGGTACAGCAGCTCAGAGCAGAGAGTGGATTGCCTGAGACCGGCTCGGTGGCGCCACCTTTGGGAGAGGATGAAGACGGATTGGGCATCATCGAGGAAGATTACGAGGGGATTGAGGAGGAGATATGAGGGCCTTGAAGCTGATGAGGAGACCTAAAAGTTTAGGATGCACGGTCTCCATAGCTTTGGCATATGTAGGATAATGTTCATGGCTGCAAAAATGAAAGATACCCAATCATTTCCGCGGAAACAATTATTGGGAGTTGGAGGATCACTTGTCAAAATATTGAAATCCTAAATCCGATCAGTCAATTCTATGCCTGCAATATGACAAGCAGTAGAGTGACGTGTGCTTTCTCGCGCGTTGGCTCTCTACGAACTCGTGTTCAGGTCTTGGCAGGTCGACAGCCGAGAATTTCCCCTTTTCGGCACCTCGCTTAATTCCCACCACCAACAAAAAGCACAACACCCACACTTTCTTCACTTCACTTCACTTCAACCAAGTAAATTCGTTAAAACCATGTTGTGGTGGATTTCAAAGAGCAAGGAGGGGAGCGGGACGGCAGATTCTTTCCACGAGGAAGAATCTGCCGCCCGCTCGATGAGAGACAAGTGGAACTCGTTAGAGAATTTGATGGGCCTGACACGAATCGGTTGATCCAGCTCAACCCTGATTTGCACTCCAGCCCCATTTTCATCTCGGCTATATTTGCACCCAATACATTCCTCATATGTACCATTGACTGTATATAACAAGGTGACACGAAGGGATTAACCTGCCGACTGATTCAAAAAAAAACATGGATACATCGAGATTCCGAACATGAGAGCCCTATAAGCCCCTAATTTATAGGGCTTAGAAACTAGAACTTAATTGATTAGCATATAAAGTCCCCTAAACTGAAATTCTGTTTTAATAAATCATTTTATTATAAGTAAATGACTAGACAGCGAGCCCACATGCAGAAACCGCAACCCTCGTAACCTTTATCGGGGAAGGCGCGCGCACGGGCCCGCCGCTGCTTTCGCCGGAGGCGGGATATGAGATCGCTCAATTCCCTCCTCCACATCCTCTCCTTTTCAACCGCCCCAACGTCCCTCCTTCGCGACCCTCATGCGCATTCGGCCCTCCTGCTTAGAATCCTGCCCTGTTCCCGCAATGCTCCCCTAACCAGTCACGCCGCAGCTGAGGCAGGCCGCGCCAGCGAGGTACGGGACCGCTTCGACCAGAATATGCAACCTTTCCCTCCCCACTCACATTCGATGCCGCTAAGCAGCTGTAATACCGATCCCCACCTTGCACTGGCCGAGTCACGAGCATCGGCGGTGTCCAGACCTCCTTAATCCGCCTCGTTGCCGCACCATCACTACCCCTTATTACAACCGCTCCGAGGACGAGAGGCTGTGGACAGAAGTCTGCCCTCGAGATAGCAAGGACGAGCTGGGCCGTTCGGGAATGAGGATGAATGTCCCATGGGATCCTATAGACGAGCATCGCACCTTTTCCCATTTCTCAATTCTCATTTATTTTGTCTATTTAGAATACTGCAAAAACAAACTCCTCCCGACCCTAACAAATGGAAATTCTCGTGCTGAAAGAACTTCCAATCTGATTTTTGCAGTCTAATGATTCTCCATATCCGTATCTGTCATCTTGTCGTTTCCCTTTCGTCTTCTAAATGTTGTCGCTTGTGCTTGAGAGATGAATACCTCTTCATTTTAGCTCCTGGACGAAGAGAATGGATTCCAGAAATCATCCAGTGTCCCCATCCACTTGTATGCTAGTCTCCTGCTCGTAGTTCCGAGTTCCAAAATTCCTTCTTCCTTCCTCGGCCCCAGAAACAATGACTTCACAGGCTCTGCCCCCTTTTTTTCGCGCTCAACCTCTCTCATTCCTATCCCTGATGGGAGACCAGTGTTTAAGTCGTCATTCGGGCTATCTGGGGTAGTGGGCATTGGTGCTGCCCCACAGCTCCAGCATTCATTTGTAAACCTCGCAGGGCATGGGGCTTTTGGTGTCTCAGGCGGTGGTGGTGGGGAAGGAGTAACGAGCCGCGTCGACGGACAAACTTTCTCGTCGTCATCATCATGGATGTGAATTCCATGGGTATCGTTATCAGAAGTAAATTGGCTGTCTGGTCGTCCCAGCTCAACGATGTCTTTGAACCCATCAGAGCCCTCGTCTAGTTCAACTTCCTCTTCCAGAATCTCGTTCTGCAATTCAAGCTTACGGGCTCTAGCAGCATATTTATCCCTTTCGTCTTTGGTGTTCTGCAGTTCCGCGCGTACAGCTTTCAGCTCATCTTTCAGTTCTTTCGTCTCTGTCCTTGAGCGATTCTCCCGTTGGAATTTTTTCAAGCATGCGCCGGCAAAGATCGAGACGATGATCCTGTTCACCGTGACTTCCCAACTCCGGGTAGTTTTGTCACTATCTAGATGGTGGTTCTTCATTGTTGGGAGGAAGGAGACTTCCATAGCGAGCCACCAGAAAAACAATATTGCTGGTACTTCGAGGGCCTTGTCGAGATCTCTCCATTTATTACTATTATTGGTAAAGAGACTGGATATTAAGCCCATAGGCCAGGGAATAGACTTCGCCAAAAGCTAGATCCGTTAGTAATTGCTTGAAGGGAGGATGGCGATAACTTACCCTCCCAGCCCAAAGCGTCAACCAAACAAGTTTCAGCCAAATTCCAAACCAAACTAGCTCCACACCACTAAACGTGGTCTGTGGGAACAGCCAGATACCAAACAAAAGCGGAATAAGCAGCAACAGCGTTGGAGGCGTAATATATACAAACCACCTCACCAAAAAACTCGATTGATGCACCTTCTTCTGCTGTTCACGGGACCAATTCTTCTTTGAACTCCTTTTGGCCGGATGTCTAGGGGCTCTCACGGTGACTTGAACGAGCAACACCCGTCTCGGCAGAGTTATGCTGTGATTATATTCCTTGTGGCGAACAATCGGTATTTTGCCGTGGTGGCGTGTTGAGGAAGGGGTAGCAGGTGGGGTGTTCATTTTTGTGGTAGAGGAGGAAATAAACCTCAGTGTTTTAAATGAATGCAAGTGGCAGGAGGTCAACCGTATTCCCTACGATATGACGAAATTAAAAAGAGAAATGAGTTTCCTTCAAACAAGGTTTGGGGGGAAGTTACTCCACGAGAGAGTACATGTGCCAGAGACAGACTCGAGACCGGATATTTGCCTCTCTTTTATAAAGCATTCTGGATGTTTACATCTCATTTGAAGAAGCCTAGCGGTCAGCCTTCTTAGTCAAAACCTTGGCCAACAGATAAATCCATTGGACATGAGTAGGCAGTGCAGTGGTAGTGGCGTTGCAAGCGCTGGGCGTGACCTCCTGCGACCTGGTATCAGGCCCTTGGCTTCGCCTCAGTTACCCATTACAGGAACATACCCTAAGCCACAGGAGCAATTTTTCACTTGCCACGCTATTACTCATGTCAGACATGTCTTGAGAAAGAGCTCGTAGTGGTCGATAAACCAAATCCATTGGCTGAGAGGGAATGGAGAGATGTTGCATCAGTTGACGAGAGGACTATTTGACGCAAGATTCCACCACGCTTTTCTGTTTTGAGGGCTAGCTGCTCGATAAGGCAGATTATTACTTCATTACTTCAGAGATAGGTTGGTCAGTTGTGAGAAATGAATTCAAGTACATGTGAAGCAGTTCTTTTGTAATATATGTACAAAAAAAATTGATTTTTTTTAAAAGCGAGGGTATGGAGAGGAGACGGAGAGAGGGAAGGGAAGGGCGGGAGCGGGAACGAAGAAATAGGATGATCGCCATCCTGGGCTATAAGGAGATGGAGGGTACCCATTCTCCGTTCTTGAAAACGCACCCTCCCAAAAAAGTAGAAACGAGAGGAGGTAGTGCCGCCTTGGCCGCCAGGTACGCGAGTATAGGGCGGCGCGAGATTTTGGCAACTCTGGTGCAAAAAGCAGCGACTAAACCCGCTGAAAACAACAGCCAATTTGCCGTTTAGTTGTTAAAATGAATTAAGAATCGCACGATTATATTATAAGTCTTATAATATGCTAACTTATATTTATCTCAAAAAATCTAACTTAAGGTCTTTAAATACCCTGGCCCCTCATCGACACCCCAATCGACACCCGGGGTGTCGTTTTACATATTCCCCAATGCACCTGCCTTATATCAAGCATTTTTGGAAGCCCATCGGATGTCCGATTCAAATGAGTTCATTCAGAGAACATCTCATTTGGGGATGTGGAAACTATTGGCAAACTATTTGCATTTCCAGACGAGAGTGCTGAACTCGCTCGCTTGGCTGGCATCCATTCCGTCTACTCCAGGTTCAACCACTAGTCAATTCGTCTTATTATTGGATATTCCTTACCTGCGGAACTCACCAATCGTTCATTCGTATCGCCATTCGATTACCGGTGAACGTTAATTGTTTAGTAATCGTTCCCACCACTAAGTAAGGTGCGGGGTAATGGATCATATGGTGGGTTGGGAACCAGGAATAGAGCTAGGGAACTATTCCCTCTGTTTTTGAGGAATTACACTCCTGTATCTAGTCATTCTACAGATTGTCAACCTCCAATATATTGATTTCCATTTCAATAGAGAGCATCAATGATGATGGCGTACAAACAATCGATTCATGCAGCATACGAGTCGCGGCTTAAGAACAGGAAGCCTGTTGTGACGTTAGCGTCACATGACCTGACCTTAGCGTGGCACCCTGTATCCTAGTCTCGAGCTCCCCGCTCCTCCTCTTCTCTTTTCTCTTTAGACGTTACATACACACCCAACAGAGCTGTTTTCTATCAGGTCATCAGCCCCGGGACGTGATAAAGCCCTGGTTCGGTCTACTTCACTGGTGACGCTCGGAAAGACTTGTTAATGGTACTGGGAGCAGTTATTAATCGATTAATCCGCTATTGCGGTCTTTCTCGTTATTTCTACGCAGCGAGGGGTCATTTGGGATTTGGAGCTAAGGGACTTCAGGAGGGTGATCTGATTTGCGTTCTTCCTAGAAGTCAAGCACCCGTGCTTCTTTGGAAGTCTTCACCTTCTTGCTACCGTCTGGTTAGCACTTGCTTCGTGCTTGGATTAATGGATGGAGAAGCTGCAGAAAGGCTTGGGCGAGGAGACGCAACAATGCGTGCCTTTGAAATCGAGTAGCGGTTCAAATGCCTCTCCATTTGGCCAGATGTAAGTGATAGCTTGGAACGGCTTGGGGCTGGGAGTTCGGATACCATAAAGCTTTGTATCAGAATTGGTGCTTGAGATTATGGGATGCCAGGAGCAGGATACCAGAGTCAAAGTGTCAGATGAAGGTGGGAAAGTGTTCGGTGAGTTAGTCTACCACTATTGACCTGGGCGTCCACCCGCCTACGGTTAGTCGTGATACACCGAGATCTGGACCGAAAATCAAAACCCCCATTACTTTCTTAACAGCCAGCACACTTAGGTTCCCTTAGAAATGACATCAATTAATTCGCAGTCCATAGGATTACCCTCGATAAAATTGTAAAAACTTTATCATCACTGCTATGGAAGTCAATATAAAAAACTTTGATTTTCGGCCCGTACTTCGATGTGGCGTCCAAGTGGAGAGCTTTGATTGTCCCAATCGAAAACTGTTCTCGTACTCGTAGATTGAACACAACCAAGGAATGACGTCGACAATGTAGCAGAACCGCTTCGCACTGATAGCAGGCGCGGGAAGAGTAATCTCGAAACAATGATGACAGCTCTGTGACAAACCAAACGGGCTTGTTTGACGATACTTCCCATGACGAGACACGTCGAAGAATAGACGTTCAACATCTCCTTTTTGCCTCGGATTGTGTGACCTACCGGAGAATGAGTGGTGTTATTACAGGGGCAATACGATCGTGAATAGGTGGTATGATCTTCGTCTAATGATTCTCGTCAAGTGGGGGTTTGATCGCCGGAATTCCATGTTGTCTATCGGGAAATCACTATCTGGGAGCGGGACAAAAATAGCTTGGGATCTTCACGGGATTTGGTACCAAGGACGACTCTTGCTTCCGCTCTCAACCACCACCGCAAATTCCCTAACCGACAACTTTGAATCTGAACCATGAGCTTTGGGCGTAGAGAGGAAGGCGGGCTGAAAAGGTCTTCGATATTGCCACGAATCGCCATCGTCCTCAATTCAGCCCCTGTCCACAGCTTCGAGGACCACTGCGGATTGCTCCGCATGGGTGACGAATCCTACATATAGACCAAGTTTCGAATCACAAACTTTATTTGCAACGATACCGTGTCGCCCAATGAAGAGGGACATGTGAGTTTACGCCTCAAGGAAGGTGCTTCCAGAATGCTACGGCTGCGAGGCTTGGGCGTTCGGGTGTCAATGGGGCCACGATGGAGAAGGGGATGCACATGCAATTAGGGAGGCTTCGAGGATTTCGGGCTGGTAATTCCGAAGTGAGAGATAAAGGTAACGGTGTCGGTATGGAGCTGTCACTGGAATCAGGACAGAATGCGGGTAGGTTTGGACGAGTCGGTGTCTAAAGTGAAGATTCAACTGGTGCAGACCGGCTCTCGTGTGGAGTGATGGACACCTTGACCTGGATTGCGAACGGATCTCCCTCTTCCATGCCATTCCTTTTTTTCATCTGTAGATTCTGTTCATGGGTCTGCCAATCTGCAAAGTAAGTTTCCCTGCGTTTGAACTTCAGGGGTGCCCGGGAGCTTGAAGGGTAAGATGAGTGACACTTCGCACTTCATTTCCCTCGAGATCAGCCTTAATGACGAATTCTGTCTAGCACTTGTTGTTTTTATTTCTATCATTGTATCCATGAATCGAGAGAGCAGACCTTCAGCCACTCCGATCCATGACCTGCTGACTGAACTAGAGCACCGACAGGACGGCTACTGTGGGGAAGGGACGCGAGGGCAAAGACGAAGCTTTCTCGAGTGGCTTGATGTCCGGCTCTACTCCACTTTCATTACTATTCAATCTTTATATACGTTCTTTTAGAGTCCGGAAAGCTTGACTGCTGAGCTGTTTGGATTGGACTTCAAGATGGGTATCACGCAAAGATCTCTGGGACTTATGGCAGGAGGGGTCTCGCCACTGAGAACCCCTTTTATAGCAGCTCTGATTGCACTTTGTCTTATTAGGTCGATCTTGTCGTTAGATATGTCAAAAGTCAAGTCATCTGTGGTTCGTCCTCTCATGATTTTCGAGAAGCGTGAAATGACATCTTTTAGGAACCGGTATATTCGGGAGTTGTGAATTCCATGAAGCAGGCGGCCGAGGATGAGGCTATCAGGATGGCTCTCGGATTGAGTCCAGACAATTCGGGCTCTTCCAATTCAGAGTATAACTCCGTTGTCGTTGAAGTGCCATCTGAGATTCCGGAATCTATTTCGAATACTGTTGAGCAGCCAAAAAAAAGAAAATCAAGAAGTCAAAGAGGAGACGTCAAAAGGAAAGGAAGAATCAGCAACTATATCAGACAGCGCGTCAACCAAGACTGACCAAGAACTCGTTGGAGTTCCTCAAAAGACTTCGAAAAACATCACTATCTCACCCCTGCCGCTAGTTCTCTACGCCTACTCCGAATCCGAGACTGCTCGTCCGAATCTCGAATTCTTCATCCGACACGCCCTCAATGAAGCCGCTGACTTCATCTTCATTCTCAACGGAGAGACGGATGCGGCCGCTATTATACCTAACTTACCAAACATCCGAGTCGTTCAACGAGATAATGGCTGCTATGATCTCGGTTCATACGCCGAAGTTCTGCAAAGGGACCATTTGTGGAAGGGATATAGGAAGTTCATTATGTTGAACGCAAATCTCCGATGACCATTCATGCCATATTGGAGTGATGCTTTTTGGATTGACATGTACCTGCGGAAATTGACCGAAGAAGTGAAAATTAGCTTAACCCCCTTTCTCCCAAGTCGCTCACTATCCCCTAACGCATCCCGACCAAGCAAACAAACTAACCACCAACCCAACAGCTCGTAGGCATGACAGCCACCTGCTGGCCAACCTTCCAAGTGCAATCCATGATCTGGGCCACCGACTCAATAGGCCTCTCAACGCTCCTCTTCCCCCACAACAAGCCCTTGACTATCTCGCCGTCAACACTGTCCGCCTTCCCCCCCCCCCAGAGACAAAGAGCAGCTCCCCTCCACCTCCCCCCTCCTTCTCCCCTCTGCCCTGACCACCCGCTCCAACACTAACTCCAACGCTTACTCCTCCACCAACCAACCAGGCTCCCAAGACCACCAGAACCACTTCGAGCCCGAAGACTACCGCTACCTCCCCTCCATCTACCAATCCCTAGGGATAAACGCTTGCTTCCACACCTGGGACTCCGCGGTGGCCGCGGAAGTCTCATCAACCACTCTCATCAAAGCTGCAGGCTACGAAGTCGACGTCTTGATGACGGCGTTCCATGGGATCAAGGAGTTGGAGAGGGGAGAGACCTATGAGGTGAATGGCGATGTGTTATTTGAGGAAGCGTACTTCGGCCGCGATATCAGTGTTTGGGAGACGGGGTGGTTGAAGACCAATCGTGAGATGGGGGAGGAGGAACTTAAGAGGCTGACCGGGTGGGTTGAGAGGGGGTATCGGAGTTGGGATTTTTGTAGGGCGGAGAGAGGGAAATAGAGGGCGGTGTTCAGTTTTCTTTCATAAGGGGGTCGAGGCGTTTTGGTTGGATTTGGGGTGTATATAGAATGATACCATGTTGGAGAGACTGAAATGATTCATTCCATTTGTATGTGAAATTCTTTTATTTCTGTACGTGAGGGTATATGCAACACGAAGCGCTGAGAACTAAAGATTGAATCTCGTTCTCTTCTTCTCCATCCCGGCTTTCCATTCCCATTGCACCTTATCAGGCCCATCACTTCCTGCCCTACCTACACCTTTATCCACCCTCCTCAACTTCAACGTAAACCTCGGTCCCAACTCCTGTAAACCAGCTCTGATTTCCTCCACTCCCTTCACAGGCTTCCCATCTGGACCAATTACACTCTTTTCGGTCTCTTTCTTCTCTCGAAACACATATCTATGCCTTCTCACAAAGATATAATCTCTCTGATTATGCAAGGTCACTACCTGCCGTCCCTGCAACTCGGGCTGCGGCGGGAAAAGCGTCAAAAAGATCCTCGCAGTCAACAGACCCAACGGAGTCCTGAAATTATTCAAAATTAATTCCGGATAATGGTTCGTAGGGTTTCCGTGGCCTGGTAATTTCTTTCCTTCAACCCAGTTTGCGATGCTGAAGTGGCAGGTTGGTCCTTCTGGTAAATGCACGATTGTAAGACCGGTGGGCTTCTTTTGGTCTTCCTTTAGGAGGATGACAGTGGTGTATGAGCGGTTTGTGGCGAATTTGGAGATTTCTCGCAGGGAGAACTTGTGGCCGTAGCGATGGGAGGAGCGTGGGATGTAGGTGGTGTTTGGGAAGAGAGTGCAGAGGAGGTGTGCTTCCCTGTGGAGGGTCGAGTTTAGGGAGGTTGTGAGGAGGATTTTGGGGACTGGAGGTGGTTCGTCAGAGAAGAGAGTTGGGAATTTGAGGGCCAGTGAGGAGGGCGTGAGGTCGAGGTTGGTACTGGTTGTTGAGGGAGCGTTGGAGGACGCTCGTTGTCGAGCGCTTTTTGGTTCCTCTTCGTCTTCTTCTGATCCAGAATCAGAGTCCAGCATGCTGTCCACATCGTCTTCTTTTTCTTCCTCCTCATCTTGTAATGCTTCTTGCTCTGCGGCCTCTGCTTCCTCGATCCGCCGTCTCTTTAACTGCTCCACGTCCACGCTGATGCCCAGATCATCTCCATCCACCTCATCCCAGACTCGCTTCTTGTCGATTGTAATCGGAACATTCTTGGCCAATCTTTCCCTCCTCAACTCTGGATCTCGGTCCTCTTCCCGTTTTCGTTTGAAGCGTTCGTCTCTTCTTTCGGTGTCCCTCGCTTTCTTTTGCTTGACGTGAAGATCCTGCCTCCTGAACTTGTTTCCCGTCTTGAAAGGCAATGCGGCCTTCGAGGAAAGCGGTTTGACTCGTTTTGATCCCATTGTAATGTTGCGGGGTAAATATTCAAATTTCAATCGCTTCCTTGGGAAAAAATGTTTTGGCGTCGGGAAATTTCCCGGCTGCCGTACGGTTACTGCACTTCTAATTTTGGCAGAATCCACACCGCCTGTGTTTCTGACAAGGCTGCAAAGCGAGCGAGGAGTCATAAAAGGAATTTCGAAACAGAGAACACCTTCTAACTCGAGATAACTGTTTTCGATCGACTGACTCAGACCTCAATTGGATGAGTCTCAAGTGAATGCGCCCCTTCTGCAGATTCGCACGAACTGCTGGCCACCTGCAAAACACTCTCCCACGATACAAAGCAAGAAGCTTCACAGCTACCACACAAGTCAATAAATATCAACCTCCGAAATTCCAGAAGCAAAAAGACCCGATCATGGCTACAACTACTCTGAAGGGTCAGCCCTTCGACCGCCCGGTCCTCGACTCCATGCTGCGACGGCGCATGTTCTATTCTCCCTCCTTCGAAGTTTATGGTGGTGTGGCAGGTCTGTACGATTTTGGTCCTGTAGGTTGCTCTTTCCTTCTTCCCCTCACCTCATAACATCTCGGTGGTTCTTCCCTCTGGATACCTGAAGAAATATCACTGTGCAATCTGTGATTTGGTCTGTTCTACCAACTCAAAGCTTCAACACCACTACAAGACTGAGAGGCACATCGAGAAGGCTGCTAAGGCGGTCGACTCGATGACTTAACCACCGGATTTTTCTTTTTGGAACGACTATCTTTATTATCATTACTAACAATTTTGTAGCCGGGTTGTGCTCTGCAAGCCAACGTCGTTGATTTATGGCGCAAACACTTCGTCTTGGAGGAGGATATGCTGGAGGTAGATTGTACAGCTCTTACTCCTGCTGAGGTTCTCAAGACAAGTGGGCACGTGGACAAATTCGCGGATTGGATGTGCAAAGACCCAAAGAACGGCGATATCATGAGAGCAGATCACTTTGTGGAGGAGATCTTGGAGTCGCGGCTGAAGGGCGATAAGGAGGCTAGAGGTGTGAAGGTTGAAGAGAAGGAGGATGATCCCAAGAAGAAAAAGAAGAAGGTCAAAGCTACGGAAGCTGTCAAGCTTGACGATGCTGTTGTTAAGGACTATGAAGAGATCTTGGCGAGGATTGACAACTACAATGGCGAGGAATTGGGTCAACTGATCAAGAAGTACGAGATGAAGAACCCAGCTACTGGTGTTGAGCCTTTGCCTCCTGTGGAGTTCAACCTCATGTTCAACACACCTATCGGCCCAAGCGGCAACCTGGCAGGCTACCTGCGACCAGAGACCGCACAAGGCCAATTCCTCAACTTTGCCAAGCTCCTGGACTTCAATCAACAACAGATGCCATTCGCGTCTGCTTGTATTGGCAAGTCTTACAGAAACGAAATCTCTCCCCGATCTGGCCTTCTCCGAGTCCGAGAATTCTTGATGGCTGAGGTCGAGCATTATGTTGATCCTCAAGGCGGCAAGAAGCACCATCGCTTTGAGGAGGTCAAGGATGTTGAACTCGTGCTCCTCAACCGCCATACTCAATTGGCCGGTCAGACCCACGTCAAGAAGGTAGCTATTGGCAAGGCGGTTGCAGATGGTACCGTGGATAACGAGACCTTGGGCTACTTCTTGGCACGTATCCATCTCTTCTTGGAGAAGATTGGTATCGATCAGACAAAGCTTCGATTCAGGCAACACATGGCCAATGAGATGGCCCACTATGCTGCTGACTGCTGGGATGCTGAGCTCCTAACCAGCTACGGCTGGATTGAGTGCGTTGGTTGTGCAGACAGGAGTGCTTACGATCTCACAGTCCATGCTAAGAGGACCGGTGCCCCATTGATGGTGCGTGAGAGGTTGGCAGAACCTATCACCGTCGAAGAATGGCAGATCGATCTCGACAAGAAGAAGTTCGGTCCTCACTTCAAGAAGGATGGCAAGACCGTCGAGGCTGCTGTTGAGGCTCTTCCACAAGAAAAGCGGGAAGCATTGGCTCAAGATCTCAAGCTCGAGGGCAAGATCACCATTGATGTTGAGGGCGTCGGTAATGGCAAGGTCGAGATTAGCAAGGATCTCATTGTCATCGAGCGCCGGAAGCGCGTTGAGAACACGAGAGAATTCACGCCAAATGTTATCGAGCCCTCGTTCGGTATTGGCAGAATCATCTATTGCTTGATGGAGCACAACTACTGGACTCGTGGCAGTGATGGTGGTGATGAAGCACGTGGTGTAAGCTTTTGTGAACTCATTACGGATAAACGTTGTTGACGAAACCTAGGTTCTCTCATTCCCACCGATAGTGGCACCTAGCAAGGTCCTGCTTGTGCCTCTCTCCACTCACGAAAGCTTCAAGCCTCTTCTACGGCACATGTCGCTCAAGCTCCGCTCTTTGGGCGTCTCCAGCCGAGTAGATGACTCTTCAGCATCGATTGGCAAGCGGTACAGCCGAAATGATGAGCTGGGTACTCCTCTCGGTATCACCATCGACTTCCAGAGTGTCCAGGACAAGACATACACCCTCCGAGATCGCGATTCCACGAAGCAGGTTCGTGCTGATGAGGAGACGATCTTGACGGCTATCAAGTCCTTGGTGGAGGGCGAGAAAGTTTGGGCCGATATCGAGAAGGAGTTGCCTACATTTGAGGGCCAAGAAGTTGAAGTGCCAGTTCGCTAAGGATTTCTTTTGGAAGAACAAATTCTTGTAGGATGCTTAGACCTTTTTGTGAAGATGATATAGAATTGCTGGGAGAATCAAAAGTAGCTCTTGTGTAACGTTCTTGTGTAATACCGCTCGCTAAACTCAGGTCGACCCCCAACACCATCCAAACACAAACAAAACTGATGAACGATCACGTGTATGTCTGCCAAGGCGGCGTTCTAGGCCCCATTGAGAGTTTCCAGAACAATGTACGACAGCTGCACCACAGGCATGGCGCAGAGAAGCCGGCTGCACGACGCTGGAAGGGAACTTCCATACTGCAGAGGCAGGCCCAGAAGGGATCACCACAACAAGAAACATTTCTCGCCCGTGCCGTGCACATGGTGCAGTGCAATGCGTCTGCGACAACCCCCGCCCACCAGAAACATCAGCAGGCAGAGGCAGATTTCGAAGGGGGCAGATTTGTTTCAAGCTGCCGGCATGAGCCTTTCTCGCTTGCCGTCTGGAGGTCCTGGAGGGGTTTGGCAGCCAGTGCAGTCTCGGGAACGGCTTGCTTGTCTGGTGTTGGTCGCGGAGAGGCTGGGATGCACCAATGAGGAGGAGGCCTGCTTTGAAGCTTTCTCCTGAGTCCTTGGCCGTGAACCGTGAACCGTGAACCGTGGTGGGCAGCGGCGCGAATAGGGGCAGCGCCGGAGACAGCCCTTTCTGAAACCGGTTGGTCGACTACCCCTTCGGGTCACGCATCAGATTGATGAGGAATGTCCTGGTGACTTAGATAAGCCGTCCGTGATTGGCCAAAGCGCATGGTCGTCGCTATGTGTGAGCTTGTGAGCTTGTGGGCCTGTCGCCCTGTGAGCACTGAGGAGGTTCATTTCAATTTTCATGAATGGTAAAGGAGGCCACTGCCAGGCTCTTCAGCCGTGGATGATACTGGTACTTGTTGCTCCGTACCAGCCCACTGCTCGCCTTGCTGGAACTTGGATGTGTCCAAACCCATACAATTTGTGCTGCCTTGGCCGAAGGCTTGACGTGCGCTCCCTTGCCTTGGCCCCAAACCTCATGCCCACTCGCCTCTCGCCCTTCTCGAACTCGGAGCTCCATGTTTTCGTACACCTGCCCATCCAGTGCACTCGCACGCTCCATAAAGTCTCCATACCCACTCACCCACCCCGTGCAGTCTGTAGAATTCCACTTGGATTGGCTGCTAGTGCTGCTCGGTTCAGGCAAGGGAGGGCCGGCAGCGCCCAGACTCTAAAATTCCCGCCGATAGCATCTGGCGCCAACACCATTTTAGCGCGAAAGGAGGTCCACAACCCCCAAACCTCATCTTCAACCTCCCTTAAGCTCGACGTGATAATCCATCAACACGACCACAAGACCTCCGCGCCCACGACCGCGCGAACCACTTCTCCCTTCGACTTCTGCTGGCCTGTCGAGAGCTCTTTCGGCGCGGCTAGACGCTGTGCGAGACGGGAACCTGCGCTTGGGTCGGTCGAGCCAGAGCAATCTGTGAATCCCCGAGCGGACGCGGAGCGACGGCGACGGCAACGACTCACGAGCAAATACCCTCACTGACTGATGACGAACGAAGTGCTACTTGTAAGTATCAGAGTCTTCAACCTTCGGCTGTGATTCCTCGCATTCGGTGCTGATTGCAGTCGCGTTGCAGGACGATCAACGATTTCCTTTACGATACCCCGCAGCGACTTTACACTGCCTGCACCTTTGACTGAAAACTACCGCGGAGTCATTCTAGTCGTAATCCTGTACATCTTGCAAAAATGGCTTCTCAGAATAGGTACGTTCCTTTTGGCTCTTTGCACAGATCGCGCGGTGTTACAGCATCTGGAAACACGGGGTGGATCTGAAGCGGTCACTCGCGGCTCGCGTTCTCGAAGGGGCTGGATTCGAAGATCCAACAACAAAATGTTCCCCCCTCCTATTGTCGCGTTGACAATGGTTTGCTGCTATTGTTATTCAACATGATGGCTGATTATTCTCCTGCATACAGCATCTACACTCCTGGTCAATTCATGAACCCTGGCCCTGCTCCTCGACCCCCCACCGAACGTCCCCGACTCAACCTTACCCCTTCTACCTCTAATATTCCTGGCAACATGTCTCAATTGAGCATTAATTCTCCCATTACCCGCACCGCGACCTCTACATACACGGGTTCGACGGTATCTCTTCCTATCCAAAAGACCGATGGTCAAGGTGGTGTTGCAGTCATCAAGGAAGGCTGGGCTTCGGTTAAGGAGGGAAAGAACTTCATTCAACCATGGAAGCAAAAGTTCTTGATTCTGCGAAAGGAGCAGCTCGACTTTCACAAGACCGATGGTGGTAAAATCTCTTACTCGATCGTCCTCAAGGATGTTTTGGGCGTTTCTCGAGTCGAGGCTGCTGGTACGATCTTCGAGATCAAGCGTGCGCTGAACGGCCAATCTACGAACCCCGGTGATGATGATGGACTCTCCAGGACTCTGCAAATCAAAGTCAAGGGTGACGATGATCTGTATGAGTGGATTGACTTCATCTATGCGCGCTGTCCTGGCATGGGCGGTGTCAGCAACCCTACCAACTTCAGCCATTCGGTTCACGTTGGTTTCGATCCCAACACTGGTGAATTCGTTGGTCTTCCCCCGGAGTGGTCCAAGCTTCTCAACTCGTCCGCCATTACCAAGGAGGACTATGAGCGCAACCCGCAAGCCGTCTTTGAGGTACTGGAGTTTTACTCTGATATCACTAAGCGAGCCCAGAACCCCAACCAATACCCAAGCTTGACCCCGACACCACCAGTCTCGGCCAATTCTAACAAGCAACTCGGTTATGGCATGAGTGGCGTCAATGTTGCTCCTCCTCGTCCAATTCAACAAACTCAACGCAACAATAGTTTCCCCACTCCGCCAGGTTCTAGCAGCTCAAGCAATGCCCCGCGCCGCCCGACTCCCCCGGAGAGCCAGCAGCAACGACAGCAGATGCAGGCAATGGCTTCGAACTACGTTGACCCGCAATTACGTGAGGAGCAACGCCAGAAGCAACTTGAGGCTCAGCGCCAACGTGACCGAGAGATGGAGGAGCAAAACCGTCGGGATATGGAGGCTTATAATGCTTCTCTTCCAAAGACTCGGCCCACTATCGCTCAGCAGGAGGTTGGTGGATTCGGCGGCGGTGCGACCACTGATCGGTATAACCCTTCGAGAGCTCCCCCACCTGCCCCACGCGCCGCACCTCAACCCCAAGCAACACCGTCCCTCCGAACCCAACGACAAGCTCCATCTGCACCCACCCCCAGCAATGGCGCCCGTCCTCCCATGGCCACTCAGCAGAGTTCCTCCTCTATTCCTCAACAGAATGGAGGATCCCGCTCACCTGCCCGTACTGAGCAAAGCACTCAGCGTACCCAAGAGCCTCGTTACCAAAATGGTCCTAATGGTGTTCAGACTTCTGCTCCCCGTGCTGCCACCAACGGTCAAGCTAACCCGCCTCCTTCTCGCCTTCCAGCACCAGTTAACCAAATCAAACCTCTCAATGTTGCAAACAAGCAACCCGCGGGCAACAATGGCATCCAACAAAATGATGCTGTTAAGGCCGCTGAGGCTGCGTTGACTGCCAAACCACCTACTGAGCGTAAGCAAGATGTTCGTATGTCCACGATGTCTGAGAACGAGGTCATGGCCAAGTTGAAGGAGGCTGTTTCCAAGGATGATCCGAACATGTCCTACTCCAAGCAAAAGAAGATTGGCCAGGGTGCGTCTGGTTCCGTCTATGTTGCGAAGGTCAAGGAGAACCCATTGTCGCCAATTGCTCGTGAGGTTATTCGGCAGCAAGGCAGCAAGGCCCAAGTTGCTATCAAGCAGATGGATTTGGCGCACCAACCACGGAAGGAGTTGATCGTCAACGAGATCATGGTCATGAAGGACAGCAAGCACCGCAACATCGTCAATTTCCTTGACGCGTTCTTGCGTAACAACTCTTCGGAGCTTTGGGTCGTTATGGAGTATATGGAGGGAGGTGCCTTGACCGACGTCATTGACAACAACCCAACCATCACCGAGGACCAAATCTCCACGATCTGTCTTGAGGTAAGGAAAGAACTTGGATTAGCAAAGATCAAAACTGACGATATCAGACTTGCCGTGGGCTTGAGCATTTGCATAACCAATCCATTATCCACCGTGACATCAAGAGTGACAACGTTCTGCTCGATGCTCGTGGTAACGTTAAGATCAGTAAACCTCACTAACCCCCTTTACGTGACTCGAGCTAACCCATCTCAGCCGACTTCGGTTTCTGCGCTAAGCTCACCGAGTCCAAGTCTAAGCGCGCCACCATGGTCGGTACCCCTTATTGGATGGCTCCCGAGGTCGTCAAGCAAAAGGAGTATGGCCCGAAGGTTGATATCTGGTCCTTGGGCATCATGGCAATTGAAATGATTGAGTCCGAGCCTCCCTACCTCAACGAGGAGCCTTTGAAGGCCTTGTACCTGATCGCCACAAACGGTACTCCGCGCCTCAAGAAGCCTGAGAAGTTGAGCAAGGAGTTGAAGGCTTTCTTGTCCGTTTGCCTCTGCGTCGACATCCGAAGCAGAGCCTCGGCCGCCGAGCTTCTTCAACATGACTTCTTGAAGCACGGCTGCTCTCTCCAGAGCTTGGCCGACCTTCTCGCTTTCCGTCGAAACGCCAAGTAAAGGCAGCCCAAAAGTTTATATCTTCAGCGGCCTGGCATACTGGCTTCAAGGATATTGATTGGCGGTTTCTTTTCTTCTCCCTCATTGCGGGCTAAATGCATCAATTCATGTTGGCCCCGGTACATATGACCACATGGATTCCTCGGCGTTGGGTGGCTTGGTTTTGTTTTCTGCCCTCTGGATTCTCGACACTCGCAGCGAGCCGGCACTATAAATGGGGGTCATGCTTCGGAAGAATGGATTATATCTGATTGAGTTTCCGTTGCGCAAAATTCATGGAAACGGCAAATGAGAAATATTTGCTTTCTTCGTTCTTTTTTACGGAATGGATATTCTCGCCATTATGCGGCAGATATTGTCCATTGCGCATTCATTAGGGGATTTCGGATCTCAGGTCGAGGGATATGGTTTATGAGAGCATGAGAAACAAGTTAAACGGCGTTAGTCTAGACTTGAATGAATGCTAGAAAAATGATCATAGAATGATTTTGCATCGTTTGAACCCTGTGACTAATGTCTGAAACAGCAGCCGACATGATTTCCACCCGATGATAAAGAAAATGACTGACACTTGTCAGAACAATAGCAGCAGACAAACACGCTTCCTTTCATATCCCCTGTTTGGCAGATGCCATCTAGTTTAGCCTCGGCGATGGCGGTTTGTCCCCGGTCTGAACCGTGGCTTCTGATTGGTCCCGACGTCACAGCTCAGCTCGGCTCCCAGGCTAGAAATCATGACAGGTTGGCGGGATGCCTCCTTTTTCAACATCCTGATTTCCTTGTTCTCAAAATTCACGCCATCCATGGCAGCGCAAACGATATTACACTGCTAGAGGGCTAGAGACAGGGAACAGGAAGGCACATGGCGCCGTTAATACCGTCTGCGAAGGCGACGCTGTCGTATCCGTTGTACGCATGCGATTTCGATCCCCTCGATGCGAATAGGCTTGTTGTTGGCGGTGGTGGAGGCGCGGGGAGGAGCGGTGTTGGGAATAAGATTGTGAGTCCAACAGCTTTCTCGCTGCAAGATTCTCATAGGGTGGAAGCTAATGGGGGGAGACAGACAGTCCTAGATACCTCCAAATCCACCGAGCTTATCGAGGTCAGCGAAGCAGATCTCAGCAAAGACGAAGACAATGTCACGAGTCTCGCGGTGGGGCAAAGGAAAGGGCGAGCGACTCTCGTGTATGCGGGCGTGAACTCCAGTCCGCAGGATGTGGAGAGGGGAAAGAACACGCATTTCCGCGTGTTTGGCATCGAGCCTGCTGGAGGAGCGAAGGGGAAAGGGAAGGGCAAGGGCAAGTCTGGTCCTGCTGTTGAGGAGAAGCCTTCCGAATACAAGATCGCGGAGATGGGCAGGTCGAAGCTGTTTGAGAGTAAGGAGAAGGATATCTATCAGCGGATTACAAGGCTCTCGAAGCCGTTCGCGCATCAGCCGCAGCTGGGAGCTGTGTGCACCGGCCGCTTCACGAGCCCCATGTCAGAGATTGTGTTGTTTGATACGAGTGCCATTGCGCCGCCGAACTCGAGGGGTGGCGTGCAGAGTAATCGGGAGGCGGTCGATGTGGATTTTATTCAGACGGGGGATAATGAGTACATGTTTGCGTACTGCGACGTGCACGATGTGTATGTCAAGAAGATCACTTCGAAGACGGATGAGGATGAGCCGGACCTCGTGTACACGACTCCTGGTTCGAGATCCCCAGAAAAGCCCGCGGTGCCATCGTTCAGAGCTATGAGGTGGTTGACGAAAGACCTTCTTCTCATGCTCACAAATATCTCTAGGGATAGTGGGGCCGTGCTGCAGATCCTCCGTTTACCACCTAGTGGTAAAGGAGAGTGCAGAATCGCGCAATCTCTACGCCTCCCAGATCGAATCACGAAGGCTACTGGCATGGCAGTAGCAAACCTCACACCACCACTCAACCCCTCCTCGCCCCAAGACTACACACAATTCGTGATCGCAGTCGCAGGACGGGACATCTCGCTCTCGCTCTTCAAAGTCGACCTCCAAGTTGAAGGCGCCATCTCGCTCGTCACGAAAATCAAGGCGTTCAAGACGTTCAAGGATGTTCACCCGATGCAAATCACGAGCCTTGCATTCTCGAACTTTGTCCCTCCTACGCATCCAGTGACGGCGAGTACGCCGCCGCAGTATCTCAAGCTAGCGAGTGTGGGCGTGAGCAATACGGTGGTTGTGCATACTCTCCCTCTCTTCCCGGTGCCGTTGTCGGTGAAGAGAGGACAGTCCAAGACACCGCGCTACGTCGTCGCCTTACCATCCACCAAAGCTGTCTTCGGAGGCACCGTCATTCTATCCATTATCGGTGTGTTGATAGCCGCGATTTTCATCCAAGGGATACTAGAGGTGAGAGGAGGAGTGCCGGTGTATCTGAACGCCAGGAATCACTTGCCTGTTATCTGGCAAGAGGCGCTGGGGCGACCTTATGAATTCCCTCCCGGCTACAATACACTTACTTCGGCCGTTCCTCACCCATCAGATGATGTTAATTACGAGGAGGATTCCGGCTCCGCAGTAAGACTCCCAGGTTTCTTCGCGAAGTTGAAACAAGGCAGTAGCGAAGGTGTTTATGTACTGAAAGAGGGGCCCGGGGGGGTCAAGGTCGCGATGCATGGCGAGGAGGAGAAGCACGGAGGCGTCAAGTGGGAGGCGTTGAGTAGGGAGCAGAAGGAGAAGTGGAAGGGGAAGTTGAAGGCTGCGGGGCATTGGGCGGAGGAGATGGGGGAGACGGTTCTTAAGGGCGTGGTGTTTGGGGAGATTGCTGGGGCTGTTGGGCAGGCTGTTGCGGGGGGTCTGTGAGAGGAGAGGACTGTAAGAAGTAAAAGATATAGAATTCAATGATGAGACAATGGCCAAGCATGGTGGGTTGGGAATATTCCTTTGCTTGTGATATAAGTAACCCGCTCTGTATACCGGCAATTGCAAAGGGGCATACATCCGGTATATCTGATATTCCGACAAGGATGATGGCCGCCCCCGAGGCCCCTCGCACCCTTCACCATCTCATCCAAAGTTGACGAATCTTGGCACTCGCGCACCAATCAGAACCCGAACTTCCCCTCTCCATAAATCCCCTATTTGAGCAGGGGGTGAAGTCTTGCAAACACCGCACACTTTCACGGCGCCGAGAAGCGGGGTTTGACGGGGTGGTACGTCAAACGTGAGTTCTTCCGGCAGCACTTGCTGTAAACTGCAAGATCTTCACGCTCAAGAAAATTCCCACGAGAGTTTCTCCCGATAAATCATCCCATCGTTCAGGATGTGAGCCGAGCAGCTCTTAGCGGCGGAGATGGGAATGTGTCATTGGTTGTCTGGCAAGTGCTTTCTGATCTTCGGGAATCGGACCGCAGTCCACGGAGAGGAACCTGCCTTAAGTTGGCAAGCCGGTTAAGAAAGTAGGTTCGGCCGGAGAAGATGCGAGATGACATGCATGTCTAACCCCGCTGTGGGGAATGGCAAAGGTTTCTTTGATTGCGTGAGTGAGAAGAGGGCAGTGAAGTCGTGGTCTGAGTAACGTTGTGCTTCAATGGCGGGTTTAGGAGATCTGCGCTTATATATCTCTTTGCCCCTCTTCCGTCTTCCTTTTCTTCTTCTTGTTGTTTTTGAAAGAGAGTAAAGGAATTGCGGTAGCACAAAGATATATATCATGGCTTTCAAGAACCTGTTAAGAGGAGCTGCGGTAGCGGCCTTCCTTGCGTCGAAAGTTGAAGCTGTCGATAATGGACTTGCTATCACGCCTCAGATGGGCTGTGAGTTTGCTCTGTCTCCAAATTCTAACCATGAGAGAGCTAATGGGCAATAGGGGATAACTGGAATTCGTTCGGATGCGACGTCTCAGAAACCTTGCTCCTGCAGACCGCGCAACTCATCGTGGACTACGGGCTCAAAGACCTAGGCTACCACTACGTGATCCTCGACGACTGTTGGTCCATCGGCCGCAACGCCAGCCACAACAACTCGCTCATCGCAAACCCGGAAAAGTTCCCCAATGGTATGGCTGCCGTTGCAGATCATCTCCATGCCTTGGGACTGGGCTTTGGAATGTATTCGGATGCGGGCAAGTATACGTGTGGTGGGTATGCGGGCAGTTTGGGGTATGAGACGGTTGATGCGAATACGTTTGCGGAGTGGGGGGTGGATTATTTGAAGTATGATAATTGTTTTAATATGGGGCAGGCGGGGAACCAGATGATTAGTTCGGCGAGGTACGAGGTTATGGCAAATGCTCTTAATGCTACAGGGCGACCGATTTTGTACTCGCTTTGCAATTGGGGTGAGGATTATCCTTGGAATTGGGGCTCGACTATTGCGAATAGTTGGAGGATTTCCGGGGATGTTTATGATTCTTGGGATCAGCCGGATTCGAGATGCCCTTGGTATGAAGTTCTTAGAAATTGCTCAAGTGTAGAAGCTAATATTCGGCAGTGACGGACCTGATGCTTGGAACTGTGGCCTTCCAGGATTCCACTGCTCGGTGACGAACATTATGAACAAGGCTTCTTTCATCGTTTCAAAAGCTCAACCCGGGGCTTGGAACGACTTAGATATGCTCGAAGTTGGAAACGGTGCCATGACTGATGCTGAATACGTTGCTCATTTCAGCATGTGTAAGTCTTTCCCCATCTCGTTGAGCCAACTTGCTTACCAGAAAATAGGGGCCGCAGCGAAAAGTCCTCTCATCCTCGGAAACGACATCCGCATTGTACCAGCAAAAGACCTCGCCATCCTCTCTAACCCAGCCGTAATCGCAGTCAACCAAGACCCATCCGGCTCCAGCGCTGCCCGCCGCTGGATGTACTCTACCGATTCCACCGACGAGTACGGAGGTTCCGCCCTCCAACTCTGGTCCGGAAGTCTCAAATCCACAACCGGTGGTAAATACAACGACATGGTGGTCCTCCTCATAAACGGCGCGAATGAAACCATGGTCATGAACGCTACCCTCGCTGACATTTTCGTCGACAGCGGGCCTGCAGGAACCGCTCGCCAAGTGAAAATCTCTTGGGAAGTCCGCGACTTATGGGCGAACAGGATGAGTGAGGCGGAAGCACAGGCTATCATCGATGCCAGCTCGGCGACGGGGAATGCTACGAATGGTTATAATGCTACGATGGTGGGCAGTGGAAGGTATAATGCTACGAAGACGAGCTATGCGCAGGGGTTGAAGAATAATGATACGTTGCTTCTGGGGAATGTGACGACGACTGTGGGCCCATCGGGGACAGTTACCGCGACGGTTGAGAGGCATGGGGCGGCGTTGTTTAGATTGAGAGCTTTGCCTACTGGGGTAAAAAAGAGGGATGAGCTGTGAGAAACGGGGGAATAACTATAGCTAGTATAGGGTTTTGCCTCTTTCCTGGTTCACATGAGCAAGAGTAAAAGTCAAGAAGCGTGTAACTTACCCTCGTGCTAATCACCTTTCAGGAAGAGCCACCTACTAGGTTTAGCCTCCCAAAGCTACGGACTTGAAACTTCCATCCACCTTATCTTAAGTAAGCTCCTTCTCCTCGTATTTGTTACTTCAATACATTTTCTTGTGCTACTGTTGAGAATAGGATGTCTATTTTGGTCACGCTTAACCCCTTTCCCGCCACATGAACAGAAGCAGCCCCTGGCACGCAGCTGGGCATGAACGTAGCCAACCTGCACAAACATTTGAGCATTTAAATCCTTCAAGTAAGAGTAGTCCAATTGATTTGTGATGCCATGAGCACTACTTCGCATTATCATTCCGAACCACTCCTTATTTCGCAAGGCTAGCGGTTTCACCAAGCTCATCTTGGTCACCGGCATCCGCAAAACTGGTTTTCAACTTCCCCTCCATTTCCTCCTCTTCTAAAGCCATGCTAGCTTTCTTCCGATCCTCCGGAATCCTATCGGCATGTTCCCTCGTGAGATAATCTGTCTCAACCCCCCCCCCCCCAAAAAAAACTCAGCGTCTGCTTGTCCAAGCCCAACTCTTTACAGCAAATTCCTGGATATACATCTTTGAAATCGCCGTGCCTGTTGAAGTATGTAACATGATCTATCTCGCAGACATCCTCCTCTTTTCCTTTGTGTTTCGCAGTATGTATGAATGTAAAGGAGGCACATCTTCGTGGACCCTTTTTAGATCCAAGGTTTGCCTTTTTGCATACGTTTAGATACGAAACAAAGGCCACCATCTTGGTAGAATTGTTGGCAGGTTTCATGTCTGGGCTATGAGTAGGTTCAAAAGTTAATGAATAGGTGGTTGATAATGCTGAGGTTCTCTTACCATCGTGTCTGGATCTAATATGGCCTCGGCTCCGCTAACTGTAGAGACTTGCGATGGAAAATTGAGGAAGAGCCGTTCGGAGGTGGGTTCGAACTTGAATGGTTTGGAAGGGCTGGTCGAGACTTTGGGAAGATTTAAATACGGCTGAACACTACTTGGTTTCAAACGAAGCAACCAAATTTTTGCGCTCCATTCCAGCACTGGCCGGCTGCACGTCTACACTCGAAAGAATTGATTCAGGTGGAGCAAATGTGATTCAAGAGTGTATTTTCAATGCGGGTGTATGCATACACAGAGTCTGCATTGGCAAATTGTGTGAGACCAGCGCTGCAAATTGTTAACGATTTGGGGCATTTTGGCACGCCGCAATTGCCAGCCTAACTTCACCATAGAAGAAAACTTTTGCAAAAAGCGTACTGCAACCTTGAGTGGCGACTTGCTGGCTGGTTTGCGTCTTTCGGAGATCATTCGAGAAAGTTGAAAGGGCAAGAGTCTGCTAGGAACCCAGAGCTCGAACTTAAAGCAGTGTGGCTCTCTAAGGACTAACACAACTAGTGCGAAAAGTACCAGTAAATTTCAATCAACTTGCTTAGCTATTTAATTAGAGTGATAGCTGCAGATGAGATTCGTAGCTTGGGTGAACTTGTGAGGTCGCATATTTTCCCCATCTTCAATGAGCGATTCGAAGGGAGTAAGGAAAACGCGAGTGCAATATTAGAATGATATCTTTGCCCTCAAGGTAGTCAAGAGAATCACAGACAGTGCTTCCTGCTTTTTCGAATGATAATCTTTTACCCCTTTTCCTTGACCGTATTTACGGAGCGGCTATTCATAGCACTTCTTGAGCGAGGTTATTCTAAGCTGATGCGACGACGGGATCGGAATTTGTCCAAATCAGGACCCCGATCCCTTTCTTCCACGTTCCTTCCGAGGGTGAAAGCGATTGTCCGTTGGGGGTCGTTGGTGGCAAGCAACGGAGGTTAATTTAAGACGATTCGCGAATCCATAGCTCTTGCTAGCCCGAATTACTCTCTCTCTCTCTGCCCCAATGTATTCTCATCTCGTACTCTCCCCGAGTCGGAAAATTTTAAAATTGCGAGGTTGTTCGGGATTTTCCTCTGATTGTAGGAGGCTTGCGGCACGCCATCTTCAATAAGCAGCTCGCGTTTGGTAAAACAGATATACATGCCAAATATTTGCCTCTTTTCATAGACTCAGAGTGCCTACAGTAATGTATCACACGTCCTTATTCCAAGTATCCGAATAAGAAAGGGAGGTGAGGGGTAACATGCCGAGTCATTGTATGATATTCGTGGAAACTCTCCGTCTCGTATCTTCGTATTCCGCATATACGGCGGCTCCTTGCCTCTTCGCGGCCGCTTTACTCATCAACTACAGCATGATTTTTGCAGTCAAGGGTGATCGACAGGAGGCCCGAGCGCTTTAGCTCTGAGGGGTCCGTGTGAAATGCTTTGCCATGTTAAATAAAACGAAGGGCGGCCGGGGTACGGGAGACGTCGGAACAGCCGTGCCAGCCTTGTCACGATACATTTTATTTTAAAGGGAACGCCGCATCCCAACTTTGAAGAGTTGGGATTCTAATCCTTCGAAGAACATCCACGTGCAGATTACCACCCCACGGACACCACCATGCACAATGCTCATCCCGACCCATGAGTAAAGATTGTGGAGTGAAGGCTAATCACAAGTGGCCGTCTTGGTGCTTCCAGTTATAGCAAGATCGCTGCAAACAAGGAGCCGCCACTGCCGGGCGAACGGGGGTTATCGAGTAAGCCACTTAAATTGATAATGCGGGGAGGTATCGGCGGTGTATCGCATGTTCTCTCGTCTGCATTATTTTCAACCTCACTTCATTTTGAGGACTCATCAGCGCGACCGATGTGCAGTAGAACATTAGACATTCTATCATGTTACAATCATTGCTCTTCAAAGCTGGAAGATCGCCAAATACTGTACAGAATTTGTTTAGGAACGAAAAATATCTCGGCGTAATTTCTACTTCCCATGCTCACTTTCAGAAATAGCCCAGCGTCAAAGTACCAACGAGAAGTTTTTCGGTCCAATACACTCGAGTCCCTAGGCGGAGGCGTAGCAATCCCTCGCTCATTGGAGACCGACCTTATCTGGATAGAAACTAGCGCTTGCTTTAAAGTTTCATAGGCGCAGAAGCTGGAATTCATGCATGCTTCATTGTGCAATCAAGATGACCAGAATAAGGGGGGCATGAGCGACCCAGCCCCAGTGAATTCCAAGCGCGAAACGCAATTAAGAGGTCCGAGCGAAACAAGAAAATATCTCATAGCAAGTGTGAGAACAAACCTGGATGTAATGGTGATGTCGCAGATGCTGTGGAAGGATTCAAAGGCGAAAAAGGGAATGGATTAGGTCTTTTCGAACCAATTCGGCTTAGCGCATGAGACACGTGACTCGACATTTTATTTTTCCCAATTGCCAGCCGCCAGATCTTCTTGAACGACACATCGTCCACCTCCACCATTGATTTTGCATCACCGCGTCTGTATAGACGAGGAGCTACGCCGCAACAGGGCCAAGAGCAAGTGTCCAGACCTGACGCGCTGGATTCTCAAGGAGGAGTTCAGTCGCTCGAGCCTCGCGCGAAGGTCCAAAACGCCATCAGCTAGAGCGTCTATTTCATTACCCTGAATCCTGCGAACTGGTACGAAGTGGGGCCTCCGTGCCAAGCCGCTAGTTTCCCAATATGCTGTCTGCCATCTAAACTTCTTGGCTTGGGGTCCATTGCTCCCCGGATCTCTCCAGTGGCGGGGCAAGCTTCAGACTATTATTTTGACAGGACGAACTGTTGCCAACAGCCACCTCTTCAACGGCGGGCTGTTGGCGCCACGTAGTCGTGGCACACCCTGATATCCGTTTATTAATCTGATCGCTACGCCACGGTGCGGCTTCAAACACCCAAGTTGCCAAACCGTCAGAATGGCGTCAACGGCCAGGATATAGAAATCGCTGGTGCATTTCCGGGATCGGACAAGCGGGCAAGAGCCGCTCCCGCCGCAGTCTTGGTGAGCTATCAATATCCTAAATAGGCATCGAGGAGGTTGGGGTGGGGTTTATGTTCCATTCCTCCTTAGCATCTGAGCTAAACACTTAATGCTGACTGGCTCTCGGATACGAGCAATGACCGAGGGATGCGGTGGCCGTAAGCACGGAGATCTCTCACACATGACCTTGGAAAACCGGCGGGGCGCTCTGAAGTACAGTGACTTTCAGTCGTCATGTCTCATTCTCATCACCGTTCTTCGTCGGAGTCTCGGCGCTTTATACCAATTGTTCTCTGCTCGGGTTCGGCTCGTGCCTCAAAGCCTTTAGTCGGCCGTGAAAATCTCACATCTGCTGGGTCAGGCATTCATTGGCTGCATTTGCGATCTACCAGCTTTGATTGGGCTATCGCCAGGATCCCCTGTAATCTGCCCGCAATCGCCGCCGTAAACTAACATAAGGACTAGGGGATAATTCTTTGTTATTAAGGATGCAATATAGAGGGGACAGGTATCAGCACTGAGGGATCAAGCAAGTGTTCAGAAACATGCACATCGATGAAATCAACAAAATAATGCCTGAATTCGCTTCTTGTATATTTGCGTCGCTGTTGTCTTTGCAAAGTCCACTACGATCGATATAATAATGTCTAGGCCAGTGTTTGTTTGTGTTCCGGGTGCCTCACATTCACATCTTATCTATGAGCCGCTGAGGGCGGCTCTGGCGTCCCACGGCTACAATGCCTATCCTCTTTCTCTTCCATCAGTAGGAGGAAATCCTCCAACATACGACTTTACCGAAGATGTCCGCGCAATAAGGGACCTGTGTGCTGAACTTGCGGACTCAGGGCAAGACGTTATCTTGGTCATGCATGCTTACGGAGGACTGCCTGGTGGAGAAGCACTTTGGGGACTTGGAAGAGGCGAGAGAGCACAAAGGGGGTTAAGAGGCGGAGTTATTCGACTTGTCTTCATCATGTCTTGTAAGTTTGGAAGGATTGTCTTTTCTTTACCCTCTTCAGAGTTTTGAGGGCCATCAAATCGGTGGCTTAGAAAATAACGCAAGAATAGGAGTTGCTTAGCAACTTCGAGTTTCTCTTGGTAGTGACTTTGCTAACTTCCAACTTTCAGGGCTGGCAGTGGAGGGATTCCAAGGGAGTCCAAGAGGGGATGTTACTGGAATGTTCCCCTACATGCGTTGTGATTTACGGGTCAGTTGCTTCAAATTCAGGTTTCAATCCCTTCAACCAAAAGTGAAAATTGAGAAAGCTTCACATGGGGATTTTGTATCACTATTTCTTCGTTCAAAAATTAACGTCGAAGAAATTTCACCTGGGAACTTTCTGGCAGCAAAGAAAGATTTGACACTGGAAGATATCCTCTCATCTCTATTTTGGATCACTTTGCTTTATATCAAGGTAGCCAATTGTTCCTAACGATGTTCTAGGCTGGCATTACAACAATCGATCCTCGGCAGGCTCGAAACGTCTTCTATAACGATATGCCCAGAGCTGAGGCGGAATACTGGACTTCACAGCTACTTCCTCAAAGCATCGGCGTCTTCTGGAGCCAGACTACGTACGCATCATGGCGCTATATCCCCACCACTTACGTTCTTTGCGGCCAGGACAATTGCGTGACATTACCCTACGCCGAGATGATGCTGCAAACAGCATCAGAGTCACGGCCAAATATGATCGACATGGTTGAGAGGTGCGAGGATGGAGGCCACAGTATTATGCTGAGTAGAGTGGAGTGGACGACGAACATGTTACGAAGAGCCGCTGGAGAGAGAGTATAATTACTGACTACAATGAGTACAGTACGTAAGGTACCCCTAGCAAATTGTACATTCAAAAAAGCTTTTTGAGCCTCGCTAGACAGCCGAAGTTTGGGCTATTTCCGTACGTAGAAAGAGATGGACAATATTTTGGCCAAATCAAATCAGCGCCTGGGCACGCCAATCTTGCATTTATTTAGTCTTACGAGGCTCTGGATCCTCCGGAAGGCCGGAAACCCCACAACAAAGTTCTGCCTTCGATTGTATTATTCCACAACCTTCTTTCGCATCGCATCGGGGAACGTCAATACTCTGCGCACGTTTGCAGTCAGCACGTGAAGAATGCCCGGTCAGGGTTTCAGGTTTGCGAGAGCGAGGCTGACTGCGGTGATTGGACATTCTCGAAGCGAAACAAAGGGTCAAACATGACGCCGTTGACAGATCTCGGGCCTCCCACTGCTGCACGGACACGGCAAGACTATGCTGTATCCCATCTCGAGCTCAACTATAGGGTTTCTCAACAACACAGACTGCTCCGATGCGAAGATGGCGATGTATTTGCAGACATTCTTGTGGGACCAGTGTTCGAGTACACGAGAAGGGAGACATCAGTTGAGGATAAAAAGGATGGAAAGTCCAAAAGTATTCCAATCCATCGTCAATCATCAACTCTTTTCTCTCTTCTTTGCTCAATACTTTAAAGTCCTTTAATTTTCATTGTCCGGTACAATATCCACCACATAATCAAAATGCCTGTCACAGAACGTCTCATTCTCCCAGTCCAAAGCGGAGCAGACTGGAAAGAGCCTCTCAAGTTCCTCCTCCAGACCCTCAAGAAGCAAGAGGGCAACATCCGCACAAGATGGGGTCCCCACAGCGAAAATGTCGACAACCTCGAGCTCCTGATCGGTGAGTCCATCTCCCCCTTACCCCTAAATTCTTCAGGTTTCTGACAAAACACCAGGTTGGGAATCCGAGGCTGCGCAACAAACTTTCCAGAACTCGCCAGATTTCGGCACCGTCATGTCACAGCTCAAGCCCATCCTCCGCGAAGAGCCCAGCGTCTACTTCGTGCAATTCGTTCCCTATGCACCCAAGGAAGTCATCGGTCCGCCTCCCTTGTCCCCCCCCCCTTTTCCACGCCCCATATTAACCAGTTGTGCACAGATGCTTCCATCGTGCAAGTGATCACCGTCCCTGCCTCCCAAGAAAGCGCCATCAAATCCACGATTGAATCCTACAAGTCCGTATCCGGCTGCACCGGCGCCTCATCCGGCCTCTCCCTCGCAGAAGTCAAGGGCAAAGGAGCCAAGGTCTGCGTTGCAGTTGTCGGCTGGGAGTCTCTCGAGCACAGCCAAGCCAATGCCACGAAGCTGGACGTAGGAAGCGACGTCGAGGTCCACCACGTCAACTTCCGCTACCCCGTCAAGGGCTTCCGCGGTCTGTAGATCTTCGGTCTTATCTCTTCATGACGTTCGGGTTGGCCGAGCATAGGGGAGCCGGCAGGCAAGGGGTGATACACAAGGGGGGGTGGGGGGAACAAGGAGTGGTCACTGGTTGGCCAAAACAAACATGCATATATATAGAATAGAAAAAGGTTACCTTGCAGCACAGCGAGCAGGCAGAGATGGATGGTTCAGTCAAGTCGGTCATTTCAATCCATAACAAATATCAAACCCCTATTATAACAAAACCCGCTTCTCCCACATTTGGAATTGAACCACCACAGGTCTGACAGCTGGTCGTTTCTCGAAAATAGCCCTCCCAATCACGGGAATCCCATCGTATGCTCACGGCTAATCGCACAGAGCCGCGAAGGAAGGAAGATACGACACACCCAATCACCTCACAGTCTTCCCCACAACCTCAATTAGCTGTCGCCCGTTCATCTTGGCTGCCTGGGCGCCTTACACAAGTGACAAATATACAGGAAACATTGATTATTATCCCGACTCCGTTCTCGGCAGCCCTGCATCCGCATGCACCTCCGCACCTTTGCATGCCCTCCACTCTCACGGACCCCCTCGCTTGGTGCCGAAAGCCCCACGTCCGTGACGTTCTACTTACCCTCGTTCTCCACGCTCTGCAACTGGCTCAAGTACTGATACAAGTTCCCAGTTTATGCATCTCGCACCGCTTCCATCCTTCATCATCACCAGCAATCCTCCCGCCCCACCCCTCCCCAAAAAGCTAATAATAAGCCCCACCCTCCCCCTTCGGGTTCGAAAGGGCACATCCATCCCCGAAATGACATTTGACAACACATCCTACATACACACTTAATTAGCATCCCATGATATTGCACCAACACCGAGTAGCGCACACTGCAATGCATTGACCGCTTACGGGCCTTGCCCACACTCGGCCGCCTCGCTTTTCCAAAAAAAGGCAGCAAATTGACCCCGATACTGACAACATTCTTGTATCGGGGTGGGTAAGAGAAAGACGGGAGGGATGGCTGTATGCATCTTTCACAACAAGTTTGAACACGTCCCAAGGACATATTTGCGGCCATGCTAATGAAACGGCGGCTACCGGCTTTTCCGGACTGCAAAAAGACCCGGATACGGATAATAGTGTCAAATCCGCTAACTAATCAAGGACGGACAGGCTGGTGGTCATTGGATATAAAGTCCGACGGACGAAAAGCAACGGACGACTAAATGACGAGCGCGGCGCATAGAAAGGCAGTAAATTTGGAAATGAGGTGGAAAATTCCCGTTAGTAGTCGGGTTCCAGTCCAAAGGAGGCGGATTTGCGAAATGGAGGTCATTTGCTATGAACCCGAGTTGAGGAAAGTCTTTCAATCTACCATTCTGCGTACCGCAGCGATACCCAAGAATACGAGAAAAAAGCGAACCTAATTTGACATTTTAACAAGGGGAATACCGACTATCTATGTTACCTATCCTATTTCTCTAGTTATTCCTCCGTCCGTCGTCCATTCATTCAACATCTACCAATCTCCCCGCATCCCACGCCCTCTTCGCCGTCTTCTGCAACGCCTCCATATCTCCGCTCATCTCACACATTCCCCTGAAGATAGCCTCCTTACCCTCTTTCTTCAATAGCTCGTGCGGGTGTCCGTACTCCACCACGCTGCCTTTGTCTAGCACCAGCACCTTGTCGTAGTCGACGATGGTCTGGAGCCGGTGCGCGATGGTGATGATGGTGCTCTTGAGCTCGCGGATCGTCTCTTGGATCTTGGAGTCTGTGTTGTAGTCGATGGATGCCGTGGCCTCGTCCATCATCAACACTTTCGGATTCTTGAGCATGGCTCGCGCGAGACATAGGAGTTGGCGCTGGCCTTGTGAGAGGTTGTTGCCCGACTCCGTGACCGGGGAGGAGAGATTGAGGAATACATTTTTGTTAGTTATGGGTGAGGATGTCCCAGTAGGACTGTGGGGAGTCCCATTGACTTGAACGCCCGGTGTTGCGGGCCGGGAAGCTGTCAATGGAGTCGATGGATTGGTGATCGAAGACGCCGCTCCGATCAATTGAACTCTTCGTAATGCAGTGAAGATGTCTTCATCTGTGAAGAGACTGAACGGGTCGAGATTGCTCCGGATCGTACCGGTGAATAATGTCGGATCTTGCGGCACGATCGTGATTGACTCTCTGAGGTCTTGAAGACCAATGAGACCGATGTCAACATCGTCGATCAGGATCTTTCCTTCTTCCGCCTCCAGACCCCGGAACAGCGCTAGAGCTAAAGAACTCTTTCCTGCACCTGTTCGGCCGACAATCCCCACTTTCTCCAGAGGCTTGATTTTGAAGCTGACACTTCTAAGCACCGGCTCCAAATCCGGTCTGTACCTCGTTGTATAGTTAATAAATTGAACTGAACCCTGACTCGGCCAGTTGGCGGCCGGTCGGGTCTTCTCAATAACCGGCTCGGCTTCTTGCTCGACATCAAGGTACTCCTTGATACGCTCCACCGAGTTCATGTTCTGCTCATTCATCGCGTATAACCGGACGAGCCAGAGAACGTTCTCAGTAAAACTGATTGCGTAACTCAATGACAAGCCAGCAGAGCCGGCATCGATCGTTCCAATACTGAAAACGACGAAAGCTCCAGCAAAGAAAGCAACGAGATCACCAATAACATCGATTCTGAAGGCTAGCCAACGGTTAGTAGCCCATAGGAAGATGAATGGTCGGTTATGAGTGTTGATTCGCATCATGTTGTCGCGGATGAATCGTCTTTCGTCTCCATAAGCACGAATTGTTGTGATTCCAGAGAGCGTTTCCCCGAATTGCTGAAACAAAGGACTTCTCTGCACCGACTCGATTCTTTTCAGATCTCTCGAAGACCGCAGGTAGAACTTCCCAACGAAGAAATACATCGCGCCAATGAAGACACCAGCGATTAGAAAGCCAGGCGTGATGGCCGAGATCAAGGCGACCGTCACAACGATTGCCAAAGCGCAAGACATAACTCCAATGGCAATTGGAGCCACTTCTTGATCCACGGCTTCTAAGTCCTTGCTGAAGCGGTTCATGAGTTGGCCTAGGGGTGTGACATCGAAGAACTTGAACTTCGCACGCGTGACCGAGTGCATCAAACGCTGATGAATTTTCCAGCTAGCTGTCAGGGAACCAAAGAACAGCCAGAAGTCCCTGAATAGCGCAACAAGCATACAAGCAATGCCAATGAGGGCATAGACTGCAAGATAGTATGAGACATCTACGTCTGGTGCAATCTTCGCGATGAGGGATGTCTTATTTGGGTCGAAATACGGCTGGATCTGGGGGATCCGGGAACTTGCCACGTTGACCATCGAGATTGTGTTGCCAATGTAGCTGTTGGCAGACACGCTGTATGCTCCCATCGATTCCGTATCGTATTGGTTCGCCCATTGCCGGATCCAGACGTTGGCCGCCAGTGCCCCAATCTGTTGAACTCCAAAGACAAGGACCGCAAGCACCCAAAACCACCTGAAAGTTCGGTTAGTGCTTTGTATCTACAATGAGTGAAGTGATAAAACATACCAAGGTCCCATAGACTTCAAGTAGAGGACGATTACAGGCCATTTGACCCCACCTTCGGCTTTGGTTTCCTCCATAGCATCCTTCTTGGATTTGGGTTCCTTTTGTACGCTCTTGACTTTGGTGAGCTTCCCGTTGCCGTTGCCGTTCGCAGCGGCATCATCAATGAGAGTCTCATTACTCTCATCGCCAACACTCGAGGGTACTCTAGATGGGATTCTCGAGATAGCTGCAGATCCTGGCCTTGATTTGTTGACATCCTCGCCGAGCTTTCCTGACGCCATAACCTCGTCAGCTGATCCTTGAACCTCAATCTTTCCATTGTCAAGGAGGACAACATATCTCGATTGAGGCACACAAAGAGCTAAGTTGTGCGTCACCAAGAGGCAAGTTCTTCCCTGCATAAGTGGGCCACGAATGCAGTTATCGAAGATCCATTTCGCGGTATGCGAATCAACTGCGCTGAGACAGTCATCCAGAAGAACATGCTTCGAGTTCGAGTATAGTGCTCGTGCGAGAGAGATCCGTTGTTTTTGGCCTCCTGACAAAGTGATACCCTTCTCTCCAACGAGAGTCTCATCACCCGCATCCAGAATCTCGAGATCGCGCTCAAGAGCGCAAGCCACAATGACGTCCTTGTATCTTTTCTCGTCAAGCGGTGCGGCAAACAAGATGTTTTCCTTGATATTCGCATTAACAAGCCAAGCTTGCTGTGCGCAGTAGGCAACACTTTCAGTGAGACCAGTTTCTGGATCAGGCCGAACATCCTCACGGCTGAATCCACCAGGTAGGAAGACCTTTCCCTTTATCAAGGTCATTTCTCCGAGGAGGGCCATCAAAAGAGAGGTCTTGCCAGATCCAGTTGGGCCAGCAATGATGTTTAGCTTGCCGATCTCAAATTTGATGTCCACATCCATGAGACGGAATGCCGTAGAGACCTCTTCACCCACAGCTTCCTTGCCACCCCAAGAGAAAGTGGCATCTTTGAAGCCAATCATTTGCATTCCATCTTCGTCGAGATTATCGTGGCGAAGTTGCTCATACTTTTCCGTCTCCTCTTCATTCAAAAATTCTTCGACACGATCCACAGAGACCTTGGACTCTTGGACATGTGCAATCATGTCTCCAAGCTGGTCAAGAGGAACACGGAGGATGTTGAAGAGTGATATTGCAGTGAAAGCAATCGAGGGATAAAGCGGCTTCTTCTCGACCAACGTATAAACGAGGAAAGAAAAGAAAGTGATGACCACCGGAACTGTGTTCCAAACAGCCACGGCAAATGCCCAAAGGATGTACTTACCTCGCAAAGCCTTCAGTTCGGCTGCACGCTTGTCGTTTACGATATTGCTGAAGCGATGCTCCCATGCAAAGAACTTGATGATTCTAATGTTCTGCAACACCTCGTTGGTCGTATGGATACGCTTGTCTGTGGCGGCCATGATCTTCTTCTGAAACCTGCCAAAACTTCGGGCGAAAGCGATGTTGACTGGTAAGAGAATAACCATGACAATAAGCCCAGGAATGCTGCTGTATCCAAGGATTTTATAGAGCAGGTAGACTGCTACGGTAAGCTGGGTAGGGGCCGCGGCGAAGAGGAAATGCAAGTATGCCGTGATCTCGCTGACTTTGAAAGAGTCAACGGACATCAGGTTGATGATTGTGCCAACATTTACTTGCTCGTCGTTGCCCTTTGCTGCAGGGTCTACATCTGGAGCCGTGGTGGGGTTAGGATCCGGCTTTTTGACATCCTTCGTCTTCTTTCCGCCGAGACCCAAGAGCTTCTTCAATTTGCTGGTTTTGGCAGCATCTTCCGCGTCCTGCTTACCGCCCAGAACTGTATCATTCCCAGCTGCAGCTTTTCGTCGCAGAGCCTTTGCATAAATCTCACCAATGATAATGGCCCGTAACCTAATGCAAATCTTGCGTCCAAGCCAAAGTGCTTGTCCATCGGCATAAGATCGAATGATATCTGTGAACGAAAGCAGGATCACATAGAGCCAAATGACATTCCGAGGAGCTGTTTCAGGATCCTCGATGTATTCCAAAATGGACTTCAGCAACAAAGTTGGGGCAAACGTAAAGAAGCCGGAAAAGACAGCAAACCCGCATTGGGTGAGGAGGCTTCCTTTGAAGTATCTCATGAGATGCCATGTCAGAGCAGTCGTCTTCTTCAGTTGTCGATAATCAGCCAAGACTGCCGCTGCCTTATCCTTTGGCACCAGATTCCAAACCTCGGAGATCTCGAATGTCTTTTTGTAGCCTTGCCATACAATTGCATCAACCCAGCCGAAGGTTGCCAGGGAGAATAAACTCGCGAGAGGCTCTCGAGAAGGCTCAATATCGTTCTCCCACTCCAACATAACAGCCTTGTTTCCCTTCCTCGTAGTAATAGCAATTCCGAAGAGGAGGGTATTTAGAGAGAATTCGGAGATGATCAGAGCCTGTGCGATCCTCGAACGGGGATGAATGAGCGCAGACCGGAAAATGATCAGAGAGAAGAGCCACATGAGGCCATACAGAGTCGCAGTATGGTTCCATACCCTCGGTATCCTCCATCGTGTCTGGGACAATAGCAATCTCGAGGTCGCCAGTATCAAAACATATGCCCATGTCACGATCCCCGCCACCGTTGCAAGTGATCCATTAGGGCCGTACGCATGTAAGACCAACGCCACCACATTGATAGCAATTATCACCGCGATTGCCAAAAGTTCAACGACTACCAACGTATATTGTCCTCGAGGAGCATCAATGGCAGCAATGGATCCTTTGGTGGTTGTCCTTGTCAAGGCCAGGCGCCCCCCACCTATGGTCAAGCCCTCATCTTCGTCCTCGTCTGCAATTGTGGATCCATTCTCGTCTGCAGGTACACTCTGATATGCCGCACCATTAAAATCTCTACTTCGACTCGAGCCGTTCGCAGAGGCATTAGGATTCGTGTTTCGTTTTAACTTGACATTGCGGCGGATAGCTTGTGATAAGAGATGCACGAAGGAGAGACCGATTACGATTAACGGAAAAAGAACTTTTAAGAAACTATTTTGCAATTAGCACATTGAAGCTTGAGCCGCACAGCTAGCTGCCTTACTCTCTCTGCACGCAGTTCGTTATGTCATCAACATGCCATATTGGACCTTCGCATTTGCCCAACATTTTCCAACCGAAACGATTTCAAGGACTCGAGAAGCTGCGGGGTTGAGGAGGTTGGAACGCAGCAGGCAAGTCAAAAGCTGTGACGTGTGCCCTCGCACAGTCCAGGAATGGAGGTTGAGAGAACAAGCTTGTGAAGTGAAGAAGATTGTATTTTGAAAAGATATTGCGAAGCTTCATTACTTAGCTTTACTGCGCTAGCAAGGTATAGTGGAATGGTGGATCGGAGACGATTGCGGGTCAACACCAGGGCGACCCCACTTGATATTTATGCTGGACTGTCCCCAGTCGCTCCCTCTACACTTTTTTCAACTACGCTCTTTCCACCTATTTCGTCCTGCTCTTGGCACAGGAAGTTGTCACTCTTTCAATTGAACTTTTCACCCAAAGAGTCACCATAGTCCATCTTCGAAGGAAGAAAGAACATCATGACGATCTCTTTTCCCGTACCACCATCACCTCAACCTTCAAATATGTTCAGTCATCCACGGCCCATTTGCCCCGGCCGTGTATCACTCTGGCTATTTGCCACCCACACCGCCTCTTGGAACAATGTCCCTCCCTCCCTCCTAAATCAATTTCAGGAAGGTGATTGGTGATAGACCAGCCCCCTCCTGGTGCTTCCAACGTCTCAATGGGAGCTGATTGGCCAATAAGATCCATGCGAAAAGTTGCGGTTAGACAAAACGGCCACCCTGCATCCGATAAGCAGCGGCGAAGGAGTCACAATTCAAGCCTTGTTTAACCTTATTGACTTGCATGCAGGTGGATATTCTGACTCCTGAGGCTGCAGGAGAACGTGATCGAGTCAGGCAAGATTCCCTCTGGATTGGTCGACAAGTGTGTAAGATACGCAGACGCATACGGATGCATGCTGGAAATAAAGAGGGAGGCAGAATAAGCGATTGTTGACTCGAAAACCCTTGGCGAAGTTGAAGAGGACTCGGAGGTGGGTCTCAATGTACCAAGACGGCTTGATGATTCTCATCCGAACAAGGTTATGCATTTTAAAAAGTTGCTTTCTTTCGTCCGATGATAGAAGTTTCCCACAGTCACGATATCACCAGTCTCTGGAGAATGCAAGCATATGTTTACAGGGCCGTTGACAGATAGATACAATACACTTCTCTACCCATCCCACCCAACATACATTTCCAATCCACCTATGCATTTTGTGACACAGGAAACTTTTATCTTTTCTCGCTTTTCCATGCCATGCTATATCCCATTCCCGCCATGGTATTACACCAGCCGCTCGCTCCTATTTCAAGCGAGAGATCTTACAAGTTACCCCATTCGCTCCCACCCTCACAACTTCTTCTATGCAGCCCAACGACCCCAATACCCATATGAAGTAATGAAAGATGAACGAGCTAGGCTTGGGACGCCTACTCTATCCCATTATCATACCCTTCATCCCAGCCATGTCACCTTCTGCCCCTCGTTGGCTCCGCCGCGCCAAAAAGTGATTCGTGAGATCTTGACGGCTTCTCGGATGTCATGTCTCAAGCTCAAGGGTCTGGAATCTCAACGAGCGCAATGGCTTCTACCCCTTTGACTTCCGAGCCCACGCCGAAGGAGCCTTGTTGCAAGACCTAGAAATCAAGTATCTTGACCACCTTATCTCGAGTTTGTTCCGCTTCTTCCAAGGCCTCGTTCGCTTACTCGTTAGCAGGAGATTCCAAAGTTCTGTGCTTTCAGACGCAGATTCGAAGAGCAGGACGTGATCGCAAGCAGCTATGCGAAATTTGCCCTCCACCTCCCATTTACCCTTTGAATCCGTGATTCAATTTTTCCTGGTATCGCTACAAAATGCGACGAAATGCGACGGGGAACAAACTCGAGAAAAGGGGTCCTTGTCACGTGAGCTTGGCGAGTTTGACTCCATAAACTTACGACCGGCAAATCCTTTTGCTATATAATGTCAAACCCGAAGGAAAATTGAGGTATTATGTGGTGCCTTCAGCCCGCCGGAATCATCCAAGGACGATGTGGAGAGGATGATGTGGATGAAGAGGGAGAAAGTACATTGGCTCCTACATGATAGATTGTTACTATCAAATGAAATGGAGTATAGGTACCGGATGAAATTTGTTGCCATTCCCTTGCTGCTGTCAAATAAGCTCTATCCAACCTACCATATCTTACTTTATCAAGACATACAAAGTTGATGTTGACCCGTGGCAGATCCATCCGCGGCCGCCCTCCTTGTTTCGGTTCGGGTATCTTCATGATTTCTGTTCGGTCTGCGCTGTCCCCGTGGGTACGGCTGTCCATCTCGGTTATCAGCGTCGAACTTGGTCCATATTTAGCCTGTTCTGGTTTTCTAAGAGGATATCCTGGATGAGTCATTGAGTTCTTTCCTTCTCAAGTTTTGCCTGGATTCTCCGGTATCAGGGCCATTAATCCCAAACTCAGTGTGACGTCGAAGCCATACCATTGCCCCGATCTTCACAAAGGGATGACAACGCTGAAAAGACTACCAACTCAGGGGACTGTTATCGCGTAAGGTTGTGGAGGGACTGAAGCCCTTCCCAGGCCTTGGTAACAGCAGAGCAGATAGCGTGCAACACCGCTTCGACGACGAAACGGAAATGGATGGCAGAGAATACATCTCTAGGAAGTATGGACTGTACAGAGAAGCCGGCGAGACAAATCAAGATAACATCGTCCGACGTATCCATGACGGCCTAGACCCTACATTGGCAGCGGCAATCCCCCTTCGAGGAGCAAACAATACAATGAACGACTTCCAAGCCAAGGTATACGCAGCAGAGCACCAAGCCAGACAGCAATATAAACAAGCCTCAAACACGCCTTGATATCATCGAAAAAGCAAAACCAAGATATGAAGATATTGGTATCGGGAAAGCAGCCCCCAAATCCAGTGCGCTATTCCAGCCAATGACTTCTAGCGAAACGCACGCATGTTGTAAAACAAGAAGAGGAGAAAGAAAATAATCTAATTCTGTTGCTACGAAGCTACCTAATATAGCAGTAGCGCTACGCTGCGCTACCATGTGACATCGTGGCACACGTGCCATCACAGCTAGCGTGCTTGTTGTTCTCTGCAGGGCAAGATTATATTACATATATATTAAAAGTTTTCTCTGCATACAGGAGTAGCGGGAATATTTCAGGGCTGCTTGTAGAGTGGAATAAAACCTCAACGGGAGGTTTTCGTGAATTTTTTGAACAAACATCCCCTCTTCTTGAACGATGATTAGCGATGCGGTCTAGTATACCTCAATCTCCTCTCTTCCTCAGCTTTGGGTATTCTCTGGAAGTACATACTGTTCATTTACCCCTCGATCCCTCTAACTACCGCGCCAACATGAACGCCGAAAGCACCCAGACCCTCCTATATTCTCGCTAACCCTCGTACCTCGGAATTCAGAATTCGTCAACCTTCAACACATACATCCTCTCCCTCTCCACCCTCAACCGATCATGCTCCACCTCCCTAATAACCTCCCCCAAATCACGCTCAGCATTAACATACAGCCCACTCAGGCACCTCGCCCTCGGTTCGGCACACAGCGCAATGAACGTTCCACTGGCCAGCCCAACACTCGCCCACTCCATCTCGCTCGCCTTGTTCGCCAGCTGCATCTGCCAGCCCGGTTCTATCGAACCGCCATGCGGATCCTCGCTGAACTTCTTATCCGGATCGTGGATGTGGCTTGGTATCGGGCCCGGATTTACTGCGTAGGAGAAGATGCCTTTCGAGCGGGTTTCTAGATCGAGATGCTGGTGGAATTTTAGGAGCGCGGTTTGAGCGACACCTTGGCACGATGCGAATGGGAAGGGCAGAACAGCAGGTAAAGAGGTGGTGGAGATGATGGTTCCCGTTTTCCGGGCGATCATGGACGGCAGTACGGCATGCGTGAGGGCGATGGGGGCACGCAAGCTTTGCTCGATGGAAGGCCAGAAGTCTTGCATTATGCTTTGTTCGCGGGTGAAGGAGCGGAAGTAGGCAGCCCCTGAGATGTTGATGAGGAAGTCGATAGGGCCGAGATGCTTCTCGACCAGTGTGACGACGTGACTGGGTGCATCAGGTTCCACGAGGTTGGCCGTTAAGGCGAGGGTTGGCGTGTTGAATTTCTCTTTGATTTCTCGCAGAACCGGCTCGAGGGATTGGGCAGTGGGACCAATACAGCAGACTGAGGCACCGGCTTGGGCGAATGCAATTGCTGTGGCTTTGCCAATGCCGCGGTGAGCAAGTGTCACTACGGCAACCTTCTCCCTTAAATTGTTCTTGAAGCGGTAGGGGTCGATGAAGGGGTATGTATCCCGGCGTCGAGTGAGAGTGGCCTTGTTCTCCCATAAAACTTGGGGATTGGGTATTGGAGGAGGTAAATCAGGCTGATCAAGAACGAAATTGAAGGGCATGAAACTTTGGAACGCCATATTCTGTAGTAGATTCAGAAGAAAGTGAAGATCGGACGTCGTGAACGAGGCTGGCAATGAAACATATAAGGCTGACGATATGATATCAGCCTGTGCAAGGGAAAACTTGGCGGATTCATTAGGGTTCAGAGATCTTTTTTTAGCGCCCTGCAATGACTCACTAGGTGCAGCCCTGGATGCAGTCCCGGACTTTGGAAGACTGTCAGGGTCCGAGAATCAAGGGTGCTGTTCCAGCCACATCTGCATGAAAACTCTCCGTTGCTGACGGCCTTGCCGTTCGGACACAAGTAATGAGGGCTCAGGTAGCATGCTAAAGCAGGCAGATTTGTGCGTCGCCACTGCTCACCAGCAGGCGTCTGGGAGAGCCATGGAAGAGAGGTTAATCAATGACCCATGGCGGCGGAACAAACTTTCTCCTGATGCATGAGATGCTGCCAAAGTTGAGGAATAAAGCCTGTTGGTATCTTGTTTAACTCCGCCGGTTGCGGTGAATTGCCTCTTGGCAGGCTTGTGCTCGCTGCCGGAGCTAATGACGCCTCAAAGGCATCACTCCTTCCGACTTCTTGCCTACCTGGAGAAAGGAGGCGCCAAGGTAGTCGAGATGGTTCATGAAGGGCACGATGCAACCTTAAACCTGCTAATCTGCTGCTTCGTTCGAAGATGCCGCTCCGTCTGGCTGATGACTGCGGTAATTTTTCTTCCGGGCATTGATTTATGAACGGAGGGAAAAGAGGTTGTTCGGCCCCGAGGCTCTGCAGTCGGGCGAGTATTGTGCCTGTGACCCTGGAGCGAAATCGGGAGAGTTCGTGAATTCGATTTTGTACCTGTACATGTGGAGACGGAGCGGAGGAAGGAGGAACAGAGATGGCGGCGGATACTCTGTAATGTCTACCCCTGTGTGGCGAGACACCCGCCCTAACGAGACGCCACAAATGGTTCTCAACACAATAAACTTAACAATAAACTAGGAGTATGTACATTCTCGGAATAGCTTCTTTGAATTATAAACTACATTTCTTCTTAATATCTTTCTTTCAAATATTGCTTTTCCTTACCGTGTAATACCATAATCCACCGTGATACCAGCACGGCCTTGTCATTTCAGACGGGTATAACTACGCCAAAAGTACGTGCACTATGCCAGGAAATTATCGGCTCGTTGGTCTGTATGCCATAATACTATCCCGAGCGTGGCAACGGTATCTGAGCGACGATCATGCTTCTGTGGTGGTTCAAAGTCCATCAGCTGATTTGAGAGATGCGTGGATCCTTGATAGGGACATAAGGTTATGTCTGAGCCAAGAGCGGCTTAGCTGTTAACCTTTGCTTATTTCCTGACGCTGTTATGCGACTCCACTTAAACGCCTACCTACCAAAATTTTCTCGATTTTTCAAAGTCTTTGGAAAATTCTATAAAAAAAATCAAGATTATAGAAAATACTCGAAACATTGCGAATATCGTATTAATTTTTCGAATTTGTGGCATTAAGGTCTCCCAAATCCAAGTTGAGCGGGAAGGGGGTGCGGCGGTTGGTGCCTTCTAGAACTACCATCCCCGCACCTTATCAACATGGCTGAACCACCGCATGCGCACTCATCTCCAAAGGTTCTTCATCAACAATTACTGTCAAGTCTGTGCCCTCATCCCTATAATTTGTCCATCGTGATTTGACGAGTGGAGAAGCCGGTATTGTGGCTCGACACACCTGCACTCCAGCGAACATGGCGTTAGTAGCGCTATATAATACATTCCAACTCCCGCAAGGCAAGAGGTCGATCAGAGTCGTTCGGCTGAACGATCAGTCGCCTATTGGATTGGGAGTCGAACTCGAGCTTCGTGTTGTTGACTTCGACGCTGCTAGCGTCGACTACACCGCATTATCCTACATGTGGGGTGATCCAACGCAGACGGCCTGCGTGCTTATCGACAATTACCCTGTGGAGATTACGCAGAATTTGTGCGCCTTCCTGTCGGAAATGCAGTGGCAGCACAGACGCGAATGGTTCTGGATAGATGCATTGTGCATCAACCAAACAGATAACCAGGAGAAATCACACCAAGTGCAGATGATGGGCGAAATTTATCAGCGCGTACTGCTCTACCGTAATCAGCACATTCATGAGTTGTAGACTGATGCTTCACGCAGGCGAGCAAGGTCATGATCTGGCTCGGTATTTGGGATTGGGACCCGCAGCTGATACCACGGCTGCTCGACAAAGTCGCCAAAGTACTTAGGTTATCTGACAACAATGGAGAAGGAAAATACTCGATGTATACAGTTGCAGAACTGGATGCTATTCGCGATCTTTGCTACCGGCCGTACTGGCAACGAGTTTGGACAGTTCAAGAACGGGTACTTGCTCCCAAGCTAAGCATTGCCTGCGGAAGCATGCACATTGAATGGGCATCTTTCTCAAGCAACTTAGCACGGCATATGGGAGACATATTCACGCAGGACACCGAGGATTTGAAGGCCTTGAACATAGCCCTCCAGGATTCACCCGCAATGCAAAGTATAAATAAACACACCTCCTGGGAGAATAAGCGGGACAACGAAGGCGTCACGATTGAAAATCTACTCTTCCAATATCGCCTCCTCCAAGCTACCGACCCAAGGGACAGAATCTATGCGCTCCTGGCCTTGGTCACACCACCGGCAAAATGGTGGCTGGATGCGAATCCCAACTACAAAGAACCAACACCCATCCTCGCGGACTACTCGAAGACTGCGACTGAGCTGTATAAATATATTTTGACATTGAAATATCCACAGGGCGCAGAGACGAAGAGCATCGACGCAGAAATTGTTGCGGGAATTCTGCCTGCTACTCTTGGTTTGAGTCGCGATGACACTGAGGTCGAAGAGACCATCAAACGATATTTTCCTAATGGCTGGGATCCTAGCTGGAATCGGAGAATAGCTGCGTGTTTCAGCGAGGTTTGAATTGCGAATATGGCGTTTCAGTTCGAGGTGATTTGATTGCTTGATGACGAAATGTACGGCCGAGATCTTTCTCTCAGTCCTTTGATGACAAGTCAGAAGAATAATCTACATGCTGAGAACCTGCTTCCAAACAGACCTGGACTTTCTCAAGTATTGAATAATATCTATAGTTCAAGGTTCCAGACCATACCTCATCCAAGGCCACCATTCTCGAGAAGAAAGAAAACTTGATCCGGCGCCGATACAGCGCCATTAGCCTTGCACGACTTCTGACACTGTGTATCGCACCCTTCTGGATTTGGGCGAATGGCATTGCCGTGGAAACGTACTGGGTGATAAATTCCATTATTCCATTTCAAAAGTCAGGGGTTATGCCCAGCTTCAGACCTAACCACCAGTGTCAACACGAAAGCAGCGGAGTATATCATTGTCAGGTTCTTTAACTGTTGGATCGACTGGACGAACTCATCACCAATCTCAAGCATAGTCTAATCAGCGCTCTTGAGTCAACACTCAGCAACATTTTAAGGACGTCCTGCACCAATAAGATCTGCGAGGAGGTAATGCGAGGGTGCTTGGTGTTGAGCATCCTTCCACGCTAACGACAATGGCAAACCTTGTGTCATGTATAATGTGCAAGGTCGAGAAATCAAAGCCAAGCCGCTCGAAAAGAAAGCGGCGGAGACGAGAGTGAAGGTACATGGCGAGAAGCATCCGGACGTGCTGACCGGTATAGCCAAACTGGGCATTGACATACGAGAATCAAGGCTAATAAAAGGGCAAGGTCGCGAAGTAGAAGCTGTCAAACTCGTAGAGAGCAGCGTTTGATCAAGGACGTTGGTAAGTGAGGCATATGTCAATGCGGGATCCGAAGGCAGCATCGATAGCTGAAATACGATTTGTAGTCAGAATCAATACTCTTGTATAATATTCCAGTAGTCGAAGAAATACTAAAGAGGATGTTAAACGGGGAAAGCATGATAATCCTCTTGAACGTACTCGACACAAGCTCATTGCGATCAAGATTGTGTTTTGAGCGGGTTTCAAGGAAGACATCAGCTTCATCAACTAGGAGAACCAAATTCCAGAGGGCACAGCGTTTGAATACCCTGTGAGCTCGAAGAAGCTGAGGCACCATCTCGGCTTAAACGTTAGGGTCAGACAGATATGGCAGCAGCTCGAGAGAACCTACTTCTTTTTTCACTGCCAAGTATAGTATACCAAGATGCTAATATTTTTGCACTCAGAACTTTGGTGTCTCTAGGAAGATAGGATGAATTTATAACCCGTCACGTGACTCAAAGCCCCTTTTCCATCCAGTTGTTGCCCCGTGATTCTATTTTGGTACAGAACCTCAGTATAACACACTCTCTTTTCATGTGAGTAGCTACAAGCCGTCACTATCCTGCAATTTGCTATAATCCGAGAAGACAACAACTTGCCATCCACCGACAAGGAATCGTTCCAGAACATCAGACGAAAGATTGGTGGTCCGGTGGAAGTGTATCATTACCTGTCAAAATACCGCAACAGCTCTCATCCAAAAACTGATAAAACCTCGGTCGAATGGCTAGTCCCAGACAAAACCACGAGTCTTCAATGGTTTGCATAGTTGTCAAACATGTTTGTCGCTTTTATCACCTCGCTTAAACCCCTATTGTGTTCAGATGCCCCTATTGTCCCAAGAATGCCTTCAATTTGGAGAACAACCACAATTGAGAACAACTTTATTGTTCTTTATCACAATACGCAACCTCAAAAATTTCTATATAATGCTTTCTTCCACCCAGCCTTCTCCCTCTTTCCTTCCTCAGCAACATACGGCTCGACGTCTTCCAAAGCCTTCACACATCACTCACTTCTCTCGGGTTCGATTCCCACCACTACCAAGCAACAACCTTTCATCCAAACAACTGCCAACATGGCACGAACAAGAACGAAGACACGGACTCTTCTTGCAAGGAAGAGAACAAGGTCAGTCTCCTCCCTTCTCATCGGAACATCTGAACACTAGCTAATAACCACCAGGGCAACTGTCCGCCTTCTAGACGAGCACCACCCACTCCCCAACGGGGCCTCGCACTGTCTCTCTCTCTCGCAGTGCCGACAACACCCACGCCTACCACGGCGATCATCCGCCGCAGCCAACCACGGCGGGAGAGTTCAGATGAGGGATGGGAGGGGGAGATTCAGAAAACTGACGAAATTGGAGAGGGAGTGGAGACAGGTTCTGGCGAGGAGAGACGATGACTGGGAGGAGGAGGATGAGGATGAGGAGTTGTTTGTGCTTGGGGGGGAGGACGGTTCGTGATGATACCATGGATGAAATAAAAGTTCTTTCTCACTTTCGTTTGATGTTCCTCAATTGACTTGACTTGACTTGAGGTGAATATGACTGAATATGATATTGCACTAAGATACCGTTGTTATTGCTGGAGTGTTTTCACTTGATTCCTTGCAACTTTGAGATGAATATCGCGCACATGAGAGAAAATATCGCTTGACAGTGATCGTCCTTGCGCCGGACATGAGACGAAATGAAAAGCCATGGCCATTACTTGCGTTACCACCAGGAGTCCAACGTTTCTCGTCCCGCCATGAGCATTACCTTGGTATAAACTCTGAATGAAAGTCAGGAATCATAACAAAGAAACTCCGCAACACCACCGCAATGGCCCAAAATTAAGCAGAAGTAACATCATAAGTCGACTGCCGTGCCTTCAGCGGTATCGAGAAAGCGTCGAACCGCGTGGTCATTCCGTTTGAAGTTCCTCGCGACTGCACTGTCAAGTATCCATCACCTGATACATACGCAAGCATTACCATCGTCGAATTCGTCTGATGAATAACGGTGAATGTCAAGGCTGCGCCTTCAGAGATTGTATTCGGCGTCCCATCAACAGCGTAAATATCGCTCGTCCAGACACTAGATATGTAAATCCTGCCATGCAACGCACCACCCGAGACCTGGACAAAAGCTTCAAGCACCTCACTCCCATCCACCAACCACCACCTACTCGCACCTATTCCCGCCCCAGCAAGCCCCTGTCCACGAGGTCCGATACTTCCATCCCTCCACACCCCATCTCAATAATCACCGAACCCAAACTCCCTCAGCTGGCTATTGACATCTTGATAATAAAGCCAAGACGGTGTCCCGTTGAGCCAGGTTACGGACGCGAGTTGAGACTGTGCGTGCGTGGGTCTCTTTTGGTCGTGGAGGGTCGAGTATTTCCATGTATCGCTGACGGGCATGTGGTCTATTCCTGACAGAAAGTTGCCGGTGGTGATGAAGCATATGGAAGGGCCTCCCAGCCAGTCGAGCTCCGTGAGTGGAGTATCCGATCTCAGGTTTGCTCCTTCCAAACATTGCACATTAAGCCAATTAGCCACGGATTTCGTGCGAATATAGATCTTGCCTCCGCCACTATTGTACACAAGCTTAGTTTGCTTGACTCCCGAGGCGGCGGTCGAGAAGTAAGTCCTAATCACGACTCCCGCTGCTCCGATGCGTGAGTCTGTGAAGGGAATAGTACTGGATTGTGAGAGGATTGCAGGCGTTGGCATGGCTGCTTTCGTTGAGCCTTGTTCTTCAGCTGGAAGTACAGGAAAAAGCGACGATGAGCCCAATCAAGAGACCGACAGTGAGTGGGAAGAGAGTGTAGAGCCAGCGTGACCGTTTTTGGTCAGTCTGTGTAAGAGACAGTCGTCGCTTCCACCACGGATGTTTAAGACTCTCCGACAAAGCCACAGAAGTTCAGGAATTGGATCTATAGCATTTGAGCTGATCCTGGCGAAATTATGCATCGTCTGGGTATTGCTATCTTGATGCTGATTTTCCTTTGGGATGCCTTCCCCGTGAGTTATACTCTGTGGAAGACTCGCCCTTCTGGGTTGACCAGCTGGTGACGCAAAATTGCTCGTGAATGGATTGCTCTGGCAGAGGCTCTCAGCTTGCGTATAGTCATAATTGCTATCTCTGTGTTCGTTGTTCTGAGTAGTATTTATTTGAGAGGTGCTAGACTGGTGGCGGGCGAGGACTGCGCGGTTTGCGCGGTTGATGTATGGAACAGCATCAGAGCTTTGAGGATCACTGGTATGACAATCCCATGTCTGAAGATTGTTGGCTTGGGATCCATTGCCTTGATAAGACATACTTCCTTAACGACTTGTTGAGGACAGGCTCACCCGCCGAGAGGTCTCGCCAGGATCGTAGACTGATGGGTTTTGTAAAACATATGGCTCCTCGCCTGGCTCCGGATTCATGTGTGAAGCCCAGATCGGCTGGTTCTAATCGGTGAAGGGGGTGATATAGGCATGGGAGGATCTTCCCCAGTTCTGTTGTTGTCAAGTTCCGAAGCAGGCATGGTTCAAGTTGTGTCACAGAAGAGGCTGAGCGAGAAGGCCTGTGCAGTGATGGCCAGAAATATGCAGACTGCGAGCTTCCCAGATTAGTTGACTTATTACCAAGATTCAGTCTTGCTGAATCTGTAGGACGCGAACAAACTCGAGAACGGGAAAAAGCGCTCGAGACCAAGAGAACTCGGACTTTGTCGATAACCTGGCGTTCAGCCACACGAAACGCACCCTACCCCCCACAATCTACACTTAATTTTATGATTGAGTAGGAGGTTGCTATTGAACAATCTTGAAGAGAACCTTGCGCTGCGCCTCGCTACCTCAGCGAACAAACACCACTCCGGAACTGCTCTTGGGACAGCGAATGAATTCTTCTGTTGAGTCCTTGAATCGTTATCAGAGGGGGCGGGGCTTCCCCAGACTTGGGGACCCCAGGAATTCAATTAATCAAGTCGGAAGAGAGAAGGGCTGCACCGCCCACAGCTGCACTACAGCCTTTGCCTATGCAGAAGTGGGTGCCCAATCATGTTCCTCCATATGAGCGATTATGATAAGGTTGGCGAATGGACAATGCACGTCTGAATAAGTGGGCTTGATCGACGAGGGGAATGTGGCTTGAAGGATTATTGCACCTTCTGCCTCGTTACCACGATGATCGCCTTGGCTCTTAAGTACGGTATCGGGCACAACTCAGTCTGCTCGTTGCCCCGCAGCACTTGCTGGATTTCATATTTGATCCCAACCATTGGCATTTGGTTTCGCTTTGTCACCGAGTTGGTTCCGAGCCAAGAAGTAGATGCGAATCGGAAACAAATATCTTGAACAACAAGGCGAGGCTGTCGTGCTTTGAATGTACTTCATTTGTTGGAACAATGAGTTCAGACTCTGACTACACGTGACAAGAGCATATGAGCAAATGACCTCGCAACTTTGCGAGTCTGCGAAAGAGCAAGAAGCAGTTTGGAGTACAGACTTAATCATGCTAGGCGTCTATCCAACACATGTTTTCCCCGCCTAAGTCAACGCCACCGGAAGAACAATCCAAACGCCTCCTATGCACCATACCCCCATTCGAAGTATGACCCCGTCCCTAAGAACTCCTTCCTGCCTGCCATCGCAAAGGCTTAGCAAATGAGCGCATCAAGGTGTTCAAGTCTTGCGAGAATTTTAAGACCTCTTCTGCCCCATCTCCACATCCCCCTCGAACTCCCAATCATCCCAATCCCCATTCCCCACCAACTTCCTCCCAATCCAAATGCCGACCGCCGTTCCCAGACTAGCAAACAAGAACCAGCCATCGAACCAACGTTCCACGAACCCTGGTTCCAGGGGGCTTCCTAGCGCTTCACTAACTACACTCTTCATTTCGCTCGGCAAATTACTGCGAAGTAAAAGGGCGGAGGAGATAACGTATGTAGCGGATATTTGCGCGATGAGGAGAGCGAGGTTGGCTTGTGCTTGGTAGAGCAGCGAGGGGAGGAGTTTGGTTAGCATGTGAAACGTCTGGAGGACGCTGTTGAAGGATGCCAACAATATAACTCCCGATAACAGGAATGAGATCTGTCGACTCCACGCCAGTTGGTCCATAGTTGGATCCACATGTTTTGCCAGCAAAGACAGGATTCGGTTTATAGGGTCTGTGTTCGAGGAGGTGAGACTTGGATCTGCAGATTGAGAGGCTGCGCGGCGGGCGGTGGTGAGCGTGGTGGAAAGGATGCGGTAGACGCAGTAGAGTGAGAAGGCGTAGGAGGAGGGTGTGAGGATTAGTTTCCCTACGGGCGAGGAGGCGCGTTGGCTTGAAGCAAAGCGATTCTGTAGGAGAGATAGAGAGGTCGAGAGGTTGGTGGCCATAGAGCTTAGTCCGGAGATTTCGAGTTCGAGGGAGCGCAGCTCTTGGGTGTCTGCGCTGCCGCGGATTGTGCCGATTACTTTCGTCATGAAGCCTTCCGAGGGGGCTTCCTTTACTTTGCGCTGGAGAGCGCGGAGACGGCTGCGTTTTGCAGCAAGCATATCGTTCGTGGCATCAAGGCCTGCTTGTTTCCGAACAACGTCTGCTTCGGTGACCGGTCGAGGCTTTGCCCCAAAGGTCTGCCAGGGAGCTGAAACAGCAGCGAATCCGGAGAGCAGAGCCATCAGAGAGATCCCAATTATTCCAACTCGTTCCAGGCATGCTTCATTGAGCCCTTTACCAGGCTGAGAAGCCATCCTGTGTATATATGTCCCAGGAATCCCTTTTCCCAGCCACCAAAATCCCATCAACCAGATCGTAAAGCCGCATGTCTGTAACAACCACGCTGTTTTCGGTAGTCTTCCATGTTCTGTTCTCCGAAATGACCACCCTGAGCCAGAGACAATAGACTGCAATTCGAGGAATGGTATAAGGACAACCAGTGAGAAGAGCAAAGTCGGGACAGTGGCTTTCAAGGCAAGCGTCCTGGCCGCTGGGTTCAATGTATTCGATATCTCGCAGAGAATTAACTCTGCTAGTACTGCCGCTAGAGCTATCGTAGCAGAAAAAGCGACCGCCACAACTTTCCGTCTCCCTGATTTCGCACCATGCTCGGCATGCTTCTGCCTCAGACTGGGAGGGGCATCGCTGGGAAGGTAATGGTCTTCATCGTCTTTCGATTGCTGCAGGCTCGATACGACAGGAAACAGCTTGTGTAAGACGACAAGACTGACGAATAGGAACGTTACGATGAACGGTATGGAGGAGAAAGCCAGGGCTATGAAGGACTCAGATGCCAGTGCTTGGCGATGCCCTGGCGGGAAACAGGCATCGTCGTCGCATTTATCTGAGGGCAGCATTGAAGGTCGTCGCAGTGGTCAGCTAAATTGGCCGTGGTCACATCGCAGATGGAAGATGGTAGATGGATTGAGGTACGATTTAGGGAATGGAGAGTCGAGATGTGGCTGTCGGCACCTCTGACTGAAACAACGTTCGTCCACCCACTCACTCGGCCAACGGTACGGTTTGTCGTCAGCTTTATCTTATCGTTAGCGTCAGCTCCAGGGGCAGAATGTGGCTTGCGCCTGTATTGTAGGGATCTTCAACAGGGGGTGGCCTTGGCGCCTAGAATGGGTTGGAAATGATGAACCTCCCCAGTATCACTGTCAGACAGACAACTAAAATGCAAAGGTCCAGAAGTCGAAAATCATCTCTGTTTGTCTCCCCACTATCAACACGCTCTCCATGTCTTTGACCCATCTACTACTCTGCTCATGGTGATGTCAACATCTACAGAGAATGCCTCTCGTCGCCTGGAATATCCCCTCCCAGCAGCAGAAGGCAAAATGCAATTTTGGGGTATTTGGTATTATGAAGAACAGACGGACAAGCGTGGGGTATCAGCACATGGCTCCTTCCACGACCCATAGACGCCCAACCAACTCCAAGGTCCAAAGTCTGACCTGCAAGGAAAGTAACAGGCACAGCTTAAAAAGTAAGCCGTACAGGGGCCAATAACAGTATTTTGTTGAGTCAAGCAACAGCCAATAATCGATTTGTCAAGGTGATAGTTCAAGCAACGACTCCGAGAGTCGATGAAGTCATGGCAGTAGGTAAGGAAATGCCACTGGTGTCATGTTCATCATCTTCAGAATCGTCCTCGCCATCCATTTTGAGGAGCTGGAAGCGATTCATCAATGGGGCATCTTTCTTCTTTGCGGGGAGATTCTCCTTGCGGGCCAGCACGGGCCTGTCCAGGGGAGCCGCACACTCATCGTTGTCCCACTCGACCTTGGAGCCTTTGTATGTACTAAAAAAAGTTAAGATGGCAATTTTATAGCACTTCCGGGTTACTTACGCGCGACTCATCATGCAAGTACGAGCAAACATAGCATTGTGGACAGAATTGGTGGAAATATAAGCATTCTGGCCACTGAAGCTGACCTTGATGACAACAAGATTGTGGATGTGCTCGAGATCGTCCCGGATGAGGTCCTCGGTATGCTTTGGGGAGCGATTTTGGATAACCAAGTTTCTGGTAGCACCAATAGCTATCTTGTTGGCAACATGCCCTGGCAAGATGAATTGACGATCGTTCCAACGGATCTCAACCTAAAAGCTGTTAGCAAAAGAATTATTGTATGAATTTGCAGTTGGTACGCACCCTCTTTCCACGGATATAGAGGTCATGACGCTTGACATGACGGAAGAAGTTATGAGCTGCAGCCTCTTCCAGGAAAGATACGCTTGCAGTGCGATCATGGGTGCGAACGTAGATATCCAACAGCATCCCCCCTCTGACAACATCCGCAATATCGGCATGGGTGACTCCCTCGGGAAGATTGGTAAGCAGGATAGTTCGTTTGGCGAATTTATCATATTGTTGGCGCTGAAACCGAGGTTGGGAGTCATTATTTCCGCTTGCTCCATCATAAAACCCATCGGTACCCTCTGGCAGAAATGCAAAGTCGTCATTTATTTGTGAGTGTGTATGAAAGCCATTTGTATCCTTTGGTCGCAGGTCGCTTCGAGGGGTATAGTTAGAGTTCCGTCCAAAAGTGTAGTCCTGTCCACTTGCAGCTTGCATATTCGTCGCACTCTGCGGTCGTAGAAAGGCTCCACCATCCGATGTCTCATCGACTGCAGAGCGGATTGTCGTGCCGCCATTCTCGTTCGCCGTGCCGTCGTCCTTGATCAAGATCTGGTCGATCAGGTCAGCATGCAATTATGGAATTATGCTTAAGGGAGAGAAGTGGAAGGCCTCACAGCAAGAGTTTCTTCAGCAATGCCGCCTCTGTAGAGGTTCCGTCGAAGGTTGGCTGGGATGAGCGTCAGAGACCGACCGGAGAGATGCCACTAAAGCCCATGGATTGCTTTTAATGACCTTACCATATTGTTGAGCAGAGATCAACTGCAACGGAGGATTAGCAGGTTTCCTGAACCAACATCCGAGCGTACTTACGAGGCTGTCATGGTCGGCTTTTGGAATTGTCACAGTAGGAACGTGAACAGGAGTTGTAAAATCCACACCACCAGTATGCTATGCCACAAGTATTAGAGGCAGCTCGCTTCCTGTGAAAAGACTGGCACGTACAAATTGGGCCCTTTTGTGGGGTAAAATGTTAGCTGTCGCCCTCAGACATATTCAGACACTTCCAACACCAGCGACACAGGCTCGACAAGGGATCGAGGGAGTGCTTACCTTCGCAGCAGAGTCTCAAAATAGGCCTTGTCGAGAGTCACAGTGCTCGTGGCCATATTGCACGATTACACAGTGCTGGTACAGTCAAGTAACAGCTGGTAGGTCGAAGACTGAAATTATGGCTCCTGTTTCGGGATGGTTCACTTCGACTACTCTGTCTCGCTTAAAAGTAGCGCCACGCCGTTCTGGCACTAACCAAACCTTATTTTTTCACACCCTGGCCTGCATCTTTGGAAAACAACTACTCTCTCACAAAGTCGAGTTCTTTGACATCTGAAGTCTTCAGCGTGTGGTCAATGTTTCGTCAAAGGACATGAAGTTCAATTGTGTGCTTGGACAGGCACAAACGATTTGTTTCAGAGCGTTATCATTCCGGGAATTACCCAGAAAAGTTCTTGGTTCTTCGAGTCCTGAGTGGAACATGGAGAATTGAGGACAAGAGTTGAGACCAGACTTCCGCAAGGAAAACCAGCAGTGAATTCTTCTGCATTAGTTTCGCAGTGGGCTTTCAGCCTTAGCTTGCTGGGATATCGCCTTGTTTCGGACCCCGCCATGCCGAGTCCTTAGCGCAAATGCGGGGAAAAGGTGGAGGATAGATTGATTACTTGCATCAAAGACTTCTGCCCTGGGTGGGCCGGAGTCTTGCTGACCCTGCCCCCTCTGTTTAGCATGAATCTGGGTTTTGAAACTTGAACTCTATCAAGGGCTCTCTTCAGTTGCTGTAATACACAGCGGCTTGAATTTTCGACCAGACAAGTGGGCCTCCCGTTCCGTTTTCCCCCTACATTCATCCACACCCAGCCAAATGGCTAAACCGCTCCGCAGATTTGTATCTATAACTACCAGAGTGTTGTTTCCCATGATTACAAAACACGGAGCGCTACTCCGTACTCTTGGATTGAACTTCGTAAGGTGGGGTGAGGAAGTCCCTCAGCCAGTACCAATCCGGTCTATCTTAGAGATCCAGATTAGCTCCTGATCCGCATTCACGCAGAACCTATGGCTTTTCGAAGGTATCTAGAAGATTGGGAAAATACCACCTCACAGGATTTCGACCAAGTCGACTCCAAAAGTCGACTCTCATTAAACCCATCCGGCAGCGACCACTTAGGTGCTGGGAATCAGGAATTTTGCCCCACCAGAACTTCAATGCTCACGATAAATACAGATCAGGGTGAGCGTTCGTGGAGGAGGCTATCCTGCCCCTACGTCGCTCGCGGTGCTCACATCTTCGGGAGGAAACCGTAGCCTCCTCCGCTCCCTAGTCCGCTGCGCTGGCGATCCAAAAACTCTCCTATAGCTATTACCCTAGAAAAGATGTATTCTCGCGGTTTTTTTTGGGTGTTTCACGCCGTTTGACTTTGCAATCCTGGAAAGCTCTCTAGAATTTACAGTGAACGTGATTAATTGATCTGTGCCAGCCTAGCAGAGTATTAAAGCAGCATCTGTCTCACTGAAACAGGGCTACCCTCGAGGTATAATTTTACTAGGGTAATAGCTGTATCTTTTTCAACGGTGTGCGTAAATGAGTAGTCGCTGCCCGATTGGGTTTAGTGAGAGTCGACTTTTGTAGTCGACTTGGTCGAAGTCTGTCGGGCCTCAAACGGATTCATCTATCCGCTCAGAAGGCAAAGAAGGATGGCAAGAATAGCCACATGGTAGATATTGATCAATCACGTGTGACCATCAACTCTCTACCTTTTTTTCCAGAACGTTACAGGTGCAGTCGCGTAGTGCAACGAGGATAGGCACACAGTGTTGTATCAGATATCGAAGGCGGTGAACACAAGACATCTGCATCTCGCCTTCTTGAACGATTCCTCAAGGAAGATTAGGCACGATGCATGTTGGCTTCACACAAACATGCCTGTAGCTTTCCACCGGAGATCGAAGTCTCTTTCGAAGGCGTGATGGCAAATGCCCTTTTCGTTTGCTTCTGGGAAGCTCTCCTGTCTCGCTGACCGCGTCATCCCTCAGCCAGCAAGAGACGAAGCATGAGGAAATCCGTCTAGCATTGAATTCGAGGGGAGCAATGGAGAAGATATGCAAAATGCGGTCAATACTGCTCACGGAAATAGAAGTGCCCCGATTATAACGTCAAGTGTCGGCGATTTGTGGCATTCGACAATTAGAGTCGTGTTTCAAGTCTGGTACCGACGTTTTTGGACAGAGGCTTGGAGGAAAACGTCCGGAAAGAAGCAGACCACATTGTGAGGTTGTTGGTCTGCCAATCCTGTTGTCCGTTGAAGCAGACTGGCGAAAGCTTGACAGCCATCAAAATACATGCAAGGAAAGTCCTTGTAGAATGTAGTCAGAATTCTTCGGCTGACAATCTGACAATCGCTGATTGGTTGGAGGCAAAAAGGTAAGATTACATCGGGCCATGCAGTGTTCCTGAATGATGGTGGAATGTCACTTGTAGGAAGCCTATAGCTCCTCAGAATCTCGACGTGTGCGAGTTATGGTTCCTTGAAGCAATCCAGCCTCGCCTAAGCAAAGATGCACTACAGTACTCGCAGGCATTCCCGCGCCCAGTTCAGGCCAGCGCACGTAATAGTCGGACTTAACGTCGCGCTAAAGGGGCCCTTCCCTTTAGTCGGGGAAAGCGAAGTGTCCCGCACCACACCAAAATTACTATGCGATCGCAGACACTGATTTTGCACCACACACCTAAATAACCCTTAAAATCAGCTGAATTCAATAGCGATAGCCCGCCTAAGTAACCTCCCTAAAAACACACTTCTCCGCGATATGCCAGAGAGGGATAAGCTTCGTGAAGCTATTCAGTTCCTCAAGGCTAACCCAGAAGAGACTCCTACGACTGCGGCACGCGCGTGTTGCGTACGAAATGAAGATATAGTAAGGAAAGCGTGGCAGAGAGAGAGGAAGAAGATGGGGATAGTGAGAGTGCAAAAGGGAGGGTAGAATAAGATTCTCTGTCCTGATCAACACACGGCATTGATTTAGTATACGGTATTACACGTGATTAATAGAGGGAAGGGAGCTACTGAGCAAATGATATATCCGATACGCTGCGGCCAGGTGGGAATTGGTCCGTGCACCCCGATTTTCGCTTAATTCTAGCCAATCAGAGGGCTGAATTTCCCCCTGATATTGCTTCATTCTGTCTTTATCTATGGAATACATCAAAACAACCACGATTCCTACATAAATGAACGTCACACTCCTTATAGCCATAGAAGGACTGGTGTGTCAAGCTCTCCCTGCCCTGATTCGATGCAATTTGAGCTAGTGCAACCCGTTTTTTCGGCCGGTCCCTATATCTTAGCCCCTTACAATACACACATAAGCCCTTTTTACTAAGCTTTACCTGCATATGTAATTCCTTAGACACTTCCTCTGCTCCCTGGCTAATATGTGATATTCTTCTCTTTGGACAGATCTCACTGTCTCTCCCTTTAGCTAGTAAAGCACTAACTAGCTGTCTCCTGAACTCCTGCTAGCTTCTGAAGCTTATTTCCCTAGGTTCAGGGACATCGCTACATAAAGCTAGTAAATAGCAATTAATTAGAACCGTACGGAGTAGCCAGTGCTCAAGTGCTTGGTGCCCTCCTCGCTCCACGTGCCGTAAACCAGCGTTCTGGGTAGTCAGGTGATCAAACTCGTTAACTGCTCCCATGTGATAGTTATATCCATCCGCAATTGCAGGAATCGAGAGTGTCTTTATAGCCTGATTACCAAAGGGTATTCGTGTAGTCTTTGCTTTAGAAGAAGTCTCCTTAGGCCTCTTCCTTCGCCGTAAAACACGCTCGTCACCTGACATAAAGGAAGACATCATTAAAACAAAAGCTTGATCCTTCTACCCCACATGACACACTTCTCCATTAGGTGTATACCTGGAATACGTTTCACCCCAGGGTATTATATCCTTTTTATCCGATTTCTGAAGGTCAAGAAGCTCCTTAATAACCCCCCTAGTTATCCTGCAAGTCCCAGTAATTGCAACTCCCTGGGTACGAGCGTATTGGACGAAGCGAGTAGAAACAAAGAGATTATTAAGGTAAACGTGATATCCAGAACCTTTAGGAGGTTTAGGTAACCTTTTAATCAAGTGCAGGACTACTACTTATGTCTTGTTTCCACTATTTCTAGCCTTAATTGTCCCACTAAGCTCCCTGGGAATACGTACTCCCAGGGGGCTATTTCTTTGACCAGGAATATGCTAGTTCTATATGAGTAAGAACCCCCTCTGGGCTGCCCCCCATACCTTATATCTAGTAGGTGTAGACTTGTTTGGAACAGTAGTTGTTTCCTTTAATCAACCTTCAAATCGTACGATTATCTCGTCCACTACCAAGTCCCTTCCAGGCTTCCAAACGCTCATATTAATCGACTGAATGTGTGTACTTAAGGCTTCAACCTGCTCGGTAGTTTATTAGCTAGTTTCAGGTAAAAGGGTAGGGAAAATGGAGGTTACCTTCTCATATAGGCCTTGTTCCTGATTTCCATGGAATCGCACGCGTATATGAAGCTCCTGGAACCTGTCCCTACTCATATAGCTTATAATTGGGTGATCGGGAGTAAAGTCTTTCATATTCCAGTAATCTGCGATCTCATTACATATATATAAGGTCATATATATACGGATCGCAAAGTAGATGTAAATCTCTCTACTGCAAGTCGGGTACTACTCCTTTGCTCTTGCGCGAGGGCCCGAATCGTCCTGAGGCTCTCGTCGATACTCGTTCGTCTTCGCGACTATCAAATCGATGATTTCAGGTGTATAGTATATAGTAAATAAGGTAATGGGGTTATCGGGAGAGGTGTGTTTAGGTAGGTTGATTTCCCAGTTGAATTAGGGTAATTGCATAGGCTTAAAGGTACTCCCCTGCTTACGTAGTGGATCCTCATTAGGCTGGAGGGTCCCTTTATCAGTAGAATCGAATATAGTATCGTCTGGCATCGTGATTGCGGTGTAATTGATTAATTAAGTGGTTTATTTACATGTAAACAGCAGAGCGTGATTTTGGTGTTCCTCCGGATAATTAGTTATTCCGCTCCGGAAAATTCCCACCTGGCCGCAGCGCATCGGATAACTACGTAATATAGATGCGAATAGAGGATAATAAGACGGCTCCCTCCTGGAAGTGGTTCTCCCAGTAGCTGAAGAGTACTCCAGAGCTCTATATAATTAAAACGAAGCCTATTACGAGCTATCGGGTTAATCTCTATACTAAACAAACCTCCGCGACTAGTTTGAGACTCAATATCAATCGGCCCTTGAGTAGACTAGTATACGCCATAGCGATTGGATATATAATATAGATGAGAAGGGGGCTCGAGTCTATATGCCTGCTAGGGAGGAAGTAGTCGTCCTAATTAGAATTAAGGAGATATATACCGGAATACCTGAAAATCGTATATCTCTTACGATAATCGAATCTATATCTATAGATAGTAAGGCGATTCCACCGGTAGTAATCGTCCCTGGAGTTATAATTATGGTTTCTTGGTTTCACGAAAATATAACCGGTTATAAGGTTATTATAGTCTCTCCTACTAGATACACAAATGAGGGTATTTATATAGTATAGCTAGACTATTTTATTAAGTATAATAACTGTGGCCCTGATTAGGAATAGCGTATCCTATTAATCGACGGAGTAACCTACTACTAAGCGGACGATTTTGTCCTAAAAGCTATATATAATAAGATATGAATCGTTTAATTCCCTTCCCACTAGACTCACCTACTTTAACCGTACGATATAGGTATTTTCAGGGAGTGGAAACACTACTAATAGGTTAATATTATAAATACGATTCGCTCCTATAAGCCGGAATATAACGTCTAGTGCTTCTTTCGCAATCTCCCTGGAATATGAGAGAAGACGTTTATAGTTCGTATAATTAAACACGCTTTCTAGAACACTGGAATATGGCCTGTAAGCTTTAAAGTAGTATAGAGGAAGCTCAAGGAGTATAGTAAAAAGTAACAGAAAGATACTAGCCTAGAATTCCTGGAGTTTGGTTCTAAATTAGATACTAAACTAGATATAGAGCTTCTTCCTCCTCTACCTACTCCGATTCACAATCTAGAAGAGACCTACCAATTACCTACCCTCCCGAAACCTCCTTCCTTATATAACGAATATATTCTACGGCTCGATAATCTCGATTCTAAGATCCTAGAAGCTCTGAGCTCCTCCCCTCGTAAAGAGTATACGATTATAATTAAGGCTACTAAGAACCACCTTATACTTGGAAGTTTACACGATATAGATACCTAGATCGCTTATATGGTATAAGTTGAACGGCATAAGGCTAAACTGAATACATGGCTCAGTTTCCAAAGAGGAGGGTAGTTAAATGCCTCTGATGCTCTGGAAAAGAAGAAGATGAAAGTGAGGTATATAGCTGAGGAGGAGCTAAGGAAGGCTAAACGATAGCTTGCAAAGGCTGAATTAGTTGAGAGGGAAGCTATTAAAAGAGTAGGAATCACCGCACGAGCGGCGGAGAGAGAGAGGAAGAGGATATTGAAGGATATGGAGGCATAAGTGAAGAAGCAAGTCCTTGGAATCGATATAATCCCCCCTGAGCTCCTGATACCGATTCGCGATCCTCAGAACGAACCTACGGAAAACGAGCTAGAAGCTATACGAATTAAATACTAGTCCCTTTACGATAAGGTAGCTAAGGAGCAAGCTGAATTTAATCGTGTGTAAGCCGAAAACCCCGTAATCTTTACAGATATACCTATCGATCCGGAGGTACTCGCATCCGAATAAGCTCACTGAACGAAGGGGAACCCTCTTAGTCAATTATATATACGAGCGGTATCAGAGGAATCTAAGGGATCAGATTAGGAGGTACGAGGGTTAAGAGGGAGTATAAATAGAGGGGTAGGTGGGGAGGAGGCTGATCTGTGTTCTTCACTACCTAGATTAGTAATATCAACTAATTCTATAGCTCAGAATGCAGATTTCGTAGCATTTGAGTAATAGAATATTATATCCTCAATTATATCTTAAATTAAGGGTTATTTAGGTGTGTGGTGCAAATCAGTGTCTGCGATCGCATAGTAATTTTGGTGTGGTGCGGGACACTTCGCTTTCCCCGACTAAAGGGAAGGCCCCTTTAGCGCGACGTTAAGTCCGACTATTAGTGCAAGTCGGCCCCAGCAAAGCGAGGAATTGCCGACGAGTTGAGTCGGTCCGACCAAAACACAACAAAACGGTCACCTTTTGCGCCCATTATAATAACTTTTATGTCAACTCCAAATGAGTAAAACTCTACTATGAAATTATGGAATAGAAGTCTGCGAATAAAACGTATTAATTATATTTCTTATAAAATGCGTGAGCATTGTATATTTTAAGGTTAAAGTGCATAGATCTTTTATTTATTTTTGGCTATGTAAAGCGCGAAAAAAAATTTTATAGGAAAGTCAGGTGTGCTTAAATATTTAACATTTTAAACTTAGAATTATAAAACTTTTAAAGCCTTTAAAGCTTATTATATATATGGCGACGCCAATCTGGGGGCTGGATTAGGAGTGCTATTTCGAGACCCCCCTTCACAATCAGTTCCAAACACTCGAGCACTCCTGAACGCTGCTCTATGCAGCCGCGAGCCAATCGTCCGAGGTAATCTCGATCCTGACACACCAACGGGGTTGTGCGATCGGCTATTCAGCCTGACGTTGAGCTCGAAGCAGAATGTCGACCTGTGGCGGATCTTGAACGCGGCGGCTCCCTACAGACAGAATGCGCCAACTAGACTCGACACCTCCTGAGGTCCACCAACTGCCGCATCATCACTTATGGTGTAATGTCAGGAACGAATAGTTTTGAACTTCTTTGTGAGTTCGGGTGAAGGGGATGGTGTCATGGTGATTGAGATGGGGTTTCAGCCACGCGTCAATCTTCTTATTCTGCATTGTGGACGAAGCTTTCTCAAACCAAAGGCCGGTCCACCTCCTTGGCAGCGTCATCCCCACTGTTATTAGACCATCGTACACAAGCCCCTATGTACATCCTCCACTCGACCAGCATGGTAGTTCGGAACGGTACTTCTCCAAGAAGCTATTTCCCGCCCTTAACTTTGTTTGAAGCCAGTGCTTTTGTCCATCCCCTGCACTGAGGCGTCTTGCGATGGGACCTGGGGGGTCAATACCAAGTGGTATTACGTAGCGCCCTCCTCGTCCTCAAATGCAGCCATATCTTGGACTCCCCTGCTTCAAGGTGGTTTTTGTTTTAGTCTGGTTTAATAAGGAACGCAGGCTATAATACCTGTCCCTTTATTTATACGTTCTGTCCCAACCGCTCTTAGACTTCCCTTTATTACATCTTCAAGCAAAAATGTATATCCTTAAATCTTTGGGAGTTCTGGCTCTGGGTATTTCTCCTACCAAGTACAGCACATCTTGCAGTAACTAACTTTCCCTACAGCCACATCTGTTTTCGCCCAAAACGTCACATACTGCCCAGGAGCTGGCGTCTGCTATGCAGTCAACGTTCCAGCTGCCACTGCTAGTAGCGGCAGTGGAGATATCTATTTCCAGATCAGTGGCCCGTCAACGATGTCCTGGATTGGGCTCGGGCAAGGGAGCCAAATGACAGGATCAAATATCTTCATGATCTATGCAAACGCAGCAGGAACCAATGTCACCTTGTCACCACGACTTGGCACTGGAAATTCACAGCCAAGTGCTGATACCACAGCTGAAGTCACTCTCCTCAGCGGATCGGGTATTTCTAACAACATGATGGTGGCGAACGTCAGATGTATGACAGACAATTACTTCCGTAAAGGCCTAGATACTGATTTTGACCAGGCTCGAACTGCAATAGTTGGTCAGGAGGATCAATGAGCCTTACTAGTTCCAGCTCTGCATGGATCTGGGCCTACAAGACCGGCTCTGCAGTCTCCTCGAACAGCGTGAGCGCTTCAGTCTCGCAGCACACCAAGTACGGTGACATCACGCTCAACCTCCAAAATGCCGCTGGTGGTAGCAGCTCTAATCCTTTCACAACAACAGTGGCCTCAACAACCTCTAGCTCCTCTTCTTCTTCATCTTCCTCGTCTGACAGCAATTCAGATTCAACTACGGATGATGGAGGCGCGCCAGGTAGATTGAATATGGTCATCATGGCCCATGCAGTGCTGGCCCCGATCACATTCGTCCTGTTCTTCCCAATCGGAGCCATGATCATTCGACTTCTGAGCTTCAAAGGCGTTGTCTGGCTTCACGCGGGCTGGATGGTCACGACCTACATCATTGTTCTGGGAGCCATGGGTATGGGTGTCTGGATTGCTGTCATGACACAGCAGCTCGACACTTATCATTCGATCATCGGCCTCGTCGTGGTTGGAGCTCTCCTACTACAGCCAGTTTCTGGCATCACCCATCACTTGCTTTACAAGAAAACTGGAGGCACAAATGTTGCAACCTACCCTCACATCTGGTGGGGTCGTGCTGTCGTCACACTAGGTATCATCAACGGAGGTTTTGGCCTTCAATTGTCCGGCAATACCACCAAGGGCGAAGTCGCATATGCAATCGTAGCATCAGTCATGTGGGTGTTATGGATGGTCGTCATCGTCTTCTCCTTCACCAGGGGCAGACGCACAGCTGAAAAGGACACCATCTATGCCGTGGAAATGCGGAATGGGAACTCAAGTACGGAGAGGATTCGATATCCTGCCTCGATTCGGCGGGTTAGCCCCGTTAGAGAGAATTACGGAGGTAATAGTAGCAACGAGTGGCCTAAAGCTCAAGACTCGAGGCGGTACAGGTAGATTTGTAGAGGGTGTTTTTTTCTTTGGAAAAGAGGGCGTTTGTGGGATAGGGCGTTATTAAGGGCTCCTGGTTGGGTCATGAGTCACGTCTTTCTGAATGATATCCATTTTTCCCCCCTTCTGCATTGCAAAATACACAGCTAGTGACATGTACGGTCATTGAGATACATACTTGCAACCAAGTGACTATGATTTGAGTGTGAATCAGTTTCCATGGGCTCAAAAGGAGCAATGTCGAAATCTCTGCCCCGCTAATTTGCGCTCTGAGTAATATAAAGTTATTTCCAGAGTGACATTCTTCTTCAAGCGCCCCAGATGTTCAGGTAGGGGTGGGTGACGTTGCCGTACCTTGATGCCAAGGAAGTTCAAAACTGAAACTTCGTCCACCTGCAGGCATATCTTGCCGATTTGAATCTTGGGAAGCAAATTTCTGTAGTCCTTCTTATCACATTTACCTTTGTTAAAAGCGAGGTGGGGTTTTTCTACGGCTTATCACGTGACTCTTAAATCCCACACAAACTCGCTTGAATTTTGAGGGCATTTTGGTGAACCCCTCCACATCCCACATTTCGACGTCCACAACGCGATCGAAAGACGATACGATGAGCGCCTTTCAAAATGGCGGTGCTCCGGCACGAGCGATTGACGACGATTCCGATGTTGAGGAGGAAGCCCTTGCCGCAGATTACATAGAACAAGTTCACTATGAGGGGATGGAAGAATTGGAGCCCGCCACATCGATGAGCATGGCACAACAGACGGATGACATTCAGTCAAGATTAGCTGCTGCTGCACAACCTCTGGACTTCTCGGCTCCTCTTGAGGTCAAGTTTGCCAGCTACGACAACTACTGCAGCTTGTTCCACTTCATCTTGAACTCAGACGGCCCTGTGGATCTTGAACCTCCTTCGGTGAGCATATCGCAGATACGTCATGTGCTTCTACTGACTTTATTCACAGTATTACTGGGCTTGGGATGTTATAGACGAATTCATCTACCAATTCAACTCTTTCTGCTCGTATCGAAACCGCGTCGCGCGTCAAGGGTCCAACCAGGAAGAAATCCAAATCCTCCGCGAAGCACCGAACACATGGGGCTGCTACAGCGTTCTCAACGTCCTGTACTCCCTCATCCAGCGTTCTCAGATCAATGAGCAACTGGCGGCGATGAAGCGAAACGAGGAGCCTATGGCAGTGGCTGGCGATTATGGATCGAAGTCTCTCTACCGAATGCTTGGATATTTCTCGATCATTGGGCTTTTGAGAGTTCACTGCCTTCTCGGAGACTTCAGTCTTGCGCTGAAGACTCTTGATGATATTGAGCTCAATAAGAAAGCCATGTTCGCCCGCGTTATGGCCGCACACTTCACAACCTACTACTATGTAGGCTTCTCCTACATGATGATGCGCCGATACGCAGATGCCATCCGCATGTTCAGCCATATCCTTATCTACGTTTCGCGGACGAAGAACTTCCAGAAGAACGCCCAGTACGATTCAATCTCGAAAAAGAACGACCAGATGTACGCTCTCATTGCTATCTGCGTGGCTTTCCACCCCACCAGACTCGACGATACCATTCACACTGCTCTACGAGAGAAGTACGGCGATCAACTCTTGAAGTTGCAGCGCGGAGGGCCAGAATCACTTCCCATCTTTGAGGAGTTGTTCAGGTCTTCTTGCCCCAAGTTCATCTCCCCAACCCCTCCTGATTTCGACAACCCAGAGCTCAATGTCGACCCTCTTGACCATCACTTGGCTATCTTCATGGACGAAGTCAAGACAAACATGTGGAGTCCTACCGTCAAGTCATACCTCCGCCTCTATACAACAATGGATCTGAAGAAGCTGGCAGGTTTCCTTGAGGTTGAGCCCGAGAAGTTGAGAGGCTGGTTACTGGTGAACAAGCAGAGAAGCAGACAAATCCGATGGACGGACAATGGACTGTTGGACGGAGAGGTGGTCAACTCTAATGACCTTGATTATGCTATGCAAGGAGTACGTGATTGCTTATTCCGGATTGTATGCACGGTCAGCTGCTGACAAGACAATAGGACCTGATTCATATCTCAGAAGCTAAGGTTGGTCGCAAATTGGTGGACTGGTATCTTCGGAACCTTGCCCGGACATATTAAAGGATTTTTGCATTTCATGTTGGACTTGATCGGAGGCTGCATGGTTGGCGTTGGGATGAAAAAGGGTCCAAGAGCTCTCTGTGTCATTGAGACATAAGAAGAGCCTGTGTAGAACGACCTTGAACATGCTTAGATAAATTTTAAGACAGCAACTTGCATCATGGACGTCCTCCCGACCAATGTCCCAATCTTGGCAGGTCATTTAGGATTGTATTTCTGAGTCGTGGGGTCATTGTGCACCGAAAACCTCAAAATAACTTCTGGGAGCAACGAGGCTGGAGGTTGGAGGCTGACGGTTTGCCAAGCTTGGTTGTCCTCCTGCAACGCGGAACCCCGGATATTCCCCACCACAAAAAGCATCAAAAGTTATTGTATCGTTGGGCACAAACTTCTTGATGAAGCTCTGGTGATCCCCATAAATTGCTTAGGCACTTGTGGTGTGACGATACGCCAGTCCACCTTGCGCCTTCCAAGTGCGCAGGGATATCTGATTATCTGCTTCTGCCCTCCCAAAGTCTTCTTCGACACATCACCACAACCCCAACAAGCAGCAGTCGATGGGTATCTATCAGACGCATTTCGAATTACCCTGCGCCAGTTCCCGCCTCGGGAGACGCACCAGAAAAAAAGTCTGAGACCAGCACAGCCATGTCGACAAGCTCGTCCTCATCGTCGCCGTCTCTGCACAACATTCCTTCCGATTCTCCAACGCCGCCCATCTCACCACTCACTTTGCCATCCACCGAAATCAGCTACCCATACCCACGACTGGATCCCATCATCGAGCATGTCAAGGCAGATCATAAGCAAGATGCAGTAACAGTTACTACCCGCCAGCGGGTCTCGTCCGTTAGCAGCATCTCGTTCAAGTCCAATGGCGTGTCGATTTCTGCTGGCCAGGCGAAGGCAAAGCGGTCACCTCGGATCAGAGGGTCTTCTCCTCCACCGCCATCGTAAGTACTTATTTCGTTGAACTCCTCGATATCTTACGGAGAAGCAAGAGCTGCTGCAAGAGAGAGACGAATCATTTTGGCGTTCGGAGCTATTTATCATCTCGGCCCGCCGCCGTTGACAGACATCCCACGCGCTCCTTCCTTCAGCCTTGGGGGTCGCTTCCGGGCAGAGTCAGCGCGGGTGACGGGTACCCCACCTTCCCATCTTTGCTCAGATCCACCTCCTTTACCCACATGGCCCCTGTTTAATCGTTCGTGTGGGAGCTTCTGTTTCCACTGTTCTATTGCTACAAATATTTGTATCATGACGATGTCGGCTGACGACTCGACTAATAGCCGGTTCCAACATCATGTTTCTTTCGACAACTTCGCCGGGGGAGAACCGACGGAGAAGAATACCATCTCGTTCACGCTGAATGTTAAGCATAAGGGATACCAGTTCAAAAGACGTTCGCGGTCGTTTATGGTCGGCATAGATGAGAACGATTACTCGGATATCGCCTTGCAGTGGATGTTGGAGGAGTTAGTCGATGATGGGGATGAGATAATATGTCTCAGAGTCGTCGATAAGGATGCCAAGGTTGTCAGTGACCGGAACGTGGAGAGGAGGCAATACCAGAAGGAGGCCAAGGATTTGATGCAGCGGATTCAGGACAGGAATGATGACAACCGGGCGATCAGCATTGTGCTGGAGTTTGCGGTTGGCAAGGTGCACGCTACATTTCAGAAGATGGCAAGTTACCCCTCGCGCTAAAAAATCATAAGCTGTGCTAACACGAGGGACCACCAGATCCAAATCTACGAACCCGCAATGCTTATCGTCGGTACACGAGGTCGCAGTCTGGGTGGTTTTCAAGGGCTTGTCAGCAATCGAAACTCGTTCTCGAAGTGGTGTCTACAATACTCTCCGGTCCCAGTCGTGGTTGTACGACCTACCGAGAAGAGATTGAAGAAGAAGAAGAAGAGGGACGTTGACCCAACAAGACAAGACTATGCACGAATACTCAAGGAAAGCGGACTAGATGAGCACGAGACAGATGGCGGTGATCAGAACAGTATCTTCGAAGCACCGAATGACCCAAGTCAAGAAGCACACGCTGTTGCCGCAGCTCTCGGCCTCCCAGCAGCATTCGACCCTACACTGAAGCCACTGCAGAAAGAGGGCAGTCGGCGGAAATCAGAGTCAGGACAAAATGCTCAAGAAAGCCTCTCCCCAGACTCTCGACCTGCTAGTCCAGAAGTCGTTCTGAAGAGTCCCAAGTCAAATCAGCTCGAAAGCCCAGCCATAAGCGGAGACGAGTCTAGTGAAGGCGAAGATGACGAAGAAGGCGAATTCGAGGCCGTTGATGCACGACCTCTGTTGAACAACGCCATTCCGGAGATCGAAATGAAAAAGAAACTGCATGAGATGGAGGTCGGAGAGGCTCAAGCTCTGTTCCATGCGAGAAAGGGCTCCGTTGCGAGTAACGAGAGTGCGGGATCTCGCGGTAGTGGAGCAGCTGAAGACGAAGAAGAGGAAGATTCGCCTGAATGAGCAATGCTATGCTTGGAATGCGGTAATAGGGCAGGGAAGATCAGATGCCACTCTTGCGGGAGTCGGCATTCACGCACGGAAATCTCAACTACAGGAGTTTGGTTGATTCAAGTCTGCGAGGGTCTCGAGGCACGGTTTCTTATTAAAGAATGAAACAGAAAACTTCTTGTCTGATAAAAATGACCTTGGTTGCCCTCTTTATCCTTCATTGAATTCCTCATCTTGGTCAAGTGGCCTGAGTTTTTCCACGGTCCAATTGTACAAGCCAGCTCTAGTCCATTGAAGGCGGGTGCATGACATGATCATATCAACGACGTCTTAGAGTGAAGACTATATTAGGGAACACTAACACCAGAGAAAGAAGTCAGCGAATAGCCCCAGCTAATCAAGTATACAGGAAACAGATTCTTCTATAGGATTCTCGGCGTGTAATATTAACGCATCATCAAAAGCACCGCACGTCCCGAGTCATTGTCAGACAGCGCAGGATGCGAGTAAATGAGGAAGACGAAGTGGTGGTTCGGTGCAAGTTGTCCAGTGAGAATTAGGGGTAAATAAGTATAGCCAGAGCTATCATAAAGTATTCCTCTCATCCAGTTATTCATTAGCTCATCAAGACATACTATCTTCAGGGACAGAGTGTGCGTTAGAAGGGAGTGCTAATAAGGAAGCGAAGTAAAAGCCTCATCCGCCGCACTTTTCTACTAGGCCCAATGGGTTCCTTCCTCCTTAACAGAAATTCATGGCAAGAGCGTAGAATTGACAATAAAAAATGTTCCTCGATTCGTCTCATGGAGGAGGATTGACAGGAATTATCGTCTAGCCATTCTAGGAGACATTCCACCATAGTAGATTTGGTAACGAGAGGCACTATCTGGCAGAGGTGAATCTTGCCGATGCGGCTTGAGCTCGTTGTTATTCCGCAATAGGCTTCAGATGCGAAGAGGAGCCTGGGACTCGAGAACCCTCGCCATGGAATTTGTTTGCCGACCTTCACTGGATCTTAATGTATGGCGATGCTTCCGAAAGGTTCATTATATAGAAAGAAGCAGGGTGGGAAGGAGAGGATAGAGATGTGGTTAGATTGAATTTCTCAGTGGATAGCTTGAAGGGGTGGCATTGACTGGCTTGTATTTGTAAACATAAGGAAAATCCGCTGAGAATTGAAGAAGTAGAGGAGTTGCGATTAAATATTATACTATACCCGAGGCCACGGATCAAACAACTTTGTTATGAACCTCGAATACAACACTATTTCAATCTAAACTCCAGCCATAAAATTGAAGAGGAAATCAACCAAGCCCAAAGCTTCCTTCAATCACTGTCAACATCTCCTCCTTCTGTCACTTTTGACTCGTCCCTGTTTAGCCAAACGCCAATATCTGACTTTCTTCAAATAAGAAAATCCTTCTCTAAAGTCTAAAGTTTCACCGTCAGCGCCTAATCCTGTTCTCGGTTTTCGGCTCGGCGTTGTCATGCTGTATGAATAGATATTCTCGCAGAGCCGCCCTTGGACAAGGAGTTGTTTCATGGACTTTGGGTCCCTTGAATCTAAGTTGAGCCAACTTTGCTCGGATTTGAGGAAGAGGACGGAGCTCATACTTGAGTATTGTTGTCTTTCACACTTAGGTAGGGAATTGAGAAAACTACGCGTTCGCGCTTTAATACTCGATTGGGAGTCGCGGATGTGGTGGCAGCAGATGGGGGCGTGTTTAAACTTCATTCTGCTGGACTAGTGAAGTGGCGTAAGATAAATGCCATGAAGAAGTAATTTACTACGTTTCAAGTGCGTTGATTCTGCCTAGACTCCTGGTAGCACTTCACTTGAAAATCACTCCTCTCAAACCAAGACCCAGACACTTGGCTAAGAAGCAAGGCGTCCAGACTACGGCCACCCGAGCAGCCCAAGCGTAAACTTGTCGGTCCCCTCAATCTCCTTCTCCATCGCCATCAACTCATCAACATCCCAGTTCGACCACACCAGCTTTCCCCTCAGGAAGTTCGCCTCGGGACTCACAGCCCAAACCACAAAGTCTGCCGGTAGCTCAACTAAACTTTATTAGCACATCCCACCCCGCCATCGGTAAGAATCACTTACTCGTATCATGCGGGTAATTCATGCCCGCCGCCACCGCTTTCGCATTCATAGCAGTCTCAATAACGCCCGGATGCACGCTCAGCACAAAGAACTCCGGGTACTCGTGCGCAGCGTAGTCAAAAACCCGTGTCCTGGCAAGCTTTGAGACTGCGTAGCCGCTCACTCCTGGTGCGTAGGGCATGTGAGCGACTGCTGTGCTGATGTTTATTATTGAGGCGTTTTTGGACGCAACGGGTACGAAGGACGAGATCAGGTTGAACGCGCCGCGAACGTTGATCTCGAAGCCGGCCCACCAGTTGACTGCGTTAGAGGCGGCGATGGAGTGCAGGTCGGGCATGTAACCTGCGTTGGCTATCAAAACGTCGACGGAACCGACGGTGGACTTGACTGCTTGGAAAGTAGTGTCGAGTGTGCTCTTTTCCGTGATGTCTGCGACGTAAGTGTAGATTTTGGTGTTGGGGTAGTCTTTTGAGAGGGCCTCTTTGGTTTGGAGAAGCGATTTTTGGGTTCGTCCGAGGATGGAGATGCTGGTGGCGCCAGACTTCGCGAATGAACGTGCTATTCCGGGTCCAATGCCTGATCCACCGCCTGAGATGACGATGTTCTTGCCTTTGGTGGAAAGCTGTGATAAAGTTGGGTTGATGGATGGATAGGTGTCATCACGGAAGGTCTTGACTGGGGATGGGAAAGCCATTGTTGGGAGTATGGGGAAGATTTCATGTAAAGGCAGAGTGCTTTGATAGATGGCAAGAAGCTGTGGTGTGAATTTGAGTGATTTGATAGAACGATATGAGAACGCGGTGCGGGAAAGTATACCGGAGTGAACTCCATCCCTTATACTTCGTATATCCTCGTCTTTCATCTCCATCGCCAAATCATGGTGTTGATTACGAGTTCTGATGCGTAAAGCCCTCGTCATTTGATGATTTTCATGTTTCAATTGACAATCACTCAACACTCTCCCGATATGATCCCAAAGTATCAAGAAAATACTTATCCGGCCCATCGGTTCTCTGCAGAAAGGGGTGAAGTTGACCTTTCATCACATGACGAGACTTCGCGGTGACCTCTCCCGGTCCTCTGGGGACAACTGCATTAAATGCATTCTCGACACTCAATTTAATTTGACTCGTGTGTAGGAGTGAGACCTTGTCTCTATGTTGAATGTAATGACCAATGTGATAACCAACCACAAACGATGATAATTCACGTGATCTCTAAAAACGTCTTCTGCTTGAAAGTTCCGAGGTCTTACGAGGCCTGCTTCTCTCTAATCAATCGTCAACACTCCCCATAATCGCTCACTTGAGTGCTGAGAAGCGTCGTTGAAAGGGGAATTGACTAGAAATATTGGGTTTGACAAGGCATGAATTTGAATTTACACGCAGCTTTCTTTTCCACACTCGTGATTGTGGAGCCTGTGCCCCTCGATCGATTCGACGGGGAAGCCCCTAAAATAGAGAGGCGAGTGGCTGATCGTCTCCCAACACGAGAAAGCAAGACACCAACCCCTGCACCAAGCTACCTCCGTAAAACCTTCGTTTTTCGATCCGATCACGACACGGACTCTCCTCATTTCCTCAACCAACATTCACATTCCTCAGATTTCAGAGTATATCCTCTTTAATCTCTTCCCTCGTTTTACGTCCGCAGGCCTCACTCGTTCGGCCATTTCTTTGACTTCGGATTTAGGAGGAAGCAGGATTTAGTTGAAGATTTGCAAGGTTGGTCAGTGGCGTTGTCTGGTCGATGTGGTTCTGATTTTAGACAGGGGCATCTTCGACGAGCAAGAACCTCATTTTCGAATCGACCCTCCCCACGAAACCAATTATTTCGAAAGAGACGCCGAGATAATTTCCCTGACGAGTCTGCACACGTGTACATACATATTTTTTGGACATTGCGAAGATTTTTGGCGGATTGGTTGAAAACTCGACGATTGAAGGGGTGTCCACACCCGGATTTCCACGATGCGGACCTCACGAAATCTCCAGCTGTACTCGATAATATTCCTCTTTCTTTCCACATTTACGGCAGCATGGCCCTGGCCACGATGGCTCCCAGAACTAGATGTCCTGATTGTACGACAGGATAGTGGAAACGGTACTACTGGTCAGTCTCCCAAACACCTCTTGATCCCCTCTCCAAATCTAACATCCGGAAGCCAAATCAGCAGCAGCGACAACAGGGAAAGCAACAGGAAAAGCTTCATCCTTCGTTCCCACACCCACCAAAACGCTCGTTTCAGCGGGAAAGACAACCACGCTATTCGCAACCGAAGCCCCATCCGCGACCGAGGGTAGCGACGCCAACAAAACAACCGCCACCGGCCACACGTCCTACGATGCCCGTCTGCCAGCTGGCGGTGTCTCAATGCTAACACCGGCCGCCATCTCCGGGCAACAATACTTCAAGGTCGGGGACTTCGTGACATTCGGTTGGAACTACACATCTCTCAAAGCCACTCCCACAGCAGTGAATGTTATGGCAACATGCACACAAAACCAACAGCTCTACACAATCGCCGCAAATGTCACAGTTGCGAATGCAACGAATGCCGTGACATGGGACACGGGTGGATATCAAGCAACGGCGGTCACGGACCCGCTGTTGACCAATATCTATACGCTGGTTATTTATGATGCGGAGAGTAGTATTAGCGCTACGGCCGAGGCGGGGTATTTGGCGGTCCAGGATACGTATACCTTTGGGATGTACGTGCCGCAGAGCTATACGCCGTTGTCGGACTTTATTTGTGCGACTTGCAATGGAGCACTGGGTCCGATGGAGAAGAGGGCGTTGGGTATGATGCTAGGGATGTGTATGCTCACGGTATTGAGCTTTGGGTGGTTTGTCAATGGGCTGGGAGTGATTTGGTGATTGCACGGAAGAAAAGCGGAAGAATATGGATGGGCACAGGATCGGGGTGTTTTCGTGAACAATTTTACACTCCTTACACGGTCGGCATGGCGTGGCAACATGGAGTTATGGTTATGAGTGTATAATCTGGGTTGGCGAATTTGCATAGCGAGTAGAGTTAAGTACAAGTAATGAGTGGAGAAGCATAAGCATCCTCATTTGAATGAACAAAAGGATCTGAATATCTGCTGTTCTAGGCATCCCCTGCAGTGAAGCAATCCTCTTACTACTGTACAACCTTTGAATTTCATAAAAAGGAACAAGGGATGAAAGTGAACGCTGCTTTCCTTCCAACTTTCAATCCGTCCTTTGTCAGGAACGGTAATTGTTGTCACAGACTGTTGGTATCAGATACGCTACTCATACAGCTCCAGATGTGGCATTGGTGCAAAGAAATTGAAAAGGGAAGTCCAGAAAGTAAGATGTAGATTTACAGTCTTGGTAGTTCATTCATGAAGCACAGAGCAGCTATCTGCTATTGGAACCTGGGCCTTCTTTGAAGATGATCGAAAAAAATGTCTTGAGACGGGTATTGTAATTGCTCAGCGGAGAGCTAGTTGGCCATTTGCAATAGCAAGATCTGGCCAGTCATGCAGGTGAAGTCTGCGGCTCTCTTTCCCAGATTACCGCCACACGCAAACTTCCTTTTATGTGCTCTTCCACAACCCCTCATATGAGCTTCAAACTAAAACCCCCACCCCTCTCCTCCTCCTCTCTTCCCGCAAAAATCCCACTGAAATCCACGGCTCCAATATCTCCCACCTTCCCCCTCACAGGCGCATTCGGCGTGCCCCTCCTCCTCCTCTTCTCCTGACCCGCCTTACTCGGAAACGTAGGGAACATCTCTCTACTCTTCGGTTTCGGGTCTTCTTTAAAGAAACCGTGATCCAATACCTCCTTCGCACTAGGTCTTTTTGCTGGGTTCAGACTTAAAAGACTTATCAATAATTCGCTCCCAGAGGATGTTAGGAAAGGAAACTTGGCTCGGAGCACTGAGCCTTGGGAGACGGGATTCTTTGGTAAACGCAAAGAGCGAGCGTTGGGTAAACGTCGAAAACCGGGCCAGGAGTCTTCGGTGGGTATCCCACAAAGTTCAAAGATTTTGGATAATTCATCGACCTCATTTTTCCCCTGAAGAAGCGGCTCTTTTGTCAACAGTTCCCCGAATATGCACCCCACACTCCACATGTCGACCGCCGTGCCATATCTCTCTGTTCCTAGCAGTAACTCAGGAGCTCGATACCAGAGCGTCACGACCAGCTGTGTCATCTTTGGTGGGGGGTCGCCGAAGTACCGCGCCATGCCGAAATCTGCGATTTTCAAAACGCCGCGGTTGTTCAGAAGCAGATTCGAGGTTTTCAGGTCCCGGTGCAGGATCCAGGTGTTGTGGAGGTAGAGCACGCCCGAGACGAGTTGCAGGAGGAGAGTTTTTATTTCGGAGGTTAGGAAAGGTTCGGGCATTTCTTCGAGGAGCGTTTTGAGGTCGTGTTCAAGAAAGTCGAGGACGAGGAAGATGCTGAACACCATTAGCAACCATTCTTTCAGATAGAAAGGGAAGTATTTAGAAAGAATAACATACTTCTCAATCTTTTTCGTATCCTCACCCACAACCACCTCTCTCAACGCCACAATATTCGGGTGTTCACAATCCGTAAGTGTCTGTATCTCCCGTAATCCAGTAACAGGTATTCCATCATTCGCATTATCCATCTTAAGCCTCTTCAGCGCAACGACTTGTCCTGTGGCGCTATCCCGCGCGCGAGAAACCCAGCCGTAGGCGCCCTCTTCAATATCATTCAACTTCTCGTACTCCTCTACACTGCGACATTTCTTCCAATGTCCTACTGGGAACCTGAGGAGCTTAACCTCTCCCCCAACAGCATCCTTCCCCTCCTCCTCGCGCTCGGGAGACAACTTCCTCCGCTTGCTCGGCCGATTCGAAAGCTCCGTCTGATTCTGCTCCGCTTGTGCGTCTGTGACAGCGGTCGAAACTTGTTGCTGCTGAAGTAGCAGCGCGTCCGCTTTCCGCTGCTTCTCAGCTTTCGCTCGCTTCTTCTCTTCCTTCTCGCGCTTGCGCGCTGCATCGGCAGCGGCGTCATCTTCGTCGTCTGCCCAGCGCGATTTCATTTTGGTCGTCATCGTGGGATCATTTGGTTGTTGTGTGGTTGTTGGTGTTCGCGGAGCTTCGTCATTGTCAGGGTCGGGAAATTTTTTGAGGTTCGCGAGGCTGAACTTCGTTCTTACATCCTTTTGGGAAGAAGTGAAGATTGAAGAGATATGATCCGGTAACAATAGGAGCGGACCGATATGAGGTCAATTATTTCGTTTCAGGCGCGTGCTTGCGTGCACAGTACTGTGAGGGGGAGATATAGAGGTTCTTGTGCTGTTTTGAGGTGGTCATCGACGGAGGCCAGGCAATGGTCTACGCCTCTTGCAAAACGGCTCTCTGAAGCTATTACCGTACAGTTTCCAATATCTCCCCTGTTTAAATAAATTGACTGATAACACTTTCAGGCAACTGGACCCATTCCATTAGCAGCATTCATGCGCATGTGCTTGACATCCGACTTGGGTGGATATTACATGTCGAAGCAAGACGGCCGAGACCCATTCGGCCAGAAAGGGGACTTCATCACATCTCCTGAGATCTCTCAGATATTTGGAGAGCTAATTGGGATTTGGTTTGTTGCGGAATGGATGGCTCAGGGAAGAAAGAGTAAGGGTGTGGAATTAGTTGAGATTGGCCCTGGAAGAGGGACTTTGATGGATGATATGTTGAGAGTATGCTTTCTTTCAGCTATCTTGTGTGATGCTTGGCTAATGATTTATGTAGACAATAAGGAATTTTAAACCAATGGCTTCGATCATTGAAGCTGTTTATATGGTCGAAGCAAGTCCGTCGCTCAGAGAAGCGCAGAAACAGCTTCTGTGTGGCGATGCTCCCATGACTGAAACGTCTATTGGGCATCAAAGTATTAGCAAATACGCAAACTTGCCAATTATTTGGACTGAAAATATACGTTTTGTGCCTTCAGGTAAACTCTCTTCCAACCCTGTTCTCACGTGCGTCCTAATATGGCATCAGACCAAGACAAATCACCCTTCATAGTAGCCCACGAATTCTTCGACGCCCTCCCAATCCACGCCTTCCAATCCATATCTCCCTCAGACTCGGCCCAAGAAACCATCCAAACACCAACAGGAGAACACAACCTTACTCCAGACACTGCCAAACGACAACCCAAAGGTCCTCAATGGCGCGAAATGGTCGTGTCGCCCACACCAACAGGCGCAACACACACCGACCTCCACACCCCAAAACCCCTACAATCTTCCACCGCACCCCCAGAATTCCAACTCACGCTATCCAAATCCGCAACACCGCATAGTCTCTACCTACCTGAAATCTCGCCTCGTTACAGGGCCCTGAAATTCCTACCTGATTCGCTGATTGAGATCTCACCCGAGAGTCATGCTTATTCTCAAGAATTTGCACGCAGAATAGGAGGCAGTAAAGAAGCTCCAAAGAAAGAACCTTCTGGTGCGGCGATAATATTGGATTACGGACCGAGTGATACCATCCCAACGAACTCGTTACGAGGGATCAGAGAACATAAACGCGTTTCTCCGCTCTACTCACCAGGATTGGTGGATTTGAGCGCGGACGTCGATTTCACTGCCCTTGCTGAGGCGGCATTGGGTGCTAGTCCTGGGGTCGAGGTTCATGGGCCGGTGGAGCAGGGGCAGTTTTTGTTGAGCATGGGGATTAAGGAGAGGGCGGAGATGTTGATGATGGGCTTGAAGGAGGAGGAGAAGAGGAAGGGTGTGGAAGGGGCGTGGAAGAGGTTAGTAGATCGAGGAGGGAGTGGTATGGGGAAGGTTTATAAGGCTATGGCTATCTTGCCGGAGAGTGGGGGGAGAAGGCGGCCGGTCGGGTTTGGTGGTGACGTGGAGGGTTGAGGGAGGGAAGGGAGGGGTTGCGTTACAAATGTAAGAGAACCATTGACATATGCATATTGGCTTGTTATCTACTACTTCTCGCGAGTCTTTTGTTGTTTCTTTGGCTTCCTGCGACGAGAATCGCGGCTGCCAACGTCTCGAGCCTCGAGTATTCAATTATCCAGTAGCTTCTGCATACAATAGACAGGCATTAAAAACTGCTCCTCAATGAACCAGAGCCATTGTGTACAATGAAATTGATCGTTTCCTTGTGTCATTCTGGAACTGGTCTGTTTGGTTGTCTATACCTGGAACATCATTGATGGAGCCTCCAGCACAAGTCCTCGCTATGGGACTTTGCGCAATCTGCCAAACAAATAATAAACAATGTCCATCTTATGAAGTAGGCAGTAAATTATACATAATTTACATTACAGATCTTCCTGTGATGCTTGGCAACAGTTTGGCTAGTGAAGGACATGGTGGTTGCTGCAGAAATTTCGCTTGACTACCGAGCGAAATTTACCCCTTTTTTTCTGAGAGGGTTATAGCTCGAAATAAGGAATTGTGAGCAACTTTCACTCCATCTGTTTTCATATGCGACTCCCACTCGCCACGAATCACATTTCTTAAAACGCTAACAACTCGTTAACTGCACTATGCTAACTTGTTTGCAGCATTTGGCCGAGGAGGGAGGGATGGTGCCTCGTACTCGGATTATTCCAGTTGACGTGTTCACAAGATCTCAAATTGTGTTAGCTGCGGCACACGTTGGTTGTACTTACAACCCTTGGTAGCGGCCAAGCTGTACTATTAGTTTCCTTTGTTATTTCCTTACTGACGATATAGGCGGCTGCAAGTTGATAGTCCTGATGCTTGACGGACGGTCCTTGTGAGACTGGGTACGTAATTAACTTTCCTTGTCTCTCCCCTTCCCCTAGCACAAACAACACACATATGAAGCAGATCAATGGAGCAAACAATTTTTTTTGCGAAGAATTTTTTGCTAAGTTTGTGAAGCTCTCTTAATTTTCCCGTTTGGGACGGGGTTGCGAGAATTCTGCGGAAGCCAAGAGAGTTTAAATACTGACCTTGAAGTGAAATAGACAGTACAGGCTTACTTTTGCCGCTGTATTGCTAACTAGGAAGATGGAAATGAAAGATTCTTACCTTAGCAAAGCATGGACAAAGGAGGATGAGGTCTTTCAGGTATCTTTATTGGGGAGTCGTCCCTTATAGCCACCAACGGTGAACACGAGCTCAAGTACAAAACATGAATTGAAAGGGCTGCCCACACCCGACTTGGAAAGCGAATTTCTGCCCTTGCAGAGCTTGTGAGGTGTTAATTTTTGCTTTGCATCTGTGTCAGAGGATAGTTGCACTCTCCTGCCACGAACATCTTTATTCATAACTATCTCAAGTACAGCCTCAAAAATCAACGAGTACAGTCTAAACAGAGCCACAAACCTGCCTTCCATTCCATATCTACAACCCAGTGATTCACGGAAGTCGTGACTCATAGACATCCAGCCTTGCTCCTCTCCTTTCGATCTTATAGCCGGTGACATCATATCGACCCTATTACTGACCCTTCCGAGTACAATCTCAAATATTGCAAAAGCCGGATCCGCATATAGTGTTCAACGTTCGTTATCCCATGCCCACTCTCTGGAATAACTCACAAGAGTCGTGACTTATCAATATCGGTCTGCCGCTGTCCCCAACTATCGAGACTTACAACTAACGACATCATCTGGACCCATTAACCACTCTCTCGAGTTTAACGTCAAGAGCTACAGAAGGGTAAGGGAGAGGATATGGCGACAGCCGTTCTTCGTCCTATCTCTAAACTGGGATAATTCACCTGAGTTGTGAATCTTTAAGACAATTGTCCACCTTTCCTGCGCAGTCATTCCTCGCAATGAACACATCAGTCGACGGTCACCTTCCGATTTCTCTACCTTTATGTGGTACAGCAACTCATCTTTTTGTGGTTGTGTTTCAAGCAATTAGTTCACGTCACGAACTCGACACGCTCCCTTGGCTGCGCTCCTTAGCAGTCAGATCGGCACAACTTCCTCGTCCACCAAAACACGAACTTCATCCAAGCCTACAGTTTCGAGAAATCAACATGGATATCCTCTGGTTTCTGTTGTACGTTCTCATTACGATGAAGGTCTGCCTTGCCCAAGTATCGATCACAGTCACAACCATCACCACCCACAGCACCAGCACAGTCACTAAGAGCGTTTCTCAAATCTTTCAAAGTCCGACGCTTCCTCCCTCAACTACATTTTCCACCGCCACCATATCCGCGACAACTCTCCCCACCACTTTCACAACTTCTGAGCCGCCAGACGCAACCTTTTGGAGCGGGTTGAACGTGTTGCCGACTACTGACTCTCTTGGTCGAAGTTACACCACCTCGTGGTGGGCAGTGTTCTCCCTTGGGGGGTAGGTTTTTCAAACGCGGTAACAATCTCAAGCAAAACTGCTAATATCTCTAGAACTTCTGCTCTCTCAGTGCCGATCACGCCTACTTCACTCCTGAGCAGCCAGACTTCGAGCCAAACTTCTAATCCTTCCGCCACTACGCTAACAACACCTTCGCCAACCTCCACACCCACAAGTGTATCTGGAAAGAAACCCATCCCTTGGGGTGCAATCATCATTCCCTTGGTACTTGCTTTCAGTGCGGTGGTCATATGGTTCATTAGGAGGACCGTTCGGAAGAAGCATGGTGACGACGTCTCTGAGCCAAGAGAGAAGACGTCCCATCGGGGATGGCCATTTTCCCGCCTCGGTCGAACATCTCAAGGAAACAACGAACCTCAGCGACCGGTTATTTCCTATCCACAGCCCATCATGATGCACACCATGACCGAAAGATCGGCATCGCCTCCTAGCCGTCCACGTCGACCAGCATCCCTGAGCAACTCGTTGATGGAAGACATGCAGATATCTCCAACGCTTCGACCAGCTACCCATCTTACAGACTCAACAATTGACAACTCCACAGTTGCCGAAGATGCCCGCCGTTCGTTCAGTCCTGAACCTCTGCGCGTTAACAAGAATACCCGAGCCAGCGGCCCATTCGGACCCGATCTGGAGAGCAGCAATGGAATGCCCTGGTCAGCAACGTCTTCAATTTACTCGACCTTGCCCGGTGGCCCTGGACCATCCGTTCCTCAGCCAACATATCAGCCCTACCGTCGACCCGAATCCCCTTCGAGCCGCCTAACGGATGGTGTCCATCTCTTCCCCTCTGACCTGGCAAAACGTCGCGCCTCATCAAGAATCGGTATTCACGTTGACATGGATGAGGATGACCCGCGTGTTAGACGAATTCGACGTCTGGAGGCGGCGGAAATGCTGGAGGGCGTGGAGGAGGCTACCGAACCAAACACCACAGCCACAGTGAGTGATGGAGATGAGGATGAGGTTAAGAGTGAAGGGTCGTATGATTTTGCTGCTGTGCGGGCCCGTAAAGTCTTGGCAGACAAGCGCATGAGGGAGGAGCATGAAAAGAGCCAAGGAAAGGATCGCAAGGATAATGATGATGACGCCGCCCCTCCGGTTCCTGACTATAATGCGGCCCGAGCTAACTGGAAGTGAGAAAGAGTAGAGAGAATTGCGTTGATTCGGAATAATGGTTGTATAAGAAATTTTTGTAGATTAACAGACACTGAGGAGGTGCTACGAGGAGGCAGAATATGCGCTGAATCAGGAAAGAGCCGTACATAGAGTCCTTACTTTCCGTAGACAGAACAATGGCCCAAGCAAATGAAGTACTTTCAGAACATCGCGCTCACACTGTACTTGCTAATCGTGGAACATCCAAGAAGAGCCACTTTTGAATGTCCCATTCGACCAAGAACATTCAAAATCACAGATTTAAACTTCTGCTTCTGCACTGCCCGGTCTGTAACCTAAGTCACCTCAGCAACCTCTTAGCATCATTCTCAAACTCCGGCACTAACGAGACCAACGGGATACAATATCCCGGGTTGTCTTTCGCAATTTTTTTAAAGCAATCCTCAAACACGCCCATAAAATACTTCTCTTCGTCATAAGAACGACGCAAATCCCACATGCTCAATCGCACCTCCTTTAGCCCGACAAAATACCACAATTTCTTCTCAATGGCTTCGATAACGTGGGGTCCGAGAACTCGAGCAAGAGGGCTCGAGAGATGATGCGACCCAACCTGACGGTGACAGGCTTGGGTATCGATATCGAGAATTTGGACGCAGTTGATATTCCCTTTCTCTTGGTCGACGAATGGCTCAAGGTTCAAATACTTGACGACATCCGTGACCCAAGAGCCCAGGCACCACCAATCAAGCGTTAAAACATCGGTAGTGTTGTCCCAGAGAATAAAGTGAGTAGGATAATGGCGCAGCCATCCAGGGTTATGCTTTGGCCTAACCGAGTCCGATATCTCAGCTGCTCGCAGCTCCAGACGACGGAAATACCTGAGCGTTTCGTTCCGGCTTTCTCTATTGATGGAGATGGTTTTTGGTGGTGTTCGGCGGTCTCGATAGGTGTAGGAGTAGGGTTTGACGCTGATTGGGGTGTTGCTGAAGCCTACTGGGATCGCGAATCTCCAGATCATGAAGCGCACTTCTGTGGGGAAGTCGGGGAAGCGGGGAAAGCCAAGGGCTGGGGCATCAGAGACACTAACTGGCTCGTAGAACATAGTTGACTCCAAGACAGGCAGTTTTGCGCTTTTGTAAGGAACTAGATTCTCCATGATATCGATTGAGAGGATAAGGTGGTGTTGAGTAGCAGCAGCCTGGCAAGGACCTCGAGTTCCTGGGTTCTGAAGCTCGTCTGAAAGCCCTGAGTGCGGAGCCCAGAAGAGGAAATTCACATGAACCAATAAAAAGAGACTAAGATACTATTGTGAATTATCCTCGCATATAATAGAGATAGTCTACGTGTGAGGTCTCGTTTTCGTCAAAATAAAACGTCTAGTGCCGGAAAAACTTCGGCCCCGGACACGCGGCAAAGAGGAAGGAACGAGGAAACGTCATGCACCCTGACGTTGACAAATCAAATCACTGAAAACCTGGGGTAAGACTTATAAAAATTTTCCACAGTTTGCACGAATTCCTGCATTCAATGTTGTGATTATTTGCTTTATTCAAAGTAAGATTAAGAAACAAAAATGCCTCCCGTTGGTCTCGCAATCATTATTGGGGCAGGTCCCAACACTGTAAGTTCACTTCTTTCACTCAAGTCCACTTGAAACTTTATCGTGCAGGAATAAAACTCAATCTATTCGTTCCTACCTTTACAAAATGCAAAGCTTACAATTCTCAAAGGGCACAGGAATAGCCCGCATCCTCTCGCACCCCAAGCACGGCAACATGGCCATAGCCCTGCTCGCCCGGCGGCAAGAGAACCTCTCCAGTGTAGCCTCAAACCTCCAAAAGACCTCTCCAGGTAGCGTCGTAGAAACCTTCGCGACTGACACCTCACCCACCAACCTCAAAAGCGCCTTCCAATCCATCAGATCTCACAACTCATTCAAAGACCTGAAGCTCAAAGTAGCAGTCTACTCTGTCAAACACTCAAGCAAGAAACCTTTCATGAATGAGACGTATGAGGAGTTTACGGAAAGTTTGGAACAGTACGTTGGTGGTGCGTTCACGTTTTCTCAGGAGGCGCTGAAGTTGTTTTTTGAGCATCATGGCGAGAAGCCACTTTCGGAGACAGGGGAGAAGAAGGGGACGTTGATTTTTACCGGAACGCTGGGAGCGTTGCGGTGTAGTGCTGAGTATGCGGCGTATGGTGCTGGCCGTGCGAGTGTCAGGCAGTTGGCGCAGACTCTGGCTAGGGAGATGAGTGCGAAGGGTGTGCATGTGGTGCATACCATTGCGAATGGAGCCATCGAGGATAAGGATGGCGAGGATCAGAGCATGGGGAAGAAGATGAGCGCCGATGCTGTCGGGAAGACCTATTTGTGGCTGTCTCAACAGGAGCCCGAACTGTGGACTCATGAGTTGGATATGAGACCTGCTGCGGAGAAGTTCTAGGTATGTCAAGGGCCGTACGATGTATGGTGTTGTAAAGCATTAACTTTATTTTGGCATCGTTCTTGTTGAGTTCGAGTCTCCGAGTCGGATGGGGCGGTGTTGCAAACTTGTTTTGGCCTCGTGAAGGCATTATTAGACTTTGGTCGAGACTCTCAAGTGTGAGAATCACCAGGTGATTATCGTTTCTCTCGGGATCAATTCCCCAGATCCTTTTTGAGGCACCATACATCGGAAGTGTCCTCCCCGGGAAACGGTGTTGAAATCAAGAAGAGTCACGATATTTATCTTCAATTCTTCCGGTATATACTCTTCATCGCAATTCTCTTCCTCGAGCGACATGATCCATGACGTTAATTTGGCAGAACAAGCCGAGTCCCAAAAAGCTTCCCGCCGTGGATATGACGATAGAAGCGAGATCGCCTTTCGTCGTAGCGTTCGTTGAGGACACCGCCATGCAACATAGTACAGCGGGCAAATGACTTGAATGTCCACCATATAGATATCTTTTCCGACCGGCGTACTGGATGCCTTGAGAATGGTCTCGCAGTGCGAAACAATTTGAGTGAAGACGTCCATAAAGCTGCGCGTGTTCGGATATGGCTGACTCGATTCTCGAATGACTGCCGCTGTGAAGTAGGAGGTGAGATAAAGAAGGTCGAGAACTGCAGCAGCAAGGTGGTTGCATCCTGTCTTTGACACCCTCGACTGATCAAGCAGAGGTTGAAATGCTTTGTGCCATCTTTGAGCTTCGTCCAGGTGTTTTTGTCGCGAAGGGAGATATTCATCAGGGGCGCAGTCTGAAACGTGGCTGTTGAAAGCTCCATGTAAAAGATCATCAGGCAATGCAGCGTGGATCCAATGAGCTAGCCTAACAGCCACAAGACCAAGATAGCCTCTTGCTTCATTCATCGAAGAAAAGAACTCTGGCATGCGGTCCACCCTCTCCTGTCCGAACCACTGCAGGGCAAGATGCTTGTTGGCAGATCGATAGTCCGCTAATGCCATGGTGGAGATATCCAGACGTTCAAAAGTATTGATCAATTCCTCCTCGAGGTAAGGTTTTGGAGAGGGTGCAGCTTGGTCGCGGGTGAAATTCTCCGAAAGGAGTTCTAGTGCAACTAAGACCTGCTTGCTGGCAGCATTGTGGTTTCCGTTCATGCTCTCGAAGGACATAACAAGCAGCGAATTGATCAAAGTCGTCCTGAGGTCTTGAGTTCCGTTGAGAGAACACTTCCGCATGGCTTGAATTGCTTTGGCATAATGGCTGAGAGCGAATTCAACGTGATCCTGGGGGCCTCGCTGATACTTGGCGGGGGGCACATCCGTGATGGCTTTCAATCCCCCGATCGCAATGATGGCATGTCGGATCGAGTGGTCTGTCTCGGAAGCTTGAAAAATGAGGCGTTGCCACAAATCTGATTCGAAGAAGCCGATCAGATGCGGGATCACCCTGTCACGGAAGAGCTGGAAGTATTGAAATTCAAGCTCATCATGGAATGGCGACTTGGGCAATGGGCCTGGGACCGTTGGCAGCCGTGGTGCTAGAATTGGAACGGTGGTGGAACGGGATGCCTGCGATATCTTCTTGAAGGATCGACGTGGTTCAATTTTACTTTCGTAGCCATCGCAATCGACTCCAAACTTTTCACACCTGCGGCACATGTTAGCGTTAGTAATGCCCGGTATGGTAGAAGTCAGAGTTTGTGTCAGTGGAGTCCCTTAAACGGAGGCAGATGAACTTTTCTCCCTCAACCCAGAGAATTCACACACCTTGCACAAATCGGTTTGGATTCATCGCATTTGCTAGGTAAGGAGGTAGTTAGCTTTTGCTTGATTAGAATTGTTTGGAGAGAAGACAACGTCTCAGGAGAACATCAAGAAACAGTCTAGAATAAGAAAGGGTTCCTCCTCCTGCACCTACACATGACGCAACCTATTTGCTTTAGCACGAACGCGTTAAAGGACTATAGATTTCTAGCATACTTGCACGTTCTACACCCATGTCTCGACTTGGGCACTCCAGATCGCTTTTTCTTCTTCTCAGAGGAAGCTTCTTCTTGTCGTAGCATGTCTACAGGTTTCGTTTGAGAATCAGGCACGGGGTTTCACCATTCTCCTGAACACATTGAGAAGGTATATATCTTGTGTGCTTGCGATTTGACGTAAAGAAGGCACGGGGCGATCCGACTCTTTTTGCGGGAGATGGTCCCCTGGACGATGGGTCCTGGCGGCACACCATGTCCTCATTCGCTGGACTTACGAGTCTAGCATACGGAGTAAGTGAACGTCCTCCTGTGCAGATGTGGCACAGGGAGGTAAGATCTTTACGGCTGGAGTCAGAAATTCGAAACATTATACCTCTCTTCTCAGTTTGAAATTATTTTCGAGAAACAAGATGGTGTTGCAGACAACTTGCTCTACCAACCCTATTCAATCATATCAAAAAGTGCCAAGAACAAGTAACAAAAGACATACTCAAGTAGACCTCCGGTGAATAGTATTTATGTCAGCAATTTTGTAAGAATTCAACGTCTGGACAAACTTCGAGTTTGGGGATCCATCCTGACGAATTTAGACGAGGAGGAATTGACACGGGTCGCAGTTGGGGAGCGGGTCAAGATTCGAATCCATCATTTTGAACTCAATCCTTAATTCAGGGGCTATTTTGGACCGTGCATCAAGCCTCCTTTCGGCCCCTTTTCGGGCACATTCGGCAGAGAAAATGAAATTCTCCCTCTCCCTTATCAACGGCTCGCCTCGACCCTGCTCGCATCTCATACGGAGCCGTGGAGGCACAGGCAGGCCTGTAGTTGTCTCTGATGGGATGTCACGTGCAAAATAGGGGTGGAGCCGCTTACTCCTTAATAACCTCGTGAAGATGGCAGCCAGTTCAGGAGGTTCAGGGGCAGCGCAGCGACTCAAAACTCCTCCAGATCCGATATCAATCCGACTCGCCGTCAAAGTTCTCAGTATATTATCCACCGCTGATCTAACTGACATGTGAAATTCTGCACGATAAGCAATTGCAAGGTCCAACGACCCCAAGTGCTACCATGAGGTTCTGTGGGTGGGGCCGAGGAGCCACGACGTGCTGATGCTGCATTTAAACACGGTATGAGGCAAACACTTACGGAAAGCGAAATTTTAAGAATTTAAGTAAATAGTCTTCTCGTTGTTGTATACATTACTTTGTGCCGTTTTTTAACTAGCTTTAAAGAATGTTGATGCAAGTTTAGGGATAACTAAGAAGAATATCTCGACTTATGTTGCAGTAAATGCCGTTGTATATGTAATACAGTTGAGAAATCAAGAGCCGAAGGCTCGGATGAGCGAAAATGAGCAATTCATAGTCACGTGAGACATACACGACAACTTATAAAGGTACATAATTTTAGTCCGTTTCCTTACTCAAATTTCAAGTTTACCTATTTATCAAGAATACGCTACGGACCCACTATAATATAATATTTGTTGATTAAAAGGGTATTATATTTACTTAAATGATATTGATTACCCGTAATCCTTACGTATGCTATACAAACACTCCTTCCCTCCCCTTCCCCATCATTCGTGGCGCATGCCTGCTCAGCATAAACCTTGGACGCCGGTTCTGCCAACTGCACGTCAAGAACCATGATTAAAACCCCACGGCGCTTCTAGCAGCCGTGCGTCAAACAGATTGCCTGCCAAATTGCCCATATCGATCAATGGCGCGGAAGAGCAGCACAGCGCCTGAAAGTGGGTGGCATTCTGTTACGGGAAAGACTCCCGGTTCGCACCAACGATGGCTGAAGCCAGAGTAAGGGCAGAAAGATGATCTATTCTCTACGGGTGGGTAGCTAGCTAAGTAGCCCTCTCTAGCGTCGGCTGCTGAGGTAACATCTTCCCCGCCGCTATATCCTACAAGATTGATTGAAGAAACGTCAATGGCCAGCCACGAAAGCAGCCAGTTCCGGTTTAGGAGAAGAAAAGCAGGAAGTCCCTGAAAATGAGAAGCAAACTGCAGATGGGACGGGACTAGAGCCAGCGGGCGATCGACAACACCATCCAAAGCACTCAAAACAAAAGTAGATTTCTGCCATCGCTGTGCTTGGGCTGATCGAGGTCCTTGCTGCTGTTATTGGCGGGGGTGCTTGGCTTAGAAAGCACAATAGTTCGGCCAGCCCTACTTCTGCCAAATCTTCAATAACAGGCACCATCTCCGCCACGGAGAGCTCATCCTCGACATCGCCTTCGCCAATAAAGGCTTCATTCCAGAGTAAAGTCGCAGCCGTTGGCTATGGTTATTGGAACTACCCCATAACCAGTCCAGAAGTTCGAGTCTATTATCAAGACAAAACGTGGCAAGTTGGTTGAAGCTTATCAAATACATGGCTCAAGTTGGACCAACACGAAACTTGGTTACTTCCCAAAAAAATGACTCAGCGATTGCGGCAGCAATTACAAACCTGAACTTCTCCACGGTACGTTTTCCTAACTTGAGCCGTGATTCATGACTTACATGGTTTTAGGAGCGACATGTAATCTATACTGATATGAAAGGCAGCACCCACAATATTGTCCTGCAAGAGTCGGGTCCAAGGGTCTCGAGGGGTACGTGCGTAAAGGAAGCCTTTCGAAGCAAAAGTACACTGCCCACCTAGAGACAAACATTACCACGGTATAAGTCCAATGTATTGTACAGTCCCAAGAGGATGCTACAATACTGCATTCGTCATCTTCCAGAACATGAATCAGAATTTCCAAGTCACTAACTTAGCCTCAAGTAGATAGACATTAACAACATTTGTCCCTGATTTTAGTCGCGGTATACCACTAGGCACTACCTTTGCAGCGCAACCGTATCTGCACAACGGCGAAGCTCAAATCTGCGTCTACTACCAAGACTGTCAGAACGCAACCAAAGAAGCGATTCGGTCACCCCGGTGGGAGGAGACACCAGATCTTCTTGTGAGTCATGGGAAACTCTTACTGCGGCTCAATTGCCAACGACTACTTGAGTTTGGTGGGACTTTCTAGCAACTCCATTCTTGAGCACGGCAGGAAATACAAATCCTGGAACTCCTCTGGCGATGGTATCATCAACAGGATTTTCGCTTTCCATCATTGGCTTTTATGACTATATTCAAGTCCTGTCACTGACATCGGCCGGCATCGCAGTCGACATTTGGTGGAACCTCACTTGGTATCCAACTGAGCATCCTGCAGTGATGTCCAAGGGAAATTGGAGCAGGAGTTTTAGCTCCTTGGCTTTCTCGGGAGTTGGGATTGCATTTGCGGCCACGAGCAGGGATGAGCAGAGGGATGTCATTGAGAACTGGACGATAGTTCGCGATGAGTATGATGCAAAGTGAATCACCAGCTTCAAGAGAATTTAAACTTAGACGGCAACAGGACTTGTAGATGCCGGGGATTTGTTGAATTGATGGAAATTGTGGCATTTTTGTGGCCGAGAAACCCTGGCACATGTGCCGGGATGTACAAACTCCATAGATAAGAATATGGACAAGAACTGGGTAGAGTGCTCAAAGCTGTGAGCGGCTTTGCTGAGTTAGAGAGCTGGTGATATTATGGAGAAAAGGTATGGCGGACAGCACCAGTCACGTGGAAATAGGGGGGAAGCTGCCCCCGCCAAACTACTTCGCGAAGATCAGGGGCCTTCCCAGGGGTTCCCGTCCCGACCCCCGCGCACTGGAGCAGCTGGCAATCGAAGGCTTTGATCTGATCTGCAGCCCTCAGTCAAAGTTAACAACGGTATCAACCCACGCTCATCTGATTGATTATTGACGGGTCGACGGTGAAGTCTTCTTCATTTGAGAACTAATTTGAGAAGCGGCTCCAAACGGGGCAAATCGAGCAAAATGAAGGAGAAGTTCCTCCTAAGATTCCTCGCTAAGATTCAGAGCCCCCTTTTATCTGGGTGGTTTTGTTTGATGGGAGCGAGTACGCGCTGTGTCTCATGATTGGCGGACGGCCATTCGTTCCTGCTTATTGGATGGCGTTCTTAGGGTTGTGGCACAACCGGATTTCATTGGATGATGATGAGTGGCTGAAAATGTTTCATCGAAACACCACATCCAAAGAGCCCAACATGAAACGCAGCCTTCTTCTCACCAATTGCAAAGGAAAAATATCACCACCACACCCCCTGACTCCTTGCTTTGATGTTTCAAGTGTACACAAATGCTGCAGAAGAAGTCTTCTCGGTGTTCAGAGGGACTGCATATTCAACCATGTAGCTGCAATGTGGTGAGGTGATGTGAACTCGCCTTCTCTCCACCTCACCCTCGAGATTTTGCTGGCTCGTTGCTGTCCATTCATTCTCTTGTCCTCTTCTGGCCTTTCCATTTTCGGACCAGTTTCCATCCACGCTCCTTTACACAAGCCATTCGCTGAGGCAAAGAGTTCATCCTCGAGACTTGAGACTCTCTTCGCCTCTCGAGTCATCACTGACCCTTCTCCGCCGCATCTTTGCCGGTGTTTGTGTATACAAAAGACTTCGCGCTCTTCTTTCATAACGACATTTCAACCTCAGCGGTAGTTGAAGCTTTCTCTTCATCAACTGAGATGTCGATGATCAGTTTGTCAAGCACAAATTGACCTCGTCCTGGAAGCCACCCTTCGTTGTTGCGCTCCTGATTGTCTGAATGATACCGCAGTCTACCCACCTGAGCTGTTTCACTGGACGATAAATTCATTCTTTGAATCAACTACAATGCGGCCTTTTAATTTGACAGCCATGATGGCCTTACTTCTATCGGACGTGGTATCTGCTGCGGTGGTGACTGTCACAATATGTGAATCGACGCCAAGTTTTGCATCGACTTTGGTTTTCCCATTAGAATCGACGAGCGGAAGTCCTCCAGCACCAGTGATAGTCATAAGCACCGTCACTGTGCTTCCAATGCCAGTTAGCACCGCACCGGGTATATTCTATTCTTCGGGAATGCCCACGGGGAAAGGGATCCCATCCGGTATATTCTTCACCGGACACCGAACTGGAAGCGGAGCTGCTCGGCCAACCGGCTCTCCAAAATATGGGAATCACACACATCACCATCATCCAACCAGCTCCGGTTCATCGAGCAGCAACTCAACTTCAACAAAAATTCCATTCTTCACACTCACGTACACTGGGACGTTACCTCTGCCGACTTTGAGTTCGACAATGACTCCTGAGTTTGAAACTACGGGCAAAGGGTCATCGCTCGCGCCATACATGACGTCGACAGAGTGTCCTGACATGCCATCGCCTACTCAAACCTCGCCGAGTACCACTCCCACCACACGACAACTTCAATCAAACTCGGCAAATTCAACACCGACTCTCGTCGCCACATCCCCATATTACAGGCGCAAGAGAGCAACACGACGAAGGCAGCTAGTAGATGGGGATTTCTGAGCGGGGTTTGGAATGAAGAAATACCTAATCTAGTTACGAGCCGGTAGTCTCTCGGGCAGTGTGGCATTATTGGGAAGAGGAAGGAGGCGAGAGAGCGCTTGTAGGGTGCAACGGATGAAGTGTTTTAGGTTGAATGAGGAGGGGGTGCGGAGGTACTGTACTTTGCATGATACCCTGATTTTATAGAACATCTTTGGTGCTGGACATGAGGGATGCTCTGTGAACTGATTGTAAGATAAGGAATCAGAATGTAATATAAGTGTAGAATGTAAGAAAGTGTTGAGCGGACGATTTGATGGATTTGGGAAGACTGCCTTGTTTACGTCCTCCATGAGGCCGACGACCCTCGGCACAAAGAGAATCGTCGAGTTTGGTCTGCGTCTATTCAGCAAATGGAGAAGAACTTCTACAACATGGTTAGGCTTGGTTGCAACGACAAATCTTTTGAGAGGGCCTTGGAGGTTCTTCGCCAGTTCTCGATCTAGAACTTGGATGTCGAACTTGTCTATCTTTCGTGGAAGAGGTCGAACCTGTACTGTATGAAGCTGGTGGTTAAAAGCAAAGTCGAAAGCCGAATGATGGCCAGAGAAATTCGCCGTGCTGCCGTTGTTTTGAGGTCGATAATCGTAGTTTGGATACGTGTCTTCTATGTTCCTCTCGAGTTCGAATTCAAACTCTGTTGTCTTTGGCAAAGCCAAGGTCTTGAATCGATGCAGTTTGACTCCCGACGATTCACAAATCTGTGGTCCTTCCACGAGTTCAATGCCGAATCCATCGGCCTTGTAAGAGGCACCCTCCTTGAGGATTTCAACGTCGCGGTTATTTGCTTCAAATGGCTCGACGCCGATGTTGTTATGTACAACGAACATCGATGGTGGACGTGCATCTTGTCGGGCAAGTGAATTGGCGACAATTCTGCCCTAATTACCGAGACCTTGGACAGATATTCGTGAAGCATCGGCTTCTTGTCAAATTGAAGGTCTGAGGAGTGCCGTTGACCCGTCACACGATTCTTGCAGCGTCGGGATGGAAGTCGTGCGCGAGCTGATGCGGCCGGACTAAGGAATCTTTGCACAGGAAGGATGTCAGGCCATAGTCGGGGTCTCACAGCGCTCTCCTCTTGAATGCCAGGCTGATAAACACACCCTTCGTGGCGGAAGATGCTGCTGTGTTTTGAGAGCTGAAGCGAGGGAAGGCGTTGGTTCGAGACGCGCTGCAGCTGGCTAATCAGGGTGTAAAGGCACTCGGGGGTTACACAACGGATCCTCCATGAATGCGACACCTCGAATGGATAACTGAGGGGTAGTGTTGAGGGTGGAGAGGAGTGAAATTTCGACTCGATTGGAAACGGATTTTGCTTTCTATGAACTAATGATGCGTGAGATAATACGCCCTGATGGGCTCGAGAGCTTCCAACACCATCATGAGAGGATCAGGGTTGGGCCAGAAACACTCTACACTATGTGCATAGCAGATTGGGGCAAAGGTATCTAAGCACAAAATCCTCACTGAAAACTCCCCACCACATCTCTGACCTTTATACATATGGTGTTGAAATTTACCCCGTTTCTTGGCAGCTCCCTCTTCACGCCACGGATTATACAGTAGACATTAGCTCAAAAGTAAGCTCTCTGTTTGTTGCAGCAAGGTTTGGAGAAAATATACGAAATGTCAAGCCTTCGAGGTGTTCGAACATTTCTGGGGTTCTCAATCCCCGGCACAGTGAAGCTCTGGCCAATTGATGCGTACACGATTTCCAGACTAGATTCATAGCGAGATAGATTTTGAGGCCGCATCGGCCTCAACAGGTTGGTGAACACTCTTAACACTCTTGCGTCCTCGTTGAGGGAAAGGAGTTCGTCTTTGGAGCCTAATACATGCTTCGTAATCCTGAACCCAGTGACAATCTCGGCAGGCTTGATGATCACCTGCATTAGTCCGGCTCGAGAGTATGCACAATCCTCAGAAGCGTTTCCAAAAGTGGCCTCGCTCGTTGGCCCATCCTTATCACCGGATTCTTTCACGAGAGCTTGGTTGCCAAGCCCCTGGATGGTCGGAAATTTCTAGGCAACTCTCGGTCGAGCCCGTTCCAAAGTTCCCCGTCGCTTCTTCTCTTCCCTCTCTTCTCTCATTTTTCGATTACGCAAAAGGATGGCAAGCTCCTGTTGCTCTCTCTCGACTCGATTTTTGTACAGGTTCCTCGCGCGACTGCTCTTCCATTGGTCGCTGCGCTGCGCTGGTCAAACGAGCTTCCTTCTCTCTTTCTTGCAGCAAAAGTGCAGCTTTGGTTGTCATATCTTGGATATAAACAAGGTCATCTTCATGTCCAGGGCAAAGACTAGGACCGCCACGAGCTAGAATTCTCCCCTGCTTGACAAGCCAGCCATTGTTCCACTGAGAAGAATATTAGCATCGATATATACTTGCACCTGCGCTGCACAAAGAAACCTGATGACATTCAATGAGGGTACAACTTTCGAGCCGAGAGGACAGCAGACTAGCTCGGATCCAGAACAGAAACCGAGAAATCATACCTCGATATTCGACTTTATTCCCGAAACAACATTTTTGAACATCGTGTTAAATCTATCCCCTGACATGATGAGATAGTTCCCGAGTCCTTGAGCGAGGTATTCATATGTGAGTGCTGGAAAATACGCTTGAACAATCCTAGCCGCTTCCCTCAGACGTGATTCAACGTGGGCAATTCGCTCCTCGTCTGCACCGATACCACGGTTATTACAGTTATAACGGACAGTCGTCGGGCCAATAACAGAAGCTATAGCCAAGTCTCTGAGCCTGGTGAAGAGAAGCTTATCTGCCGACACACAGCTCGCTCCGAGGGACGCTCCTGGGTCAAGGAGGGCGCTGAGAAGATAACTCGCACACTTTTGACGCGTATTTCTCTGCTTAATCGTTTCTCCTTCAACAGCGGCCACCGGACCAAGCAGTAGACTCCCAAAAGGCAAGCGTTTTACGGCCAAGGAGCTTTGGTTGACACGTTCCTCAACACCAGAGAATCGTGCTTCCATTTCTGCAGAGAGGACGGCAGAATTGGTGTTATCTTTGCCCGACCAGACAGCATGAGAGAAAACCCCGGGGATGTAGGTCGGGCGGGTCTTGGGATTAGGGAAAACTTGTTCGTTGATCATTTCCATAATTCCCATACCCTTCGCAGTTAAAAGAATAGTCGATTCCCGGCTTAGTCTGTGCTTGTTCGCCTGAAGTGCACGAACCACAGACTGCACATCGACCGCACAAATGAGATTCTTGATGGGGCCTAGTGATTCTTTGGCCTTCTCGTTGTCCAACAGCACGAGATCAGCCGTGCTTATTTTCCGCTCAGCGGGCGTGGATTCAACAACAAGTCTTTGACCCGAGCCGTACCCCAATTCAGACGGGTCGTTATTGAATTTCACCGAGGCCCCGTGGGAACGATCAAAACCCTTATAGGGAGCATATGAATCGTTTGGTTGGGGTTCGGTCTTGATGTCGAATTTGGTCTTCGCAGGCAAAGTGAAGGTGTTGATACGCACATGACTCGTCGATGGGTACTCGTAAAGAGAACTGGATGGCAGCTGATCGCAAGCCTCAACATCAAAGCCGTCAGTTATATTATGGTCGTCTCCTTCGATGACCTCAATTTCGCCGTTAAGCATGGCAAGTTGAAGGACACGCCAATTCGAAGGAACAATGTAAGTCAGAGGTGGACGTGCCCTGAGTTGACCGAGTGAGTGCCCATAAAGAATGCCATGTGTGTTCAGACCCATGATATGGATTCTTGCGCGATCCTCTTCCGTCCATTTTGTTGATGTGGAAGCTCGCCGCTGAGCCACCTGATTGGGGCGGTGACATGGTTGGATGAGCAGTCTCGGTTGAAAAGTCGCGGAGGCCTGGCGGATTGGTAGGTGATGTATATCGCTCCAGAAAGAAGATTTCATCATTCTGTTGGATGGTGCTGGCAGCGCTTCAGCAGCACGTCCCCGAATTAGGGCTGAAGGGGAAGACTGGCTGTGGTGACTGAGGTGAGGAAGCAGCTAACATAGTCTCGTCTCGGGTCGTTTCCTCCTTATTGGGACATCTTGTATCCAGCAATAGGAATATCCTTTCCAATGGCAAGCCTTTTGTCGTGCGGTCTTGTCCGGCGTTGACCACTTTGATGATTGCACAGATATTCGAGGAGTGAAGTCTAGATGTGATATTGAGGGATGACTAAGCATGCAGGGGGGTCATCGCCACGGATGTCCCGTGATAATATCTCGTTTTGGCCCTTGTGTTACTAATCTATTGTGGTCTCCCATCAAGTCTGTCATGACACGAACGGATTGGATTGGCAAAATTTCTGTTCGATTGCAGGTCGTGTAGCATACATTTGTTTCCTCAATATGCCCGCAAGAAATCAATTACCTCCCAATCTGTGCCCTGAGCCTCTACTTTTCCACGACTCAGGCAGCACATTATCAGAGCCTGAACCTGCTCGTTGAGGCTGCGCAAATGCGGTTCCGTAAGGCTTGCGCTCGACTGTGGCATGTGGCTTTGCAAAAACATTTCTGATGAAGGTTGGTGTCGGAACCAGATTGAAGCCACCTCCAAATTCTGGCCATAATCGTGTCAGGAAGTCGTGGAGATGAGCTGCGATAAGGCCAGTTGCCTGAACTTTTGCTGCTGAGGGCCCATTTGTGACGAGCGTCATGAGAAGCATAGCATATGGTATCCATTGAGCTGGGATTGTGACGATGAAGAAGTTGGCCTTCATGCCTCGGTCGTCTTGAGTCGATGTGTAGGCAAAAGCCAGTACAAGACAGGATGTAAATACCATTCCACCTGTGATGAAAATATTCAAGCCCTGTTCTGTTTATTAGGCGTATGGTTATAACATGATGCATCGACCCAGTGAAACAAGACAGATTCAATGATCAATGAAATGTAGGGAGTCACAACCACCCGAGTGAAGTTGACGAATCGACACGAGTTTTCTCAAAGGAACTTCCCACCATGCCTACACCGCGAACTGACCCTTTGGATTGATTGCGAATGACGGGCCAGCCGAAGTGCAGGGGTAATCTTCCTCATCTCCAGGAACCGCGATAGTTGGGGGAATTGCACTATGCGGGCAGATAATGTGAGGTGCCAAAGAAAATAGACCGGACGAAAAAGGGAAAATGCCTACCAAAATTGTCAAGCACACAAACAGAACGTATGTCATGAAGTCTCCTGGCTGCGAAAATCTTGGGGAAGATATCTCAAGCTTGCTTCCATATGTGTACACTTCGTGATGTTAGCCAGATACTGGTATGTGCACAACCCCAAGGCGAATCTTACGGAAATACGTGTCGAAGAGGATGCTCAGGTCTTTTCCCGTTATGAGAAACGATGTGACGAGTCTCCACAGCTGTGGCGGGAATTGCAAAATATATGGAGTATGCCATATCACATAATATCCTGGCAACATGCCCGTGTAGACTCCAATCGAGAGGAAACAGGCCGAAGCAGCCAGAGTCCTGCTCTGAGTCAATATCAGCACCAAAGAGGTAGTGCGGGGTACAGTGAAACAAACCTCGAGATGGGCGGAGCTGCCCAGAACATATCCATTGCCGACATAATTGCGTTTGAGTGATGGTGATGCGACGACGAAGCTGTAGAAGCTCGCGAGGTGAGGAAGACAGAAGTCGAACAGTTTTGAAAGCGTGTTCTCTCCGTTGGATCAGTCAGCACTTTCTGTGCTTCGCTAAGCCAATTGAGGTTTAGCGCTAAAACGCCCCGGTGGCGGCCCGCATTTCAGTAAAACCCCGCCAAAATTATTTCACTCCGTATGAGCCTTTCGGTGAGAGCTGTTGATCTCTTCAATTCACGTACTTAACATCTCTTCACCCTCTCCTCTCCTACTCCAAGGAAGAGCAATCATGACAGGGTCAAAGTAGCAACCCCAGTTCTCAGCATTCCTGCTTCTGTCTGACAATTTCACAGGAAAGTTCTCATGCTCGGCGCAGGCTTCGTGACACGACCAACGCTTGACATTCTCAGTGATGCAGGCATTGAAGTCTCCGTTGGTATGACAAGAGATTTCAATACCTTCACTATATTCTGCTAATAATTCCCCAGCTTGCAGAACTCTGGAATCGGCCAAGAAGCTCTCTGCCGGTGTGAAGAACGCCCACCCGATCTCTCTCGACGTCACAGACGACAAAGCTCTTGATACTGAAGTTGCAAAGAACGATTTGGTTATCAGCTTGATTCCCTACACCTTCCACGCAACAGTCATCAAGTCTGCGATTCGAAACAAGAAGAACGTCGTGACAACCAGCTATGTCTCCCCTGCGATGCTGGAACTGGAGGAAGAAGCCAAGAAGGCCGGCATCACAGTCATGAACGAAATTGGCCTCGATCCTGGAATCGACCACTTGTACGCCATCAAGACGATTGAGGAGGTACACAAGGCTGGGGGAAAGATCCTGTCATTCTTGTCATACTGCGGTGGTCTTCCCGCTCCAGAAGCTTCAGACAACCCTCTTGGCTACAAATTCTCCTGGTCATCACGCGGAGTTTTGTTGGCATTGAGAAACGCAGCAAAATACTATAAAGACGGCGAGGTCGTGGACATTGCAGGAAAAGATCTGATGGGTACAGCCAAGCCATACTTCATCTACCCCGGCTACGCCTTCGTCGCCTACCCAAACCGCGACTCCACTCCCTACAAAGAGCGCTACAACATCCCCGAAGCGCAGACCATCATCCGTGGTACCCTGCGCTACCAAGGTTTCCCAGAATTCGTCCGCGTTCTAGTTGACATGGGCTTCCTCTCCGACGAAGAAAAGTCCTATTTGAAGGAACCTATTTTTTGGAAGGAAGCGACGCAGAAGATCCTCGCAGCCACCTCGTCCAGCGAGCCAGATCTGAAGTGGGCCATTGCGTCAAAAGCCTACTTCAAAGATACCGAAGAGAAAGAGCGCATCCTCGCTGGTCTGCGCTGGGTAGGTATCTTCTCTGACGAGAAGATTATTCCCCGTGGAAACCCACTGGATACTCTCTGTGCTACGCTGGAAAAGAAGATGCAGTTCGAGAAAGACGAGCGAGATTTCGTCATGCTGCAGCACAAATTTGAAATCGAGAATAAGGATGGGAGCAAGGAGACGAGAACCAGTACGCTAGTCGAGTATGGTGATCCGAAGGGGTACTCGGCTATGGCTAAGCTGGTCGGTGTCCCGTGCGGTGTTGCGGTGAAGCAGGTGCTTGACGGGACAATCTCTGAGAAGGGAATCTTGGCTCCCATGTCTTCGAAAATCAACGACCCGCTGATGGAGGAGCTGAGGAAGTACGGGATATTCTTGGTTGAGAAGACCATCTCATAGACGTCACTCTACCCTTTCTCTTCATGTCATGAATGAAAAAACAAAAACAATGAATGATAGAAAATAGAGAAATCATTTCACGTACGCATGTCATGAGTATCGTTCTGTCTCTTGAACTTTCAGATTCAAATTTGTATTTCTATACTGTTCTCCTTCCATCATATCATTGCCTCGTAACCCCTGCATCCAGCCCCCCAGAAAGAAAGGATGGGAAGTCTAGCAGCCACCCAACTCTCTATCGAGACGACAGCGAGTGTCTAGATCACTGCTCGATGGCTCGTTGTCACCGTACCCGTTTCATCCAGCTCGCAACGCCTCCTTCCAAGCTCCCACGACAACTAGAGAATGGGAGGGAAGTCTGAGGTTTGCGAGACTGGCGAGAGCACACGCTCATCCACCCCATCTCATCATCGAGGGCAATTCGATTTGAGATGAGGTGGATCGACGGGTTTTCCACCCCCGATTTCCCCCTTCTGCGAGAGCACATTGGCTCGTAGCCCCTCCATCCACGCTCCCACATCCCTTGGGAGGGGAAGTCTGGGGCTGACCTCGCTTCCTCGTCGTCGAGTCGAGAGCGCGAGTGAGGTTCCAAGTCACTCGTCGTGATGAGGCCGTGCAGGCGAAGGGAGCGGTGAGATCTGCGAGCTCCAATCCACGTCATCCTCGAACAGGACTCCAGCATCTGGGGACGTGGAGGTGGAGATGGTTTTGATGCCCATGCCCACGCCCACGCCCATCAGCCAGCTCGCCAACCCCGCCTTCCACGGCTCCCAGACGGCTAGGGAGAGAAGACTGAGGTCCGCGAGCATGTGTGAGGCTTGATGTTCTTATTTAGTTTGAGAGGGAGAGAGTGCGTGTCCAGATAGATCAACTTCGGAGCGGATCAAGAGAAGGATGGGGTCTAGGTAGTGGAGGCTTGGTTGTGTTATTTGCGCGTGGGGCGTCGCTGTTTTGGCCTGCATCCGCTAGCATCCAGGGCGGTGTCAAAGGTGGAAATGGTTTTGGTGTCGATGGAGAAGGATGGGGTTTGGGTAGTGGAGGCTTGGTTGTGTTATTTGCGCGTGGGGCGTCGCTGCTTTGGTCTGCATCCGTTGGCGTCAAGGGCGGTGTCAAAGGTGGAAATGGTTTCGGTGTCGATGGGGAAGGCGGGTCGTAGCTTCTTTGGCGGGAGTTGAGTTTGGTGGTGAGGGTGAGAGGTGTAGGTGAGTTCTTGGTGGCGTGGTTTTGGTTGTTGTAATTCTTGAGAGTACTTCTGAATCTGTGGAGGGAGAGTTCGAAGGAGTTCTGTTGGGCTGTGTGAAGAGGAGTTTTGATTGCGTTTGCGTTTCTGCGCTTTGGAGATCGGGAGAAAGGTTGTAAGGTGGCCATTTACATTTGGATGTGCTGGTGGGTTGCGTGAGATGCTGATTGCTGAAGAGAGTTTCTGTGGGGGTATGGGGTAGAAGTGGCTATGTTGCAGCTTGATTTTTTGGAAGATTTAAGTTGGTAGCTTTATGGTGGTGGCTTGCGGTCGTAAGGAGACTGATGAGTTTGTGGTAGAGAAAGGTAGATGAACTTGTATGAGGGTGGGTTGGCGCTTGTTGCTTCAGGATTGTTGTTGCTGCTGTTCAGTGGAGAGGGGTGCCAAGTTCGGTTGCAGATGGGAACTCCAAAGTTGGGAGTAAATTTGCACAAGAAGTCACTGCTTTTCTTACTGAAGAAGGGCAGAAGTGGGGTGACTAAATATCTCACTCGGAGCTCATAATCTATCTACAGAAAAGGTTCACAGAAGCCGGGTTCCTGCCTCCATTTATGCTGTAGAAGGTCCACAGAACCAATACCTCGGTTACACAACTTCAACCCACGCGCTCTATTTTCAGCCTACCCTCCGTCTCTTTTTGCTCTGTGCATTTCGAGGATTTCCTTTTTTTGTTGGTATCGTAGACGGCCATGGCAAAACAAACTTCTGCTCGGGATGAAAAATCGATAAAGCAAAACTCAACGACTAGATGAATGAATTATAATTTGGAGCAGAAGCAATTCAAGCAACATTTAAAATGATGTGATACTCATCCTCACCACTCCTCACCTCACCCGCTCTCGCTAAGAATCTCAAGCACTAATCTCCACGTAAACATTAACTGCAGCCAACTAAACTCACTACTTTCCCACCGCCCGCTAATCACCACAATCACAGCAACGACAATAGGAACAGACAAAAGATACATCTCTCTACTTCTCTCTACTTCATTAACCGCCCTCATGATCATCAAAATAGAAGACTGAGATATAATTGGAGATCTGAATCCAGAATAGAATGAGAGATCATAGAATCTATACCAACAATCTGCACCAAGAACCGGATTTGTAGAGACGGGCTTAGAAATCGAGGCAGAGCAGCTAAATTTGGCGTGGCAATGATACATCCTTGGATGTTGGTGAGACGCAGGTGGATCGATGGAGAGCGGCAGAGATGAGAAGCAAGGTGACCTAGACCTGAGAGCGACCAGCGTGATGCAGAGGGTCCCGAGATATTCGTGGTATTGCCGCCTGGGAATAGAACAACAAGGCCCGGTGCAACAACACGCGCCCAGCTCGTTCCAGCAGGCTCTGCTCTGGTCGATCTTTCCCATGACCAAGAAAGAGACCCAGATTGAGAGGTTGCAGTTCGTCGAAGTGCGTGATTTTTTCTCAAATCCTAGTAAAAGACGGAAGGAGAAGACCCTGTAGAGTGGTTATTGATTTTTCCAACCAACAAGTGATACGATGGATGGGGGGCTTCCTTGCTTCACTGGATGTGAAGGATGGAGTTCTTATCTCTGGTGTGTGTCGCCAGCGCTACCGTCCATTTCCACGGCTTGACTCTGAGAACAGCAAGCAGCCTTTGCCCGAAATTGATTCCAATTGATTCTGCAGATATCCAACATTGTGAACACACCAAGAAGAGGTCGCAGAAGGGCTGCACCGATGGTTATAGAAGTTGTAATTTCCCTTCACCACCTCCGGAAGGAGAGCTCACTGCAGAGAGCTATTGGTTTTTCAGCCAACAAGTGATGGAATGGGTGGAGGGCTTCCTTGCTTCAATGGACGGGAAGGATGGAGTTCTGACTTAGTGTGTGTCGCCGGCGCTGCCGTCCATTTCCACAGCTTGACTCTGAGAACAGCAAGCAGCCTTTGCCCGAAATTGATTCCAATTGATTTTGCAGATATCCAACATTGTGAACACACCGTACAAGAAGAGGTTGCAGAAGGGCTGCACCGATGGTGATAGAAGTTGTAACTTTCCTTCACCACCTCCAGAAGGAGAGCTCACTGCAGAGAGACTATTGATTTTGCCAACACCTTAGTCTGGATTTTCTAGAAGGTGGTGATCCTCACCCGCTTCTTACTGGAGTTTGAGAATAAAGTTCTGACGGAGAGGCGATATGGTGTGCATCATGAACGCCACCGTTGTTGAAGCGCATCCTTCACTTGAGGATTCTCGAAGCCGGATGACAGACGCAGAGGGCTGCACCGGGACGGTCCGCTGACGACTAGGATTAGGTGACGGGATGAAGGTGGCAGGATTTCTGTCTTGAAGGTTGCATTGGCAAGTAAGGCTTTTATTTGCAGCCATGCAGGTTGTATGGGTGTATCTGGCGATACTTTTCAGCCTTGAGGATTGAGATACTGTAAAGATGGCAAGATGAAAAGTTGAGCAGGCTTTAGAGATGAGAAGTTCTTGGAACGAAACTGAACCCGAAGAGAATGTAGGTAGAAGATACAGCTTATCGTAACAGTTGCGTTCCATGTCAGAGCAGGGTTGCTTGGTGCTGCTGGAGTGCTTACTCTTCTTCTTGCTTTTTTCGTAGGTGGAAGCTCACCTCTACTAGCTGCGGGTACTGCAACACACCTTTCTTTTCGGCTGATATGTACGTATGTTGATTGTAACCCTTTGCATGCTAACACTGGTAAGCAAACGGCAAGGAAATTCATGAACCATAAACCTTCCCACCTGTCTGAAGCTGCATCTTTTCTCTAAGTATGCACGAGACTTGAGATGTCCAAAATCGTCGGAGATTTTCTGATTGGGTTGTTAAACCCAGTCTGACAGGCATTGCCGCCTCCTCTTGACCCAGTTTGGCACCTGCGAAGAGCCTTGCCGCCAACAGCATGTTGCTGCACTGTGGATTTTGAGACATGCTATGCAACCATCGAATCAAACGGAGAATAATGGGCCCTTGTGGGGAGGCTGCATATGGGTTGCATGCCTCATCGGTCGTCGGCCCACTCGATCAGCGTCATAGAATCATTGTTCCAGAGGTCATCGAGATTCCGCAGAGGCGACCAACAAACAAAGGCCAAAGGGAACATCCGACCGCATTAGGGAAATCTGGGGGTCCGGTTAAGGGGGCGGTCGAACCGTTTGGTTCAAACCCTGGCTAGCTGAGTGCCGTAAACGCCTCAGATAGCCTTCTTTGAGTGCCATGGGGAAAGCAGGGAGGGGATACGTGTCACCGTCTGGCCCGATGCGGCGTGTCCCATCTTGAAGGTCGGAGGCTGAGAGGAGAACTGGGATAAACCTCAACCCCGATTGGAGCATTAGAGATAGGTAGATCAGCATCAACAAGTTCTGCCAAAGCAGGGAGATAAGGAGGGTAAGCACAGCACACTCAGAATCGAACAGAGAAGTGCTTAGTCGATCGAGGAGGGCTGCGAGTGGTCAGTGCGCCAAATGATGTGGTGCTGCATGTCCTTGCAAGTACAGTAGCCTCCAGAACCAGAGTAAAGATCGGGAAAGGGTAAGAGCGGGCCACGTCGGCTCTCCTTGCGTGTGTACAAGCATGGCTGCGTCTTCTGTCCAATAGCAAGAGTAGATAGAGGCGGTGAGTTGGGAAAGAGGCGCTGGCTGCGCGTTCAAGCACACTGGAAGCGCGGCATCACATCGGTTGTCAAGGGGGAAGTACTGTACTTTCACTCCCAAAGAGATTTGCGGGGGGCGCTTAAGGAATTCCCAGCGGAAGTGACTTCCAAGGTTCAAAGGCTCTGGGGTCTGGATCCTGGATCGCTGGCCAGGATTCCACGCCAGCAACAAGGATGGTCATATGGTCAACAGGGGGCGGGAGTGAGTGCTCTTCCTCCTGAAGTCCCGCGGCAATAATAATGAAAACCGTCCATGTCCAAAGTAAGGGAGGGTTTTAGAGCACGGGGACCCACTTTTATTATTAACCCTCTAATCAATTTTCTCCAATACAGTGTTCATAGATTCTTTTCTAAATTGTAACCAGCATTTGTGAAATTATAATATCGTGCGGAATTATTGTGATGATTGGACATTCCCGGGTTTTCCGAAGCATGGATGGTTTTTACCCATTCCCCGTTTAATCGCTAGTGCGTATGTTTTGAGTCCGGGTAAATTCGTGAATCCTCTACGCTCACCCCTGGCTTGATACACAGACCTCTTTTTGCCTGTGCAATAGATCCAAAGATTCCAAAAGCCCTGCGACCAGGCTTATAGCCACTGAGAATGGGAATTCTATTCCTCTAACCCATATTAGGTGCGCTAGCAATTAAACCAGGGGGGAATACTGTAGTTCTTCAAGAGAGAGAGACTGGCGTCTTGCTGTGAATGACTCTCGAGTTGATTCATTCGTCTGCAAAAGCTAGTGAAGAATTGAGCTCATTCGCAGACGCTCCCGGTGGCTGGAAAGCTGAAACGTTGAAGCGCCGGGCATGGGCTGCCCCTGCCCTGGCCCTGCAAGTGCACACGGGGAGGGGAGAGAGGGGGGGCCCATGATGATGGCATTTTGGCGGGGGGACTCGCTTCTCTCCTGTGCATCTGTTTTTGGCCCCCCCTGGGACGAGACCAGACGAGACTAGACGAGGCGATTCATCGAATCCGCGTATCTGCACATTCGGGAATGCGCCGGCCCCTTTGCAGGCCACCCCCACTGGACGCCCCTCAGTTGCTGCTGCTGTTGCTGCAGTTGCTGCACGCTTCTTCCGGGGGCCCAAGGCACAAACCGTCGGTCCGTCACACGATAGCCCCGCGCAAACATCGAGCGACTTCGAGATACTTCAGAGGACACCCGCACGCCCGCACACCCGCACCCCAGCCTCCTTATCAAAGTCCGTGCCGCACAACGAATCTGCTCAAGCGACCCTGCCACCCTGGGCCCTGGCAGTGCCAAAGACTCCTATTATTATTACTGTAGTGAGTCGTTGGTACTACTTCTATATCTGTCTCCCGCCGCCCCTCAAACCTTGTGCCACTTCAGCCCAACCTTTCGCGATCGTTCCCAGTCTCTCGGTACTGATATTATCTCCACCACGCCCACCAGGCATTCTCAGTCGTGCGTCAATGCTTCGCAATAGTTGACCTTCAGGGAAACGAGGATGAGGATTGCATGTCTTCAAGTTCGTCCATTTTGTGTCGTGGCCATTCCTTTCTGCTGACAGTCAAACAGTTCGCCCCGCAAGTCGGCGATGTTGACAATAATCTGAATCGCGCCGATGCAGTTCTCAGCAAAGCGAATCCGAAGAATCTAGATCTCTTAGTCCTGCCGGAGTTGGCGTTTTCCGGTAGGTCTTGTCCTGCGTTGCGAATGCTGCAGTTTGCTTCTGCTTGGTGGTGAACTTTTGTATTGGAACAAGCACCTGCCCACCCGCACCAATGCTGCATATCGGGGCTTGCATGATCAGCAGCCTCCTGGCCTCAATCCCTCAAATTTGTTCCCAGGAATCCGCCGCCTTCCCCGTGACTATGGATACTGATAAGAGTTAGGATACAATTTTAAATCGTTGCAGCATATCAGTCCTTTCCTTGAACCCACTACGGCGGGCATTACTTCACTCTGGGCGAGGACCACAGCCCTGAAATACGACTGCATAGTTACGGTAGGGTACCCAGAGAAGGTGGACGTCTCGCCGAAGTGGCCTGCATCGCCCGAATATTACAATTCCGCCATCACGGTCAACAGGGAAGGTGAAACCATCGCGAATTACCGGAAATCCTTTCTCTACTACACCGATGAGACATGGGCCTTGGAAGGGCCGGATGGATTCTTTGATGGACCTATCGAGGGGCTGGGCAATGTTGCTATGGGGATCTGTAAGTTGCAAACTGAATCATTCGAGCGTGAGTATAGCATGCTCGATGCAGCAAAAAGTAGCTAACAAAAAAACCCTTAGGCATGGACCTGAAGTAGGACTTCGTTCCTAGAATTTGATTTGTCGTAAAGCTAATAGATCACAGTCCCTACAAATTCGAAGCACCTTGGGACGCGTGGGAATTTGCCTATCACGTCCTTCGCAAAGAAGCTAATCTTGTCATTATTTCAATGGCATGGCTCACTCGTGAGGACGCAAGATCGTATAGCAGGTCGCCAAGAGATCCAGACATGGAGACGCTGTCTTACTGGCTCACTCGCCTGGAACCGATCATCAGAGCTGAGACAGAGGGCGAGATCATATGTGTCTTTGCAAATCGAACCGGAACTGAAGAGGAAGCAGTATATGCTGGCACAAGTGCAGTGCTGGGAATTCACGACGGCGAGGTCAAAGTATATGGCATCTTAGGCCGGGGCGAGAAGGAGCTTTTGGTCGTAGACACCAACAAACGGCCGCAAGCAAAGCTCGTCTCGCAACCGAATTCAGCAGCATCGCGCGTTACAAGCGAAACTTCGGGGACATCTCACAATTCTATAAACTCGCTGATGTCCGACAAATCCGGCCTAACTATCAATACGGATACCACAGCATGCACAATTCCAGATCCCTTTGAGTTGTCGCAAAAGATCGAGGACGCAAGAACTCCTGTTTCTCCAATTGATCCATCCTCTCCCAGCGCATTCTTCGCACCCCAAAGCCGCTATCCAGAAGCAGACACACTTCCAGGATCGCTAGGAACGCTGAAGTCAAGCATTGGTCGGCCTCAAATCTCCCCTGCACCAGCCGATTCTCCCGCTCCAAATCGGCCTGCAGCACCAAAGTCCCGAAACACAAGTCGGAACCGAAATCCTGAGCCATTACCGCCCGCTCTCTCCTCCCACGATTTGGCAGAGGGGGAGCAAGCGAGCAATAGGATTCATATCAATGTGCTATCTCCCGTGCAGCCACATTCTGCAGCAGCGGCACCAGATCGGTATCAATCGAACTTCTCTGGCTATCAACTTGGTCCGAGGAGTGCACACAATCCGCCCCGGCCGAAGAGCGCTATGTGGTAACCTGTTCCGGAAATGTGATCTAAAACTGCGGTCCCTACTGTAACATTCAAGATTTCTTTGAGCATCATGTTTGATTTGAAAAGCGTCATTGAGCCTGGAGTTTAGCACGGCATGGGGGATGGAAACACGGATGACGGCGTCGTTTAAGACGAGGACGGATTTGTTCTTAGCGACGGGTTTATGGAGTCCTTGTAATAGTAGCACAGGTGGGAGATGAGCATCTTCAAATACGTTTGCATTTTACACATCTATCCTTTCTCGTCGTACTCGCTTCATCCAGCCATTTCAGTACATATAACCAAGTGACCTTTCTGATCCCCATCCCCGTACACAAGAGTCCCCAGTACCTTATCTCCAAACCTCTCAGTGGTAAAAATTATTGCAAAACTACGGACAGGGAATATTTAAGCATAATTCCCAGCGTGTCAAGTAAAAGCCACGTCCAGGGGACTACTCCTTGTTCCTTGGGTCACTTGGCCGCGTCCCAGCAGACTGGTGACAAATGAGACCTGTCCCTCTCTGTGTTACGCCAACAGCGGGCCGCTGCAGCGGACCTTTGAGCGGAGACTGGGCTCGGGCCTACGACCCAATCACTCGGGACCAGTCTCTGTTTAAGGTGGGTGGCAAATCTAGCGTTTCGGAGTTCGTTAAATGTTGGTTGGTTCTATTTTCATTTTCATTGGCCTTAGCTATAGTCTGTCTTGTTTCTGCCTTACTTTATGATTTCCGCTGATGCCCCTCCGTCTCCTCAACAACACTCTCAATCACTCCTACAAAACTTTATAATCATCCCACGCATATAAACTATTAGCCATCACGCCCCCGCCTCATGTCCCATTACTCTCATCCCTCTCACATGAAACACAAACGTCCGATCCTCTCCTGCACACGAAACACTGCATTGCTATCCCAGAAACCGATTACGCCTGGCAAACGAAACAGAGAACCTAGCCTTCCTTAGCCCAATCACAAACGCCCCGCCTTATTCAAAGCCTCAATTTTGTGCCTCAGGGCCGATACCAACAATCGCCAGGCTCTCCAAGAGCGCCAGAATTCTCCGTCTTTCGGGCACACGCATCAATACAGTCGATGGCGCCTTCCCAGGCCAATGCGCACTTCGTCTCAACCTGGATCTAATTCGGTAAGCCCACCCAGAAGCTACCGCCTACGGAGATGGAGAAAAAAGACATACGAAGACGCTCTGGTGAAACCTCGTAGCAGGAGTCAAAATCTACAACGCTACAGAAGGGAGCTACGAAGCCCTTCCTGAATCCAGCGAGTTCTAAACAAGACAATGTTACAACGCTGAGAGACAGCATCAAAGCCCTACCGCAGAAGACAAAGAAGTCGCCCTCGATATCAACAAGTCCAGCCCTTTCCACCATAACTGTTCATGTTCACACCAGAAGATTCACATGTAGAGTGTGAGTAAGTCCAGGGTTGGCGGCGAAAGAGTCAACACTGACATTCACAACCCAACAGCAGATTGATCGGCAATGATGTTGGGCCTCTGTCCTGCTTTGTAGATAGATGCCCACGTGGGTATTGGTAACATAAGCACCGCCATCCAAGCTCACCAGATACAAATCTCTATAGATTCCTTCCGAGGCGAAGTGTGGTCCCAATCCCAGTCAGCGTCTCTTCAACCTCATCAGTTCTAATTCGATACAGCATGGGCGGGGCAAATACTTTCCGAATACATAATTCATAAACTTCTTCCACGGGCGCATTGTATCCTCAAACACCGCCTGGGAATAACTAATCGCGCTCTCGAACCTGACTTCTAGACTAATCTCTGAGTCACTCAAGCTGCCTGAGACACCGAAAATCCATTACCGGAATAGGCCATTTGCAAACACGGTGGGTTTGCCTCCCAAGAATTTAGTGGCGGCAGTGTCGAGTCCATCGAAGATGAGGTAGATCTTTGGATATGGACCAGGGTGTGCGGCTTAAGGATGAAAGGGGAAGGGGCCATAAGTAGGTCCAGTTACCATAGGCTATCCATTCGTCAAGTGCGACTACAATGCGTTAATCTCTCCCCTTCGGCCGAAACTCAAAGTCTTCCTAATTGAGTGACACTTACAAATACCGCCATATAGTGGGTCCGAGATCATGTGAACGAGACCAGGCACCACGGCCTTTGAGGTTATTGAACCATTGCGTTCTTGACTTGCCAGGAAGTCCCTCCGGGGTCGAGATAGTCTGCGCCGGTGTTTGAAATAACTGTGAAGACTACTGTGCAAAAACGAAGCACGGCCGAATGGAGAATGAACCTAGATATGAGATACATGCTGCTGGTCAAGATTAGCAGAAAGAGAAAGTTCATTGCTATAATGCATAGTATTTACGCTTTGGGGATACTTATATATGGAGAACGATGCTCAACACGGAGGTTCATTCTCCATGTCCACCATGATGCCCTCATTCGCTCAGCATCTCCCCGCTTGACATCCCGCCATTCAAGAGCGACTTCTCTTATCTTGCAATTCTTAGCATAGCCAGCTGACGGAGGCGGGATAGCCCGCATCCAAAGGCCCCACATGCCATCCTAAAGTTCGGACGGTGGTGCGGAAATAAGGAAATGCGTGGCGAAAGAAGGAAAAGGGGCTCGCTTAGCGTCCGTGAAAGAAGTCCTGCCATGAGGGCTTTTAAAACTCCGCGTCAGATTTATCTCAGTCCATCTAGCTTTTCAGAGCTTGGGACTTTGACTCGGAGAAGCTTTCTAGGCTCTTTTGGGCATGAAAATTCTATTTCCTTGTCGGTGGCGGAAGAAGCGTTGACTTCATGTCGGCGATTGCCGGCCAATGGAGCTCACTGGGACTTTATCGGATACGAATCGACTGGCATTCGGGGTTCAGTGCTCATTTCTTGTGATACATTTACGGGCTACGGAGCTCCCGAAGACTTCTAGGGTTTATCTACGAGTCCGTGGCTGTTCGTATCTCTGAACAGGGAGCTCTCAAGGTCCCAATGCTTGCTCTCAAGTTTCGTGGAAGCCGATTCTCAATGTCTCCTCGTTTTGCCGGTCACCCAATGAAATTCTATGAGCTTAGAAATCCGTGATAACAAAAACTTTCGACTTTGGTATGGTCAGGAGCCAAAATCAATCGTGCTGTCCCAAGTAAGTCCACGACAACGGCCTCTCCCCAGACTCCAGCCCTCGACAAGTCACGACCTGCTCATCTCCCGGCGCAATATCAATCGCACTATCCGATATCAAAACCCCTTCCCTCTCCTCAAAAGTAAGCCCTTTCGTTGGTCTCTTCGCCGATACTCGAAGCTCATCACCATGTTGAGTGACCGATATTCCTCGGTCTTCAAACGAGAGATACTTGAGTGGCTGCGGCCAGTCCATATCACGAGAAACACACACACCATCAATCCGAATTCTAGCAGCAAGGACATGAGGCTCCTCTGTGAGGTTATCAATCATGCCATTAGCGATATCCGTTGAGCCGTTCGCAGCTACCGTAATCTCCTTGGTGATCTTCTCCTTGATGTCCTCGCCAGTCGAAATGGAAATGAACCGCAGTTCAACTTCAGCCACAACTTCAGTCGTTTTGCTACTGACAACCCACAACTCTCATGGTAGAGACTTTGCCGGTCGAGCGTGGCATACGCTCCAGTCGTAGTGCTTTCGTCGCACACCCAGGGCAATTGGTCTGAGAACTCGGGACATAGCGTAATATGCCGGCTTCTTACGGAGAAAGAAATCGATGATCGCCCAGGATGTGACAGGCCAGCAATCATTCAGCTGCCAGACGAGAGCGCCGCCGCACTTACGTGCTTGGCCCCACTGTCGTCGCCAGCCGCGGTATGCGAACATGAGAGCCTCACATTGGGCCAATTGAGTAAGATGTATGTATGCCTATCCCTCAATTAATATATGCTGCTCAATGGACACGCTTTGAACTTACAGCGAGATCTGTGGTCGTGCGAAAGTTCTCCACGAGGTATGTGGCGATTCTACGTTCGTGGTCATCAGCCTTGTTGTGAAAATCGAGGTCCGAGACTGCGGGTAGAGCTCAGAGGGATCATCGACAAAGTGCTGAATGGTTTGCATATGAGGAAATGCCTCCATCCCAAACTCTGAGTTGAACCTGCCACCTAGGTCGTCCAAAATTTGGTACTTCTCCTGAGTCCCATGCCACACTGGTCACTTGTCAGTACTTGTTTTGAAGAAACAGATGGAGTCGCTTACCATTCCATTGATGAAGATCGCCAATAGTCTTGTCAGAAGTATCTTCCCCGCCGGAGAATGGAGAGCTTGGCCAGTACGGAATATTTGGAGACTCATTCTTTATGATGTTCGGCAGAAGATGCTCAGAGATGTATCTGGCGGGATATGTAGACTTTAGCCATGATTCGGGATCTTTGTCTGCATAGTCATAGTCCAGCTTGTACTCTTCTTGAATCTGGTAGTCTTCGTTGTTTCCGGCATATATAGCGATTGATGGATGGTGGCGTAATCGTCGGACGTTGCAAACAGCCTCATCGCGGATTGAATCGAGGAGTTCCGGCCAGGTGGGATAACTTCCACAACCAAACATAAAATCTTGCCAGACGAGAATACCAAGCTCGTCGCAGAGATCGTAGAACACATCTTCCTCATAGATTCCACCGCCCCAGACCCTGAACCTGCTTAGTAAAACTTCAGGACAGGAATAAGAGAATTATTACCTCGTCATAACTTGATTTCCGTCCATCATCGTCTGTAGCCACTTTTTATACTTCCCTGCGTCTAGTCGAGGTATGAAGTTATCAGCAGGAATCCAGCACGACCCAGCACAGAAGATATCGATTCCATTGATCCTGAAATAGAAGCTCTGGCCGATCTCGTCATCTTCCTGAATGAGATCTCCACGCCGTAAACCTGTTCGCTTAGACATTGTGTCCGCCAGGAATTCCTGAGTGAAGACATGAACTGTGATTTCGTAGAGGGTCTGAGCTCCATATCCATGAGGGTACCACAGCTCGGGATTTTCAATGGAAATGGAGATCTCCGCCAGACCATCAGCTCCGACAGCTGTTTCGTGCTGTGAAATGATCTTTTCTCGAAGTTTGACAGTGAACGCCTCTTTGTTGCTCGGCCCATCAATTCGAGCATACAACTTTCCTGAAGCCGTCCTCAAATTCTTGCTGGCTTCGATTTGAGACCAGAGATCTGCAACTCGAGAATCGTAAATCTCGAGGTGAACTGGCCGCCACGGCCCTGCTGTCATGAGAACAGGACCCCAGTCCCAGCCCTAAGTTCATATTAGTAAATGCATTCAAGACTAGGTTGCTCCTTTGCCTACCCAATGATATTGTGCCTTTCGAACCCCCAAACGACCAGTTTCTCCGTTGTGGGCAATGAATCGGTACTCTGGATGTGCCTTCTCCAGTTCACGGCCACGTATCAACGGTGAATCGAAGTCAATCTCGAGAGAATTTTGGCCCGAGATGATGCTCTCAGTGGCGTCGACGCGATATATAAGAAACATGTTCTCAGATTGCAGCAGGACTTTCCCATTGATGACAACACTCCCACGACCAACTGAAAAGATCGAACAGCTGGCCTACGCATCAGCAAGTGCCCACCTCACTCCTTCATTCACAGAAATACATTAGTGTATAGAAGTCTAGCTAACTCGTTATCTTCGGTAGGGTCTCTGAAGAGCGAACACCGCGGCACTGCGGCACCCCTTGACGGAGCAAAATTTAATTCGAATGATTCTTCTGGTGCAGCAGCAACTCTAAAGCACTAAGAAAACCGTCCTCAACTTTCCCCTGGGCTGAATTATAGAGACGGAACAACAATCTGTCCATAGCACAGGAATGAAAAGCATTCTAATCATTGGTTTGCGTCCGTTTCTGGCGGAATGGAATTTTCACTAGGTCCAAGTTCACTTCCGTATCCGTAATTTGTGCATGGAATCTAGCCTCAAATCCACATCATAATGGTCATCTCCTAACAACGTGACTAATCCAAAGCACTGGAATAGCCAGAAACGCAACGAAACATCCTCCAGCCGTCAGACCCGTCTGCCAATCATGAAACAAGAATCTCGAACACACAACAATAGCAAAGAAGAAACAAACCAGGAGAGGAAGCAATATGCTTTCTCTCCAATCCAGCCAATCTTCGTGAACTACGAGTCCAGGAACAGCAATATTGCTGATCCGACACGCTTGATGTCCATATTTCAGCTGCTCGAGAAGGTTCCTGCAAGGATTGAATCAGTGGATCCAGCGGTTTCTGGGGGGGGGATCACCTACAGTTGAGTGGTAACGCCGACGACGTCAGGAGTCCCCCGATTACCAGAGAATGCTATATGCGGTGCAACATTCAACGAAGGATCTCGAAAACACAGAGTAATCATAGAATGTCTTCTATCATTAGCGATTGCGTCAAATAGTTGGTTTCGTTCGCTCTCGTCGCAGTGGTTGCACTTTCCAACTTCGCAATTTTCGTATATGTCTGGCCGATCAGCCGCAGGGCAAAGATTCATGTAGTCTATGTTCGCGGTCGGACAAATCTGGCACGGATATGTATCGTCGTCATCGTCGTAATATCCCATATCCATCTGTATATCATGAACTCTCGCATGTATTGCATTATCTGCTCTGCTTTTAATATTTGAGATGTGTCTCAAAAGCTCGTTTTCTAAGCTATCCATATTTTCCTTGGGGGTAAAAGGATTATAGATGCCACTATATATTGAGAGTGTTCTTGAGCTGGTTTGTGGTTTATTGCCATTTTTCTTCTTCCTAAATTCGATCCTATTCTGATTTCTGTATTTTAACCTTCCTGCAAATTGTATCTGTAGATGAAGCTGTAGTCATTGTCACACACAACCAGGATATTTACGTACCTGTACCGGTTCCACAGACACAATCCCAAAGATGGGCAGCCACCTTCGCCACTTCCCGCGAGCAGCATACCACGCATCATGGAGCTCTTGAAAACTCCAGGTACCGTCGTCTTTAAGTGGAATTTGAATAACTCGGCAATCTCCCGGGCGTCCCCAACACAAAAAGATGCATGGTGTCGAAGGAATGATTTCGTCAAAAAAATTCTGCGTTTCTTCGCGGATCGAATCAGTTATATGATTAATCCGCTCAAATTCATGTCTCATGGTTTCGAATCGAGTAGGCTCAGGCGGGACAGCGAGAGTTTTTGGCTTCGAACTCTCTATTCGGCTCTCCTCATCTGTAGAGTGCACCTTAGAGCGTAGCCGCACCGTCTTGGACAAAGGTTGATTAGATATGGCGAGTGTCCCCAAGCTTAAAGATTCTATCTGACTCTCCTCGTTCTCGAACCTCAATCCCGTGCGCGGCAGCGGCATCGTTGGCAGGGTTTGGGGGACTTCTTCTTGCAGTGACATTGTAATAGCGTTTTGCGAGGTCATTGAGAGATGGTTGATTGTATTGAAAATAGGTGATATCCAACACTATATAGTGAGTCGTGGATGCTGAAGGCTGTGGAAGTTCAGCGATACGCCCATCACGGTCGTGACTCTCATGCGGCCGTATCAGTTTCCCCAACGCAGAATCTCTAACTTATTGTCGGAATAGGGTGTTAGGGCAAGAAAATTACAGGTGGGAGAAGATTTTGAGAGGGAAAAGTTGATTAAGGAGAATCTGAGAAACATTTACTTTGCATTGTGAAGTTGCAAAGGTGGTAACAGTCTCTTGGGCGCCTACGGAAATTGGGTATTGCGGCGCAGCTGTGGAAGGCACTGCGGTAGAGCGTCACCTTATTTGGCCACCTCGAGGAGGCTGAGCGGGTATCTAGAGGGAGCTAGCTAATGTTATATGTTATTGCCAAATTGGGTGTTCCAGTTACCGCTGACTTGATTATTCTGGTATCCATACGACGATGGGAGGATACCGATGCTTGGCGGGAGATATTAGCAAATCCCCAGGTGGAATTATAAATTCACGTGTAGACTCCCGGAGCAGAGGATATAGACTAAGCTATGATAGTGCTAGCGCGCAGAAAATGCGGGTGTAGATAAAATTCATTGAGTTTTCTGACTGACATTGATTTTGACTTTTACTGTAATGGGTATTGCTCGCGCGGTTGCTTTTATTTGGTTGGGGCGTGTGAGTGGGCAACTTTCGTTAAACAATGTTCAAGTAGGGTGAGTCAGCCAAATCGCGCGATTTCAAAACTTGTGCCATACAGCCTTAGGAAAATTCTTCCCAGCCTCAGCCACAGCTGAGTCCTAGTGCCTGAGGCCCTAATTGTACGGTATTTTTTGATCAGGCTAATTTCATACCAATGCTCGCTAATTAGCACTAAACCCTGAAGCTAAAACATGTGGCGTTTACGCCCCTCTCTTCACGCCAGAGTAACTCCCAGACTTCATTATTTTCTTCGATGAGTGTCTTCAAAATTTAGAGCTATATTCTTTCATCATGGAACATTACCCCAAGTACTCCGAATTTTGATGAGACATTAATAGTCGCGATTAAACAGGGGGGAACAGCCGAAGCGGCCCTTGGTGGCATAATTGAAACGATCAATAGCATGATTAACCACAGTCTTTTCCCAATTGCTAAATAGTCTCCTTAGGGGAAAATATTTAAATAAAGTGATATGTTCATAACAACTTTATAGACTTGCCAAGAAAAAAATAATGGTTCCAAACTATCCCTTCGTCCGGTAGAAACTGTCCACGCTAGCAGGGGGGCCTGGGCTCAGGGCGAAAAGGCGATAGATGACTAATAGGTTTCTAAGCAAAGGCACACGTTTTCGCCCTGAGCCAAGCCCCCCTGCTAGCGTGGACAGTTTCTACCGGACGAAGGGATAGATTCGTCTCGTGACAGGGTGCGTCTCGGGACGCAGGGACAGACGTTAGGCGCGGACTTTCAAATTCGCGTGTAAGTATTATGACGATGGTCCGGTATGAGCCCTGGCATGGCGGGGTCTCCACGCTGCCCCAAGTGCAACGTATGAATCCGTTTGAACTACTACTAGTAGCTTTTGTGCCAAGACGGATAGATTTGTCCATAAGTGAGGAGAGAAGATCGCCATGCAGGAAGGCATGACCTCGATCTTTGTTTCTGGCGTTCTACGGTGTCCTGTCTAACTTGGCTCATTTCAAGCTTTTGTCCCGCTTTGCTTCCTCGTCGAAATATAAAATCTTCATGGTCCATGAAGAAAGTGTCTTGCAGCCCTCGAATCGCACTCTGACCTCGTCATTCCTACCTCATTGTCACAATTACCCCAGCCATGTCTCTTGACACGAAGCAAAGTACCGATATGGTTGAGAATGCCTCAGAGCCTCGAAGTGCCCTTGTAGGAAAGACAGAAAAGCCAGAACGAGCAGCCGTTGATAATCTCGGGAAGTAGGCAAGCCTCCAGATCCGTGGAAAAGGGGCGAAGAAGCTCTACATGATGTGCGCTCTGGTGTACTTGTGTTCTGCTATGAACGGTGACTTGACCACACCTCTCTCTTCTAATTGGAAATGCTGAGTCTCATCAGGATATGACGGATCCTTGATGGGTTTAATCAATGCAATCCCGGAGTACCAAGCTTATTACAAACTGGGAAGCAACGGTGCTGCTAGCACTGGCCTTGTGTTCTCCATCTTTCAGATCGGTCAGATGGTCGGCGCACTGTTCTCCTGGACTTGCGACTGGCAAGGGAGAAAGGTTCCCATTTTCGGTGGATGTTTCGGCGTTGTCGTTGCCACTATCACTACTGCAGTTGCGCCAAATCGTAAGATTTCCACTCTCAACGGTTCCGAGGATCACTGACAACCGTCCAGTCGCAACGTTTATCGGTGGGAGATTCCTGCTGAGCTTTTGCTCGACTATTGCAACTGTCGCAGCACCCCTGTACTTGGTCGAAATATCTCCACCTCAATATCGAGCGACACTCGCTGGAGGTGAGTTACTCTGCTTCGACGATGAGTTGGCCAATTTGCTGACCTTTTGATCTAGTTTACAACACTCTTTGTTAGTTGCCTAGGACCCCTTCTGTGGAGTGAGCCTAACTCTAGCAGACTATTTGGGTAGCATTCTGGCGACCTTCACGATCTATGGCGCCAACATACACATCGGCGGTAATCTGAAATGGCGACTACCTCTTTGGCTTCAAATGTGAGTCCTGACTAAGTGTCCACTCGAAAATCTTGGTGCTAAGAAATCCCAGGGTTTGCCCGGCACTCGTCTGTCTTGGCGTGTATTTCATCCCCGAATCACCTCGATGTAAGCAAGTCCTCCCTTCACACAAACTTGGTCACTGACTCTTTCTCAGGGCTCATCGGGAAAGGTCGATATGCAGAAGCAAGACTGATCATTGTCGAGTACCACGCGAACGGTGATGAAACTCATCCACTCGTCAATCTCGAGCTATACGAAATAGAGCAGTCTCTTCAAGTCCAAGGCATGACCTCTGCCCGCAATTTTTTCGATATCCGTATCTTGTTCAACACCCGCAACCGCCGATATCGGCTCATGTGCTGTGTGGCTATGGCATGGTTTGGGCAATTCTCTGGTAACAACATTGCCTCTTATTATCTCCCAATCATGAATGCAAACGTCGGTATCAAGGACACCAACATGCAACTACTTCTCAATGCCATATATGCCGTGACGGGATGGATTTCAGCAACGACCGGTGCTCGATTCCACGACATTGTTGGACGACGGAAGATGCTCATGGGATCCTGTGCTGGTATTGCCATCTGTCTCGCCATCGTTGCTGGCACAGCAGCCGCATATGAGCACAATCACGAAGCTTTCGCCGCCAGCCGGGCCAGCATCGCATTCATCTTTATTTTCGGGGTTGTCTTCGCGTTCTCGTTCACCCCTATGCAACCCATATATCCCGCAGAAGTCCTCTCAAGTAAGCTAGAACGTGGAATCAATGACCTAAGCAGTATGCTAACGTTTCCAAGATGAGATGCGTGCCAAAGGCATGGCAGTCTTTCAACTGACAGCCGGCTGCGCGGGATTTGTCAACACCTTTGCAGTGCCACTCGCTCTCCAGTTTGTAGTCTCGGTGCCACATCTTCCTGGCTGTATGCTAACTCGTGGCAGAAACATTAGATATTGGTTTTATGTGTTCTTCGTGTTTTGGGACGTCTTCGAATTTGTATTCATTTACTTTTTCTTCGTTGAGACGAAAGGTCGTACCCTCGAAGAGCTGGACGAAGTGTTTGATGCAAAGAATCCAAGGAAGGCCAGCACCGTCACACTGTCCGCAAGGATTAGTGCATGAATGAATGGCACTTGTGTCGGGCCAGGATGGAAATCAGTTTTGGTATGTGTACATTTGGTTGGAAGGCTTGTTGGCGTGTCTTGTACTGCGTAAGGTTTGTCCTTGTTGCTTCTCAACCTGGGCTTTGATCATAGGCTCCTGCAAGAAAGTCCATATAAAATGTGACATCTCCATGCTCCGGGAAAGAGAACCAGTCCATATCTTGCTGCAAAGGCCAAAATTGGTCTTCAAGCCAAGTCCACTCGTTCTGCACTTCCCTCTGGGCATCTGTCGGAGACGTTCTAGCCTTTTCAGACGCCTCGTAAATTCTAGCCACTACCTCACGACTTCTTTGTGCTGCCAAGCTGAAGTCCCTCATCTCGTCAAACAGTGAAAGAGACTTTTCAATAGACTGTCGCCATTTCAGGACATTTTCGTGGTCTGGGTCGGAGAATAATCCAAGCAAAGGAATCATGGTTGCTTGGAACAGCAGCAAGACTGCATTCCAGGCCGAGATCTGGTTCTTGAACCAACTTTTGGCAACTTCTTGGACCGTCGCTTCTGCAATCTCTCTGCATGTGTCAATTACCTGCCTCTCTTCTGGTTGTTGGACAGTCTGATTTTCCTGCCGGAGACAACTAATGAGAAGACGAGGTCTACAGAGAACTAGCCGAAGATTTAGGTAACGGCTTCTCATTAGCCCACACGGTGCACGCAAAGATGGGTTCTTAGCTTCCAATTCCCGCAGTTGGCTAGGAATTTGTGATTCCCAGCGGAGAATTTGTGTGTCATATTCCAAAATTTCGCGACTGGAAATAAGAGGAGCTCTTGCAAATCGATCTTGAATCCCAGGTCCGATTTTGCAGAACTCAACGCTGGTTCGAAGGCATATTGCTCCGAAATCCTAGGAATGGCAGGAATATAAGATATTGTACTTGATAAAGAAGCAGGCCGCTGCTTACCTCGGGATCCAAAGCGGTGGGTAAGGACGCGGTGATAGAACCGGGATCCCAGCGTCCCAAACTAGGCCTACCTAATGTTGCCGATGCCCATGTATCAAGGCAAAAAAGACACCACCACGTTCGCCTTCTTGTTTCAAATTGAAGACGGGCATCATCGCTGAAGACTTCCGATTTCTGAGCCGGCTCGAGGTGCGATCCTAGGGCGACTGCCATACGCAATGCTGCTCCAGTAATCACGCTGGCGAGATTCGGCTTGTTCAAATAATGCAGATAGCTTCCGCCCAGTATTGCGAAAGCCTGAACTGTCTCCAGGTGGCCGGCGCCGAGACTTTCGAGTGTCATGTGTGGATTGGCCCGCCAGTAGAAGACGAAATGGGAGTGATTCTGAGCATCCGACACTGCAATGCTTCCCATGGTAAGAACCATGTTGAGGAGAGCAATCCAAGGAGAATCGTTCTGAGGACCACTCAAGTGTTTTGACCGAGGAAGCGCTTCATTGACGAGTGGGTTGCTGTTGTGGACATGGGTGAAATAAGCATTGATGCAGAGCATTTCATCCAGCAGAAGAGCTGCATTTATGGCTCTGGGACATTCTTGGTATGGATTCGCAGATCGAGCGTTGCCGTTAAGAATCCAGGTCTTGGCATTTGGAGCGATTTGAACAATAACTCGGATGATGGCCGTGATCGAAGATATGCCCAAATAAGACGACTTGTTGTCCAAACTAAGGGCAAGTCCATTCACATCGTCCGATACATCTGCTGCGGGGTCTTTATTTGCTACTGACTCGTCCCACTCAAAATCTTGCTGAGGAGACAAATCGATGCATTTCAGCTCTTCTTCGGGGCTCATCGGTCCTGGATAGTCGCCAAACCATGCTGGTTCACTCCCGAGCAATCCTATGAGTTCTTCTCTGGATAATGTAGCTAGCAAGTCTAAAGACTTTGTAGGGAACAAAGTTTTCAAGACCTTGCTACTTTTGTTGACAGTATCTTGGGCCTCATGAAAGGCTCTGGTCTCGGGTAAGAATTGGTTCCATCAAATATCGAAAAGGTATCATGCCTTGAGGACGGCACGTCCCTCCGTCGGCGGGCTGGAAACTGGCATGCACCTGGACTTTGTACCAGGAGCACTGTCCACAAGGTGGTCCAGTAGCATCACACTTGATTTGTCTTCTTCTGCACTCTGCACATGACCTTGTCAAGGCAGTTGACGCTGATTTGTGCCTGCCGGGTTCTGGTCTCAGATTCTGTCTCCCAGTCCCCGTAACTGCAGATGGGAATGCATCGCCATTTGGAAAGACGTGAAACATCAAAACGAATCAATGAAAGTGAGGCTGGAGAAGGAAATGTTCAGTAAGAAGAAGGGAGAGGTAGAGCATAGCAGCAGTTAACCTCAGGCCAATAATCTCGCTAAACCTGAATGGGAAAGGGGAGGGGGAACGGAAGAGGAACTTCCGGAGCCGAGGCCCAAAATTCTCAGAGTCTTGGCCTTCAAAATAGTGTAACACCAAGAAACACCAGGAAACTATCCAGAACGTACCTTTCCATCGATGCCTCAATCAACTGATATTGATGAGAGCTGGGTATATCCGCTGCTCTCTTCGATCTCCCATCCCCGGACCAAGGTTCCATGCAAAATTCGCGTCGTCGTCGCGTCAACAGGACCTCGTCCGGTACGAGGCTATCATCCTCATCTCGCCTTCCAAGTCATCTCTGGATGAGGCCTCCCGGGCCAGGGAATGCGCTGTCATATGAAGATGCCAAGAGCGTCTCATGACCTTTCCAGCTCTATCTAACACCCATTGTTCCGATTTTGCTCTTAATGCTTGACCAGTTCACGCCTTGAATCTATCTAAACCACATGCATGGCACCAGTTCTGAGATACAAGCTTTCTTTAAGCTTATTTCGGACACAATATCTATTCGGGATTCGTCAAGCCATTTATCTATTTATTTCGTTCCTCGTTTACTAATTCTATATTGTGTATTGTTTTTGGCGGAACGTAGTGTTGTTTCATATTTAGGATTTTCTTCAGAGTCAATCTTCATGGTCACATGAGAAAGTACTTGCACAGCCAGTGCTACCCTAGACGAACCCCAAATCCGTGGATATCACATTGAGATCAGTAAGTCTATTCAAAACTTTTTACATCGCGTGTCTGCACATGAAATCAGTATTGTGGAAAGCTACCCCAAAGGTTGGAGTATTCATTCTGCCCAGCTCATTCAGTTCTTCCTTGCGAAACCATAGTTTTTGTAGCATTGACGAATTGAATACCTGCACGTGGGTGCCTCCTAGTAATAGTCTTGTCACAAGTGTCACATCCGATGATATCAGACGCAATGTTGGTGGAAGTAAGAGCGTCACTGGAATCTGCACTGCTGCAGGTATGCTCTATCTATTCGCGAGATCCATTGTCCTAGGTCTGATAAATCATGTCAGCCAGCGGAAACATGACTGCCGAGATGCACGTACAACCTGGAGATCGGTCGTGTACAAATCAAGCAATCGGAGGGAATCATTTTGGACCAGTCATCGTCTACATGTCGAAGGCCATAGACGCGACAGCTGACCCTGGTTCTGCTTCATGGCTCAAAGCTGACCAAGAAGGCTACAACCCCACAACTAAGAAATGGGGAACGGTAAGCCCTCGCTATGATTTTTATGTTTTTTCTTGGCCTCTATCCTCCCCTTAAATTGGAAAATGCTTGCTAAATATCTCAGGATACGTTGAATAGTAATTGCGGCCACAGGAGTTTCACGATTCCCGCCTCTATCTCGCCAGGAGCATATCTCGTCCGAGCAGAAGCTATTGCCTTGCATGCTGCGCAAAGTGCTGGCGGCGCTCAATTCTACTTCGTACATGAGCTGCTATCAGGTCAACATTACTGGGGGGGGGGGGGGGGGGGGGGGGGGAGCTGCGAGCCCAGCTGGTGTGTCGTTCCCCGGTGCCTACAAAGCTATAGATCCAGGAATTCTCATCGGTGACTACAAGCCAATCACAGATTATGTGATTCCCGGGCCCGCGGTGTTCACTGGATAGACGCTTCAGAGAGCCAAAAGGACAAGGGACAGTTTGCACGATCCAGAAAACTTGCTTCGCATTCAAACCAGGCACATTATTTAGTTACATGGCTATTGGTTCTTGGACGGGAGCAACCGCCTGCATCTCTCCACAATCACCTACCTTAAACTTGTCTTGTTTTCATTTGTCTTTTGTGTTCGCCTCCCTGCTGCCGCCTTCAATGCCATTCCGCTTTCCAATATATCCCTATGTCTCTGCAGGAGAGACGGAAATGATGGGCTCAATGATGAGAATCTAACAAATCTGTGTAACCGCCCCGCCTTGATGATAAGACCTCGCTTGGAAGCTGTGGATTGACGGCACCGCCGTCGAGCGACAGAACCAGGGTGTCACAACAGCAGTACAAGACAACCGGCACAAAGATCAGATCGTACTGTGGTATTTCGAAATCCAGTCCCGTGGGCCAACGTCCAAATCCCGGTAGCGACGATATCCATAGGCTCAATACCTGCTTGAACTTTCTTCAAAAGCTTAGGCTTCCGAACGCATCGCTTTGATTCGAGGATGGAACACAAATTTAAGCGCCCGGTACTCGACCCAGCGATCTCGATCCCACGTCCACTGGCCGCCCATTGTGGTCACTGCATACCCCAGAACTGAGGGGGCCAAAAGCGCATCTTCCAAGCGACATGGCACCCCGCGGGGTGGGAGGGTGGCCTCTCAGAAGGCCACCCTAGTCGCTCTGGATTCGGCTCCACCCCCCTTTCAAGCCCTTGCCACGCTTGCCTTCACTTGCCGGGCCGTACCGCACCAATGGACGGCATCGTCACCACGCCACAAGCCCCCAATCCAACACAGTTGAGCGCCGTTGGAACACCGGTGGTGATTTCCCAGCTTCCTCAGCGGCAACCCCTCCGTGAAAGATGCAACGCGCCAGGAAATATCGACACAAAGTTTGCGCCAGATATCTGATCACATCTTCACTGTCACAACTCCTGCGAGGGCTGCAGTCCCTCTCCCAGCAGATGTCCAATAAATCGAATCTGGGAGGTTCCGAGTGCGCTCAGCCCCCAAATGCCCCCAATCATTGATTTGGCAGGCCTTGTGACGGTGTGACGAGCTCTCGTAGGTGTGATCAATGCAGATTGCCAACAGTGGGTTGCACAAATATCGCCCAGCACTGGACGCCCGCCTGCGCCATCGACCAACAACCACCAACATGATCGCCAATCAGCCGGCAGCACGGCCGGCCAAACCCTGATCATCCCCACGGAATCCCTGCCGCAGGGTGACCTTGCAAGGTACCTCGCATGCCCGGTCGCCATGGACCCCCCAGCTGTTCGCGATGTATCGGCGTGCTGGCCAATCCTGCCGCAACGCCATTGACCAGCGAGTTGTGATGTCTGTGGAGATGCATGACAAAGTGGGCCTTATAGAGTGCGTCGTGCTCCTTCAACTTCAACTTCAGACCACCTCCTTCCAGCATATGCGATAACTCGTTCCTAGAACACCAGAGGCCCTCCACTGGACAACTGCATCACTGTGTGCTATCTGATTCTTGCCGGTCAAGGTCACCGCAGCTAGATGTTGAGGAGCTTCGCTATCCCCTCATAACCCCGTGGTCCCGGTTGAGGCATACAATCGTTCAGCAAACACGACTTCCGACGGCTGGGCCGCCAAGATGCGACCTTCTTTACTATCAACAGTACTCTTCCTCCTCACAGCCTTCACACCGTCGAGTATCGCGATAGAATCACTCCCCAACTCGCCATGCTCGGTGCAATGTGGGAACGTTCAGGGCTCCACAACGGGGTCCGATATTGTGTGTAAGAATGGGGATTTCGCATCAACGGCCACTGGGGTCACCTTTCAGAGTTGTGTCACTTGCCAATTAGGGAGCACTTACGTTGACCATGCCACAAAGAAGACGGATTTCCAACTCGCTTTATGTGAGTGACATAACTCCTTCCCTTGAGCCATGATCTCTTCCTCGAGCAGATATTAATGCCTCACTTCTACAGACAACCTGAGATATGCCGTAAGTTGGTGTCTGTTTGGTTATCCAAACAATACAAATGTTCCCAGTACCCCTTGCATCACCAGGTACGTACCCAACCTCATGTGGCGGGAGCGAGGCTAACAAGCAACAGTACCGCATGTCAACCTATTGAAAACGCCATTGAGTTCGATTCGCTCAATGCTGCGGCGGCCACCTACAGCTACTGTGCACTCATGAGCGCCGTCGCTATCCCGAAGTGTAACGCTTGTCTGGCCCAGCTGAGAGACCAAATTTATATCAATAACTGTATGTCTTCGGTGCCAGGCATGTAATAAGTCTCCTCTTACTAATACCCCCAAAGTCGTGATAGCCCTCAATGGAGCTTGCCAGCAACAACCAACTCCAGGCCACACCATCTCTCTCAATGGGTCTCTGTTCTCCACCACCACAGTCAACGTCACGTCCCCCAGCGCCACCCCATCCGGCACCTACACGCCTTCGAACGAAAAGTTCACCCTCGGCGCCAAAATCGGCATCGCGGTCGGTGGTGTCATTCTTCTGCTCGCCCTCATCGGGGGCTGCATCATCTGGCGCGGTAAGAACCGTCGCCGTAGCTTCCTCCTCCGCCATCAACAACAGACCGGCTATGCAGATTGGGTAGCCGCGCAGCAGAGCCGGAGCACCGCCACCACCCCCGGCCTTGGCAGCATGTCCCAGACGGCCCCAGGAGTTGGCAAGGATGCGGAAGGAGGCATATTCTTCGACAGCCCTCTCAGCCAGAAGGCTCTTGTATCCAACATGGCATGGGGAGAACCTGGGAGTCCACGAAGAGCTGAAGACGAGAGCCCCGCCGAGAAAGTGTATTTCAGCCCTTACACGAGCCATTACAACAGTCCCGTCAGCGCCACGGATCAGATCCAAGTTGTTGGGCAGCAGTGGCCGTTGGATAGAAAAGGGAGCACGGGTGCCTTTGGGAGTGGGAAGATCAGGAAACGGAGTAGGAGTCCCAAGGGAGGGCATGGGAATCAATTTGAGTTGCAGAATGTGGCGCCTGTGCTGCACCATCCGGGCCATGGGAGACAGAGCTCCAACAACTCGGACCACTCTCTTGGATTGACGGAGGAGGATCACAGGAGGGGCGACGCCGTGTGAGGGTCAGGGCATAGGCCATCTCATCTCCCCCTCATCTAGAAGTATGAACTCATCTTCACATTTCATTTTCGTACGTCACAGTTTTTGAGCGGGAGTCTTAAATTCAAATTTCATTGGATGGATATGGATATGATAAGATGGAGGGAAGGCGGATGGTTCCGTCTCGGTTCGGTGGCGAAAACCCGTTGTACAGTATATACCTACGATACCCGACGGCGAGAGTCTCCTGTCACGAGGCTCTCGCTCCATAGCTCCCGAAAAGAGCACACTAATGGCCGAATAATACCTATCAAAACAACCCTATCTCTGAACCTTGCTTTCAGCTGAATTTTGGAAAGTAGCGGCGATCTTGGCCCAGGGCCCATCTGATGCAGTGACTGGACACGGACTGCACACGCATTGAATGCCAGTCCAGGGTGGGGGCCGGGGACTGGGCCGGGTGCCAATTCATCCAGGGCCCCCGTCCGGGAAACTTACGAACGGACGCTTGGCATTGGTCACAGCCTTGACTCCGTAGTGCTCACCGGTATCTTCCGTCACGTTACACGGAGCTGCCAATCACAACCGCGATGAGCGGCGAAGCTCTCGGTCCCGGAACTGCGACCTTCACAGACAAGAGCATTGTTGGTAGGGTGGTTCTGTACTTTGCAGTGAAGAAAAAGTAAGATATAGCTACCAACAGAGTGTAACCTACGAAAGGGGTACAGCGTAAACCACACCTTACAATAAAGTCATGTGATGCACCAACCCGTTAAAGTAAAGAAAAAGAGGGAGTCAAGCCCGAAGAAGCCAGAAGCTCCCTGGAGATCCATGTCCTAAATCCGGGCTCAGAAAACCCGATTATTTAGAGATCTGGAAGGCATTAAATAGCTCCCTAAAAGCAGGCACGTGTTCTAACGAGACAAGGACCTTACAATATGTAAAGACTGAAGTACTTTACAATATTGCGCGTAAAGTTATGATTCCACTACCCTAGCTGTGGGCACACTTTTCGTCTTTTAAGTTTCTCTAAGCGCCTTGGAGGAGGAAGAGCGTTGCGATATGGAGTTTTGCTCGCGATTGCGATTACATTTTCATGCAAAGGAGATGTGTGTCCGGGGCACAGGGAGAGAAAGCGATATCAACAGGGTGAAGGCGGGGGAGGGGCTTCATCTTCATCTGAACCCCGTTGTCGTGCAGAGAGGAGCCGGCTCTTGCCGCGGTCCGTGCTAGGTGCTGTACGAGGAAGGGTTCAGGACTGGTGGATGAACGCTGAACTGGCCTTGGCTGCGCCGCTGCTGATGAGGAGGTGGAGTCCGGAGTAAGAACCGTTGGTCCGCAGGAACGCTAATCAACCACCCCCGTTTCCCGATAACGTACCTTTCGTACTTCGTGAAGAACAGCCGCACTGGAAAATCTTGAGGCAAGTTTAAGGGAGGAATGGAAAGAAGATTCAGGGTTTGAAGTTTGTTATAACCAGTGTACATATATACAAAGAAATGCAAAGAGATAGATATCCTCCTGCTACCTACGCTGAGGATAGCTGTTTACGCCTGTACACCGATACACCCAATTTATTTCCAACGTCAATTCCGTATGCCCCAAACTACAAACAAATGGATGTCGTCGAACTCCGGCACGCTGTCAAGTGAACGTAATGTAGATGTACCCAACAGGGATATCATCAATAGGTGCCCGGCCACTGCTCATCGCTCTCCGTGTTGATGGGCATAGCTTCCTCAGGCCTAGCCTTCTTCTTCTTGAACGAATCTTTGGTGATGCTCGCCAGTCCCTCCACCATCTCCTTCTCCTTCCTCTCCCGCTCCGCCAACTCGAAATCGAAGCGGCCGCCGTTTTTGACTAGGGGCCTATCCGCACTGGCATTCGTGTTCTCGATTCCAGGACGGACAGTGGTTCTCTTGTAGTTATCCGCTCGCGAATTTGATCGAGGCGGGTTTTGATCGTTGTCTGTGATGAAAGCCATTCTCTGAGAATGAAGCCCAGGCGGTGACACCCGGGAGGAGTCTTCCATTCCTTGGGATCTGCCATCGTCCCGAGATCTGCTGTCTTCGCGGGTTCTGCTTTCACCGCGAGGCCTACTGCGAGAGCGATTTCTGGGCTCGTAGCGGGTTGTCGCTTGAGGATCAGGGCAGAATTCATGCTTAGGCGGTGATGAAGGAAAGACCTGCGGCGAGTTATTGGCCCGCATCTGTGGTATCTGCGTTTGACTTTGAGCAGAAGGTGATTTTTTATGCATCGGTGGTTTTGATTCCAGGATGAGTGGTGCCGGAGAGTTTTTGGGTGATGAACGAGCTGATGGATAGTCTCTCATCTGGTAGGTGTCGCTAGTTGTATCACTTGCAGTTGGAGATACTGGCGAGAAAGCATTGAGCTTGTAGGCCTGATGTGTGGGAATCGCTGCTCCCGTTTGATTGTTGAGTTGACCGGCTAAGCGAGCGTGTGCACCATCGAGCCAGCCACCGCCGGGAGGATTCATCGCCCTTGGACTGGAATGATGTTTTTCAAGTACATCCCGAGCGCTGTCCAAGGCTGAGAGTTCTTTGGCCGTGAACTTAGATGGATCAAAAGGTTCATTTACAGATACTTGAGGCTGCGAGTATGGGTTTCCGTACGCACCATTCGTCGGAGCAGTGATGTTGATGGCCCCAAATCGAGAATCCAATGGGGATTTCAAGCTATCCAAGTTTTTGCGCTTGCGAGCATACATGAATATGATGGCGATAGCCAACAATAAAAGTACAGCAAGGCCAACAGCAATGCCAATGATTGCAGCTTGAGGGAGACCACCTTTGTGAGTAGCGTTGGCAGTTGATTGCTGGTAACCGGCAAAGGTAGTATTGACAGGGGTGGTTGAGAAAATGTTGCCGTCGAGTCCAATGATGGTGCCAGTGCCAGGCCGTTGAACACACCCGGCTTGGAGTGCGGTGAGAACTAGGGTGAAGACATTAACTTCATATGCCAGGGGAACAGCAAAGGGCTAATACGCACAGTTACGAAGGTACTTCTCATCCGGAGAGTTACTCAGACATTCTCGGCATCGATTGAGAGAAGTACCTAAGATGGCGTTGTTGTCCGCTGAGCAATAAGAAAACCCTGTCTCGTTGGAGGGAAGAAGGTTGCCATCCTCGACAGCGGGCTGGAGCAGCCGACATGACTCGCTGGTGGCACATGGAGAAGTAACAAAGTCGGATGGTTGTTGAAATCCGAATAAACACGAATCCAGAGCAAAACGTAAATTATCTAATCGACATTAGAATTGTTTCAGTACGCATTTTTGGAAAACTTACAAAGGAACCATTCCTGGTCCGATCCATTTGCGTCGGATGCTGTGCTATTTTGTAGACATATCACACAAGCCATGAATCTCTGCCCATTTGGTGTTCCAGCATAGTCTTTGTCAACACAAGTGATGTCGCTCCCAAAAGTATTTGTGTCATCTAAACTCGTTGCATTTTGGGCGGGGTTTTCGAGACACAGCGAGGTACAAGGCGAGTTCGAGGAGACTTGTAGTGAGAGAGTTGTGCTTGCGAGGAAGAGGGTTGCCAGGAGGAAGCTCATGAACATGGAAGCCATGATGAGCCTTTAGTATGGGCAGTGGTCGGGCTGTGTTTGCCTTGAAACACCATTGGAAAGAATGCGGGTCTGCTTTGGCCTCGAGGCTACCGAATTTCTAAGGTCGAGCTTCGTTCAGATGTATCTGCTCGTCGGAGTCGAAGGTCCTCAGAGTCGAATAACTCTTTGCTTTTTCAAACCCAAAACAGTTAAGGATGGGATTGTTTGATGTTCAAGACCAGAACATAGGGTGAAAAAGTGAAAGTAGAAGTAAGCATTGTGGGGTTCGAGACGATATAGGAGGCTGTCCGGTATCTGGACCTGGCCTGCCCCCGAAAAGAACGCAGGTGCCGGCGGCCTGCCTGGCTAGCACTTGCAGCCTTCAAGGCCTGGCCATACTTCCTTGCCAATCATGCAAATATCCACAAGCAGGGTTCTGCGCCGCAAGAAAACTCACTCTGCCAGTCACGGGCACTTCTGTTGGTCGGACAAGAAGCATGCAAGCTGCTGTTTACCACTGTCCTGGGCCCAAGTTCTGGATGCTCGAGGATTATTGCCTGATCCCGGTCTCTGATCTGGCCGGTTGTTACGAAGTAACGGGCAGGATTGGTCGAACGCGATAAGTACCCTATCACGGCTGAACAGCCTCGACGAAAACCTTTATTCGGTGTGTTCAGTGTGGCAGTCTTGAAGAACCTGGTCATGTTCAAATGTCGCAATCAGCGCGTGCCAGTGGGCGAGTTCCTGCAGCGGTCGGAAGCAGCACAGCCAGTGAGGGCGCGAGTTTAGCGCTCAGCATCAGCCGTCAGCCATCAGCCATTAGAACTAGCCCACTATTTTGCCGAACTCTGTGCGGATCTTCAAATGCAGTCATCAAGCAGAGCTGGCTCCAGTGCGAGAGGCCCCCTGTTCGGCTGCTCGTACAAGTAAGATTTCGGTTGCGGAGGCGGGAGGTCGGGGGAGTGGCTCTGAACGATAGACGACAGGCAGCCTTCACTCCCGAGAAAGACTGTCAGATTTTCAACCACTTCAAGCGAGCTCGTCAAGGTTACACACACAGAGCCCTTGGCAGTGACCTCTCGGATGTAACTATTGCATTACCTAAGCCCCCGCGCGTCTAATTCTCGGTCTTGGACGGGGGCTTGCGGGAAGTGTGATGGTGGCTGCAGAGAAGGCTCCCAAAATAAAGGCATCTAGATGGCATCTGCAAAATCTCCGTCACCAAAAAAAGATAATCACGAGCGTCAACTGTCACAAACGGTCTTCCAAGCGAGAAGATTTGGGCGGGTCACTCCCGCTCTTCTTGTGCATGCCACTGCTCAATTCTGCGCCGCGTCAATGCGCTGTAGATCAGGAATAGACGGGAGATACTGTATCTTGCTGGTTCACTCTTTACACCGACAGATTGCGCCAGACATGCTAACAGCTACATCTGATAGTGGTGGGCGACCTTTCAGTCGACCTGGAGATTCCAATCCACAACAGTTCACCTCTCGTGCATAAGTTTTCAACCTCCAGATGCCTATCGGACTTCAAGTGAGGTCTCAAGCTGGGTTTGTGTCATGGGGTGGAGAGCCTATCACAGGAGACAGGATTGCGCGGCAGAGGCAGGTCGTGCATGCATGCTTCTTCTGTCTCGTTTGGGGGGGTCAATCCTTCCGTCGGTCGGTCGGTCAAGCCCTTGGCTGGCGGTACCGGTGTGCTGGATCCGCGGTTTGTGATTTGGTTGATGTCGAGAATATCGAAAGGACAAGCGGAGAAATCCGGAGGGTGTTTGAACCCAATTGACTTGGTACTATCCCCCCTGGTATAATTGCTAGCGCACCTAATATGGGTTAGGAAACAGAATTCCCATTCTGAGTGGTTATAAGCCTGGTCGCAGGGCTTTTGGATCTATTGCACAGAGCAAAAAGTGATCTGTGTATTAAGCCTGGGCTGTGGTTAGGGATCTTCGGCACAGCGCAACGACTCAGGCTAGGCTCCTTCAACGTCTCGAATCGAAAATGAAGAACACTATCCACAAATTCTCCCCACTGACAATGCAAGCACAGACAAGCTCTAAATATCATACCGCATATCTACGTTGTATCATCTCAGGATGAACATCTGAGCCTTCGGTTGGCTTTCCATGTACTCGCCTTGCACAATGCCGCGAACATATGACTCTCCAACAAGTTCATAAAAATTGCTTTCGCCTCTTCGAATGATATGTGGGACGCGAGCTCCGAGGAATATGACAATCGCATCTCCGTCTTGTAAGTTGTCTGGCCCCATTCCTAGACAGTGTGTCAAATGAATAGATTAGATTAGATTAATGGCCATTAATCTAATCTATTCACGAAAAAAACTCATTAATCATATTCTATTCACGTATTAATTAGATTAATCATGATTAATCTGATTAATGAACACGTGACCCTTGCACGTGATAAGACTAGCCAGATCAGGTAGAGCTCACGCCCGCTCTAGCTCTAGCGCTACCTCGCCACCCAATTAGGCGGTAGTACAGTTCTTAGTAAGCGCGCTAAAGGTTAGGAGCAAAAAAGATTTTGAGGAGGGTAACTAGTTTATTATTATAGAGAATTAGTATTTAGCTATAATTATATAAGCCTATCTTAGTTTAATTAGGGCCGCTTAATAGGTACCTTACTTATTTAATAATTATTAAGTAAAAGCTAGTTTACTTCAGTCACGTGACAGATTAATCAGATTAATCATAATTAATCTAATTAATTATTCTAATCTAATCCAAAAAAATCTGAATTACGTTAATCATATTCTAATCTAATCTAATCATGATTAATCTGATTAACCTGATTATTGTGATTAATTCTTTGACACACTGTTCCTAGAAAACCGTTGTCTGTCACGAATGGCCGTCTCCTAAAAGTGTAGCGGAAAGAGAGGAGATCAAAATGTATGCATTTTGATGGAGAACCGCCACTGCCTCTTAAGGGGGCTAGCGTGGGAGCTGACTAAGGTACAAGGGCCTGGTATCCACCTTCCCGTACCACGATAAAAAGCGTGACGGAGGCTGTACAGGTATAAAAGCCCAACCTCATTGCGCCACTTCTTTGGATCGGGACAATCTTTTGGTGGGCTACTGAGACTACATAGAGCACGGCACGAAGCACACATGACCGAAGTGGCCTCTTTGATTTCCCATGCGTATCATTCCCTATGCCTTGCGGGATTGATGATCGGGATTCTCCATTGTGACATTTCTTTTGAGAACCGAAGTGAGCCTTGCCGTATTAGTCTAGATCTCTCAGTCCTGCCATGAACTTATTGAATTGCTGAAATTCTGGGATCGTTTGACGGCGTGGACATACTTTGCCTTCCTAATAGTTCCCACAATAGTCCTAGAAATCCGGAGTCTGGGCCTGAAATCGTCTGCAGTGAAGATTATTAGAGATGAGAAGGATATACCTGAAGCTCGGGAGAAACTTTCGTTGATTGCACGGTTAGAGTAATCGATAAGGTCTCTTTCGCCTGGCTGGGTGTAGTCTGGGGTCCAAAAAAGCAGGCCACCTTGACATTTGGGGAACTGGCAATGTGAGAGAATGCCGAGAGCCCTTGAACTCAGAAGAGCCTTGGTGAGTTGAATATAGATTAACGCACATGGCTTGGGGTATCCCGCATATATTCCAAGCTTCTCTGAATCAGCGCACAAACCTAGAAACGCAAATATTATGTCTCTCGGAGCACCGCTTTTCAACCACCCACTGAATAATCCGTGTGGGACACTTTCCAGAAGCAGCTCTCGAAGTGTTCCACTTCCGGGAGTTGAATCAAAACCTGCTCTGGTTTTGATGAACGCCATTTGAGGAACCCGTACAAAAACGGTTGCATCTTGGTAGGTTCCCCTTGCCTCACTGCATCAAGAGAGTGGAGTCTGAGATCAAGGAGAAAAGGGCAGGCTATAACGAAGGACCTCCAATCCAAAAAGCTGGTCCACAAATCAGCAGACTACGTGCGAGGGATATCTCTTTGACAATCTAAGCTCTCTGCCAAAAACCCCGATAGAAGGTATGGCCCATGAAGTGAAGTGGCAGATCACTGTCGCCATCGGTGAAGCTCATGAAAAGATTTTTGCCGTAAACCCAAACCCAAACCCAAACCCAAGAATGGTCATTTTCGTTTATTGTGTAATTCTGTTCAGCCCTCCTGCGACGAATGAGATGTCCAGCAGCCTCCAGTTTCTTCGGAGCGAATTCGCCATGTTCATCCGATGCCCCCAACCATGCTAGAACACATTCTGCACAATTATATGTATCTTTCATGAATCCGGGGTCGTTCTCCCATCATCATCTGTCTGGTGGATGCAAATGGCGCCTGTCCAGAAAACAGACGGAGTGCCAGCAGGGGCTCCCACTTTTCCAGATTGTAATGCGCCTGCCAAAGGTTCGCTGCGACAAAGAACAGCTTTTTGTCAATGTAGATAGGGCGTGTGATATCTGGATCTCCCCAGTTAATGATCGCACAGTCACCACTCGCTTAGAAAAGGGGCGATGCCAGCAAAGCATGCCAATCCTAGATGCCATTCCCAGAGAGTCTAGAAAATTGTACAAGATGCAACAGAGTAAAGTATGAACGATTTGGAAGTGTGGACCTCCCACGTCATCCTCAGATCTGTTAAAGCTCCCAAGTGCCGCCGCCCTTAATGGACTGATGTTTAATGGGAGAAGAATTATTCCACTCGGCTGACAAGAATGATTTGACAAGGTGCAACATACCAAATACGAAAGAGCCACATACTTGGACTGTACGTCTAGCGAAATATGTTCGATCGAGCAAGATATAAGTGGTTCACTTGCAAGTATCCTCATTAGTCCGCGGTGCAGAGCGATCAGGCGGATCTCATTTCAACTAAGATCGAGAGGGGTATATCTGAAGGTAGGTAGGAACTTCCAGCGTTTTGAACGGAACAGTACTTACTTTAGCTCCCTTTTGGCTGTGTTGGAAAGGTTGAATACGGGGCTGGCGTGAGGAATCCGTAAGGTTGAGAACGAAGGCGGGGCTGAAATAGTGCTACGCTAAAGGTCATTAAAACTGTATCGTATAGAGATAGGTACGGGCTTTCCTCTCTCCGGAATCCTTCATGAAGCCTTTATTTGCTGCGATGCTAAAGTGAAGTGGCTGAGTGAAGAAGAGCGGGAAGGTAGGAAGGGACGAGAGCCGCCGCGTTGTCTGAGGCGGCGGAGCCTCAGCCGCAATGAAGAGACCAACCAGAATGCCCGAGGTTCAAGCCGTGATGGTGACTCTCTGAATATCAGTAATTTAAAACGGGAAGGCAAGAACAGACTAGAGCTGAATTACTTCAGAATGATTCGCATTTAGGAATAGGGTTTGTATCGCTTGACCCTGTCTTGAGTATCCTCTTCAAGGGTTGATGAAACTTCATCTGAAATATCTATGAGGTCTTTGGCAATTTTATAACAGAATCAGTATCCGGCCCGAATCTTCACTGTTGACCGACTACAAAATGGAGGGACGGTTGAAGGGAAACCTAGAAACTCCATTTTAGCCTGCCCTACTCTGCAACTATCCTGCAGAAAGTATGATACAACAAACAAAACGCCTGGCAAAGAAGCCTATGCAAGCCGCAAGTCATATCCTGGGAGCCAGCAAGCGATCAAGCGAGTACCGAATTCCGGATTTATTCGCTGTCATCACTCTCCTCAACCTTCTTGCCTTCCTTCTTCGCTTTCTTCTCCTTTTTCTCTTTCTTCTTTCGCTTTCTCTCTGCCTTCTCCTCTGCTGTCTCGCCTTCGTGGCGCTTTCTCTTTTTGTCTTTGAGCCCGTTGCTGACCATGGACACGTCGGCGTCGGCTTCGGGAGACTCAATAGCAGGGAGGGTCAAAGCACTGGAAGGAATCTCAGCAACAGGAGCTGGAGCCGAGCCCTCTAGCGGAGCATTGAAGTCCTTATACTCTGTGTTCCACTTCGCAGGTGTAGCCTCATTTGGTCGGCCGTATTTGTCAAGTTTCCCATCGGCCTTCATCTTCTTCTTTTCCAAGGCAACTGGGCCGAGACCCCATCTTCTTGGATAGAGATCACGCTCCATGATACAACGCTTGACCTTGGCCACTACTCCGTGGTCACATGTTGAGAGCTCAACGGTTGACATTTGTGCGATGCCAAGAGCAATCGCTTCCCCCTTCGTCGTCATCAGAACAACTTCCTCATGAACTTCGATGCCCGCCTCTGAACTTCGTGTTAGCACTGGCATTGTCCAAAATTCCGTTTCAACTTACCATATCGAAGCAGACCTGGAATCATCAACTTAGCTCCATAGCATACTGCATTGACCGCACTGTCCTTGACCACAATTCGCTTGTATGTGGTAAGAAGCGTCTCCAAAGGTGCGATCACTCTCCGCAGATATGACTCGTCCCGAGTATTATCCTGCATCCATTGTGCATCCAACACATCATGTAGTGTGACCATATCCTTCGTCTCATCCATAGCACCACTTCGCACTCGTCGCAGTTCCTGCATGTGAGCTCCAACGCCCAAGAGCAGTCCCAAATGAACACAAAGCGTTCTGATATATGTTCCTGCTTCACAGCTGACCCAGAAAACGCCCAAGTGTCTATCATTGTCGAATTCGTATAGCTTGCTCTCGTGAATAGTTCGGATACGCAGTTGTCGCTTGACGGCCGAGATCAAAGGCGGTCGTTGGAACAGGGCACCCGTCAATGTCTCAAGAGCTCGTGCGAATTGTGCCTCTCCTCCGGGAAGCTTATCGTGTAATCGGATAACGCACACATACTCCTTTCCTGCTCCTTGTTGCGATTTTACCAGTCTTGTTGCACGGTCGATGCAAACGATCAAGCATCCCGTCACTTTTGGATCGAGTGTACCGCTGTGGCCAGTCTTCTCAACTCTGATATAAAATTAGTTTACTATATCGAGAAACCTGGGTGAAAGACCTTTACCTGAGCATACGCTTCACCCATGCAACGACTTCGTGACTGGAAGGGTTCGAGGGTTTGTCGAGGTTTATAACACCAGAGCTGATGTACGACTTGAGATCCCGCTTGAGAGGTGTGCAGCCATTGGGAATGGGCGTAAAGTGACCAGTGCGAACAAGTACTAGAAGTGGTTGTCAGTTTTGCATCTCAATAATTGCAGGTTTGCGCTTGTACAATTGTTATAGTTCTTGAGCAGCAGAGGCCATGAGCTGGTATCGACCGCTGGAGTCACAGCTTCAGGCTTAATGGTATAATCGATTTCCTTTTGCGCCACAACCATAGCCATCTTCGCGATTGGCAACTGACGCAGTTCCTAGGTTCCCTTTTCCTTGTCGTCCTTGTGGAGTAGAGTTGTCGAATTCTGCATTGGACTCGGAATTTTTGAGAGCTCTGCTTAATTTTTGCCCACGCTAAAATTTGATGGTGGAGGAAGCCGGGCTAGCTCCAAAAGGGCCTAGCCACGCCCCATCTCCGCACGTGATGACATTGACCCCCTGTCGATTTCCAGGGCATGCATGTCCGCATCATAAGTTGGCACTGAAGGGTGTTCTTATGAAATCCACAAAATCCACAATACATCTTCCCGAATGTTCGGGTCACACATGCTGTTTGCCAAATTCCCAAGACTGAGGCGGACACTTTAAATTCGGGAGCATTTCTGAAGATCATAGCCCCTTTCACGGAGCGGTGTTCTCATTCTCCTACCTACCCAAGCAGAGGGGTATCATCCGCTATATACAAGTCCCAAACGCCTTTCTGATGGTTTTCTTCCTCAAAACTCCTATATCAAATGCTGCTGACAGATGTTACCAAGCTTCCCATAAACGCCGCCAAATGCTATTTCGTTACAATCAAGATATACTCCGACTTGCTGTTTCCATCTCGATTTCCTTCCTATACCACTTCGCGCCTTCGTCCATCTGTTCCCTGACCCTCTTCGCTCTTTCAAAGAGTTCTTCATCATCATCCATGAAAGCTCGCTTGTGCCGGGTCTTCTTCTCCGAAACAAAAGCCTTCGCTTTAATCTTCAACTCCTTCAAATCTTCCCGATCGTCCCCATTTATCAACTTCTGCGTTTGGGTCGCAAATTTCGCTGGGACACTTCTCGCCACGGGCTGGTGCTTAGATGACTGTGGCGTAGATGACTTCTGGACACCATCAAAAGACCGCTTCTGATGTATGATGTTCTTAGCCACAGAGTTCGCAAGTGGTGTTCCATCTGGCAGAGTTACAATGCCCCTCGCCTTCAGCCGAAAATAATCAGTTTGAACTCCGCTGACTTGTCGTCGACCCTCTTCTTGTGCACCATAATTCGCCATAAGATGTATCCGGGAGTCTCCATTCAGGTAGGACGGGTCGGAGAGTAGCGATCGACGCAGTGGGTTGTCTGACTTTCCACGTTTGTGTCGATTTGCGGTCGAAGTGATGCTGGTCGAAGATCGTTCCGAGCGCTGTCTTTTGTGGGAGGGTTCGGGATTCTCGGCTCTTATTATCGAACGGATCTCGTGCTGCGGATCGTGAACACCATTCAAGACGCCTGTAGCCTGTAATAAGCTCTCCAAGCTTTCTCTCCGGCGGTTGGTAGAGGCTTTGAAATCCTCGACAACGTTGGCTGATTTGGCTGTTTTTGATGCCCTCATACTCTCTGCCACTTCGCGGCGCGCTTGTCGAGCTTCTCTCCCCTTTCTCTTCATCCATAACCGTTGTGCCAACTCCCGCCATCTGTATCCGTATTTGGTGGCTAGAGAGCGGTACCTGAAACGATCAGCATCCACTCGAGCCATATCATCAGCCTCCTGTGCGGCTCGTGCAGCCTCTTGCTCCATGAATGACTGCATAGTTTGGCGTAGAATTTCTTCAACCTGGAAGGCAGTAAACTGGTCTATAAGGCCGTCTTCTCCAAGAGTCATCCATTTTGAGAGAGCATCATATCCCTTTGATCGGTCGATAGGTGCAGGCGGCTTCGTGCCGAACAAAGGGTTAGCTTCATTAGCCGCACCTTCAAAGACACTGAGCTTTGGAGGAGATGTCGAAGCTGTGTCAGAATTTGCAGGAGGCTGTTGGGTGAACGAGAAACCCCTTGGCGGTGTCGTTGTTGAATTTGATTCGTGAAGGGGCACTGGAGTTAATGGCTTTTGGGTGAATGGGAATGCTGGTGGTGTTGTCCTTGTCGTTGATGCTTGAGAAGGCTGTTGATTTGATGGCTCTTGGGTGACTGAGAGCACCGGTGGTGTTGCCGTTGTCGTTGATGCTTGAGAAGGCTGTTGATTCGATGGCTCTTGGGTGAATGAGAACACTGGTGGTGTTGCCGTTGTCGTTGATGCTTGAGAAGGCTGTTGAGTAAATGAAGCCACCGGTGACATTGCCATTGGTAGATTTTCAAATATTGAAACGGATTCCGGTTTTGTTGGCGTTGGCTGGGCTTCTGGCGAGTTTTTAGAAGCCTCTGGGGTAAAAAAATCATTGCTAAAGCTCGCACGGCTTCCCATCCGCTCGAAGATGGACCTCGGTGCACTGTCTTGGACAGGTGCTGGTTGATCCGCGGCAGGATTTGAAACAACCTCTGTAGCTTCTTCCAGATTTGGCACTCGCTCAGGCAAAGATTGTGCTGGTGTTGAGTTGTCCTCCACAAATAGCCCTTCCTCCTCCTCCTCCTCCTCCTCTGCTTCTGCTTCATCTCTATCTTCTGGTACAGACTCATCGAAAATAGTCCTGTCAATGACCTGACTCAGAGAATTATTTCCTCTCTTCCATTCAACAATGTTTTCTGAGTGTGTCTGCTTCAGCTTTGGCCAGGGATCTGAGATCTCAGTGATTTCAAATGACAAGTACTCCTCGCCATCAATTTCGTCTGTCCGGAGGCCGTGGGCTTCTAGAAAAGGGGCGACCTCCTCCTCAGTATCAAAGCGTAAATATGTGTTTAACCTCGACATGGTCCAATCTTTGGTCTGATCCCGTTGCTTGCGATACGAACCAAGGATGGTCTTCAAGGCGGACTTTCGAACGTCGTTGAAGTATATTTCTGCGAAGCAAGCAAGTGTGTATGAGACCTTCCGGTCCTCGGTGATGGTGAAAAATTTTGAGAATCCGTTCTGAGCGAGAATGTTTGTTGAATGAGGTTTTAAAGGTCCGTGCAGTTCCCAGGTATTCTGAAGAGCTTCGACAAGTTCAATGGCAATCTTGATGTCCTCCGACTCATTCCAAAATTTGTATCCCCACGTCTGTACTGTATCTAGGATCCCAGGATCGTGGCTATTGAACAGCACGTAATAAGCCCGGAACTCTGCCTCGTTTTCGCATGGAACTCGCTGGGCTTTGCAATCCTCATATGTATGGACCAAAGACAACAGGGCTTTGCCAAGTTGCTCGAGTTCTTGTTGTTCAGAAAATTTGTCCGAGCTCAAGTTCTCTTTCGACATTTGATGTAGAGCCGTGACGTGGAATCGAGTGATGTGCTCTAAACAGTAGACTTGGTCGACGAGTTCCGTTGGTGTCATTGAAGAATGGAAGACAAAGTCCCGGCGAATGGCACGCGTTCGATCCCAAAGGAAGCTGTGAACATCTGGAAGTTCGTGGTTGTCGAGAATATCGTGGAAGAGGTGGTCGACAGTTCTCCTCAATGCCGCTACGGTCCTGATGTCACTTGGTAATGGGGCATCCTGGCCAGCAGCGGATCTGGCCAAAGCTTTGACCATTTTGGTTTGAGAAGGAAGGCTTCCCTCTCTTTCGTTTGGGTCGATTCTTAGGTCCATTATTCGGGATACTCTTTCGAAATCAGGGCACATATCTTCGCAAGTTCCCTTGAATTCGAGTGCTTCGCTAAGCTTTTTGGGCTTGTCTGGATCGTCCAAGAGGCCAGCTCGTATGAGGGCGGCACGCGCCTGAGTCCGGTAGGCTTTGTAGTCATTGTGCAGCTTGATCATTGTTGGATCGTTGTATTTCGCGCCGATTTGTGCTGCAGGCCAGGCCGGGGCAAATATCTTCTCTCTCGACAGTACATGGTGGATCTTTTCTGCTAATGTACCGTGGATATCTGGAACTCTCGAGGTTGTTGGCTTCCCGGGTGAACTGGTAATATTCATGCCGTTGCCAGGCCTCGACTGCTTTGAGAAATTTGAATCTATCGAGCTATTGATTGAATTTTTGGCTGTGCGCTGTGATCCAAATGGTGACGAGAATGCTGGAGCAGGAGGATTGGCCACTGGTTTTGGCGCAAAAGGATTTGATGCGGGTTTCGGCGCAAAAGGGTTGTATGGAGAGGTGCTCGGTGATCCGAAGGGCGACGCGGTCGCCATAGGTTTTGGCGCAAAGGGATTTGTGATTGCTGGTGCTGCCGCAAAAGGGTTTGGTTTTGGCTCTGTAGGATCGAGGCGGACTGTCCTATCATTCTGTCCTCCACCTCGAGAAGGTCCTCTGCCGCCTCGTCCATTGAGCATCGTGCCGTTTTGACCCCTCTGTATTCGCTTCGCAGCATTCTCGGCCCTCTCCTGCTCGAAAGGATTTGGGGAATTGGGACCCGATGACGTGCCTGTGCGTTTGTACTTTGAGTATCTGTTCTTAGAATTTCTGCCCCGATAGTTCGCACGGTATGTGTTGGAGCTATCGTGCATTGCCCGAGGGCCAGTAGGGATTGGAGGTTCATGCTTAGACTTACTGGAGGAGCTTGAAGCTCCTCGACTCGTCGAACCTTGACCTCTTGATCGATTTGAAGAACGGTTTGGCGTGAACCCGCGCGAGTTGCGGGAGCTACTGCCTCGGAGCAGCATCGTTCTTGTTGTTGATCATGAGGAAGAGGTTTGGGGACGAGAAGAGGAGACCATGTACAAAGAATCCCGCCGTAAAAGTGGATTGGAGTCGAGCTATTGTGACGTTCTTTGTTTACTATTGTGCAGATGCGACAATCTGATCACAATGCCGGGATTTTTGACTAACCCTAATTTAGCCGATTTCTGCCGCACGTTGTACACCGCCTCTGGAAAACGACATTGTTGGAGCCAGGGCGAGTACCATCCATCGTGGTAGAATTATTTTCGCCTTATCGGATATGCTCTTGCCAGGTAATTGTTGCGTGGTGGGAGACATGAAGCAGCAGAAGGCGAGAGCAGGACTTAAATCGGTTGAAATTCAAATTCCGACTGAACTTAAAAGCGGGAGCGAGGAAGAAGTGCCAAGAATGTGCGAATTTACATATCTCTAGGGCATGCGAGCTTCTTGAAGTGATCAATATTATTCTCAATTCAGCTAAGGTGAATAAGTACAAACTAACTCCGGTCCCAAATCTCCCAATTACCACGGTATCTTTACCCACACAATACGCCATCTTATGCTATTTTGCCCCTCTGAACGCCCAGTACACTGACACCATCATGCCTTTTGACGGATTCTTGCTGGCCCAAGACCTTTACGGACCTCATCGAGTTGCTCCATTCCACTCTGGTACTTTCCTTTCTTCACATGTTTCTTCCCACTCATAGTGTAATTGCCCAAGAAATCATCCATGATGCTGTCAAAGTCACCTCTGACAGGTCCTTGGACACTCGAAGCGGTGGAAGATGCAGCAGAGACAGAGGCCATGTCTTCGAAATCCTCATTGTACTGTTCCTCGATCTTCTCGAACCTTGCATCTAAAGTAGTGAGACCCTCGGTGCGAAACATTGAGGACGAGGTCATTGAGTAGCTCGATGGATTGGTCAAAGCACCTTTTCTCTTCCTCCGTCGGCCACCATTTGTTGTAGTAGTCACGATCGAAGACTGTAGATCCGATTGGAAGGGTGCCATGGGGGTGGCCTTAGCCTTCTGGTCCTTCTTGAATTTACTGAAATCCGCCATCCAAGAATCATCACCTTGATCCTCGCGTTCATCGTCGACCATCTCCGCTGTGAGTGCAGGGGCGTCCTTGTATTCCTTGATCGGCTTAGCTGTGTCATCTGATTCCCAACCACCATCCTCGTCGTCCCAGGCACCTTGCTCAAATTCAACCTCCTCAACCTCCTCTCCATCCTTGGCCAGCTCTCCGAAGACATCTTCATCCTCATCGACATAGGCTTCATCCTCCAGGGCCTCAAGAACCTCCCTTATTCGCGGATCCATATCTGGTTGGAAGCCCGCTAGGGCATCTGGAGTATCTTGTTGTGCCTGGTATGTTACTTTTCTCAAGTTCTTCGATGGTAATATCTCCTCATCTAGCAACGGACCTGTCCGATCCTCAAGACTTGCATCCTTCAATGCATCTTCGAGGGATTGTTTGCCTTTGCCCTTATTCTTTGGCGCTGGTGCCTCCACGAAGTATGCCTCTCCTGAGCCAGAGCCCAAGTCGCGCATATGCTGCATGTAATCGTACTCGGAATCGTCATAGTAGATGCCGTAGTTTGCAGCTTCGCCCTCGTTTTTTCTAATCCTCTCCACATCGGAGCCAAGTTCGGACGCAAGATCGTCCAGTTTCTTGACTTTGTTCGAGTTCGGGAGGGGTGTAGGGTTCAGGACCATAGAAGACGCCGACTCATCGTGAATCAAAGGATCAGTCTGCGGACGATGAACGAGAGTGAAATGCGTCGCAGTTTTCTTATCGATCCACTTCTTTCGAGGCATTTTGGCGGTATTTTCGTGGTTTGGAGTGTCGAAAGAAGGCTCGGAGAATTTTGAGGACGATTCAAAAAAACCCGCCCCCCCCCTCCAAAAACTGGTGGGGTCGAACCAAGCGATCCAAAATTTTGTCACCTTAGATTTGCCTCGTCGATGCTCGATAATCAACCCCACCTCACAACAATCGACAATACAAACACGACCGGGAAGGTGCAGTTCAGACGATTCTGAGGCCTCCTCTCACACAGCATTACGCGAACCATATCAACCTATCGTAATCATCATGGTTCTCGCAAAATCCAAGAATGCTGTTGGGCTGGGAAACAGGTTTGATTGTTCAAGCATAATTACTGACGTTTGCTAATGAAAAACAGTTTGATGAATGATCGATTTGGAAAAGGTAAAGGCACAGATCGTAAGAAGGTCACATCTGCAGGAATCCACAGAATAAATCATGCCACTGGAGAGACTGTAAGTTTCAGTCGGATCAGGGTTTCGCAGAGGACTAACGGCAGGCAATAGTATGTTACGAACGAGCGAAAAGAGGCCAGTTGGGTCAAAATGCGATCAGTTACTGAGCAAGCTGCTCTCGACGAGTTCTTGTCTACGGCAGAGCTGGCTGGCACCGATTTCACGGCCGAAAAGATGAACAACGTTAAGATTATCCATACCGATCAGAAGAATCCATACCTGTTATCTGCGGCAGAAGAGCGAGCAGCAGTTGGAAAGCAAAAGGCACATAAAGATAGGCTTACGGTGCCAAGGAGACCTCACTGGGATTCCACTACCACTCCCGAACAGCTGGACCGGATGGAGCGAGATAGTCTATTAGAGTGGCGCAGAGGTTTAGCAGAATTGCAGGAAAACAATGATTTACTCATGACACCCTTTGAACGAAACTTGGAGGTTTGGAGACAATTATGGAGAGTTATTGAGAGATCTGATCTCGTGGTACAGATCGTTGATGCCAGAAATCCGCTATTGTTCCGGTCTGAGGATTTGGAGAGATACGTGAAGGATGTGGATCCGAGGAAAGAGAACCTTTTACTGGTTAACAAGGCGGATATGTTGACTTTGGAACAACGAAAGGCATGGGCCGATCATTTCCAGGAAGCTGGGATATCGTACAAGTTCTTCTCCGCCAGTCTAGCCAAAGAACTGAACGAAGCTCGTGATCTAGAGGAGGAGGGTGAGGAGGATGAAGATGAGGTCCAACAGAAGGCCGAAGTATCAGCATCAAAATTAGCAGAGAAGGCCAAAGCTTTGAACATGAGCGAGGACGAAGGAGATGAGGGTGAGGAAGACAGTGACGCGGAAGAGAGAGAGGAGAACGAAGAGGAAGATGATCAAGCCGATGGAGAGTCATTTGAGGAGGACGGAGAAGATGAAGGCACCAGAATATTAACGGTAGAAGAGTTGGAAGATTTGTTCTTACTCCATGCTCCTGACAACCTTGGTAAGTTCTGAAACCAGAAATGCTTGGAGACTTGCTAACAACACCAGATGTCAATTCTGAGAACTCGAGAAAGACTCAAATTGGCTTAGTTGGATATCCCAACGTAGGAAAGTCATCTACCATTAACGCTTTGATCGGAGCAAAGAAGGTGTCGGTTTCTTCAACGCCAGGAAAAACGAAGCATTTCCAGACAATTCATCTCAGCGAGAGGGTGTTGCTGTGTGACTGTCCTGGTCTCGTGTTCCCAAATTTTGCAACAACAAAGGCAGAGCTTGTTTGCAATGGTATTCTCCCAATTGATCAGCTCAGAGAGTTTACAGGTCCAGCTGGTCTTGTTGCCAAACGGATACCACAAGTTTTTCTAGAAGCTTTGTACGGAATGAAGATCGTAACGCGACCTCTCGAAGAAGGCGGAACAGGAATACCAACAGCAGAAGAGATTCTGAATGCGTATGCGAAAGCGAGAGGATTCACAAGAACTGGCCAAGGACAACCTGATGAATCCAGGGCAGCACGGTATATCTTGAAGGATTATGTCAATGGCAAACTTCTCTTCTGCCAACCACCTCCATCAGACATCGACCCAATAGAGTTCAATCGAGAGCTTTACGATGAAGGTCATCTGCCAGAGAAGAGACGACTTGCCTTGGCGGCCATGGACTCTGCAATGGAGGATCACACTTCAATGCCTGATTCGGACATGGTTCCATTTGAGCAAGGTCCGAAATCGAAGAAGCTTGACAACGCCTTCTTCGCGCAAGGGCAAGGAAACTCGGCACATTTACGAATGCCTTTCAATCACAAGTACTCCCAACAGGGGACTGCCAGCGGCAAGCAGTTATCAGGCCGAAAGCAGAAGACTTTGATCGCATTGGAGAAGGACCTTGACCCCAACGACATCAAGATGCTGACGAGTAAGAAACATTTCAAGCATGGCACCAAAGGCAATGGGAAACGGCGGGCGGATTATTTTGCAGATTGAGGAGTTTGTGATCGGCATTAGTGATGGCGGCTAAGGGGTCACACTTTGGGGTCCATGCGGCTTTCTATTGGACAGCACGGGTTGTGACACTGGGTACGAGTGCATGGGCAGGAGTTTTACAAAATCGGATCCCCCCAGTCACGGATCGACGAGGAACTTACTTGCATCGAATTGCTTGCATTTATTGCATTATGTCGTGTCACGGTCATGCCCACTTTTGAGGTTTTCGGTCCCTCTGCCCCCTTTCCCCTGTATATTCTTGCAGGAACCCGCCCCAAGCGACATTGACTAATATGTGCCTCCACACACCATTGATGACGCTTTGCTTATTACTACCAATAGCAGTGAGGAGTTTGTTCCCTCGAATCCTTTAATGCTGTTGGTTCTGTTTCAAGAAGCCATCACATCACTCTGTTATATAACTATTCTTCGTCTCCGGACTCTTGCTGAAATGTCCCAACATTTACAAGAGAATCAGGCTTACTGCATTCCGGGCTGGCCGGCCACTCCGTCACGTCGTCATATGGCCACCTACAATTGGATATTTTGAGATTTTGTTGAAGTCGTGAAGGCGCAGAAACTGTAACACCTTCCTCAACTAGCTGTTTGCTTTTCCTTTGCCAGGAACATAAAGTAGCCGGAGTGAGTGAACTGCAAATTCAAGTCAATGCTGCAGGGTAGAGTCATACGGGGAGGGTGAACACCGCATTTGAAAGAGACTCATAGTGTATGTAAGGAGGACTTGCCCAAACTTTGAAGCTTCACGCTCCACTTCTGACCGACCATACCCTCAAGCACGACTCCATCAACACCTCAGAGCAACATTTTCAAGACTCATTCAGCAACCAATTATTCACTATGCTCTCCATCAATCTTTTCACCCTGCTGCTTGTCGCCTTCCAAACACACCTGTCTCTCGCTGTTCCAGTCGAAGGTCCAGTTGAAGCTCTCAAACCACGCACTTCTCTCCACACCTGTGCTGTTTTGTAAGAGAAAACCCTTCATATACACTTCCAAAGATACAATACTGACACTCAAGGCGTTAGTGCTCAACGCTGGTTTGACAACTCCTTCGACCTTCAAGCCTTCGGCTATAACTGGACAGCAGATGGTGTATTCCAAGGCATTGCCAAAGCAGACATTGAGACTACTGGCTTGCCCGCAGGCACCGTCTTCACTACTCCGAATAAAATTGGCTCTTACCAGTTCACCGCCATTAATACGGCCAATCCTGCTGTTGTCAATGGCCAGGTCAATGTAAGTTAAAAATCCGCTCCGAAGAGAGAGGTATGAATCAGAGGAGCTGATGAGAATTTTGTAGTGGAATGACCCTGGCAAGTTGAGCTTCATCTGGGGAACGACGAAGTTTGATACGTTTAGCCCGGGCAATACTTGTGTCACTATTGCTGTGGGCTTCTCGCCGTACGGCTACGCAACAAACTACACTTGTCCGTTCCAATGCGACTCTTGAGCTTGTGTTTCGCAAATGGGAAGAGCTTTGTGGCAGACGGTCTGATGAACTTTTCACTTTTGGGCCAGGATGGATTTTTGGGATAGGAACGGTCTTCTGATAGCTCTGGTTTTGAGAACCGTTGACTGAATGGACTTAGAAAGGGCCAAGGCTAGAGTCTGACTTTGGTAGCTTTTTACATCTCAAGATCTCCCGGCAATACAAACACTTCTTCACGTAACTGAGTTTGTGCTTCAGTGAAACATCAGATTAGAGATACCTTATCTTATGACGCTGCAAAGAGAGAACGTTGAGCCTCGATGGCCGAGGATACGGAAAGACCTTTCATTCAAAAAGAGGAGTAACAACTGATATGGAACGACTCCTCGTATCATATCGACGTTTGATTGATGTCTGTGGTGCAGAAAACGCTTCATAAAATGGGTGGAATTGGACCTCGGCCAAAACCCCTGTCACGAACCGAAAGCCCCGGTTGCAGCTGTGGAGAAGCTGGGGAATGAGCTAAAAGAAATCCAGAACCTCATCTTAACTCTCTCCCTCAACAACTCTTGCTTATATTCTGCCTACTTGGTACTCTCTAATTGAAACGTGCATTTACGATATTACGACTTTGAAGAGAAAAGAAAGCAGCAATTATGTCTGACAAGATTCCCATCATTGTAAGTTCTCGCTCATGCCCCGCTCGACTGATCGCTAATACTGTCTCCAGGCAACTGGCAGAGTCAGCGAGCATGCGAGGAGGACTTTGGATATCGTAAAAAGATTCGTTGAGGAGAGATGTATTCCGTGAGTTCCAATCTCTTCCTTTCCATTCAGCTCGGCGACCCCGCCCCTCGATAAGCAAACATTAACTGACCCTCTGCAGGGCCGACCCCGTCTTCTCAGCGCAAATCGACCAATGCGGCGCCGATCGATGGGACCATCACCCCTCCGTAATCGACGACCTCAAGACAGAAGCCAAGAAGCTTGGACTATGGAATATGTTCCTGGCCAAGGGTCACTACAAAGAATCGCCTGGCTTCACAAACCTCGAGTACGGATTGATGGCAGAGCAGCTCGGCAAGTCGAGAACTGCTTCCGAGGCTGTCAATTGCGCTGCTCCGGATACAGGGAATATGGAAGTGCTGGCCAAGTACGGGAATGAGGCGCAAAAGAAGCAGTGGTTGCAGCCGTTATTGGATGGGCATATTCGCTCGGCGTTCTTGATGACTGAACCGGATGTTGCTTCTTCTGATGCTACCAATATTCAGTTGAGCATGAAGAAGGATGGAAATGATTGGATTTTGAATGGACAGGTCAGTGCTGTTTACACTGACGAGAAAGTTAAGCTGATATCTGGTAGAAATGGTGGTCAAGTGGCGCAGGTGACCCACGATGCAAGATTTATATTGTTATGGGCAAGAGTGATCCAGGAAACAAGGACCCGTACAAGCAACAATCAGTCATCTTAGTGCCGGCCGATACTCCGGGTGTTAAGATCGAGAGAATGTTGTCCGTTTACGGCTACGATGATGCTCCTCACGGACATGGTCATATTAGCTTTAAGAACGTTCGTGTCCCAGCTAGCAACATGGTTCTTGGCCCTGGCCGAGGATTTGAGATCATTCAAGGCCGCCTTGGTCCCGGACGTATTCATCACGCTATGCGTACTATTGGTGCTGTAAGTCTAAACGCTCTCAATGTCCCGGCTCTGCTGACACACTTAGGCCGAAAAAGCTCTTGACTGGATGCTCATGCGCATCAACGACCCAAAGAAAACTCCATTTGGCAAGCAATTAAAGGAACACGGCGTCATCCTCGAATGGGTTGCAAAGTCCCGTATCGAAATTGACGCGGCAAGACTCGTTGTCCTCAACGCCGCCATCAAGATTGACGAACTTGGAGCAAAGGGTGCTCTCAAGGAGATAGCCGAAGCCAAGGTCCTCGTACCCCAGATGGCACTGACTGTTATCGACCGTGCGGTGCAATCCTTCGGGGGAGCTGGTGTTTGCCAAGACACACCTCTTGCAAACATGTGGGCTCAAATCCGGACATTGAGATTAGCTGATGGACCAGATGAGGTCCACTTGCAGCAAATGGGCAGAAATGAAAATAAGAGAGGTCAAGAAGTCACCGCGAACATTCTCAAGCAGGCAGAGACTACCAAACAGATGTTCGCGAAGTATAATGTCAGTTTGGCACATATTGGGCCCAAGTCGAAGCTTTAGATGTTGGCATTATTCCATCGTGCCAGCTTATCAAAAATATATTTGACAGACTTGAAAGGAATCTCTCACTTCGCATTCAAGAAATCATGTAAAAGGTCTATGACCATCCTCACAGTGAGGATGAATTCATCAAATCCCAGGATCTTCAGATTCGGAGTATCAATGGAAAAATGTCCAACCTGCCTATAGATCAGCGAATGTACTTAGCGGCTCAAGGACAATGTTGTCACCTGCTTCACATCCGATTGCTGCTCGCCAGGAAATGCGTTTCCCTAATCGCAGCAATCTGTCAACAACAACACCGTTCCAAACAAAACATCTCAATATCCCAAATCGCTTTGAACAACAAGTGTAATATGGAATGAAACCCTCTCTTAGGATTTACTAAGGGGCAGATTGATCAGGCCAAAACTCACATCAGAATCCAGCTCGCTTCTCCAAAAAAAATTGGAATGGAAGAGACGACAGGAAAGTTCCAAACAAAGAAAAATCGATCAGAGACGATTTTGTAAATATGGCAAAAGAAATCCGTTAGGAACCAGAAACTTGGCTTGCGCTCAGTTTACTGCTCTTCTAAACCATACCCATGCGTATCCTACCACTTTGAAGCAAGTTGGTTCAGATAGGGCTGCTACATACACTTGATTATTGGAGTGTGTTCCGACTTACGTCGACGACTGGAGATTCTCTGCACCAGAAAAGGTTGTTTTGAGATATGAAAAGTCATGTTGAAAGCGGGGTGAATCGTGATCTTCGAACGCTTCGCTCAAGAGTGGGGCGGCCAGTTATGCAGTTGCTCGGCAACGCCCCCTCGCTGTTGACAAAAAGATTCCTTCCCGAATTCCACCCAACCACAATCACATCTCAACTTCTCACAAACCATCCAAACACACCAGTTCTCTCCAACGCTCCTAAAATAAGATAGCACAAATACAACAATCGCAAAAGAACAAAAACAATTCACATTTCGATTCGATATGTCTTCTACCGTCCTTGCTGATCGGGATGTCAACACGAGCGGTGCGGGTGCGAACGCTGCGCAGCAGGAGGCCAAGGCAGATGTAAAGAGCATGGAGTATCATCGTCAAGTGTTGCAATCAAAGCTTGATGAGGGAAAGTATGTTGACTTCCTGTTCAAACCACGATTCGTTGAATTTGGGAGACCATTCGCTGACTGTGTGCGAAATAGCGGCAAACAAACATACATCTCGCCATCCGATACCATCATGTCGCCGTGCACTGCCAAGCTGAGCGCTTACCGAAGTAAGCAAGTTGGGAAGTAAGTCATAATCTAATGAAGATTTGCAGGACAGAGAGACTGACTGGATACAACAGGGCAAAGCCACGATCTCTCTTCGCAAAGGCATCGGCCAAGAGCCTTGCTGCTGGCCACGGAAACATGTTCGGCGCACAAATCAACACTGAGAAGGCTACAGACGAGGAGGATATGAAGATGAATGGACAATAACCTAACTCACTTCGACGCCCGAGGATGGACGGGAGTGGTGTATGAGTACTCAATCATGGACGGACGACGACTCGAACATCCACAAAAGACAGCACGACAGCAAATTTCCTTTCTTCATTTCGACTCTTACAAAAAAGGGAGTATCAGTATTACCATAACGGAATACCGTAACGATATCGGCTCTTCGACTTCACAATGGGGTTGATGGGCGTACGCTATAGCGATGATGAGGTTTGGAGACTACATTTGACGATGGCATTGGGTAGTGGAGTTCTGGTATTCGCATGCTCATTGAAAGGATTCACTGATTGGACAATGGGCGGAAATAATGACTCTCTACGATCCTCATGTTCCATGCTATGTGATTCTTCTCGTCATAGGACCCGGGACGCCCAAACGCCATCCTCTCTCTCACAACCTCACGCCCTCCAATTACTAACAATTGATACGACGTCTTCATCAGCAACCATATGTGACAAGCCCACCCTCTGCGGCACATGCCTCGCACTCGCGCCCCAAACCAACGCATACTTAAACGTATCCTTCAGCGTCCTATGAATTTGATCACAGACATCCTCAATAGTGCTTCTGTTCCTCACAATCAAGGCCTCACTGAAATCCGGATCTACCCCCTTCCTCTTCGTATAAATCCTGATTAACCTCAGTTCCTCCCAACACCGCTCCACCACATCCTGAATACCCAGATCCAGCTCGCACGACATCACACATGTATTTGGCTCCCGTGCTAACTTGTCCAAGAAGTCGAGCGATACCGAATCGATCTTGTTGTAGACGTAGAGACACTTGATATATTTCCGATGATCTTTCATGATAACGTCGATGAAGTCATCGACTGTAACGTTCTCGTCTCGAACCAGGACTTCGCAGTTCAGCATCTTGTAGTCCCGGAGGATGTTATAGACCATCTTCTGATCGATATTCTTCGGCGGGACTTGGAACGTGACTTTCACGCCTCCAGCAGTTTTCTGCTTTAGGTAGATATTCCTGTTTCATCGTCTTTAGTCCCCATTTGGGTGCTAGAAACAGGTAAGAGGGGGGGTTCGTACGGCGGTTCCCTATTCAACCTAATCCCCACCGCCTCCAATTCCGCCTCCAGCAACGCCCTCTGCTCCGCCTTCTTCGTGGCATCTAAAATCATCAAGATCAAATCGCTCGTCTTTGCCGCACTAATCACCTGCCTGCCTCTTCCCTTCCCCTCCGCAGCCCCCTCGATAATACCTGGCAAATCCAGAATCTGGATCTCAGCGCCGCCATACTCGAGAACACCAGGGATCGCGGTGAGAGTCGTGAAAGAGTAGGCTGCCACTTCGGACTTGGTTTTGGTGATCTTGGAAAGGAAGGTGGATTTTCCTACCGATGGGAAGCCGACGAGTGCGATTCGGGCGTCACCGGATTTCGAGACGTCGAAGCCGGCTCCACCACCGCCCCCTGCGCCGGGGCCGGGCTCAAGGAGCTGGGCGCGGTAGCGGGCGAGTTTTCTGATGGATTTGTGAGTGAAGGGTGTTTTGGAGGGAGTAGGGAGCTTACCCTTTTAAGAGACCAAGATGATATTCTATTATAGTAAATAGCAGTTACGTGTGGCAAAGATTTTTGGTGATGAAGCATACCAGTTGCCTTGTTCTCTATGATTTAGTAAGTAAGCCGTCGATGCATTGGAAGAGTTTTGAGGGTGGGATATGTATAACTCAACCGGCCCTGGGGTATGGAAGGGAAAGGAGGGGTACTCACTCTGCGTTCTCCTCATCTCCTCCTCAATTCTGCCGAACCTTCAGCTTATCACTCTCACCCATCCTCGCCATTTACTTACTCTTTGATCTTCTCCGTAATGTTTACCATCTTTGCGATATTTCACGCGTTGCCACACTCAAAAAAGTTCCGTGATGAGAGACGTTTCGAGGTTGAATTTGGCTTGAAATGGGATATTAAGGCGGTGTGAAGCGGCAGAAACGGAGGCTAGGCCTTTTTGGGTGGTGGGGTAACCTTCAATGACCTCTCATCGACGTCTCTCAGCTTTCTTCGCTCATCGTAAGGTTTATTTTCCGGATCATGGCTCCTCTCACCTTCCAGTGAAGCTTGGAAAATTGATCAAAGTATGTACAAGGAAACTTCAAATTTTATGAGGCCAACTCCACTGTTTCACCTCAATATCCAGGCGAGTGTGGGACATCCAAGGCATTCTCCCTTCAATATCTAAGACTTGCCGATGTGCTGACTTCCATTCTATTCTGTAATTTTTGCTACTCTTGTTACCTCTTTATCGACCTGCCAGCGTAGCCAGCTATGCCCCACTTTGCACACTACGAGGAACAGTTGCAAGAGTGTATCGGAGAAGTGGAGGAAAATTCATTGTTCAATTCACACAAAAGTCACTTGCAAATTTGAAAATCATCTTTTTCAATTTGTCATAAAATAATTTGTCTTATATATTTACTTGCTCGCTCGAAATGCTGGAAAGAGGTCTTGAGGTTATGCAGATTAAGAAAATTGGTTGGAGAGGAGGACTGGTGGCTGGTCTGCGGTGGACGGCGAGTTGTGGAGGATTCAGTTGTACCCACCGCGTCCGCCCTCTGCCTTTGCAGTTGGTGTAGACACGGCCCCAGCATCTGCAGATGGCGTAAGCGTCATAAAAGTGAACGTCTCCGTTGTCGCCGGCAAGAGCGTTGTGGTACCTCCCGCTGTGTTAGTAGCGATCTCTTCAGAGTAGGTGGCAACCATGCCCGAAATACTGATAAGAGTGGGCGTTGTTTCAGGCGGGGGAATTTCCGACTGAGGAATGAATTCAATTTCGCAGAACGGCATCATGGCTGCGCATGGGACATTTTGGGCACGGGCACCATCCGATTCCCATTGGCAGTGCATCATGAAAAGCATCTGGGTGCACTGGGGATTGTTGGCGAAGACAGAGGCGTTCTTCGCTGGAATCGGATGGGTGTGGTTGTCGTAGTCTGCGTGGCAAACATCCCAGACGAGCTGGAAGCAGGAATTGACTTGGTTCTTAGAGAGGAGAGCAGTGCAGTTTCCATTGGGGGTGGTACAATCTGTGCTATTCCACAAGTCCATACCGGTGAGACCGAGGACAGGGGTTGTGCCGCTGTAAAAGTGTGCGAGTTTATCGTTTCGAGCTTTCTCCTGGCCTAGGGCGACACCGAGGGCGATCATAGCAGCCATGAAGACGACAGCGACTCCAAGAAGAACACGGTTGTAGACTTTAAAGCCATTTCGCGGCTTGAAGAACTCGATCCCGCGCCCACCTCCTCTCTGTGCAACCCCCGGCTGGCCTGTCGACATGTTTCCGAGGGGAATATCTTGGTAAGAGGGTGGAGCCATCTTTGCGTTGTTTGATGGCATCTGGGAATGGGTTCTATCTCCTTGATCGAGAATGATTTCTCTGATAGAGGAGGCTTACCGTTGAGTGTGTGAGTGCAGGTGTACTTGAAGTGATCTGGAAGCTCCTGTCTTGTAAAGCACTGTGACGATGAAAAAAAGCAGAAGGAAGACTGCCAGCGACTCCGTGTTTATGGACCGAACTCCAAAGCTGTTCCTGGGAACTGTTTGTGTCTCAGAAGTTCTGAAAATTTGTGGTCATAAATGTGCCCCCACCCCCATTGTCTTTGTTCTCGGCCTGAAGAACATTTGGGTTCTTTTATGCCTACTTGGCTGTTCGACCATTTCATTGTTCAAAACAGTTGGCTCACAACAACTTTGTGCCTACGCAGGGGATTCTTGGTCATCGTTTCACTCCTTACATTGCCTTGTAGTAAATTTACCACTGTTCGATACCTTGCTCGCTCTACCAACCAGCGCATGTCAGTATGAGCTAAGCCAATGAAGTGAAGGTTGCACTCACTGTTCTGGTCTGGGCTAGAAATATTAGCGGGTAATAACAATCTCACTTGCATGACTGTGTTTCTTCGAAGCTGCATTCCATTCATGATATCCTACAAGCACCAGAGAAGCAAGACCCGAACGCCGAAGGTAGATACCTTATCAAGCTGTGAAACCCAATTTCCCGAATAAGCTATCCATCGCGACCCATTGTCTACCGCACTTGTCCAGGTACTTCTCCACAACCCCTTGCAACGTAGTGAATCTCACTCTATTATGCTCCGCCAATGCCGTCACCCGTTCTAGGAATTGTCAGCACGACCGCAACTAGATGCCGGAGATTTATCTTACCTTTCTCCATCCCCTTGGCTGCAGTTTTTGCTTTCTCCACATCAAACAGAGTTGCAAAATACAACAGTTGGTTGTACATCATCTTCTCGGTATACTCGTAGTGCATTTTCCCGCGACATCCTCGTCCAAGTCCGTTCTGGCCAAGGCACCTGTGACCATAGACACTCATCTGTCTTGTTCGATTGCCACAAGCTTGGTCGTCACAAACAAGCCATCCCTCATAGTACTTGCTTGTCTGCTTTCGAATTTGATGCTCAAGTTGGGCCATCACGGAGAGGTTAGACAAAGCATGCCCACAGCGGCAAGTGATACCTGCTGGAGAGCTGATCTCGAGACTGCCCACGAGTCCTTCAAAGTCAAAAGTACCTTTGCAGGCTCGACAGCGTAGAGTAAGACGATAAGCATCTTTGAACCGGACGGAGTCATCGATCTGACTTTCGAGAGGGTTGATTTCTGTTGCATTGCCACCGTTCGAGGAGTTATTGTTGATGCTGTACTTGCGAACGTCAAGACCGAGGCAATCAGCAAGGCGAACAGTATCAGTGCCCGAAATATTCGCGCAGAGACGCTCAACAGGAGGAAAGATCTGTTTGTACAAGTACCACTCGACGTCGGGTGAAAGTCCTGAATCTGCCTTTGCGACATCTTGTGGGGTGTAAGAGCGCTTTGCAGCAGCTTCAGAGGTTGTCTTGCCGTCGCCAGTGACGATATACGCAATGACATCGTCCTTCCGCACAGTCTTGCCTCTTGAAAGCTCCCGTAAAGCGACTTGAACTTGTGGCATGCTGTCTGCATTGGGATAGTCTTTTGGCGCCTTCCCGAGTTTCGTATAAATCGTGTACTTGTGGGTCGGAACCTCACCCTCACGCATCTTGGTCGAGATTTCGCGGAGATACTCATGAATACGAGTAATGACGACCTCGGATTCGTCCCCAGAGAGAATCTCGTTCAATAACTTCGAAGAAACATCCTTGGACAGGTTGCAGTATTCTCGTCTTTTCATGTCAAGACCCTTAACTTCCATCTTGTCCACGAATTTGCCGTCGACTTGAACAAGGTTGATTGCTGCGTATTTCTTCTTAGCTTGCAGCAGGATGCGCCTGAAAACATTGTCAATGTCGATTTCCAGGAGCTTGTACCGGTCATTGACGGCTTTCTTGAATTCGTTTCCAACCTTCAACGCGTCTTCCACATTGTCCACGTTGGCATTGATCATAACCGAGTCAGTGTCTCCGTAGATGACTTGAAGGGAGTTACTCTCAGCAAGGTCTTTCGTACTTCGAAGGATCTCACGACCCTTGTAGGTTGTGAGAACGGCCAGGGGCCGGGCGTAGAATCTGGACTTGGTGTAACCAAGACATCCGTACATGGAATTGGCAGTCAGCTTCAAAGCCAGTTGTTTGATGTCCCAAGTTGCCAGTTGCTCAGTAGTAGCATGCTTGTCTTTCATCAAGCTCTTTACTTGTCGTCTACGGCTGACCAAAGTGGCAATAAGTCTGGGTAAGATGCCGAGTTCTTGATTTGTTGGCACTTCCGGTACTTGTTCTTCATCGTCGGACTGGGAGAAACTTAGCATTTTCGCTCACAAGCTAGTCTGCATTCCAGATGACTTACCAACTGAGTTCGGTCTACCGTTGTGAAGCAGATGTTGTATTCCTGGATGATACTTGGGTACAGGGAGTTGAAGTCCATGACCAAAACGAACTTGTCGTAAAGACCCTTTTCCGGCTCGAAAACAAGCCCGCCCTTGTACTTATCCTTCTTCTTTACATCACCGCTCTCCTCGTCGGGATTCTCTTCCTCAATTTGCTGCTTGCCTTTGAAAACAGCCTTGTCGGGACATATGTATTTGTTTCTGTGAAACTCGTGAAGTAAAATGTACTCGTTTCGCTCCGCGCGAGTACCCGTCAAGGTACGGGCCCAGGAATTCCCAGCAAGGTTGGTCAAGACCTTGGTCAAAGGAAGCAGCTGCACTTTCAAAGCCAAAGCAGCGATGTAGAATGTGTCTGCCTCGGAGTGAGTGACAAAGTCCATGAGACCGTCCTTGGTAGTAGCCCAGGTTTTCAGCGCCGTTTCGCCATCAATATCACGTCGACTCGTACCAGGCAGGTAAATACTGCACATCTCAGTGAGGCTCCAAGATGTACATTTTGACATAGCAGATTTCCCGGCGTCGTTCGCCAGATCGCACAAGAGCCGTCCTGAGAGCAGTGATCGCTCAGCAAAGAAATTACCTCCCATCTTGCCCATGGAACTTGGCCATGTTGAGCGTTTAAATCGGCCAATTCTGGACCATTGAGGGGTTTTCTTAGCTTGTAGACGGCTCAGTAAGATACTGAAATCAACACCTTCAAGTTGGTGGCCAATCAAGACGTCTGGGTCGACCAGATTCAGCTGTGCAAGGAAGAAACTCAATATTTCCTGCTCTTGCTTGACAACCTTCACCTCTCCCTTCGCTCTCTTCTTCACCTCTGTTTCAAATCCAATTGGGAAGCTTGATGCAAGCGGCCGGATTATCGTAAAAGAATGGCATGGCAGCTTCTCTGGGTCAGTCGTATCGGTAAGGGAGATGTTACGATAGACTCGTGCGCTGATTGACAAAATTTCTTGTTTGTTGTCCTTGACGTTGAGTATGGTTCGCAAAGCAATACTCATGAGTGTGAGTGGTGGCGCTTCCAAGTTGTCGGAGTCGCTCAGGGGATTGATTGAACTGGGTGTTGAGACTTGAACTTCCAACTTGCAGTGGGAAGAGTTGTTGAGGACTCCAAATTCAGCATCTTCAATGCTCAGCCAGCATGGACCCATAATATTCTTCCACAGAACAAATTGCTCAAAAAGTGGAGTGTTTGTGCCAAAAACGTGAGAGAATGTGGAGCCAGTCTGATGTTCATGTTGAAGTTGGGGTTCTTGAAAGGATTAGCTCTGTCCGAACAAAAAGGGGGGCGGTCTTACTCGAGTATGGGTAGAAAAGCTTTAGGTAGTCACCTTCTCTGGGTATGTCGGGAAGCTCGAAGGCGTACTTCCTTGTGCACGGCTTGATCTTGTGCATTCCGACACGCAATTTAGTCATCAACTCGTCAACCTCTTCGTAGACATCCTTCATGTCAACTTCTTCCGAGGTGTCATGTCCATGCTTTTGGTGGTACTGTCGAGGAAGAAAGAACAATTTCCTCAATATGTTGTCCACTTTCACGAAACAACTGACAAAGGCACCAGTCTTCTTGTTTTGAACCTTTCCAAAGAGGCACAAGCTTCCGTTGATTTCCGTGTAGTCGGTCCAGAACATTCGAAGACTTCCATCTTCTTCAATAGCATCTTTGTAGTCAAGTTTTCCAAAACTCATCGTTTCCGAGGCTTGGCTGCTGTTTACCACGTTCAACTTTTCCGTGACATCGTTCCAGGCAGAAGCATTGACATCGTGCGCAGGTGGTCGAGTCGGAGAAGAGCTGACAGGGGAAGGGTATGCTTCAACCTTCTTGATTTTTGGTACAGGCCGGGTACCATTCAAATTAACACTTGCAGTGACAATACTATCTGCTTGAGCCACTTCCATCATGTCCTCCTCATCGTCATCTTCAGCCTTCACAGCAACATGAGACTTCCGCTCCACAGCTTTGGCAATCGGAGATGACGGTTGAGGGTCATCCATGGGCATATCACCATCGTCCATGCCATTCATGAAGCAATCATCACCATAATCTTGCTCAGTCGGTGGTGTGGTGGGGGCTCTGCTATCGACCAATTTCACTTTCTTGGTCGCGTGGCGCTGGACTTCTTCAATGGAGGGAGATAGGGCGCGAGTCCTTTGCTTGTCTCGAACTTTACGTCCTCTTGCGGGTTGTGAAATCGGCCGAGGGACATTGGTGTCAACTTCGCCGAGAAGATCTGCTAGGAAGTCGTCGTCTGCTTTTGTTTTAACGGGCTATTGTATTTTTTAGATGGCATACTTGTAAAGCAGGGTCGTTGGCATACCTTGGCCTTAGGTTGAGCTACTACGGGACCTTTCGTGAAATAATTACTGATTCCCTTGTCCATGCTCTCCTTCTTTGCCTTTTCCTCTTCGCGTTTCCGTTTTGCTTAAACCGCGTTAGCCATGGTACCAAAGGTATTAAACTGTTGTTCCACTCACCAGCCTTGCCCGACTTGCCCTTGGTGGGCAATTCCTCGCTCTCAGAGCCATAGTCTGGTTGTCGATCCCACTCCTCACGGCCATCATCCGCGTACCCCTCACCGTTGTCGTCAATGACGAAGTCATCCTGATTCAGACGATCCCGAACCACTTTCTTGTATCCATCCTCGTCAACTTCCTCGTACAAATCAGCTTCTTGGTGGACTTGATAGGTGTCGAGGCGCTTTTTGCCAGATTCTCGAAGAGCGCGTAGTTCCGCGAACTTCGCTCGAGCAGAAGCAGCTTTCGACATGTTGGAGAATGGAGGATAATGTCTGTTATGACATACTTTGGAGAAAGTTGAACGAGAAAGTCGGAAGTTATGGTATGAAGAAGTTTGGAGGTTGGGCACGCGAGACGGGGCGGTCAACGCGCGAACGTTCGCGTTGTACGCGAATCCCTGTCGTATTTTAGGTGCTAATCGATAAGAGGGTTAGCTTTTGAATGCCTGGATGCCTGAATTCTGCGGCCAAATATCGTTATCCTCGAAAAATTGTTCATGAGATGAAAGACTTCATCTTTCGAAAACTTGCAATGTCGACTTGCCAGGCTTGTATGAGGGGATATTTACGAACTTTTGTTGGAGACTTACATCAACTCTCTATCTCCTCGAGGAGTAAGCCCACACATGGTGTCTCTAGAAGATCCACTCGAAGTTACACCTCATTTGCAGCGAAGGAGAAGCTCAAACCAGATTTATCCGGGCACAGCAACAAAGTCAGAGACGGTCCCACTTCTAATACGAATGCTAGACGGGAATGGATTGAGTCCAGAGGTGTCAGGCCTGCTTGGAAGGAGAAAGCAGGGGTGGCATCCAGCATCGATCGAGAAACTGCACAGGAGCTCAAACACTTGCAGGACCCTCTTAAGCTGGCCGATTTTATACGAAAAAAACTTCAGAAAGGCAATTTCGAAGACGCGCAGAAGTTTGTGCGAGCTGCAAGCAAACATTCACAATGCGTCGTCAGCTGGAATCATTTGATCTCCTGGCAGCTGAGCAAAGGCTCCCTGAATGCGGCTCTCAAGACCTACAACGAGGTACACGCTCCTCCTCTACGACTACGACCTCCAACTGACACGGACTGTTTAGATGAAGAAGCGGGCACAGTTCCCTGACGGACACACTTATTCTATAATTTTCAACGGCTGCTCAATGCATCCTTCCCCCGATCACGCACTGGGCAAAGCGTTGCCAATATACCACTCGATGAGTAGCGAGAAGTCGCCAATCAAGCCGACTGTGGTACACGTTAATGCCCTTCTTAAACTATGCGCGCGAGCGCTGAATACGGAAGCCTTACTCGCAATTGTTGCTGAGATGCCATCCAAAGGGGTTGGGTCTCCAAACAATCTGACCTACACGACCGTTTTCAATGCTTTACGCTTCTTTGCTACTGGTGGTATGCGAGACGCTCTTACACCCATGCTGAAAAGGCAGAATAGCGAAAAAGCGATGTTAGAAGCGCGCCACATATGGGTTGAGATAACGAAACGATGGGCCCAAGGAGATATATTTCTCGATGAGGAACTGGTGTCCGCGTTCGGTCGTCTTTTACTTCAGGGAGGCCGGCGGGATATAGATGACATATTATCTTTGATTGAGCAGACTATGAACATTCCCCGCCAAGTTCCACGTCTAGGCACTGTAGCTCGTAAAGCGGTCGACCCTCTAGCCTCCACACCAAAACTTTCTCCAGGCACTGGAGGGGAGACTACTCCAGATAGCCCGGTACTTGAACAACCTAATGGAGATCCTCAACCAGAAATCGCAGTGGCTGATCTCTTCCAACCAGTCAAGGCTCCTACCAGTCCAGGCCAACGACGTGGTGTTTTCGCAAAACCAGGGCAGAATTCACTCTCACTAGTCTTGGAAGCACTACTTGAACTGAAACTGAAAGAGGCAGCACAGAAGTATTGGCAGGTGTTCACGACCCAGCATAATGTCCAGCCAGACCTCGAGAACTTTCATGCTTATCTTCGCATCCTCCGCGTAGCAAGGGCAAGCAACGAGGCAACCAACGTTTTGCAAAGGATTCCCATGCAAGACTTGAAGTACTCCACCTTCCGCATTGCAATGGCGGCTTGCCGGCGGGATAAACTCAACAGGAACGCCTTTGCAAATGGCGGAAGACTTCTTGATCTGATGCAAACAGCGCTCAGAGAACCAGACATACCATTTCTCGAAGACTACCTGGAACTCGCCATCACTGCCCCTGCATATTCGAAGAAGGCTTCTTCAAGCGGCAAGAGTGACTGGTCCAAACTGGAACAAGGAAAACAGATCCAACGAGCTCTGGAGCGCCTCAATCCTTCATTACTGAACCTCAAAGCCATGCTCCACTTTGAGGATCCTCTGCTCGCAGAGAAGACCCCGCATGAAAGAAATAAACTCGTCGATTCCATCCTCTCGCTAACCAGAAGGATGATTTCGAGCTACGACCTTCTCGTGCACAAAGCCTTCGTCCCCCGAGACTTCCACAGAGCTCTCAAGGAACAACGCGGTAAACTCTCCGCTTTCGTAGCCCGACATAAGATATTGAAAAACGCCGAGCAGGACAGGTCGAAGTGGAAAGGAGACAATGCATTGAACTGGTCGGCAGACGCACTAGCAGTTATTGCAAGTCCAGAAGCAATACCGAGCTTCAAAGTATCTGAGAAAGACACTCCGCCAATAACCCTCCCTAAAGAGCGCGGTTTCGCCACCAAAGCCCGCTCTCAAATCCAAAACCCCACAATGCAACCGGGCGTAGCCGAAGAGAGGAGGAGTAAGAAGAGAGGAGCCATAAACGAAATCCGCACTGAAACTGCCGCCTTCAATGAGAAGAATATAATTCAGCTCTCCAACGAGGCGGCCCGTGGTCTGAACTTCAAGGAGCAGAAGGCAGCTGCATAAATACCCTTGGTGGCTTTCGGACCAAGTGCTGAAAAACTTAATCGTTTGCTATTGGAATGAGGAAGGAAAGTCTCTCAAAGTTAAGCTTGAGAATAAAAGCGTGTGGTCGTCCGGCTTGGCGACAGGAGACGTGCCCTGACGGCTTCCAGACATCAGATCGGCGAACACCTCAAAGCATGTTGGACGGGAGCGGAGAAGCATTTGTACGAAGAGGTAGCCTTGTAACACCATAGTACGATGGGGCCGAGCTCACGAAGTCAAGACTTGGCTACCATTCTGGAACCCCTGGTTTTAAGATCTGTTTATAATACAGAAGAGAAGAGGACCATGTACAACACGCTGATTGAAGAAGTCATCAGCACCACTCCACGATCATCGGAAAGCATTCTCTATCGCAGGCATGCACCAAAACTGCCCATTGTTGTTCATATATATAAATTAATAAAGTCGTAACATTCAACTCATATTGTTCAACATGGTCCTAGCATAACTACTGCTTAAAACTCGTGCTCTCGTCTGAATTCGCCAAAAGAGGGCTAGTCATCATCTTCACCAAGCGAATATTCACAACGTATCTCGCCTCCTCCTCCTCCACAGAAAATCTCCCACCACCACATCCAACCCATTCATCAAAATAATGGAAGACTCAGACGGCCTCCCGATCTTCGCGTTTCAAGATCTGGACTACATCCCCTCCGGCTTTAGCGGTGTTCTAGCACCATACATTGAGACGACCATGGGGACAATGCGCGCAGCGGTAACGCTCATGCGACTCGGCCTCAGTGGAGATCAAGATGGAAAAGAGAAAGGAGTGTCTTCGAATCATCAACAGGTTGTATGTGACCTTGGCTGCGGCGATGGGTATTTTCGTACAGATGCCTCATTCATTCCCCTGTCCGGCTTCCTCCCTTTCGCCGTCAATTGCCCTTCCCATGCTGCTGCCATGCACCGGTACAGGAACAAATCCCGAAGGAACTATGCATAATTGAGAAATATAAATGAAATTACTAACATATGAGCCTAAGTAATCAGCCTCCTAACCCACATCTCCCTCCTCGCGCCCCTTGCCCTCCCACTTGGCATTGGAATCGACTATTCCCCCACCCTCATCGCAACTGCTGGCATCCAATCCACACTCCAGAACGTCAACGCCTCATGGCTGATCTACGACTTTAACGACGATCGCGGGGATCTCGTTAGCCAACTCATTAATGGTCATCAAGTGACGCATGTGTTTGTGTACCTTGTGCCGAAACAGTTGGCGCTTCCGACGGTGAGGGCGATTTTGACGAGATTGGCTGGAAGTGGCGTTGTAAGTGCTGTACTTTTGTTGGATTGTTGAGCTTTCTTTTTGGTTATTTGGTATTCTGGAAACAAGCAAGGAGATTGAGCAATGCTGACTTCCCATTTAGGTAGTGTGCTGCCATAAGTTCTATCCGGAGTATCTCACGCCAGCAAGGCGAGATACTTTGATGGAGTTGGTGGTCTATGACGAGACGGGTTGAAGAGGGAAATTCCTCCTCGAGGTGAGAGGGTATCTCCTTGATCACTGAGCCGACTCCTCAAATCAGCGGTCACCCTTCCCCTGTCTCACGAGTTGAGTCACGAGAACAAAGCAATTTGAGACATTAATGTGTATTGTATCTAATTCTACAGACTTTGTCTCTTGCTTGATGATGAAATGAGTGTTATCTGATGCTCCAACCCATCAAGAGCTCGCGCCCTTTGTTTCAGAGTCGGTTCAATCATGCCAATATCAAATACGCATGCCAACGAAGTCTCTCTAACCATAGCCCTACCATCTGATGCTATCAATACTCTTCGACGCCAAAAACCAATGCTGCTTGCTCTGACCAATATCTATATCTCTTCGTACGGACCACCCTCTACGCACTCGACGGAATGCTTCTCGGCACTTTCCAATTTCTCCCCGAAGAGTTCACTCACATCTGTATCCATGCAACTGAGACTGGAGCTTGGTCTGAACGGAACTATCGGTGTTGGGACCCGTTTGATTGCTGATCTCGACAAAGGGCAGCCAGCAAGAACACAAACAGTCCCCGCCGGGTGATACATGTTGCCGGATGGCGTAACGATTCGAGCAATTGGTATCGTGGAGTGGCTACCAGCTTTGTTTGCGAGTGGTGTGGGTGATACCTTCCGATGAAGAGCTGGCCTCAAGCTCGGCATGATACCACGAGCCTGAAAGATATCTACCAGCGCTCCAACTCTGCCCCCCTGTTTCGCCGGATAATCTTGGCGAGCAGCTTTGCCTACTGCACTGACGCTCAATTCCTCCATTTGTGGTTTCCGGGAAAGACCGCGCGATTGGCCTAAGCTTTTGCTAAAGGGGGATACGTCAGGGTCTCCAACCATTTCCGAGGAAGGCCCTTCACAGCCAGCTTTTCCCTCAACTTGCGCTTTCCGGAAAGGATTTGGGCCCTGCAGCCAGTCTCTGCAGAAAGGAAATGCGACGGGACGTCTGATCTCCTCGGAAGCAAGCCCATCACAAACAACGCTTTCCTTCGATTTTCGGCTTTCGGGTTCGGGGCTTTTTTCTTTCCCGCCTGTGAAGTCTTCGTTCGGACGGGGAATAATGCTCAAGCACTCGCCAAGCCTTAATCTCACAGACTCAAAGGAATCCAAGTCATCCAACACCTTCGTGGCTAATTGGCAAAATTCGCTTTCGCGACCTCTCGGCTCACAGGGCAGATCTCCTTGGATTTGTTCGGATGGAGGCTCCTCATAGTCCGTTTCTTTCACTATTATCTGACCTTCGCACTCCGGCTGGTTTTCCTTCCTGCCCGCCAAGTCTTCAATTGAAATGGGGACGCTGATGTCGAGTGTTTTTTGGAGACACGATGAGCGTGTCAGCGCAGCATTTTCAATAACTTTCCGAATCGGGATTTCTTCATCCCTTTGACTCTTCTCTTCTCCCGTAATCGGCTCGCTAAGGTTGAAGCTAGATGGACAAGAAATGGCCGGGCTTTCAGAATCGTCGCTCCTCATTAATTGTCTCCTGTGGTTCGTGAATCTAAAGCCAGTTGGAATTGGGATAGCTGAGCTTCCGGAAAGCTCGCTGGCCATCTCGATCTCCTTGGGGTTACCTTCGACTATCAACTGCTTCCTATGCTCCGTGAATTTGAATCCAACTGGAAGAGCAATGGCTGAGCTCCCTGAGTCCTCGACCCTGCTCTCGGGGTCCTGAGGCATGACATTGACAGCCAGATGTTTCTTGCCTTCTGTGGGTCTGAAACTAGATTTCATCGACGCAAGCGCCAGAACTGAGCTTCGTAGTCGGTCAGGCTGCCTACCAGAGTACTCGCTCTCAACTTCGGTCTTCCCCAGCAGCTCTTGGGCATCTTGGCTATCAATCTGTCGTCCGACAGTATCCATAGTATCCGTCAGTTCAGTGCCATCCTTCTCCTCTTCCAGTGTGACACCAGGCCTCACACAAGGTTCAGTCACAGGCTTCTTGTCCTCGGCTTTTGTTTCAGCTCTTAGACGAGGTAGAAACTCATATGTCTGGTACAACCGTTCGCGTGCTCGCTCCGCCTCGATATATGACGTGAACGAAATGGAGGACTGTCGGCTAGATCCATCCATCGCTTCTTTCGTTGGAAATGGAATGCTTGAGACCTCGTAAGCAGAGCATTCTCTCACAATTAAAGGCTCAAGAGGTTCACTGGTGTCCAACATTGAAGTCTCATCAGCTGTGGCATCCGTAGCTACCAAGTCTACCACAACCTCCGAGGCGACAATGGGTCCCTCACGTCTGGAACGGGGGCCTGCTTTTCTCCCGAAAAGGTAGCTCCTTTTTGGAAGTTTGAGGCTGACTTCGTCTGCCAGAATTGATGTAAGGCCGAGTCGGCGAGAATGCCTTCCTTTCAAGCAATGGCCCTTGTTGGCAGAATTGATGCCCTCAGCCTGTTCAGTGGAAGGATCGATTGGAGAGGACCTTCCCGAGCTTGCTTCGAACTGATCATGCCACATGAAATCTTCATCGGCTGACTTACGGTTGTTCCCGAAACCCTGGATTGGTTGTGGTGGATGTTCAGCCAAATACGCTCGAGCTAGCTCTACCCATGTCTTTACTGGTTTGACGTCCTGGCCCTCCTCGCCCGCAGAGCTTTGGGCAGTTTTTGCTGGATGCTTAGCCAAATAATCTCTGGCTAACTCTGCCCAAGTCTTCACTGGCGTGGCGTCCTGGCCCTCATCGTCCAAACTCCACAACAGCTCGCTCGGCAAGTCCATTCCTAAAATATTTTCGGACAACAGATGGGCATCGCTGATGGAAGAATATTGACTTTCTTCAGAGTATTGACTTCCCAAGAAACCCCTAGCAACATCTGGATCCACTTCGAGAAAGAAGTCATCGTCAAAGATTGACAATTCCTGTTCTCGTTGCGGGCTTGCTAGATTGAGCTGAAGGCTTGAGCTTCGGCTGTATGGATTGACGAACTCTGCTTCTAGCTCCAATTGGGATTCATGGCAATCAAAGCTTTCCAGGTTGGCTCGCACCACCCCTTCGTTATGAGCCAAGAGGGTGTTAGGATCCAATGAAAATCCCGAGCTGTCAATTAGAAGACGTTCTTGCCCGGCCTCGGGAATTTTGTCCCTCTCAGCAACCATAGGAGACTGCTGTTCGTCCCGCGAAAGCTCATTCTTCTCTCGTGTCATCTCTTTGAACTCAATAATTTGGGTGACCTCTCCTCGCATAGGTAGCCATAGAACCTCGAGCCCCGCTTCTCTCAATACCGCTGGATTAGGCACACTTGACTCCAATGCATGTGCAAAAATGGTGTTCCGTGTGGGGTCATAAATGCAAAAGTTCGAAAGCTCGCCCAATTTGTATTCGTAAAGTGCAACAATAGCTTTGCTTTTGGACTCGTACATCTCTGCATGTGCCGGCAAGTTCATGGTCTTTGGGAATTCGACTCGCACCATGGCCGAAGAGCTCTTTCGACTTATTGATCCGCTTGGCTGGATTTTCTGTTTTTGTAAGGACTTCGAAGCCGAAGCCTCGGAGACAGAGCAAACGCCTTTTTTGGTGCATGTAGTCAGACCACCTTCGGAGAGTTGTCTAAGTTGAATCGAGTCCTGCAGTACTGTTTCCAATGGGGGATGGCATAGTCTTTCACTAGATGGGAAGCTTCTCAATAGCTGGAACGGTTTTGCCTTGTTCTAGTGAGCTTCGCAAAACAATTTCTGAGAAATATTCGAACAACATACCTCTTGCAAAGTGCGAGTGCCCATAATAATAGAATCCCAGACTTCATTTTGATCAGTTTCGAAGTCCTGCTGATCAATCACCTTGGTGCTCGCAGTGGCGTCGTCCCAAGACTCTTCAGACGATGTAACCATGTGGAAGTTCTTGGTCATCTTCGCAACTGTCAATTTCACTCTCTTCTCGATACTTTCTTCAGAAGATCCCCATGATCGCCGAGGTTGTGTCATCAGCTTCTCATGCCTCTCCTTGCGATTTCCTCCCCTCAAACGGAATTCGTTGTCAATGTTGGGAGAGCTTCCCGGACATTCATCGAAGGAATCCACTTCGCGAACTGTTTCAACACTAGTTTGAATGACAGTGCGGTTGGAGGTCTGGAGTGGAGGGTTTTCGCGAAATCTTACTTCTCCTAGCTCTACCTTCGAGAAATCATTTAGAGTGTAAGGTGGTGGCGCTGAAAATTCCTCTTCATCTTCACCATCCTTTTGGTCTTCCATCTGAGGTGAATCGTCAGTTCCCCAAAAGAGACCTTCTTCCCCCAAAGCCAAATGGCGGCGTGGGCATGGGGATGCTCGAGCAGAATTATTCAAATTGGAGGCTTTCAACAGTTCTCGCAGATACGAATCGGGTGTTTTGTGCTCGTAGGCGGATATCAACAGATTAAGATAGGAATCGGGAGTTTTTGCTCCGCCTCTATTAATTGGGGTTGAGATATCGACAGCTTTCTCTTTGCCCTCGTCGATTGGTGTCGAAGAAGCATTTGCCTGGGTTTCGTCTCTACCCACGGGATTTGGATTTGGAACATTGACGTCTCTTTCTTTGCCCTGATTGGTTAGTTTTGTAGGAGAATCAGCTACTCTAGATTCATGCTTGTCGATTTTGGTTGAGTTTCGAGGTGACTCTTCAAAACCTACATGAAGCTCGTCAGGAGCCTTCTGGCAAACATGCAAACTCTGGGACCCTTACAAAGCATCGAGGAAGATATGGAGTATTTTCGAAGACTCGGAGGATGGTAGTTATTCATGTCTACACCACCTGTGTGATGTCAGATCTAAATGAGCAAAGTAGCTCTGAACAACTTACTCTCTCGGTTTGGAAGCTGCATCAAAACTCTATCATCAGACTGACCATCAACAAGGACAGGGAATTGGTCCGCCGCAAGTGCATTTGCACCACTCATGCTCGCGGGGCCATTTGCAAGGCCCGCATTTGCAGACAACTCATGCTCGTGGTTGTACCAGTCTGGGCGGCGGCCATTGAGGGTTGAATTTCGTCTCGGAGAGACTCTGCTAGAGATAGAGCCCAAAATATCACCCAGGCTCTTTCGCCGATTTATGCGAGAGGGCGAGGCACTCTCTGTAGTATATCAATACTGAATTGTTGGTATCGGGGACTTGTGAACGTACGCAAAGCGTTCCTCTTAGGAGGAGATGTTGTCCCGGACCTCTTATTACGGCTTCCGGGATCAACATCGTTGCCATCAGGAACTTTTCGAGATCTTGTCGAGGAGAATGCTAAGAAATCTGCTATAGACTTTCTCTTTCTTAAGGGCTTTGGACTTCCGTTCTCGTCTGCAATGTTTTCCTTCCGAGGGGACCTTAGCAGCAATGTGTCAAAAAATCGTGATTTCTTGCGACTAGGAGACGACGACCCTTCGACGGACTTGCGGTATAACGATAGCGAGTAGCGGACTTCGCGGAGATCGACTCCATTTTGTGGGGACTCGTTCTGCGTATATGTGGGGGATCCGAACTCGGCGGCCATTGTAACTGCTTGGCTAGGCAATGTTGGATCCATACTGATTTTCGTTTCTGTGCCAAGCGTGGTTAGCATATATATAGCTGTATGCTGACCGCGCAAGAGCTTGTATGGGCTATTCCATGCCTGACTTTCGAATAGTACCTAGGTTGCTGTTGAGCTATGTAGCGAGGGGAAGCAGTTGGGAAATTTCGGAAAAACCTTACCTATACCCAAAATTGCATCGTTGTAGAATTGAAAATAGTTGGAATGAGTTGTGTTACTGGAAAACCAACATCTCGGCGAGGGAAGAAGGCACGGAAAGAAAACATTCAGCCTCGTGCCTGCCTCGTTTGGAAAAGGGGGGACCCCTGTCGCTCCCGCGACGCTAAATTCGCGAGACTCCAATTTTTGGCCGTGAGTTCGTCCAGGGCCACATCGCGTCTCCTTCATTCAGCATCCCTCCAACGTGAAAATATTCAACCACAATCTCTGGATTCAATGCAGATCAATACAGCTGTACTTGTGAGACAGAAGTAGAGCGACAGCCCAAGAACATACTAATCTTAGTTCCACTAACCCTGCAACAAAATGGCTCCCAGTAAACCGGCCCTCGACCTGAACTCAATGATAAACGCAGGTGAGGGACATCGGAAGCTCCCATCTTACTCACATCACGGCTGCTGATACCATTCTAGATCGTGCGCGTAGGAAGCATGAAGCCATCGCAGCGGAAATCTTTGGCAGAAACCGCAGATCTAGCGCGCCAGGGGCTGCAGCCGCGAGCACTCGCAAGACCAGCCAGATAGGCGCAGCACCCTCACTTGCAAGCAGAATCGGCGGAGGCATTGCAAAGGTACATCGAGCTTCTACAGCTCTTGTAGGATTGACGCTGATACCCTCCAGCGCACTGTTTCCACCTCAGCCAGACCAGCAAGGGCCAGCCCGAAGCCAAACGCAGGCAATGTCGACGCTGAATGGACGCACGATCTTCACACCTTGAACAATCCAGCAGCAGACAAAGTCACCCAAATACCCCGTGGCCCGAAAGCTGGCCGCGGAAATCGCAATGATCGTCTCTACACTGCACTGAACGGCTCAGCTTCGTCACCTGCGCTCAACAGTCAGTTTAACATCGTTGGATCCGCAAAGACTACGGCAGGAATTTCGATTCGCGGACTTGCTGGACCTTATATCGTCATAGCAAAAAATCTCGCGGTTGGAACTACAGCCGCAGATATCGAGAGTGCGATGACACCAGTTGGAGGGGTAGTCCTGGGTTGTCGTCTGATTGCTGAGCAGCCAAAGGTCATTGCGGAGCTTATCTTTGAAAGCAAGGAGGGCGCTGATAATGTGGTCGATACATTTAACAATCAGAATGTGAGTCGACTCGACTCTTCCATAGATGGTTTTCTGACATTTCCTGGGCAGGCTGATGGCAATATCCTCCACGTTTACCACAAAGCAGGCCCTGTTCCCCCTCGCGCTAAACTGCTCGCCGCTCAAGCAGCATCCTCCGAAAGATCCGTTACCCCTACTGGACCACGAGCCGATGCCATTACCGAACGATCAGATGATACACGCTCAGGCTATGGCTCAAGATCAGGCCGTACCCCACCACGGAGGCGAGAGTTTGGTGGCAGGGATGATGTAATCGACGGCTCATACGGCTTCGACGAGGATCGTATGGATACAGATGATAGGCAGGATGGTGGACGGGGAAGAGGTCTCTACAGTGACACGATGATTGGCAACCGAGGACGAGGTCGCGGAAACAGCAGAGACAGGGGACGCGGCGAGCGTGGCCGTGGCTACAGATGAAGCATCACTCTCGTCTCAACGTTTACTGTAAACACTCATCGGCCAGTCTTCTGCTATTGGGAAAACGCCGACGCCCGATCTCAGCCCTCAACGACACCACTACTTCTAGCAATCTGCATACTGGCGTTTCAATTTGATTTTAGGCGAATGACCAGGCGTTCCCGACCCACGGCGTTCTTGCAATGAAAAGGGAGCCATAGTTGTACTATGTAGATGCAACCTGCGGCAGAATACATTTTTTCCCCACTTTGTAATCAACTTCCTGAAATGGTGGGAAATGCATTGGGTAGTGATCCAAAGCCAAGCGGCTCAACGCTCCATTCTCCATGCAATGATCTGTCTGTAAATTACACGATGGAAGGAAAGAACGTCTTAACTCCACCCTTATGATCGATTCCTAAGTTCCCATTCCCGCAATATCCCCTCGGTCCCGCCCAAGCGTCGATTTCCCAGCATATAGTCCACCCATCCCACCAGCCAAGCATGCCTAAACGCACCCCACTGACAAATTTATCCATCCCTTGACGAACGAATGGTAATGGTAACTGGCCCAGAGAGACATATCCAGATCCTCTAACTGCAACTGCATCAATGAAAAAAAAAAAGTACCTCTTGTCTGAGTGCATCCTCTGGGGTCTGGCTCGTAACTAGTCGAATCATTCTCCATCAAGGGAAGGGTATCTGAGCATCGGTCCGATCCACCCATCATACTGTCAAACTCTCAAGCAACTTCAATTTGCAAAGCCAGGCTTACAAGATATGCTGCTAGATGTGACCCATTCCCAGGATCTCTTGATATGTGACAGCTTGGCAAGAGAAACATAATTGACGTCGCATGCAATGCCTACATTTATGCGCAGGCGGAGGGTGAGTAAAAGAGAGTGGGCTCAATGCCATTGACTCTGTCCCATGAATCCCTCCTCCAAAGTTCGGTCCTCTAGGTTGCGGATGAAGTCTCGGTTACTCCGCTGCCCGGCTTGTCCTCCAGGTTGCGCTCTGCTGCCTCTCCTTCTCGAGCTTGCGGGATCAACTACTCCATCGGGAGGTGGGGGATAGTATGCCGGACTTGGCTGAAGGCGGATCGGTTGGTTCGGATCGAGGTGACTGGCTACTCTTTGAATGGTTACGGGAATTCCACCCTGTTGCACTTCCATTGTAGAAGCTCGTTGTCGTCCAGACCGCATTGTGGCTTGGGCGTAGAGACTTTGCTGAGGTTGGGGAGGTCCAGGTCCATACTGTGCAGACGGCATTTGCGTTTGAGGTTGCCCCATCATTCCCATTTGATTGTATGGGCCGGGTTGTTGGGAAGGATATGGCGGGGGCGCACCTTGGTGGTTCGAAGTCGGTGCATACATGTTGTTGTTATTGTACAATGGAGGTGCCTGCGTTTGAGTCGGTGGGTACTGACCCGTTGGCACACCGGGAGAATATGGCATCTGTGCTGCTTGCACTTGAGCAGCAGTATGCGCTTGGACCTGGGCAACTTGAGCTTGGGCTGCTTGTGCTCGTTGCTTGCTCAATGCTTCAGCTTGCTGCTGTTGCTGCGTGCCTGGGGCGGGAGATCGGTTGATGGAGCTGGATTTGAGGTTCATCGGAGGTACAAAGGGTCCGGTGAACTTCTGTTGGGTGATGAAAGGGTGCAATTTCGCTTGCTGAGGTGACCATCGCTCCAGCGGGTTGATATTGAGCAGTCCACGTACGAAGTCGATAAAGGCTACCCGGTTGTTCATTTCTAAAAGCCTAATTAGTAATGGAATTCAATCCACGGAAAAGCTACTCACCCCGATCAATTTCGCTCTGCTTCATATTCTTTCTTGGCATAGCGTATGATCGAATTATCTCCGGAAGCGTCGTCGCTTGGAAGTATTTCTTGCTGGGCTGCTCTTTCGTACCATGCTCCCGCGAGTATTGTTCCATGCTCTTTAAATGATACGTCCGCCTGCCATAGTCGTCCACATCATGCCTCTTCTCGAAGAATTCTCCAGCTTGTTTTCCCATCTCCAACATCCAATTTGGGGGGTTGCCGAGCATTTCAACTATTCGCGAGACCTGATTGTATTCCGACGAACCAGGAAACAGAGGAAGTCCTAGGAAAAGTTCCACTACAATGCAACCCAATGACCACATATCGATAGCTGAGGAGTATGGAAGGCCAAGTAGGACCTCCGGTGACCGGTAAAATCTGGACTGGATATATGTGTACACAGTCTGCCTTTCATCGCATGCAGAACCAAAATCGATGATCTTGATGATCGGGCTTTCGAGGTTCTTGAGCAAAATATTCTCCGGCTTCAAGTCGCAATGAATAAGACGAGCCTTGTTCAGCAAGCTAAGTCCATTCAGCAGTTGTTGAGCAAAGACTCTGACGAGAGTTGTGCTGAGCCCTCGGAATTGATTCTGTTTGATCAATTCGTAGAGATTTACGCTCAGCAGTTCGAACACTAAGCAAAGATGTTGTCGGTGGATGAATGTATCTTTCAGTCGCAGGAGGTGGTGGTCGTCATTCTTGTCCAGCTTCGTATTCAGCTATAAGAGAGTTAGCAGGTTCAGGAAATAGGCTACAAAGAGAGTCTTACCAGATCAAGAACTGAAACTTCCATCATGCTCTGGTTGAAGTATGCTGTCCGATTCTTGACTACCTTCACCGCTACAACTTCCTGCGTCTTCAAGTTCTGACACTTCACCACTTGACCAAAAGTTCCTTGTCCAAGAACATCGAGGATGAGATACCGATTCCTGGCAAGTGTTAGCATTCACCATCTTAAGAGTTCCGGATGCGTTAACCTCGAGACATACTTATGACCAGTCTCCTCAGACCCGAGAATGTCATTAACATAAAGTATATAGTCACTATCCTCATTGTCAAATCCATCATTCTTCACACCCTTGCTCGGCTTTGTGAGGACTCGACGAGGGTTCCGAGATGACTCGTATTTGAAGTTAGGATTGCAAATGCGATATGTCGAAGGTAAGTGGCTCGTAAGAGCTTGCAGTGGCTAGTGTTCAAGGTCAGCGGCTGTATTGTGAGCTTCCCGCCTCAACTTACACTGATAAAGCCGCCTTCAGGGTTCGCTCTTCGAAATGCTGGCTGGGCATTGGCCTTTGGATGTAAATCTGTCACAGATCTCATCTTCGTAAATTCTGGAACCGGACCTCTGCCTGGAGGACCTGTTGATTGCGGGACCGGCCGACGAGGGGACTTCGGGTCATTGCCGAACACGGCATTTAATTGTGCTGTTGCAGAGCTAGGGAAACCTTCATTGTTAGAAGAGTATGGGGTGATAGGAGGCAATTGCTGATTTTGAGGGCGATTGGCGTAGTATGAATTGGGCGATGTATAATTTCCGGGTCTCGTTGGGGACTGACGTGAGCCATATTGGCCCTGTTGCGGTGCACCATATGGTGAGCTGGGGGATAAAGTCTCCATCGGCGAATATCTTTGAGCTGCGGCAGACGGCTCTTGAGGCGAATGATGGGAGGGTATTCGGCTTCCCGAGAGGTGCTGTTGGTGATGAGGCCGCATCGGATATTTCATACCACTGTAGGGATCTCCAGCGTCTTGCATAGCTACATCCCCATTCCCATCTCTCGCGTGTGGTGTTGCGGTCGGAGAAGCTGCGAGTGAGTGTGAATGGGATCCGATTCCACCTTGATATTGCTCGTAGGTAAAGCCCGCTGGAGGCTGTGCTTGGGTATTGCCGTTGTATTCTCGCGCGCCGTGAGGCTGGCCTGGCGGGGGATTGCCGTTGTATCTTCGAGAGGACCCAGCGGAGTCAGAGTAGGGTTGCTGCCATTGATCCATAGTGAATCAGAGTGTGCGAAGGCGTCTTTGGGGCAGGGCGAGAAGCTTCACAGGCCCGGCTGCTGAGTGCAAAACTAGGGGAGCACAAGGGTTGCGCTGGTAGAGAGGTCGTTCCAAACCACCAGTGAATCTCGGACGCGTCGCAACAGAATGGGAAGCCTCGCAGCAGAGGCAGATGCAGCCCTTGGAGATCCAGTTGCGTGTCAACGATGCATGGTTGGGTGATAGGCCGGGTTGACTTAGAGATGAGGTTTTGGAGGTCGTGAAGGAGCTTGACGGTCCACCAACAATTTAGCGCGGTGATGAATCACAGCCGACGACTCCCTTTCGCTGGCAGTGGTTTCGAGCCCCAGCAAAAGAGCACAGCAAATGGCCACAGAACACAATATAGGTCGAAATAAGTGCCAACAAGCTGCACGAGAATGAGCAGTGAAATGAGGCGAGGAAGACTTCGATGCTCGGTCACGGGATTGGGCACATAAGTACAAATCAGAATATTGGAGGCGCGTCTATTTGGATCTGATTTGGCGCTCCCAGGTCGTCTGTCATGCGGGCTGCGTGGCCAGGATCGATACGACCTGCCCAAGTATAAGTTTCAGGCTTCAGCTGCTCTCCCCGGCATGAATCAACGTGATGCCTTTCTAATTCCCGGCCCAAGAACTATCATGAGAGTCAGCCTAATGAATCAGAAGCAATTGCAAAATAAAATGCCTCGCAGGGTCTCTCCACGATAGACCGTCTCACCCAACAGTCTTCCAGTCTAGCATTCCCATCACCCCCAAGGAGTGGTGAGTTCAGACGGCGGCTCGCGGTGGACCCAAAAAAACGGCACTGAATTGACAATGTCCCAAGTCAAACTGGGTCATTTCAGACGATGTGAATGGTCCCATCGAGTTACAGCACATTCGTAGTATTCCCCTCTTGCTATCTCTGAGATTCTGAAATATCGAAATACGAACCCTTCTAGCTCAGATCAATATCCAACTTCGGACCTCGAGAGTTCAACTACTGCCGCTTTTCTTGCCCAGCGTAGGGCGGGTATGTTTTCTGATATACACTGAATTTCCTTTAGGAGCTTAATGATTAGCCAGTGGAGAATCCTGCATGAGTTCCCACCATCACGGTTCAATCTGCAGCCTCAGCAATATATTTAAAGAAAGGGTCCTTTACATCCCTAATCAGTCCAGCTGTTTCCCCCACATTTATTATATTAGTCGAGAAAAGGACGTCAGAGGCATACGGGGACTACAGTATTTGTAGGAAGACTTAGTCACGTGTCACAAAAAAAAAATTCAAAGACCAACAACTGCAGTTGTTCTGTTCAAGGTTTCTCTCGGCTCCAAACCGAATAGAGAAACAAATTTGTCCATCAAAGTAAGTGGCTGGCCTTCAGATTCTTTCAAGTGAACAAATGGAAAATAAATCCTTCAGCTCCAAACTGAACGCATAAAGTTAGAGCAAGCTGTCCCTTCTGAAACTACATTCTATTCCGAGAAGCTCCTATGACATCCACGAAGCAGTCGGTTTCCGGGGTAATGAGACGATTTGAAGACTGTTGATTAGGCAGGAATTAGTATGCTTTTGATTGAAGTTGGGGAAAAGAGCAGTTTTTGAGTACTACATTGAGATATAACTTTAAACTTAATAGTTAAGAAATTCCTAAACCCGTAGTATCAAGTTGAAGAGGTAGGAGGCTGATGCACGTGAAATCGTGCCATTGTCGAGGCTGCTGCTAGAATTGCTAGCCAATCAGGGGCTCGCTTCCCTGCAACCGATGCCGAATGACGCATCGACAACCGCGTTCAGTCTTCTTCAAGGCGACAAGGCGAAAATATTTCCCTTCTTCGCAACCTTCCGACAATTGTCGGCCGGAGAGCACATTCGCTCGAGCATTAGATCAACAAGCACTCAGCCTTTCTCTTTGTTTATTTCTGCTGGCCAGGCATTTCTTTCTGTCATTCTCCATTCAGATATTCTGCCTAGCCACCGGCTCGCCTTTTGCCTTCCAGACACCAAGTGGACAAGCATTCCCTAACTCGATTGATCGATCGGTCATACCAACACTACTTCATCTGTACAGATGCTCGCATCGCCCCATCTAATTCCTTGCTCCGTCTGTCCAGATGGAGTCTTCGAATGATTCTTCGACGGCCACCAAGTCCGATGCCAGTCCTCCATCCGATCCGAACAGCTACCCGACCCATCTCCACCGACAGCCCACGGATACAATTGCAGAGGCCGCAGCAGCAGTTGCAGACGAGGCTCTCGGGGATAGTGTAAAAAGTGATGGCGCAATGGCGACCGACGAAGCAACAGCTCTCTTGGGCTTGACAGAACATGTCCGAGATCAAGATGATCTAGAGCGAGACATCACGAACCAAGCGAATATGGTTATGATTGAACAAGAGGACGAGCGAGATCAGAAGCGAATTGATAAGGTAACAGCCAATATCGACAAGCTTGAAGGCCAAAAGCGGACCCAGAGACGTCGACTGGATACCCTCACAAACAATCCTCTTATGCGTAAGCGATGCTTGGACGAGATTCAGCAAATCGATGCAGATATTGCAGCCTTAAAGAAAGACATCACCGATATCCAAAGCCGAATAGACGAAAGACATCAATACGATGGAGCGGAGAATGGGGAGGGCAACGGTCCTGGTGGCAATAAGAGAATGCCGAATGAAAGCCAACGAGACTTCCTGATTCGTACCGGCAAAATTACTCCATTTTCTCGAATGCCTGGCAGAGGAGCTGACGGACTGAATGGCGATCTTACAGAAGTACTTATGGATGCTGAAGAAGAGGCGGAGCAGGAAGGAGAGCAAATTACAGATGAGGCGGAGCCCAGATCTCACCAAAACCTGCGGTTACCAGGCTTTGCAGATATATCGGAGAGCGTAATCAGCACATCAGAGAGTGAATTTTCCTTGCGTCCTCGGAAGAAGAGAAAATTAGAAGGCGCTTCTTCATCCACTTCGAGATTTCAAACTCCTGATGAGGATACCTTTACTCCTGTGCTTAGCGAGGAAGAAGTTGATGAATTTGAAGACGAGGATGATGAGTTGATGACTTCTAAAACGCCAAAGAAGAGAGCCGCAGGAAACACAAAGGTTGAGGAGAAGATTGATCTGACCGGCATTGATGATGGCAATGAGCAAATGTACCAGACCCGACTGAAGAGATGGGTTGAGAAGAGAAGCGCAGCTCGGCGCCGCAAATTGGAGCGAAATGAAGCGACCGAGGAAGAGCATGCTGCGGAAAATGCGGATGAAGAGGAATGGTTCAAACCTTGTCCTGATGCACCAGATCACCAATTTGATAACGACATCAAGCTCCCTGGAGACATCTATCCAGCTTTGTTCGACTACCAGAAGACAGGAGTTCAGTGGCTTGGTGAGCTTTATTCTCAGCAGGTTGGTGGCATTGTTGGTGATGAAATGGGACTTGGAAAGACCATTCAAATCATCTCATTCTTGGCAGGTCTGCACTACAGTAAAAAGCTCAATAAGCCTATTATTGTTGTGGCTCCAGCTACCGTTCTCCGACAGTGGGTCAACGAGTTTCATCGATGGTGGCCACCTCTGCGAGTCTCGATTCTCCACAGTTCGGGCAGCGGCATGATGAACCTTGGCAGCGAAGGTCGAATGGAAGAAGTTGAAGACATGTATGGTTTCGTTGAGAGGAAGCCAAAATCGTCCTCGAAAGCAGCCAAGAAGATTGTGGATAGGGTTGTGCAGCATGGGCATGTGCTAGTCACAACTTACGCTGGTCTTCAGACCTACTCAGATGCGCTCATTCCAGTTGATTGGGACTACGCTGTACTCGATGAAGGCCACAAGATTCGAAATCCCAACACAGCTATCACCATCTACTGCAAGGAGTTGCGAACCGCCAACCGAGTCATTCTCTCTGGAACCCCCATGCAGAACAACCTGATCGAGCTTTGGTCATTGTTCGACTTCGTTTTCCCTATGCGACTCGGCACTTTGGTCAATTTCCGACAATCATTTGAGGTCCCTATCAAACTAGGTGGTTATGCGAATGCAACCAATTTGCAAGTCCTGACTGCGACCAAGTGCGCAGAGACGCTGAAAGCCGCCATCAGTCCGTATCTGCTGCAGCGTCTGAAGGTCGACGTTGCTGCAGACTTGCCAAAGAAGAGCGAGCAGGTCTTGTTCTGCAAGCTCACCAAGCCTCAGAGAGAAGCTTATGAGATGTTCTTAGTGTCTGACGAGATGACTTCAATTATGAATCACACTCGGCAGTCTCTGTACGGTATCGATGTTCTGCGCAAAATTTGCAATCACCCAGATCTGTTAGATCCTCGACTTCGAGGCAAGCCTGGCTACAAGTGGGGCAATCCAAATAAGTCGGGCAAGATGCAAGTTGTGAAGGCCCTGCTGGAAATGTGGAAGCGCTTCGGGCACAAAACCTTGCTTTTCTCTCAAGGAGTTCAGATGCTAAACATCATTGAAGACTTCATCAAAAGCCTCGATGGATTCAATTATCTTCGTATGGATGGTGGGACGAACATCAAGGACAGACAGAACCTGGTTGATCGCTTCAACAATGATCCTGATCTTCACGTATTCTTGCTGACTACCAAGGTTGGCGGTCTTGGTGTCAATCTCACTGGTGCCAATCGCGTCATCATTTTCGATCCAGATTGGAATCCTTCAACTGATGTTCAAGCGCGGGAACGTGCGTGGCGTCTTGGTCAGAAGAAAGAAGTCACTATCTATCGATTGATGACTGCGGGCACTATCGAAGAGAAGATATATCATCGTCAGATCTTCAAGCAGTTCTTGACGAACAAAATCCTGAAAGACCCAAAGCAGCGCCAAACCTTCCAAATGAAGGATCTGTACGACCTTTTCACTCTTGGTGGTAGCGAAGACGACACCACGGAAACTGGTGAAATGTTTAAGGGCACGGAAGTACGATTCAACAAGACACCTGAACATGCTGCTCTCAAAGACGACATCGCAGTCAGAACAGCCGGCTCCGCAGCTGGTGTCCATGACGATGCTGTTTCTCAAGATATCACTGAAGCCGACTCTCCACAAGGCGACGCAGCCACCGAAGTCCGCAATCTCACCGGCGTGGCAAGTCTCGAAGCTTTCCGCGGCGACCTAGCCGAGGAGAAACCCGCTTCGGATGAGGCCCGCCTCATGGAAGGCATCTTCGCCTGCTCCGGTGTCCACAGCGCTCTCGAGCACGACGAAATCATCAACGGCAAGAAAAAAATCACCGCAGACCGCGGCATGCTCGAACGAGAAGCCAAGAAGATCGCCACAGAAGCAGCAGCTGAACTACGCAAAGCAGGCGAAGCCGCGCGAGCTCTCGAGCCCGGAACCGTGACTTGGACTGGCGAATTCGGCTCCGCTGGACGTCCTATTAACATTCGTCGTGGTGCAGGACCGAGCTCTGCTGGTATCCTATCCAATCTCGCCAATCGTCAGGGTATATCAACTCCTGCGAGTGCTAGTTCTTCAAGGTCTGGTACACCTGGTTCTGCGGATAGAACTCCCCGAGGCAAGGACTTCATGAAGCTGATTAGGGATTTCATTAAGCGGCAGGGTGGGTCAGTTCCTAGCCAAGCATTAGTCAATCACTTTGATCGTATGTGCAAGAGTCGGCAGCAGACGGCTGAGTTTAAGCATATGCTTGGTGAGATTGCTAGGCTTGAGAAGGGAGCGAATTCGAGAATGAGGGGAAGATGGATCTTAAAGGACGAATTTAAGTGAGCTTTGGGGGAAAGTGGGAGCTTAGTGGTTACAATTGATGCATTTTCATGGAGCATGGTTTGGAGGCATTAAGCGACGGCGTTAGGAGGGCTATATTGCACTGGCCATTGATCAGCAGCTTCTGCTGATACCACATTAAAATCTGAAATAAAAGACCTCAAATCTATCTCGGCCCCCTTCTCGGCATCTGTCTCTCGAGTCTGCTCAGTTCGAACCATAATCCCCAGCATGTGCAAAGTACAGAACTGTTACTGAACAATGTCCCCAGTATGTAAACCCCCTTTTCAACTTTCAACGCCACATCGGCTCACAGGCCACGGTCAGAGTCCACCCCGGAAACTGAGCTGAAAACGGGGGTATTGTCTGCATGCCGGTACCCCAACTTTCGGCCCACAACTCATATGCGGCATAGCTACAAGGGGTTTCGCACCGGTTTCTGGCACGCATGATTGCACGAAAATTGGCCTATTATTTGTAAAGTTATTTCAAATCTGCGTGCGGCGCTAAAGAAACACTTATGTGAGGTGCGAAACGCTCCCCGTATGAGCACTGCTATTCCACCTCACCTCAGGTCCTCTCTCCTCCAAATCCCACTCCCCAACTTTACATCTTGTATTTGAAGCAAAAAGGCAGAGAAAAACCATAGTCAACGAATTAAACGAAGGCATTGTTACTTAGATAATGAGAAAGCAGATTGAGGATCTCGATCTGCAAAGTCATCCTAGGGCGCCTGGTGAGGCTATTGAGGCAAGCGGTAACGAGCGAAGTCAAATCGATAAAGAAAAGACGGGAAGCTTGACAGGAGATAAGAGAGGGATTTTGAATCCGGGTTCGGGGAGAACAGCAGTTATGGAAAAGCCAAGATACCCTCCTATCTCTCACAGAATCCGTGAAAACTGGATGTGGGACTTGTAGGATGCTACTTGGAGGTCTGGAGACTTACCGGAACCCGAAACATCACGAGTCTATTTCCACATTTTTCTTAGTCTTCATCGGTGGCAGGTTAAGTTGTGCTCAAAGAGAATGAGCCGAGAAAAAGCAGAGGGGGATAATCTCGACTTAATACCGACACACGCACTCGAGGCTGGACAGTCTTTTCGGATGGCGATCCATCCCGAAAAAACTCTTTCGCCCATAGCTTGCCCTCGTCCTCTCCCGAAATACCAGGACATACCTCGGAATCGCTGCCTCTTGCTAAATTGTGATTTCCGCTTGTGTGGCTAACCATAACTCTTGCAATAGCTCTCGTTCTGGGGGAAATTCATTTCTCCCCAGCCCGTTTACTGTTTGTTGATGATGCAACGCCTAGTCTCCGCTCGTCCTTAGCTTTACCAGGCTTGAATTCCGCGAGATACTCTGCCTGAGCCACTGCTGGGGTTCCTTAGATAATCTCATTCGTCTCACCACAGAGAATCTGGTTCTATTTCATAGAGAAATTCCACCCGCAGCACTGTGCAAGACCTTTTGTGGTACAATTGAAATTACGAAAGCGTTGGGGCTGGATTTCCTCTGGATCGACTCCTCATGCACCATCCAAGATGACAGTGAAGACTGGTGAGTCGAGGCCGGTTTGATGTGCGAAGCTAACAGCTGCTGCACAGTCTCAATCACAGCATCGAGCACTGTGGACGGAAATGGAGGCTGCCTCTTCACGAGGAACCCAGAGACGTTGGATTCAGCGGGCCGAAATAATACGAAAGGGTGAACCGACAGAGAATACTTTATTAGGTGGCGGCATCCACAAGTAATGCATTGAGAATGCTCCGCTTTCAAACTAGGGCATGGGTCCTGCAAGAGCACATGCTAGCCCCGCGAACATTACATTTCGGTTCCACTCAGATGGTCTGGGAGTGCCGCGAGCACGGAACCTGTGAAAGCTTGCCCCGAGACTACTCGTGGGGATCAATAAAGGATGAGCTTTTGAGTTGGGCCTCTAGAGCCGAAAACTACAGTTCGCGGAAATTAACTAAGGACAAGGACAAGCTACAGCACTCGCATGACTCGTTCAAAAGGTCCAGAAGGAGACAAAACATACCTATGTTGCTGGACTTTAGTTGGAAACGCTCAATTGGGATCTTTTGTCGGGTGCAACTGCGGTGTGTCAACATGAGAGGCCAAGGCAAAGAAAAGCTCTTCTTGACTCGGCCCCTCCGTAGTCATGGGTATCTGCCGATAGCATGGTTAAGATGCCAGAACTACAGGCGGACTGCCTCATCACAGATATCACATAACATGCATTCGTTTTGGGTGTAGATGACTTGCCGTCGGGCAAAGCTGCCTTCGACTCTGTCGGTGAGGTGGCTTTGAACATCGAATACGAAGCCCTTATTCCGGTAACCCGACTTCATCCAGATGAATATCCAAATGTTTCTCGGTATCGCTACACCATCGACTACGACAGCTTTTGATCACCGTGATGCCATGGAAAGCGGTATGAAATATCTCTTGCCACCCCACACTAGGATTGAGAGCACGACCGATGGGAGGTACACACACGAATATAAACTTTTCAGTCCCAAAAATTATCCGATTATCATGGAGGGGGAGGGGGGTTGCTTCTTGAGCAGACAGGGCGAAGCTTTGGAGAGTACAAAAGAATTGGGACCGTCGACCCACATTTTAGATTGAATGAACAAGTACAAGACTGAAACAAACTGACGGAGACATTGCCACCAGATTTGGGAGGGACAGATTATGTGAGGAGATGCTTTGACAAAGACACTCGCCACGAAAGATGTACATCAAAATCATCTAGATATCCAATGAGCACCGGTCCGGCCAAGCACTGCTGGTTCAACTGGTTAAAACGCTTGAAGTCAAAAATAGAGAATCTTGTAGCGAACAGAGAAGCCGGCACTGATATTCAATGTCCAAGGTGAAAGTTGGACATTAAACTGCACGAAGGGCGTGGGCGAACAATATTTAAGGCTTTCCGAAGGAGTTGAAGAGGGAGACTTTGAATGCACTCTAATTAGAGGTAACATTCGCAGGAGAGTATCTGAAATGGTCCAATCTGATTTGAGACATCGAGAAATCAGTATTGCTTTTCTTGTTCTCCACGAGAGAAGGAAGTCAAGAGCAAGTCGTCAAAGTACCTTACCCGTGGCTGAAAAGCACGCTAAATTTTAGCGCCAAAGTGGCTCGTGCAAGCCTCAGCCTTACCAAACTTTTGAACCCGAACTTCACGCAACGACTCAATCTTGCGACACCCAGCAAAATGGCCGACGTAGAGACAGCTACGCCTCCTGCGATGGCGCCTCAGGATATGGGAGGGGAGGAAGCCTCCACAGCTCTGACAACGACGAGCAACGAGGTGTCGGCGGCACCAGAGAGAAAAGTGAAGAAGATCATCAGGAAGAAGAAGCGCGCAGCGCGACCTCAAGTCGACCCCTCGACCATGAAATCCGAACCTCCTCCTCAGACTGGTACGATATTCAACATCTGGTATAACAAGTGGTCTGGCGGCGATCGGGAGGACAAGTACTTATCGAAGACTGCTGCTGCGGGCCGCTGCAATATTGCGAAGGACACGGGGTATACGAAGGCCGACAAAGTGTCTGGAAGCTATTTCTGCCTCTTCTTTGCAAGGGGGATATGTCCAAAGGGACAGGAGTGCGAGTATCTGCACAGATTACCAGGCATTCATGATATGTTCAACCCGAATGTGGACGTTTTTGGCAGAGACAAGCACTCCGATTATAGAGACGATATGGGTGGTGTGGGAAGCTTTATGAGACAGAATCGCACGATCTACGTGGGAAGGATACACGTTAGTGATGACATCGAGGAAGTGGTTGCTAGACATTTCGCAGAATGGGGTCAGGTTGAACGAAGTACGCCCTTTCCTATTCATTTGTCTGTGGAATAATTACTAATGTGAATCAGTACGTGTGCTCAACACTCGAGGTGTTGCGTTTATCACATATTCCAATGAAGCCAACGCTCAATTTGCCAAGGAAGCAATGGCACATCAATCCCTGGATCATAGTGAGATTCTAAATGTTCGATGGGCTACCGCCGACCCCAACCCAATGGCTCAGAAGCGAGAAGTACGAAGAATTGAAGAACAAGCAGCTGAGGCTGTACGGAGGGCACTACCAGCAGAGTTCGTGGCTGAGATTGAAGGACGTGATCAAGAAGCACGGAAACGAAAGAAGATTGAAGGTGGATTCGGCTTAGCAGAATACGAAGCGCCTGATGATATCTACTTTGCGAGAGGAGTTAATGCGGTCAATCCAGTTGGTAGACAGGGCTTGACGCTGGAGGAAGAGCAAAGGTTGATGATTGAGGCTGATCAGGTGGAGAAGGAAGAGGCAGAGGAGACTGGCATATTCTCAAGTAGTACTCTTGCGGCATTGAAAGGAGCCCAAGCTTCAGTTGCACCAAGGTCGAAGGCGAAAGCACCTTCAGGACCTTTGGTTGCGTATGATAGCGACAGTGATTGATTGTAAGCACATAGAGTCAAAATGGGATAACGCGTTGGGGCGTGAATTAGAAAAGCCCACAGAAAATTCAAAGCTTTACACATTTTGCAGATTCGTGTGTGATCGCCTTGAAAGGGGAAGCGAGGCATCCACTTCAGCTATTAAATATCCTCGAATACAACATCTCGTGCCTCCCATTCCATAAATCCATCACCGGCACACTCTGACCCGCATCCTCAATTTTAGTCTCCCACTCCTGCTCGATAACCTTCTGGATTCCTTCCTGAACCTCAACACTCGCAAGCATTTTCTGCGCGTGATATGGCCCGAACATACTCGCTCTTACAGCAGCCGACAACAAAGCCTTCACATGACTCAGCATGAACACATATGCAGTCTGCCGAAGACTCATCCCCAAGATCACCGCAATGGCTCCAAACATCGGTCCTAGATGAGCAGAGGCAGTCGGCAAATCGGTAGTGATATTCGAGGACGTGGCACGCAAGAGGACGGTGAACTCCTTCAGAACTTCAACAGCAGCTGTAGAGACTCCAGCAGGTAGAGCGGACCTGAATGATCGATCCCATATTGAGAGCAGAGCTCTGCCTTGCGCCACGGATGCCCGCCGGCCTACCGTGCACACAATTGCCGCATCGAGAGCATCGTCTAGCTCTAGGAGATCAATCGGGTGCCGGTGGGCAGCGAGAACAAATGGCAGGGTTGTCGAGGCATAGGAGGAGAGGGAGAAGTTCAAGAATGTGGGGAAGGAGGACTTGGGACGGGTGTGCGCGAGGTACGATTCGAGACCGCTGCTAAATGCGAAGGAGCCAAGTGGGAGGGCGGAATCTGAGAGCAGGAGGAGGAAGTGATGAGCTGATGAAGTCAGAGGCACTGTCAAGATCAGCAAGGAATCTGAATAAACGTGAAGTCCTATACCATCACTCCTTAGTATCTTTGCTGGTGGGGTCGAGGGTCCTTGGTTGGCTTGGGCTTTGTTCAACCTGGCTTTGGCTTTCTCGAGACGCTCCTCGAGCTCGACAATCTCATCTTCGATTGCTTGCGACTGCGAAGAGTCGACCGTGTCGCTGCTCATCGAGGAAGCATGTTCCAGAGAGTTGTACAATGTGCTATCGTCCGTTGTACCTCAGATTAAGGTTCACCAGGTTGCACAGAGTAAATGTCCGAAACTCGGCTTGGCTGGCAGCGGCTCCAATGATTCCCTGGGCTTTTGCCCCTTTCAGAGAATGATTGGATCAAAATCGCCGCGTTTCCTCGCGTGTTCAGCGCTCTGGTATGCCGCACAGATTTCCCCAAGAAGCTAAAGCTTTTATTTTATCACGAGGCCTGATTCGGCCTCATGGGCGGAAATTTGGGTATCTACAGCAAATAGGGGCTGTGCGCATGGCCCAGAGCTCACCAGCCTCCGGTCAGCCCTAACTCCCAAAGGCTGCGGCACGGAGGATCGGCCCAAGCGTCTCCTGAAGGCCGAACCGTTCCAAAATCTATCACCAACATGGCAACATGTCCATCTCATGTCAAGACCTTTAACCGGTCGTCCAACGGTCCAAGCAAGTTGCTTGTGGTCACGGCCCCAGGGGCTTGTGTCAACATGCCTGCAAATCATTGCTTGTTGGTGTTTGGTTTATCCTTACCCGTCCCCGCCGGGAACCTCCCTACCTGTTCCTGTTGAGTCAGTTTGCTCCCAGAATGATAGGCAGCCGTGGGGCAGCAGTGTGCGGTTACCTATATATATTCTCGCAAAGTCATGCAGGGCGCCATTAGAAACCACTTCCTGCAGAAATGGCTCCAGAGATAGTGCGTTCTCGCCGCAGGAATCGAGAGCTTTCACGAAGTCATGAAACAGTAAAACCGCTGTGCCGCAATCCTACTCGGTATCGGCCTGGGCTGTGCTTGCAAATTGCACATCTTTTGCTGGGGTGTTTGCGCTCTCCTGAGTGGCTCGCCATCGATCTAATGTTGGTTGCCTAAGTATATTATGAGGCACAGTTGGTGATTTGGGGTATCACGGCCAGATCACAACCTGGAAGTTGGAAAGTGTGCTATTCCTGGCCTATGTTGAGTCACGGACCTTCTCTTCGTCGTTGTCTTTATATATGGGCAGGCACCCATTTCGTCCCACATTTGAAAACGCTTCAAAACTATACAACTGAGATCCGAGACAACGAAACCTTTGCAACACATCCAATATACACCTCTCATATCACAACTCGCCAATATGATTATCACCGGGATTTTTCGTTTGGCTCAAGTAAGAATTTTTTTGACACGAGAGTACCTAACACATACTAATTGCAAACTTTCTAGCTCCTCTTCGCTGCTGTCGTTATTGTCCTGTCGGCACTCTTGATCAATGGCTATGGACCGCACAATGGCTTGGGAGAGCAACGGAAAATGAGTTCCTTGATTAGCTACGGCGCGTTCTGTGGTGGCGCCGGCCTGATCCTCGCAGTTGTTGGAGTAGCCGCAATGTTCTTCGATTTGCTGACAGGAATAATTGTCCTTGGTCTCGATGCAACTGCAAGCTTCTTCCTCTTGGCGGGCGGCCTTGTAAGCTTCGCAACACTGTTCCACAATTCAAGTACTTACAGGCCCTTCAGGCATTCGCCATCCAAACCAAGGCAGGAAGTTGCACCGATCTAGACTACCTGACCGATCACGCGAAACTTTTTGCGGCTGATGCAAACAAGTTCGCCGGTAAGAGCGAGAATGATGTTATCCAGGATACACAGAACCGGTGTCGAATGGTTCAGGCAGAAACTGCCTTCGTCTGGTTCTTATTTGGCGCCTTCGTTGTTACACTCGCTCTCAGCTTCATGCAGAAGACCACCAAGCACAGCGGAAACATGGTTTAAGACCTTGACAGATCCTTGGACGATTACATGGACGAGAACCGTATGATGCGACGAATACTGTCAGTTTTGAGTTTGACGACGAGGAGTTTTCATATGATGGAGTTCATTTTATGATACCAGTACAAGTAATATTTTAAGACGATGTTAGGCAGCTACCAACCAATTGAGCGAGGTATAGTACAATACTTTTTGCTCCACTATGTGCGACTTGGCCTCATCAGCGAGTGGTGTCAGCAGAATAACGCCACTCTCTCCCTGTAACGGAGCAAAAGAGCAGACACTCTCTAAAGTCGATAAAATGACAAGCACATTCAATCACTTCCCATCTCATTGGATTAAGCTAGTTATGTAAGGGAACTGTGTTATTTGCACAAAAACATCTTGGCTTGCATTCACTCCCCTTCAGGAACTCTGATGGAATCTTCTCGTCGCCTCAACCTCTCTGGAAGTTGCGCAACAGAACTTTCTCTCAAGGAGGCAAAAGTTTCACTCCAGATCAGACAGATTCCCGATGCACTCAAACCCTAGGACGTTGCTCCTCGAGACGCACTTGGACAGATTACACATGATTTTCATCTAGCAAGGGGCGCACGATGACTGGGTAATATCCATGCCGTGGAACTTCTAGCAATCCTTGATGCCATAGCTTTGTCTTCGGCTCTCCAGAATCAGACAGATATACCAACCGCCTTGACAGCTTATGAAAAAGTCCGTTTGCCGCCCACTGCAAAGATTTGTTTTGCTAATAGGGCCAATGGACCTGACCATGTGCTACAACTTGCACATGAGAGAGCTCCAGATGGATTTGAGAACATTGATGATGTGATTGGTAGCATGGAGTTGGAGGAAGTGGAAAGAGCATACAAACTGCTAGCGGGTTTTGATATGGAAAGTGTGAATAAAAAGGCAAGAGAGACGGAAGGTTTGTGGAGTTCGAAAGGAAAAGCAAACAGTGTCAAGGATCAGAAGCGCTAGCAACAGACGAAAAGTATCGATTTTCTATTTTGAACGCCAAGTTTTGGGTATTCGTGTTGTTTTATGTTCGATAGTCCCCATTAATCGTGATATATTCGTGACTGGTAAGTTGTCAGTCTTAAATTTTCAAAAAGTAAGTTTGAATCTCACCTGTAGTCGCAAGTCCAGTAAACGGCCTCCTGCTCCCCACCGCCTAATCTAACCAGAATCTCCAAGTCTTCATGCTCTAAGATCTCAGCTGCTCTCACCTCATCCACCGTCTCGGGCTCACCATTCACCAATAGCTTCAGCTCAGGAGAGCCATCACTTGGGATGAAAGAGACGCTTGTCTTTTCTGGTATAATGTCAGGAACCTCATTAATGGCCTGGCCCGGCTCGGAAATCTGCGAGTAACCAGTAGCACACAGGATACGACCCCAATTGGCATCCTTCCCGTACAACGCTGTCTTGACCAAGGGAGATCTTGCAATTGTGCTAGCGATCTTGCGTGCTCCAACCTCGGAAGGCGACTCAGTCACACGAATTGTCACAAATTTTGTTGCTCCTTCACCATCCCTGACAACAAGTTTTGCAAGATCGGTGGCAAACTCTGTCAAAGCCTTTTGGAAGACAATGTAGTCTTGAGATGACTCGGAAGTAATTTCTTTTCCTCCAGCAGCACCATTGGCTAAAACAGCAACAGTATCGTTTGTCGAGGTGTCTCCGTCAATGGAGATGCTGTTGAAGGATTTGTTGACAGCATTTGTCAAGAGTGTTGGAAGAAGTGCTGGTGTAATTGCAGCATCGGTAGCAATCATTCCTAATAGTGTAGCCATATTGGGATGGATCATTCCAGCACCCTTGGTCATCCCTGCAATCTTATATTCGATGGATGGAGAGGAAGGCAGGGAAAATGTTCGGGAGATAAGTTTTGGGAAAGTATCAGTCGTGCAGATTGCTTGTGCTGCGGTAAGCCAATGGTCGTGTGAGCTTCCCAGAGCATCAAATGCAGCAGGGATTCCTTGTAAAATCTTTCGAATTGGTAACCTTGGGACACAAGTCAGTGGCTGCCAATGATACACAGAGAGCGGGGACAATCACCTCTGACCAATTACCCCAGTACTCATAACAATCGAGCTTCCTCCCTTTCCATCATTGGTTTGATCGAAGCACTTATCGGCCTCTTCCCCCATCTTCTCTGCATCTTCCATACCTCCCTTCCCGGTCACCGCATTTGCACATCCTGAGTTGACAATTACGGAACGAACTCCGCTATTATTCCTCCTCTTCAGCATTTCTCTGCTAACGGTCACAGGTGCGGCCTGAAACTTGTTCTTTGTAAATACTGCAGCTGCAGCACATGGTGTCTCCGAGGCAAGGAAAGCCAGGTCTGGTGTGCTTTTGTTTGTAGGCTTGACTCCAACGTGGCTTCCTGAGATAAGGAAGCCTTTGGGATATGTGCCACTGGTTGGTACATACTTCTGCTTGGCTGCTGGTATCGCACCCTGAGGCGGAGGAGAGTAACGGCGGACCCCGCCCATTGAGGCTGATGGTCTCTTGAGGCGTGCGAATGCCGTTGTGGGCAATGATCGGAGAGCCATTGGCGGTGGCAGTGAGGTCAAATAACCTCGGAGTATCCCAGAATGATACTATTCACACCAGAAGTCTGGTGGGAGAGATGATGAGTCTATCTCTTGGGGAGGAAAATTCTTGTCAGAATTTTAGGAGTCACAAGTTGTCCGAACTCATCCTTCTCAAAGCGGTTTAGTGCAGCCTCGCGGGGAAAGAGTCAACAATGAACGGCTGAGAATCACCAACATCAACACTTCACTTGAATAACAAGGTCCCTAATTAATCGGAAATGTACACCCCCAGCGTGTGAAAGATACGTAGCTTCGGCTACGTGTTCTACTTGACATCTTCTGAGTCACCATCCCGTTCAGTGACAGAGACATAATCATGCCGCCAACCAACCCATGGGGAAAGAAACCACCACAACGCAATACTGCCTCCTCGGGGTTTCCCGAATTGAAATCAAGTAAATCGAATGATGCAGTGCCGAAATCGCTGGCATCGAAGTCCCAATATGAAGAGATACAAGAGGACGAGCTCATTGCCCTTGCCTCAATATACGGTGAAGACTTTCGCAAGATAGAGTCGAGCCTGGGGGCATGGAAGGTCCGCGAATTCTGTATCCATTCTTAAAAATGACTAATGGCAATGTAGAAACCAGAGCCATGCTTCGAAATACGGATCAAGTCCTCCGATGAAGAGATAGCCGCGACCCTTCGTGTGACTCTGACCGCTACATACCCAAAGACCGAACCACTGTTAAGCATTAAGGACGATGGTGGCTTACGAGAAGGGACCCGGTATAAGATCCAAAAGATAGTGGAGACAAAACCCAAGGAGCTGGTTGTAGAAGAGCAGGCAATGATCATGGAAATCGTCAATGCCTGTTTGGACGTCTTGGAAGATGCTGCGCAAGCCAAAGCTGCAGGAAAAGAATTACCCAGTCTGGTAGAAGAGCGTGCTGCTCATGAAGCAGCTGCAGCCAAAGTTGCCGAGAAACTGAGAAAGGAGGAAGAAAAGAAGAAACAACAGGAGAGTTTGGAGGAAGAGCGCATGCAAAATTCATTGGTAGAAGATGAGCTCAAACGACGGAGAGAGCGAGCCAAGGAGTCAAAAAGGAAGAGCCGCGCCCTTCCAGAAGTCATCACTCTGGCATCAATGGATACGAGTCTCAGTGGCCAAGGACCGCACGAGTCCCTCGCCTTCGAACAACCGATCAGCTTGTTAGACATCAACAACAACCCCTCCCTCTTTGAGGTCGTATCGAACAAAGTTTGCATTCGTCGAGGTCCATCTTCAAAATGCTTCACTGTCCGGCCTGTTGTCCCGCAAGGCGCTGGAGAGGTCCCGATTCTTGTCTTGAAGCAAACTGATTTGAGCACCGCCATCAAAGAGACCACAATCAAAACGCAGATTCAACTTATCGAGAACGAATTGAAATCATTGAAGGCCATTCGGCACCAAAACATCCTTAAAGTCGTTGACTTCAAAGTTCACAAGACAATTGATGAGAGCAGAGAATCAGAGACTGGCTGGACTGTGAGCATCCTCAGCGAATATGCCGAAAAGGGGTCGCTGCAAGAATTTCTTGAAATAGTAGGGAGCTTGGGTGTCGAGAAAGTTCGTTCATGGACGATTGAGCTCCTTGAAGGTCTGCAATTTCTCCACGAGAAGGGAATCGTCCACGAGGATATACATGCCGGCAATGTACTTCTAGTCCGGGAATCGATGGGAGAGGTCCGCCCAAAACTTGCCGATGCAGGCTATCAGAGAAAGTTGCAGAACCTTAGTGGGAAGAAACAGCCAATTGATACTATTTCGGTCGCGAAGTCCGCCTACTGGCTTCCACCTGAAATCGCATCAAACACAAGTCAGCCTAATTACACACAAAAGACTGATGTTTGGGATTTTGGGATTCTGTTTCTGCAGATGATTTTTGGTCTGACAGTCGTTCAGAAGTATTCTTCCCCAATATCCTTGGCGGACTCTCTTGCGCTTTCTGATTCATTGAACGAAATTGTACTCAAGATGTTCAAAGCAGATCCCAAGAAACGGCCTCGAGCTGTAGAATTGGGTCCATCCGAATTTCTAGCTACAGATGCACCCGTTCTTGAAGACGATTCTTCTGAAGCTCCTTCGAGATTTGGCTCAGTTTCATCTCTGCTTCCTACCACCCCTCGTCGGCAAAGGCATGATTCTATGAATATCGGAGGTCCTTTCAATAGGTCAAGGTACAGAGAAGACTTCGTAGAAGAAGGCCGTCTCGGAAAGGGGGGCTTTGGCGAAGTGGTCAAAGCACGGAAACGGCTTGATGGACAAATTTATGCAATCAAGAAGATCACACAAAAGTCTTCGGCTTCACTAACTGAGGTTTTGAAAGAAGTTCGCCTCCTCTCTCAATTGAGTCATCCTTCGGTTGTTCGTAAGTTTATGTCATTTTCATTATTTTCAATAGTCGAGCCGGAATTCATGTGTTTCTCGGCTCCCGAAGACGATCGTCGCATCTGAAGCTCTCTCTTGATACCTCGTCTGTTCTTCAATACTGCGATGTTACATTTATCTTGAGTTAGAAAATCAGGTGTTTAACCTTGCTAACATGCTGTCATATTAGGTTACTACAATACTTGGACTGAAGAAGTCAATGATGTTTCTGAGACTGACGAGGATACCACTACCACAGAAGCGGGAACGACTGAGGACTCAGTCAGCGAAATGTCTCCAGGAACCGGACCTAATATCGAATTTGGTATTAGCACAGGAGGGCTTGACTTCATGTCTTCCAGTGGCTACCCTCGGATCCAATTTGGTTATGACGACGCTACGGACAATGAGGAAGAGTCTGGAGAAGATGAAGACGAAGTTTCGACTAACCCAGACGAACCAGGTCCCAATGGAGGTGGTAATCAACGGCATAATCTTGTAAGCAGATTTACAGACTCTCCCTCTCCTTTTGATAGGAAGTCAGAGACTTGCCCGTCCGATCACCTAGCAGCCATAGAGCCTTTAACTTCCCAAGAGGCCTATTTGGCCCAAACCTTAATACTAACACTATCAGGTCCTCAAACGAACTAGGTCTAGTTCACGCTTTCAGCGACCTTTCAAAACAGTCCTGTACATCTCCATGGAATATTGTGAAAAGCAAACGTTACGAGATGTCATCAAGCGAGGGCTGTACAAAGACAACGACGAGATATGGCGCTTGTTCCGACAAATCCTCGAGGGCCTTGCTCACATTCATGGCCTGAATGTTGTTCATCGCGATCTGAAACCCGAAAATATCTTCATCGACGCCGCTTCGAACGTGAAGATCGGCGATTTCGGCCTGGCGACCAGTGGTCAGTACACGGTTGCAGATAAGGCAGCCTCCACTGCAGTTCATATGAGCGGAGAAATGACGAGGAGTATTGGAACTGCGTTTTACGTTGCGCCTGAGGTTCGATCGTCCGTTGGCGGAACTTACACCAGCAAGGTCGATATGTACTCTCTTGGGATCATCTTCTTTGAGATGTGTTTCAGACCTCTAGTTATGGGCATGGATCGAGCTTCAGTGGGCCAAGGACTGCGACAAAAGCAGCCCATCTTCCCACATGAGTTCAAGATCTCAGAGAAGTCTGTACAAGCGGACATTATCCTGAGCTTGCTCAACCATAGCCCAAAAGATCGACCATCGAGTGCTGAGCTTCTGAAAGGTGGCAAACTTCCCGTACTGATGGAAGACGAGACAATTCGACAAGCACTAGTTGGTCTCACCGACTCAAAATCTCCTTACTACGACAAGATGATGAAGGCTCTGTTCTCATTGCCAATCAAGCCCGCGAAGGATGTTGCGTGGGAAATGGGAACGTTGAACCATAGCGCCAATGATCTCTTGCTTCAGGGTCTTGTCAAGCAGAAGTTGACATCCATCTTCCGACAACATGGTGCTGTGGAGACGCCAAGGACCACGTTGTTTCCTCGCTCGAATCACTATGGCCCGAATGCTGTCCAGCTATTAGATGAAAGAGGCGGACTGCTGCAGCTACCGTATGACCTTACACTCCCGCATGCCCGGGCCATTGCAAAGCACGAACCATCGGTCCAGAGATCCTTCGCCTTCGGTCGCGTCTTTCGAGACCGGGATTCTGGAGGCCAGCCTCAGACAGTTGGCGAGGTGGATTTTGACATCGTTTCCAATGACACCTTAGACCTGGCGCTGAAAGAAGCTGAAGTCATCAAAGTTCTGGATGAGATTGTTGGCAGCTTCCCGTCTCTAGCAAGTGCTCAAATGTGCTTTCACATAAATCACTCCGATCTGCTCAGGCTTATCTTCGACTTTTGCATGATCGAGCCCGGCATAAGACACGCTGTCGCAGAGACACTCAGCAAACTCAATGTCCATTCATGGACTTGGCAGAAGATTAAAGCGGAGCTTCGATCGCCTCTCATTGGAGTATCCGCCACCAGTGTCGACGATTTACAACGCTTTGACTTTCGCGGTATGTCTATTCTATGCAAAATGAATCAAAATGCGGTGCTAACTGATCAGATACGCCAAATAAGTCTTTTGCAAAGCTGAAGACTCTTTTTGAGGGTACCGACGTCTTCGAGAAGGCCTCTTCTGCGATTGCTCATCTACGAGATGTGATTGAATATACCAAGCTATTCGATGTTCACAGCAAGATTTATGTTAATCCTCTGGGCACCTTGAACGAGAAGTTCTGCAAGGGTGGAGTCATCTTTTCATGCCTATTCGACCGAAAAGTCAAAGATGTCTTCGCTGCTGGTGGACGCTATGATTCCCTGATTCGGGAACATCGACACAAGACTGGAAGTAATTCCGAAGAGAGGCATGCTGTCGGTTTTAACTTGGCATGGGAAAAGATGGCTCGACTTCCCAAAGCAAGTGGAAAAGGTTTCTTAAGGAAGCCGGAGGACGAACTAAATGGGATCTGGAGCACAAAGAGGGTAAGAAAGATTACAGTTAATTCCTCACTGGGGTTAATTTGACTAACTTTGTCACCAGTGCGATGTTCTCATTGCCAGCCACGATGCAGAAATCCTACGAACAACCGGTGTTGACATAGTCCAAACTCTTTGGAAAAACGAGATCAGCGCCGAATTAGCGAGAGATTCCCACTCTCCAGAAGATCTCCTGTCCAAATACCGAGACGACCAACATTCGTGGGTCGTGATCATCAAGCAGGATTCAGTCCTAAAAGTTAAAAGCATGGATCGGAAAGACGTCGCAGACACTGATATCCCGTCAACTCAAATTCTCGCTTGGCTGAAGAGTGAGATCCGTGACCGAGATCAACGGAATAGTACCCATCACCGCGCCAAACTCCAACGTAACAGCAGCCAAGCCGATCCAGGTGTTGCTGATCACGAGCAAGACGTGCGGGTCCTCATCGCTGGCACAAAAAGCAAGAAATCCAATCGCAAGAATATCATTGAGCAAGCACAGGCTCGAGCTGCCTCGCTTGTCCATGAATTTTTGGATGGTCCAATTGCCGCTATTGAGACCACCGATCAGGTTATGGAATTGATAAGAGGAACAAGATTGAGTGATCCGGACAGTTGGAGACAGGTTACTCATGCGGTGCCGACTGCGGAGAGGAGGTATCTACAAGAGGTTCATGATTTGATGAACACCCTTGCGAATCAAAATAAAGAGGTTTCGCGGAATGCGTTTGTGTATAACTTCCGGACGGGGAAGTGCATTTATTACGATCTTGGGGCGTGAGGCGCTTTCATCATTCTGGCACTTAAACACGTAGGCGAAGTGTATGCGGAAAGTTTACAAAGCAGTGCATGATCGTACATTCAGCTGGTAGTTGAACTTCCCTAGTCCAGATATCTCGCTCTATTTCATTGCAAACATCACGTAACCTCTAATCCAACCAAATCGTCGCTCTAAAGTCAAGCAATGGCAGACTGTACGGATCACTACACGCCTCGAAACGCGAGGTAAGACTCTTGAACATCCGGGGTTCTATCATACATGGTATAGCAGATGAGATTATGCTTTCTCCAAAGAGGAGATCGAAGGCAATGAGATTGCGTCCTAGGCCTGCACGTTGCACGTATCTCAGTAGAACAGCTGGCGGTGGGGAGCCAGGTGGTTGCGGTGCCGCTATTCGTAGGTCTCTATGGCATTATAGTAGAAGCCTAGTCAACGAGCCAGTCGTGGATTCAAATCCCTCCCTAGAGAGAGAAACTCACATTTCTTCCTGATACCCTAGCAGGACTTGGTATTATCCCTGATTTGATGGAACAATCCAATCTTGGTCCATGCATCACGCATCCATGAGCTGGGCATATAAAGCTATTCTCTCCGGGATCCACCTAGAGGACATTACTTCCCCTGTCTGTGGTGGACTAGGATGACCGAGCATGAATGTCCTTGATGTTCGGCATATTTGCCCTGATATTGAGAATTGGAGACAGTCTGGCTGTTTCTCGCACAAATCCCGACAATTTTGAAATGTTTCCGCCGGCCACTGATCATTCTCTGAGAGATTGTTCCAATCTACGCGCTTTTGCCGCAGCTGAGGTAGAAGATAGTGGTAGAATAAATCCTTATGGCGCAACAGAGTTGCATTCTGAACGAATTAGCCGTTGGCCGAGAATTGCTTGTGTGAACGATGATGCCTCACCTGTCGGTACCAACTGTGCTCAAACTCACTAAATTCGACGGCATCAAGAGGTGAGTCATGACGGTACGATGACACATGATAACACCAAAGCCTCTTATCGGATCCTCCAAAGTGGGAATCGAAATCCATATCCTTAGGTTGGTCACCAAAGAAATTTGGCCACGCCCAAAGCAGACCTACACCGGCATCTGCCAGCACCTTCCCAAGAATGCAATCACCAGCCCAATGACCAGCAGTGTACTCATCGTATTGTTTTAGGTTGGATCTCCAATGCTTCACGAGTTTTCGAAGTGCGACGTTGGACAAGATGATGCCGGCGCCACCATACGCAAAGACGACCTTGCCAATTTGCATTTGTAGGCCTATATCATGGGGTTGTAAATGGTCGAAGTGCGAAAGCCACTCTAGGAGAGTAGGCCATAGTATGTAGCTATCAGCTTCGATGAAAAGGTACTACTTTGTATCGGGTCGATGGGCAAGGGACTTTTCGGCGATGGAAAAGAAATTTCCATTTGTCTAATCGCCAACCTGGAGTATCGCGGCCTGCGTTTGTATTTGCGGCCGCTGACCAACGCTTGGCCTCCTCGGAAGTAATGCCAGCTCTGCCTTTTCCAGAAGCAAACGATAGTAGTCAAAGTCTGGATGGGATGCGACGATGTCGGGATTAACTTCATCCAGAGCATTGAGGATATGATGCCCTTCGATATACTCCTCCATGTCGAAGAAGATGGTAAAATGTGGAGCACATCTCAACGTCGTGTTGAAATGTATCGGAAGTTTCGCAAGTGCCTCACTGGCACCCGTCCGCAAGACGACCAGAATATCATCGATTCCGTGGAAAAGTTCGGGTTCGCATTCGCCGTCCGAGCCTTGCTCTGGCTAGACATTATAGTAAATACCAACGAACGAAGGATGATAATGATGGTAAATGTGCCAGAGCCAAAACAATGCAAAAATGGCAGCCGTAATGCGAATCGTCGAGAAAGCGGTCGACTTGGCTGGTTTTCGGAGCATGTTCCAACCTGGACCTATTTATGCTCCTTGCAGCGAGTCTCACCAGCAAGCATATATCATTGTATATATCCACTCGAAAATGAAATGAAATGATTGGAAATGGAACGTCAAGGTCACGAACGAAGATAGAGAAAATGGAAGGAGAACATTATGTTGGATAGGGAACTACATCCATCCTATACTTAGGAAACCACGAGGAGATCTACTGAATCCTCACGAGACGAAATAAACGCTCCATGGGCTGCTCTCAACGGTTGCGATGTTGGTTTTATGAAACGTCAAAAAGTTTTATGTATCCCTTTGTCAGGGTGAGACATGTTCAGCATCAGGCATCACGGCTAAGCGGTACGTATCTGCCTGACGATTCTAGTTATGATGCCTGGCGCTGGACATGTCTCACCGGACGAAGCTGGTGAAGGACGGGATTTGTTCGGAGTACTTCGTATGTACTGTAGATCGACACCCCGGGTGTCGATTAGGGGTCAATTGGGGGCCACTAACCCAAAGTAGAGGTGCTCGGACAGGAACACCAAAAACCAAGCCTTCTATTTAATTTCATCGAATTTAATTTGATTAGTAATTATTAGAATTTAATACTGTTTAAATTTTTTATGGCGCTAATTATAGGCTATTCGAATATAAACTTTTTATAAAATATAAATTAGTAATAGTTTTTAAAACAAAAAAGTTAAAAAAGTAAATATTGTATACCTTAGGTAAGCTAAAGAAGAGGATAACGGCTCATGGGGGAAGCAAAAAGCGGATGTCCTCCTCGTAAGTAGGGCATGGAAGCAGCAAATGCCAATTTGCTCCACATTTGGCAAAGATTTAAGGCATGACCAGTATTACTTCGGGCGCTGAGGTCTTAGCCAAATAGAATTTTGTTGTTGTTCTGAGTTCCATATTTGAACTGATGGGTGGGTTATTCCATCAGCATCATTGAATTCCATGGGAGGGAGTTCTATGCAAGTATCCACAGAAAAAGCGAGATTCAAGCCTTGTACCGAGTGATTAAGAATGTAAACAGTAGCTTCACCAAAATATTCCCATACTCGAGTTTTCGATGCATTAGGGGTTCACTGGGTAAGCGAGCCTCCTCCCCGCGAGAAATAGGGGAAAGGAGAAAGGTTGATTCAACCAATAGGACGTTTCTATTGTTTCCAAAAGCTACCCCAAAAGAAGCGAACAATATCCTAAAGCCTTCGCTACATTTGCCCACAGTTCGCTTCGCAGACGATGCTCAGCGATCTCGCCATCGCCTTACTCAGGGGAGCTTCAATCTTCTCAGGACTCAAAAGCTCGGCGAACCCCTATCCGAGAACGGCGGAATGCAATCCAGAGGGGTAACAAAGCATGACCGCCAAGCCTGCCAGCACATGTCTGCGGGGCAGTCCTAAGAATTACACGACCATTCCAGGTTAATGCCGCTCTCTCACTCACGAGTTTGCCATACCGCAGGGTGAGTGAAACGCGGGCTTCCTGCGCTTTCTATCCTCAAGAGAGAGGTAAGTATCAAGGAAAATTAGTTCCACGGCCGGCTCCGGTTCTGATAACTGCTGGTATTTCGGGGCCGTTCGGATTGGGGAGGCGTACCGAGTTCCGAAGACCGAAGAGAGTCAATTTGAAGTATATGGATGTTCCTGGGAGAGAGAGATTTCCATGCCAGGCACCGTTCCGTAGGACAGATAGCATTATATGCAAGGTACAGTACGGGTGATGCTGTTCCTGGGAGAGCTGGAGCTATGGAGCTTCCCCTCACTTCGCGGTATCATGTGGCTATACGACATGCGGACTCGATTATAAGCCGACCCGTAACCTGGGTGCGGAAAGCGTACAAGTGGGGGTGTCGTGTAGAATAGATGGGCAGCGGAAAGGCTCCCGCTTCACACCGCCGCAGTGATGGTTTTAAGGTTAATAGCACCGATATGAATAAGAACAGATGGAGATAAACACGGAGTAACGCTTACGCGGAACTCCCGAAACCTTGCGAGAATCGAACTAAAACATTTCTCAGACACATGAGAGACTCCACGGAACCCTTGCCTGCTCGTCGGGGAAGCTTATTGATTTGTGAGAGACGCGACAAGGCTCTTATCAATACAACCAGAAGCGCGGCGAGACTGACAAATAATGAAGATATGGCCCCACGAGACGGGTTTAAAATAGTTGCGGCCGGCCCCCGGGTCCCTACACTTAACAGGACATAAGAGGTGGTTTACCGTTTGACCTTTATTGTAGACGACAGCAGCATCTGAGCGCAGTACCTCTTGGTTCAGCGGCTGAATGGTCGCTTAAACTTTATATCTGGCTAGGAAGTGAACGACCGATGAGAGATTTGTTGCTGGGGAGCAGGAGCTTTGAACGAACCGTGCCACGAACATAGGCGAGGTTATTCTTGTTGGGTAATGCTGAAGCTGTGCGAGATTCCCAAAGTAGGTCTTCCTCGTTGCGGCTGCCTGCCGAGTCTGATGTTGATGAAGCCGCCTGGAATAGAATTTATTGGTTGAGTTGCCGCAACCGCGTTTCTTTCATCTACTATATGAGCAGAAATGTATGAACTTAGAAACCTTGATATATTGTTCATGCATTCAGGTCCAAAAGGAGGGTCGGGATGCGAAACCATCGAAATATTCGGATCTCGCCGTACGCGACAAGAAGCACGACTGCTCTCGAGAAAATCTAGGTGAGAATGCACTCAAAAAACACCCTGAATGGAAGTGGCATTGGCCGGGAACAGGACAGCTCCGTTGTGCGAAACTTTCAAAATATTAGTCCCTCGAGCACCCGTGGACCTTTTGGCATCTCCGTCAGGTGCTGCAGAAAGTTGCTCAACAGGCGCTTACCAAGAGGTGATACGGGCTCCTCCGAATGGATGGAAGTACTTAAAGTTCTTTCGCGGTCTAGGTGCCTCAGGTGAGCGTCTATCAATGCTTGGCGGGGATGCTAGATAAAAGCAGAACATTTGATGATGGTGAGAAGAACCAAGTGGACCAGGAAAGTCACTGCTCGCCGTTGATAACATCCAGGGACCGAAACATGGAATACTATGATACGAAGGAGGCTGGGAGGAAGGTGTGACAATCTCAAAAGCTGTTTGGATTTCCTGGTGCTCGAATCCTAACTAACCATGATTTCTCGCTTGCAATATTTATATTCGGAAAGTGTTGGCCCTATTGGCTTTTCAAAAATAAGCTTCAACATTTCAACTCGAGAGCAGGGACACTCGCTGCCTGCCATCACACCGGCTGTTAATATCTACGATGACAGCTCACCCCAGGGACATCCAAGACTTCTTCCAACCACATGGGATGCTTCTAGGTACTTCGCCCACTTTTCAACCACTGGTTCCCAGCGCAACCCTTTCGACCCAGGCTTTGCTGATCAATTAGGGTCTTGCAGTAACCTTCCCCCCAGAACTTAGGGTAAGGGCGCATTCAGACCAAAAGTGGATAACTTGGATGTTTTCGACATTATTACGTTGATTGCAAGTTTCACCAAATATAAACAGCAGACAGTTATTGGCCATGTAGAACTTGAAAGGACGTACTCGGGGATAGACTACAAGTAAAAAAAGTCTTGACTGCCTGGAAGAGGCAGGAAACGAGGAAGCGTTGCCGTACCTTTGATCTTCTCAGGCCACGAGCAATCTATTTTACATCAATGCCGCCAAGTGCCGGCTCGCGAGATATGTCACGCCCAAACAGAGTCCGTCGGGATGCTGGCTGAATACCACATTCCGCATGGCGTCGCTTCGTCATGCTTGTGCACCTGACAAAACGATCCTTCTCGATCGCTGACGGGGGGTGTGTCCACGAGCATGACCAAAGGTTTGCCAGCTGTGGGGAAGACATCTTATCTCGTGGATGCGGAGCTGTTGTTGATGCAGCAGCAGACATGGCAATTAATGTTCTGCGAGTCAGGACGCTGGACCTCTGGAGGTGGCTTGAACTCTCAAGTCATCCAGCAATGCACGGCATTGAATGGTTGAACGTCAGATCAAGCGGTTGCAGGGTTCTGGGTCAATGCAACGCTGTGGCGTGCTGTGGCGCACAGGTGGTGATCGACGTTGGCAGAAGGCCAGGGGAAGCAAACAGGGGCAGCGATACTCCGTATCTCTGCCACTCACAAGACGCACCACGGGCAGGGGACGACAGGGACTGGCCCAGCCACCCCTCATTCTGGTCGGATAATGTGGTCCGTCAAGCCAAATCTGTGCTGCTTCAACTGGTCCGCTGTAATTGTGTCAACATGGGGATCACCAATCTGGTATTTCTGCATAACATAACTCTATTCACAATGTGACTCTTATTGCTGGGCACTGTTTGACGATCGACGGGACTCGACATGTGCTTGCGAAATTGTTCTCAGCATGCGCCAGTGAAGACGGGAACACGCTGCCAGGGTGAGACGAGCAGCAGCAGCAGCAGGCAGAAACGCAATCCTTCTGGAAATTCTTTGAACGCCCTACCCGCGCCTTTGTCCGGCTCCGAATCGGGATGGGGCGGCACCCGCATATAAGAAATATGTCTTAAGGTAATCACAGACAGGGAGGCGAACGTGTGTCCAGTGTGGGGAAGATGCAAGCAGAATGGCAAGCAAGAGGTCGTCCACCGTGCCGCACGGCTGCTCTTCGAGCCCTCATACCGCTCTGGTGGCTGCTCGGGTCCAATGTGCCGAGAAAAGGGGGAGTCGACGAGTCGCGGCCTCAGGATTCAGGCCTGCACAGTGTTCCTTGCCTGGGTCCACGGACAAGTCTGGTACTGCTTTTTGCCGGAAAAACCTGGTTCCACTTGACCCGGCACGGCAGAACTGTTCATGCCCGCCAGTTTCACGTTTGTCCGTACCTGTGTTCCTGCATTTCCACCTCTCCTCGAGGGAACCTCCCTCTGCTCGTATCGAAACGTAGAGCAAGAGCTTCCAGCCTCCCAGCCTCCCGGCCTCCCGGCCTCCCAGGCTGCTCCCAATTCAAAAGATTACTACGTTGCGGCGCGGGCTAGTGGCCACTCCGAATCACGGCTTGTTACTTTCTCGCCTCTCCCCAACATCACCAAGTGATACATACTCCCGCACGCCGCCGTTCGGGAACGCAGCGATTGCCTTTATATTAACCTGTTGTCCAAATGTAGTGCTTACCTTCAGTGGCATTGGATAGACCCTCTGTCACCATTTGAGGCAGTGCTACAGAAGCTGTCTCCAATTTGTCTCAGCCCTACGAATAGCAGCAAGCACTATACGAGGGCTCGCGAGATGTTCGCCAAGATTCGAGGAGAGGGAGGCCCACTGTTGACCCATTTTTGCAAACTCTGCGACGTCGAGGATGAGATGAGCTCCAAACCTTATTTTCATTTTCATGGCCGATCTGAGGAGGGGATCCGCGCCAGCTTGTCCTTGCCCTTCGGCTAGATCCATGTCTCAGATCGCCTGGGAGGCGCATGTCTCGGGCGGCGTGTGGCCTGCAAATCCCATCGAACAGGCCTGGTACTCGAATCACAGCGTGTGCAAGAAGTGGGGTCCAGCAGCCAGTGACGGAGGGACATCAGTTTGTTGGACGTGATCTTGGAAATCCGCGAGACTCATTGCAGGAAGCTGCGCAACTGTGTCCCGGCTATTCGAGCATCGCTCATCAAAGTTTCTCCTCTCCACCTTCACTTCCCAGCTGAGCGCCCACCGTCGTACATACGAGCACGCAGCCGCATGTATGGGGTCCCGGGCAGCCGGACCGCTCTTGGTCAGAGCAGAGGAGCCGGACGTCGGTTACTCAAAGGGCACTACTGCGAAGCATTGCATTACTAGCTGCGGGAGAAGCGCCTTGGAGGTGGAGACTTGGACGACGTCCGTAGGTGAGAAGATTTTGGGCCATCGCAGAGAAGAAAGGGTGGAGGGACATGCCGAGGCCAGATGACGGCGGGAGGTGCACAGACGCCAGCAGACAAACGCTGTACTTGTCCTGGTATCCTGGTGGTTTGAACTCACAAGCCAGATGGAGATCTAATCGGATGCCTTCCCTTGCCATGTGTCGTTGGCGCAGACAACTCGATCTTTTGGGAACCCTTCGTCTCGTTTTGGCCGGCTGTACTCCGGTAGGGTGGGACCTTCCTCGAAGCAGGACGGACGAGCTGTTTCGGCCCAGGCCCCGAACAAGACTAGAGGGGAGAGATAAATGGCCGAAGGTGCCGCAAACAGTAGCGATGTTGAAGGTGGCAGAGTGCAGAGTGCAGACGGCGGTGTCTGTACGAACCTCGAGGGCAGCACCTGGTGACCTGGGGCAATGCGAGGCGAGGACAGGAATGCCCCGGTTGTTCTGAAACGCGTAGCCGCAGCCTCAGCACCTCGCGGGCGGGCCTCGAGGTGTTGGAGCGAGGTACATACTGCAGCGAGGTCGTGAGGTGGTCAAGAACATGTGCCAGACCGCAGACTGCGGACTGCCAGACGGCCACACCAAGCTGAAGGTGGGGTTGCTGGCACTGCGGTACTCCCTCCCTGGCGGCGCTCCTCTCTCCCCACCTTACTTACGTGAGCTTCCTTGCTTGCCTTGCCTTGTCTTGCCTTGCCTGACCCTCCCCTGCCCTGCGCTCCTCCCCTGCGCTCCTCCCCCCCCCCTACCCGCAGCCCCACTGCAACAGAAGGGGACCGGCCGCCTTCTAGACTCCTGTCCTTCGGTGACCGTTGGGTGTTGCGAGCCTTCCTTATTGTTAGCGTGCCCGTCCGACCTCCACTTGAACCGAGTCACCGACCCCCACAACGGCGCGCCATCGCCAAGGAGCCCGACGACAAGACAAGAGATGAGATGTGCTAGGACCTGCACCCTACACACCTGTCACTGCCATCCACTACTGCCCTTCCACTGCCATTACCACTGCCATCACCACTGCCGCTGCCACTGCCAGCGAGTGTGGCTGCACTTGCATTGCGCCACGAAATCTTACCCAGGCCTCACTCTTGGGCCTCCTCCCCCCCCCCTCTCCCCCCTCCTCCTCTTCCTCCTCCTCCTCTCGCTCACGGGCAGAAAAACCTCGCAGCCGAGCTGCCTGACCAAGTCTCTGCATCTGCATCAACATGCGCATCCCACGCTGCCTGTTTCCTGCGTTCTCTCTGCAGGAACCATCCGCACCCTCGTCTTCACCCGCTCGTCGCTCGTCGCTCGCCGCGGCGCCATTGGCGGCGAGAGGGATCGCCCCACGAGGGAATAATATTGGCAGGGTCGTCACGTTGTCGAGTCCTTCTCCTCAACATCGCAATCCAATCTACCCATGCCGAATCTGATGCCCCTGGCTGGCTTCCCTCCGTCTGAGCAGTCCCATGGACCTTACAGGGGCGCCCTGCGCAGTCGTGACAACGGCGATGCGTTGACCCGCATAAAACTGGCTGTTCAGGCACTGGAGCCCAATGATTTGCGCGAGGGCGTCCCAGTCTCGATCTCTCCGCTCGTTCCCTGTCACTTCTCTGCGGACAACAGACGCTGCCTCCTCCGGCTCCCCCTCCGGCTCCCCCCCCCTTTCCCTCCTTCTGAGTCTCGGAGTCCTGGCCCCTCCATCAAGCTTAGTTGAAGATCGATGCACCTCGCGAACTACCCAGGCAAGTCCCACTTGGCCCGTTTATTGCTGCTTCGTCTGTATCGGATGTATGCACCATTCCCTCACCTGGTTGCACACTCATCTTAACCACCGTCCTGCACCGTTCTTGATAGAGTGCGACCTGGCAGCCTTCTCGAGCTGCAATGTCGTTCGCTACTGCCCCAAGGCACTTCCCCACGACACTAGTCATTGAGCCGGAGTTCTCGCTCTGTGCTATCATTCTCTGCCTGTGGCTAAGCATCGAGAACCCTCTCATGCATGGAATCTGTACTGCCTATCTTCCTTTCCTATCTTCCTCCTCCCATTAAATCTTCCTCGGCCTACCTGGACGTGCTCTCGTCTGAAGTCTCACCAGCCTATCCCGGGCCCATCCGTGCAGCCCCTGTCCCCATCTTAGTTCACCATCGATAATTCTCCGCGTGTGGAACGCCTGAGTTTGGGACGGTAGTAATCTGCCTCCGCGGTACTGTACGGCATGGGCAGGGTCTGGCAGGAAGTTGCGGACAACGAGGCGCTTCTCGGGTCTATTGCCCTGGTCGAGGTGATCATAGCCCAAGCATCATATGTAATCCCTTCAATCTTGCAATATATCACCCGTCGTCCGTCGATCGAACGTCCAGGTGGGCAAGCAGGATAACGGAGCCCGTTCAACTTCAGGAAATTCTCTCACTTCCCAAACCGGACGCCGCACGTCATAAAACCAGCAGCAATTTACCCTTCATTTGCACGAAGCAGAACACTCCCCGTAACAGTTTAAGACCGCCGCGATCCTGGGCCAGCATCGCTTCGTCTATATTTTTCAACCGTGTGGTCTGTGAACTCTCCCTCCGAATGTATCGACTGTTTTAAGCGCAACCACGCGTCCTGAAGCACGCCCAGAGCCGGACGGCCTGCTTGTCTGATCCACCACCGAGATTGCGGGAGGATCTGACAGCCTTATCTAGTTGAAGATCAGGCTTGAGTTGCTCATTTTGGACGACCTTTCACGCCTCCAGACGCTCCCGGAAAGAGCTCTGCACCGCGTCCGAATACAGGCACCGACATAATCTGCGAGTCAATCTGACACCCAACGAAACCTGCCTTGGATAGGCCTTCTGTTCTATTCTTGTCAGTGATCAACTGTTGGGCTTTTAGTGGTCCTCACTTTCGTTCATTTCACAGCTTCCTACGGCAACTTCTTCGCCACCTCCCCCACCATCAACATCTCGATCCTCGACAAAGACGCTACACCAGAATCCCAGTGACGGGTCCGACTTCCAGGCTTTCTTGCATCAGAAGCAGATCTACCTCTCAATGCTTGTCACACGCGCCTGTGATCCCGGACGGAACACTTGGTCTTCTAGCAAGCTTGAGGCCATCTATCAAAACGCCGCGTCTCCACGCATGTCGAACTTTGAGCCATTGCCCACGCAGCCAGACTGGCGAGAACAGTACTCAGGGTTCTCCCTCCCGGGTGACAATGAGTTACTTCAACCACCATTCGAGCGGGCTGCAGGCTCGAGTGTAGCGGACAATACCCAGAACCAACACCAAAGCGGCTCAAGGCCACAGCTGGAGCACCGACACAGCCTGGGTCCGTTACGCCAGGAGGGCCGACCTGCTGTGATCATAGAAAGACCTGACTCTGCCCCTGGGGATTGTGGCCATCCGGTGAACGACGCAACTCGCGACGACTCTCTCGTTTCACCAGAATCGACATCAATATCACTTGGATCACTCGGGTCGAACCCACTGAGCTCGGCATCAAGTGCGCCAGCACAACAAGGAACACTTGCGAACAATGAGGGAGGAGGTAGTGATGGGGAAGTGAAGGATGAGGAAGATGAGCTTGACGACGATGATGAAATGCTGGACGCAGAGCCAGAAGAAGGCGCGACCCCACAGACAGCCGCTGAGCGTCGAGCAGAGCGCAGAAAAATGAAACGTTTTCGGTGAGACAGCCCACTCATCAGACTTTGTAACCAGCTAATTTCCGTTAGCTTAACTCACCAACAAACCCGTTTCCTGATGAGTGAGTTCGCGAAGCAAGCTCATCCAGATGCAGCCCACCGAGAACGACTTTCTCGAGAAATTCCAGGTTTGAGCCCTCGTCAAGTGCAAGTATGGTTTCAAAATCGGTAAGAAATGGCGCCTGAAGGCTTTCATATCCGAATATTGACAGATCGTAGCCGAGCGAAGATAAAGCGATTGACAGCCGATGATCGAGAGCGTATGATGAAGATGAGGGCAGTACCCGATGATTTCGACAATGTGCAAGCTTTGCATTCGCCTTACGGAGCTGTGCATGGCGTTGGGACGCCGATGCAATCACCAGTCGATTTTGTCCCGAACTTCACAGATCACATGATGCGGCCCTTGATGGTAGACACGATGAGGCGCAATGACAACGACGACCATGTGTCTCCTACGGGGCTCAGCCCAGCCTTTGGGCATGTAGGATTCGCTCAAGGAGGTTCCATGGGAACATCTGATGCACTGTCTCCATTGTCAATGAACTCAGCGGACCGGTACTATCCAAGCCACCTCTCAAGCCCGATGAGTGCGGGTCCTCGAAGCTCCAACCCCTTCGATCGCCAGAATAGCTACCAAACAGTGTCCCACTCGAGACAGCATGTCAGGCCTTTGCAGCCACTGCAGCTTCGAGATACTTTGTCGAGGTCAAGATCGGACTCGATTCAGTCCCCATTGAGGTCGAGCATGTCCTGGAAAGGAGAAAAATTGGATTATGGAAACTACCAAACAGGGCAGCCGAGCCCACAATTGACTGGTCGACAGCAATCCGCGTATCAGCCGGACCAAATGGGTACTAGCAACGTTAATGCGCATCAATATGATGCCAATGCGTATTCAAGTTCGTCCCGAGTTTCTCAAATTGTTTCACAGCCCTTGCGAAGATCACCCGTGCTAACCCTTCTCGTCCCAGATGCGAATATGCAAAACTCGCCAACTCACATGACGTACTCTCCGTCGCATGGCCCTGGTGCGTCGACTCTTCAGCAGCAGTCGCCAGCTGCGATGTCTCGACTTCGAGCCGCATCTGCAACTTTCCCAGCAGGGTTAGATATTCGGACGCAGTGCCGACCAATGCCCCCGCAGGGCAATTCTCCGCGTGGGCTGCCAGCGACACCGAGAAGCAGCTCATTTGCAAATGCCTTCACCGGTGGCTACGCGAGCGCGCCTCTCACGGCACCAGTGGACTTTCAACTCCCGCGGACGCCAATCGATGCTAGCAACCGGGATTTCAACATACCACAAATGAGCGCGCCAATGGCGCCACCACAAGATTTTTCTAATGCTTATAATTCGAATCTCAGTCCAGTTAGGGGACAGCAAGGTGATAGAGACTTCGGTAATCACGGACAGGATAATGGGGATCCTGGAGGCCAGGGCCCGGGCCAGGGTGAGGATGAACAGCAAACTAGAGATAATGACGAGCCTTACCTAAGCCCGGATCAGTACGAGACGGACCAGAAGCGGAGGAGCAGTTTCATGATGCCCGGTGCATTTGAAAGCCCATGATTGTCTGGCGGGCGGGGAGGTGGACATGTTTCCAACGACGTATATGACTTTGCTTCTTTCGCGGCCATTCCTTTCGGGCAATACTTACCTTCTTTCCAACGAAGGACCAGCACAATACCTATACCACCAAAACATCACCTCACCCTCTGGCGTCAATCGCTCCTCGGGATTTCCTTTCTCAACTTTCATCTCGTCGCCGCTATCGGAGCGTCGTCATTCTTCAGATACCAGTTTTTTTGTTTTTTGTAATGGGGCTGGGCTGGCTACAACATAAGGGCTATGAATAAGGAAGGCATGAATGAATGTCAATATCATCAGAATCAATATGAATATGGGAGGCCTTACGCTTCTCACTTCTCTGCTGGAGCTTTTATGTTACCCCCGCGCCTTGACGCGCAACAGGTTGTTTATATATGAATGAGGGAGAGCGAGAAGAGCATCTCCGATACTCTTTTTGGTGTATATTCTGTTCCGCTTGGTCCAGCAACGAAAGCAGCTAGGACTGTAGATAGTTGAAAATTTTGAATGAATGTCCTTAGAACATATATGTTTGAGTTACAGATGTCTTTATGAACACGCATAAGCCCCATGGGACTGTGGTGTTGTATCACAACATCAGACGAAAATACATTGTTCCAGAAGTTTTGGGACATTGAAGACGATGTGCGGCAAGGCTCCTCGGGCTACGATTCACCAGCAAATGTTGGCCATCCATCCAATGAAAACAAACGCTTGATCTCATTCTACCAGCCCATCTTCAAACATTGATGCGATGTGTAACAAACCTGACCTGTAGGATTCACACTCAGAACCTTCAAAGCACAACCTCAATGGACAGGGCTTCCGGATCATTGAAGGGTCATGCAACAAATTTCTTCCAATACCCTCAAACTAGTCTAACAGGATTGGAAGATGACAAACGAAGAACTAGAATTTCTTGCATTCGTCGGATATCTAATGGAATGCTTTTCTAATAGTCATAAAATCTGGTGATGAATTTAGCAATCTGATGTTGTCAACGAAAGAACAATACTCACCCCTTTCCACTTTTCTTTCCTAGCCAGCCGGCATCAACCATCTTCCGCAACAACACACTTGGCCGGTACTTAGAATCGCCTGTCTCTTCATATAATACCTTCATAATCGCTAGGCAGGTATCGATGCCAATGAAATCAGCCAGCTGCAAAGGACCCATCGGTACATTCGTGCCATTCTTCATGATCGCATCGATGTCATCTCTGCTTCCAACGCCCGTCTCTAAACAGATGATTGCTTCATTGATATAAGGCATCAGGATCCGATTTGCGAGAAAGCCAGGGGAGTCGGCTGACTGCGATGGGATCTTGCCCATTGCCTTGCAGAAAGCGATGGCCGTATCCACCGTCGCTTGACTCGTTTGCAACCCAGTGATGATCTCGACGCCTTTCTGGATAGGAACTGGGTTCATAAAATGTGTTGAAATGACCCGCGAGGATGCTGAGGTATCAGTCGGGTCCTTTGTTGTGGCGGCTGCAATACGTGTTATGGATATCGAGGATGTGTTTGTTGCGAGGATGGCGTGGGGAGGACATATCTGGGCGAGCGACTCGAAGATGGAGAATTTTAGGGAGGGGATCTCGGGGACCGCTTCGATTACGAAGTCTACATCTGCGAGGGAATCCATCGATGTCGTTGGGGCGAGGAGGGATCGTATCTTGTCCGATTGCTCTTGTGTTATTCGCTCTTTTGAAACATCTTTTGCGAGGAGTTTGTCTGAATAGTGACCTGTTAGAGGCGATTGAAGGGAGAAAGAGGAGAAGACCAGCTCACCTGCAAATTTGAGCCCCTTGTCAATTGAGGCCTGGTTTGTGTCTACCAGGGTCACAGGCACTCCTGCCTTCTGCGCAGCTACCAGGGCTATTCCCAAGCCCTGTTATCGGATTAGAAAGTGGGTTTTAGAGCGAAGACGAATGTTTCTGAAAATACCATTTGTCCGGCGCCAATGACGCCGAGGCGTTTGATTTCTTGTGTCGCAGCGATTGGGGCTGAGCTGAAGCATCTTGTCTGCCTGGCAGACTGCAGCAGTTGCCGTCGGAGTATAGGAGTGATCATATTTGAAGTCGGCCGTCGTGAATTGTGGAAAATAGAAAATGCATTTCCATAACGAGGTTGGTTCCCCAGATTTAAGCTCGCCTCGGCTCGGCTTAAGGATCGGGCGCCATCGGGAGCGCTAAACTTGCAGGGATACGCGTCCATCAACCAGGACGCGTTAAGTGATTCTCAATACCAGGAATGAAATATCTACAAGCTCGGGACATTTTCAACAACACCACGCATCATGGAATTGGCAGATGGTAAGAGAGATGTAGTAGACCCAGAGGTTCGGGCTTATGTGTCGAGTCTTGTCACGGCGGTAAGTACCATTAATTGTTCTTTACTGGAATTTTCTTGACGCGTCCTAGCTTGGAGGAAGTGGTGCCGACGAAGATGGTCGATATGTTCTTGGAGATGATGCTTTGGCATGTCTTCGGGATCTAAAGAAATGGCTTAAGCTTTATGACGAAAAGGCGAATCGACTGGATGTGGCACGATGTCTGGCCGAGTCGAATCTGGTGGGAGGAGACTTGCTACAGATTCTTGCAGCTTGGCCAGAGAATGCTACCGAAGACAGGTTAAAGTCAAAGATTGCTTTAGCTTGCTTGGAGCTTCTGGTACCCCTGACTTGGCCTCTCGAAAAGAACGCAGAACAAATGACAGTCAACCATCATCGACATATTCCTTACCTACAACTCGCCCAGCTCGGGTACAAACGATCGATCATCAATTATGATGGAGCCCGAATTCTGCATACAGCAGTCAGATGTGCGTTGCCATCAATGGCCGAGGCAATGGGAGATAGGAGTACGAGAGATGAGGGGATTATCAAGCTTCTCCTCTATTTCCTGAGAAACATAGCTATGATTGTGCCTCCCCCGAACGTGCAATACGAGGGAGACGAATCAGAAATCTCGAGATCTGCAACTATCGACGCTTTCGACTACCAAGATATCTTTCATCTTCTCCTGACCGTCTCATCCACCATGGGCGAGGAATTCAACACCCAAGATGTGGTGGTATTAGATATCCTCTTCTACCTGATCAAAGGAGTTGATGTGGATAAACTCTTCGTGGACGAAGCAACGGCCGACAACAGCAAGATGGACGAGTTAGTGAGGTTGCGGAAGAAGGAGGCCGCCTTATTGAGGAGTTCTCAAGTTAATGCACCCACTCGTCACAACAGATTTGGAACCATGGTGTGGCTCCAAAGAGAGGACGCGAAAATGACAACCATCTCTGGACAGGCCGCTTTAACAGACAGTACCAGAACTCTTGCCAAAATGGACAGCACCAAGAAATTCAAACCCCCTCGGAGAGCGAGAAAAGGAGAGAACGGGCCAATGGATTTCGACACTCCTGTAATGCTCAACGTGCAGGCAAACAAGCAACTTCGAAGATTTGTGGAAGATTTCCTAGATTCAGGCTTCAACCCACTGTTTAACCACCTACGCAAAGCTATCGATCGGGAAGCGGAGCGAATGCTTGAATACCACCCGAGACAGTTCTTCTACTTGGTCTCCTGGTTTCTCGATGCGGAACGAGCAAGAAGGAAGTGCAGAAAGCCTTCAAAGAGCCAGAAAGATGCCGCCCCTGAGGATCTGGACAGCTTCTCTCTTGTTGCAAGTGTGCTGAACCAAGAGATGTTCGTCACTTTAAACAGATCAATGGATACAAGCTTCGAGAACAAGTCATGGCAGGATCTGAGTGCTGCTATGAAATGCTTCACCCAGATCCTTCTCACAGTTCAAGAGATGTCCGAATCACCGCTCGAGGAGGACCAAGAAATTGCTGAGAACATTCTCAATCGAATCTTTTACGAGGAGACCACTCATGACAGAGTAGCCAACATAACTCGAACTTACAAAGACCAAAGTTTCGGGTATCTGGATTCCTGCACAGAGCTTGCCCATAATTATCTTCGAATTCTGGAGCAATATTCTAAGCAGAACGTTGATCTTCAAGTAAGGTCTCGGAGGCGAGTGCGCCGGAAGAGGAAGGCTGCAAGGGCTGAGGGCCAAGATGAACCTGACGATGATATCGTCGATGAATCAGATGGAGAAGACGAGGCCAGAGCGGAACGGACTTCTCACGAACGAAAATTTGATTTCAAACGCTTCGCCGCCAGATTCCTAACGCAAGGCTGTATCGATACTTTCGTCACATTCACCGCTTACTACAACGATCTCAAACCAGTGCAACTGAAACGAGCCCATCGTTACTTCTACCGTGTTGCATTCAAACAGGATATGAGTGTAATGCTCTTCCGAGTCGATATCATTGCGCTGCTGTACAAGATGGTGAAGGGGCCAGAAGGTTTGGATCCCCAATCAGGCACTCACAAGGAGTGGGACGAGCTCGTGAAACAGATCCTCAAGAAATGTACAAGGAAGATCCAGGAGCGTCCTGAGCTGGTTGTTGAGATGCTTTTCTCGAAGATTAATAGCACTGCACATTATCTGGAGTATGGATATGAAAAACAGACGGTGACATCGAAGCCGCGAGCTGCGGCCGAGCTCGAGGTCAAACCAGGGAGAGAGTGGGAGGACCAAATAGGCATCGTCGTAGGTGCCATGTTAGACAGGAACGAAGGGGAACATCTTCAATGGGTCAAATCGCAACTCTCCTCCGCCGAGAGCGAACGTAGGAGTTGGGAAGGGGCAAATGCGGCGTTGCCATCTGTGGAGAAAGACCCCTTTGCAGAAACCGACGAGACTCCAGCCGTCGAAGTTGAACAACCCAAGCCTCCCTCAATTTGTAGGTACCCTGTGGCATATATTCTGCCCAACCTGAGCTGACTCTTTGCAGTAGTCAAGGCTGATAACAGCGCCCGGAAGATCGCCTTGTTCAAGAACGGTCATCTTCGTCTTCTCATGACACTCATTGGCTTCCAACGGATCAGTGAAGAAGACGATCCCGAGGGCTCTTGGATCATTCCGTCATCTTTATCCGCTGACCAGCTGAAGCAATCTCTTGACTTGGTGAAGAAATTTGAATTCAGTCCCCCAGTTTTCGATGATGGGCAAGAAGCAGGAGACTGCATCAGGAGAAAATCTGCCGGAGCAACCTCGAGACGAAAAGCTGTATTCGACGATGAAGATGATGGAATTGATAACGACACTGAGGAGGAGCTCTTGTTTGAACCTGGTGGTCCTACTGCCATGAAGAAATCGGATGCTTTAGAAGCACTTAAAAAGAACCGCAGACGAAGGAGGAAAGGAGGGTCTGAGGACCCCGAAGCTAATCGCCTGACAGACGAACAGCTGAAGGCTCGTGCAGAGGCACGAAGACAAAAGGAACTCGAGAAGAACAGGAAAATCAAAAGTGAGCTGTATGTCCATGATAGTGATGAGGAGGAGGATGAAGAGCGAGACAGGCTCTTCTTCGAGCAGGAGGAGAAGCTTCGAGAGAAGTCGAAAATTGCCATCATGAAGGAGCTTCTTGGGGTAGGTAAGGATAAAGCGAGTGGTCCTATTGCTCCGAGCCGGAGCAAGAAGAGGCAATCAAGCGCTATTTCAATCGGCAGTGATGAAGAGGCAGGTGGAAGTTCGTCAACAGCGAGGGACAACGTGCTAGAGGAGTCTGACGAGGGCGAGAGTGCCACAGATACGCCAACGTCAAGCCCCCACAACCGATCCTCCCTGACGAAAAGACGTAAGGTCTCCAGCGAAGAACCTGAGTCTGCTGGTCACTCCGAAGCCGACGAGCCTGTGAAAGATGGGCCGACAATGGCAGCTGAAGATAGTGATGATGAGGATGTTGCTGTCGTTAGACCGGCTCGTCAAAGGGTCAGGGCAGGGTTTATTGTTGATAGCAGTGATGAGGAATAATGAGTTTGTGGTGTCTGGCGTACTATTAATCTGGGAATGGTGTCGGTAGGATAGCAACGAAACCTTTTCAGGTCAAGCACCAGATTCAATAACAAATATTCTTCTTTGATCACAGTTACTCAGTGTCTGGTGACTTGGTTTGGAAGGATGCAATTTCCACTTCTATTTCCTCGATTGTGGCTCACAGCCTCGTCCTTTCAGCCTTGCGCGACGCTTAAGGTTACGCCAAGCGAACCCCTTCACCTAAAGTTTGAGATTCATTCATCATCCCCCAACAACAACATTCCCATTCAGCGGAACAATCTAGATTGGCGCCAAAATGGACAACTCCTAGCAGATTTGATAAGCTTCTTTTCTCAGTGCAATGGCGGACGCTCAGATCAATCACCAAGATGCCTTGGATTACTGGCAAGCCATCGATGCCGATGTCAATGGAATGTTGGGAGGATTTCCCTACATCTCTAAAGTTGATCTTCAAGGATCGAAGAACTTTCTCGCTAAGCTGGGTATTGGAGGCAAGACCGAGAAGAAGGTGGAGAGAGCGGTGGATTGTGGCGCTGGGTGAGTGAGGTCCTTGCAGTTTTAATGTGAGGTGATGTCCCTTCTCTCAAAGCGATGCGAGTTTGCGAACATGCCTGAGAAGGAGTTCGAAATTGCTCGTGCCTCATGGCCGCGCTTTGTTGATGAATCCTCAGGGCTAATTTAATTTAACAGGATTGGAAGAATTACTGAAGGACTTCTGCTTGGTCTTGCTGAGAAAGTTGACATCGTCGAGCCAATTGCCAAATTTTCTGATAATCTAAAGGGAAAGTATGGGATTGGCGAGATCTTCAACGTTGGGCTGGAGGACTGGTCGCCTCAAGAGTCTGAAGAATCGAAGTACGACTTGATATGGAATCAGTGGTGTTTAGGTCACCTGACGGATGCCCAACTCACCACATATTTGGAGAAATGCCAGAAGGTCTTGAAGACCGGCGGTTTCATCATCGTGAAGGAGAACATGAGCACGAGCGGGGAGGATGTGTTTGACGAGCTTGACAGCAGTGTTACACGGTATGTTCTCTCCCGGTGTGACGGGTTGAAGGGCCGAATGCTCATCGGTTTAGGTGCGACCAGAAGCTCCGAGATATGTTTGAGAAATCCGGATTGAGGATTAAGAAGACCGAGATTCAGAAGGGACTACCGAAAGAGTTGTATCCGGTCAGAATTTATGCCCTCGTGCCCGAGAATTAAGCATGCTCGCATGGCTGAATATGTCAAGCGTTCACTCGGCACGATGTAGGCATCCTGCTGCAAGTTAGGGAGATACCTTGAGAAAATGAAGTCTTGAAAGGGATAGCAACATTTAATTTTCCGGCCTAGCATGAAAGTGTGTGAACGGTGCGCGGAACCATGTGAAAAGAGAGAGGATGCAAGGTTGGGCTTGTTGTCTTGCAGCACTCTGACTAATATTTGCCAAAGCTTAGAGTGTTGCTTGCAATGCTGCCGCCATATGTTTCTTTCTAACCCCTAAATCTATGGGCCATTTCGGCTAACATTGTTGCTATAGGCGTTGGCACTGCTTTGAAAACAGAACCGGCCACAGAGGGTGTTTAAAAAACACCCAAGATGCAAGACATGGTACGGAGGTTCTCCTCCGTGGCAGCGAGAAAGCAAGCAAAACTATTTGAGTGTTCGGAGGAACGAAGAAATGTCCAAAACAATTGTGGTCTATCTCTTCGACGCCCAACGGAAGGAATGAAGGAAATCTTACGGCGCATTATACAGCCTGTCAAAACTTGTCACTGTCTATCCAAATGTAATTGCTCTCCCAGCCCACACTTCCTCCAACCGACTTCATCACACCTTCGCTCTCTCTATTCCCGACCTTCACATCTGAATGTGTCCATCCACTGCTCCCATCAAGCCCCAAATCTTGAAATTCCCCTCTTTCCAAACGACTTAGAAGTTGCACAGCAACAAACGAGGCCAGCCCTTTCCCTCGATGATCAGGTAACACATACAGAGTTGCAAAGCTTCCATCAATTCCAATATAACCCCATGCCACCAACTTTCCCTCCGCATTCAATAACCCAACACTCGGAAGGAGCAGCAGTGTAGATGCCTGGCGTGGGATTGTGGAGGTGGCTATTACAATCTCCAAATAGTCTTCTGGAACTCTAGTAACGGTATACCCTTCAGGAAGTGCTCTTCTTTCGCTGGAGCTTGGGAAGACATTAGAGGTGCATACGATCCATGAGTTCCACCTCGTAATTCGAGGCACGGCGTCTTTAGCCTCGCCGATGTTGAGGAGTGCGGAGCCAATGTGTTCATGGAGAGACCCATATCTGAGTATTGGAGAGAACGGCCAACCAGGGGCTTGAGGTATTGGAGTGTTCTTGAAGAAGTAGATGGAGGCTTCCAAGTGAGCACTAAGTGTCTCCTTCTGAGCCTTGGAGATGGAAGGGGCGGTGATTAGAGGATTGAAGATCCAAATCTGGGATTCCAAGTGACGAGAGCGATCACCAAAGAGAATAGTATAAGTTTCCGAAGGGTCAGTTGAAGGTGGAAAGGTTGCGGCGAAAATGCAATGTCTGGAAGGAAGATTTTGCGGGGATCGAATCCGATTATAGAGAGGATTGCTGTGAGGTAGATGAGAAAATAGCAAAGGAAGGAAAGTTGAATTGGCAGTCTCTTGCGGATGCAAGAAGAATTGGACTCGGTTTTGAATCATTTTTTCGGCTTGTGCGCCCCCCTCTTAGCCTTTGAGGAAGCGAGGTTTTATCCTTTGGATAGATTTGTTTGGGCCTTTGATTGCTCTTGTACCTGTGGTAGGATAGGTCTTAAGAATAACAATGGGTACCATGAGTCACTCGAAGAGCGATCCCCGAGTGAATACTACCGCACGTGACCTGACCCCCCTATTCTTCATCACCTGCGTGTGGCGGCAACCTCAAAATTGGTGTCTGCCTTCAATTTCCTCTAGCGTGCTTGCACACAATCACCACAGACTCGAATTCCAACGTCCATTTGGCGTTGGGCGAGCCATGCCGCTCATGGTGGGACTGGCATCGGTAGGCAAGTGACACAGCCGGTCTGTCGATTGAGCAAGGGCACACCCGTACACCTGCCTTTTCCCGTGTGCTTGAGTGAGGCAAACATTCGCTCCTACCCTGCATGGCAACTGAGATATCGAGGATCTCACATGATTTTCAGCAGGCTGCACACCAAGGGATATGGTTCAACAGCGCGTTGTCCGCAAGACTCTTTCGAGAATTCTAAGATATATTTGTCGAGCATTTACAAGTGTCCATCACTTTCTTCTGTCCTTCCAAGGCTCACTTGGTCACCTTTTCCATCAACGATGCGTTTCAATTTCCTTAAATTCCTTCTTGCCTTTGTCGCAACAGCTCAAAGTGCAGCTGTCCCTTCTTCTCATGTGCTTCACGAAAAGAGGGATCCAGCCTCTTCAAAGCAATGGATCAGACGCGAAAAGCCTGCATCAACTGAAATCCTTCCCATGAGAATCGGGTTGAAGCAGAGGAATCTTCACCGAGGTCATGACTTCCTCATGGATAAGTACATTTCACTTCATGAGTTCCAAAGTACAGGGATTCTGTAGCTAACTGCAGTACAGCTCCCATCCAGATTCTGAAAACTACGGGAAACATTGGACTTCTAGTCAAATCATTGACGTGTTTGCTCCCGAGCGGAAGAGCGTTGATGCCGTTCGAAAATGGCTGGATGGTTTTGGAATCGGTCCCAGACGAGTCTCCCGATCACAAAATAAAGGCTGGCTCGCATTTGACGCGACAAAGGAAGAAGCAGAGAGCCTTCTCCACACAGAATATCATTACTACGAGCACAGTTCTTTGGGCCATACGACTCTGGCGTGCGAAAGGTAAGCAGAACCTGTCCAACAAGGCACATTGTATGCTGACTATTCGTTAGCTACCATCTTCCCAAACACATCCAGGAACATGTAGACTACATTACGCCAGGTATCAAACTCTTTGCATGGACCAAAAGCGGTCGCAACCTCAAGCGTGGATTTGGTGAAGGAGGGTTCCCGTTGGTAGCCACTCCAGAGGGATTGCCTGGCACAGCTGCGGGAGAGCTTTCGACCTGCGACGAATTCATAACCCCTGCATGCATTAGGTCTCTTTACAATGTCCCAGAAATCCCTGAGTACGCCAAAACTGGGCCACGTGTTGACAATTCGATGGGAATATTTGAAGAAGGCGACTTTTACTCTCCGAAAGATCTCGGTCAGTCTTACCTCAGTCCCAGATTGATATACTCTCAGATCACTGCTGATCCCGGAGAAAGATATCTTTTTCGCCAACTTCACTCCCCGAATTCCTCGGGGGACGCGGCCTACACCAGCTCTAATCGATGGTTCTGATTTACACACAGATGTGTTGTGGGCAGGAGGAGAGTCTAATCTCGATTTTCAACTTGCTTACCCACTAATCTTTCCACAAAATATCACATTGTTTCAGACAGATGACCGCTACTATGCGGCGACTGCTGGACCTGAGAGCGGTCTCTTTAATACATTTCTAGACGGTATAGATGAGTCCTACTGCAAATACTCAGCTTTCGGTGAAACTGGAGATGACTGTTCGTTTCTCTTCTTCCTCGTTTCATGAATGTCAGAAGAGACTGACTATTCAAGCAAAACTTGACCCAAAATATCCAGATCCGATGGCCTGGGGGTTTCAGGGCAAGCCTATGTGTGGGGCATTCAAGGTAGATGGAAATCTGGAAGCTTTCACTGTTGGCGATTGGACTAAACATAGATTGTAGCCAACAAAGGTGATCTCTATTTCGTATGGAGGACAAGAATCAGACTTGCCAGCATACTATCAGCAACGGCAATGCAACGAGTAAGACACTCTCACTTGATTAGAGGATGATGCTACTAACAAAAACTTTCAGATTCATGAAACTTGGACTTCAAGGCCACTCCGTCTTCTTTGCCTCGGGAGATACGGGTGTTGCTGGAGCTCCTCGGCCTTTATTGGGCAAGGACAGATGTCTCGGTCCAAATAATACCATTTTCAGCCCTGCTTGGCCAAATACATGTCCATATGTCACAAACGTTGGCGCCACAAAGGTTTTCCCCAATCATTCAGTCAGGGACCCCGAAAGCGCGGTTGTTGATCTTCCTGGGCATCCTTGGCGAGTGGCATACTCTTCAGGAGGAGGCTTCAGCAATATTTATGCTCGACCTGACTACCAGAAGCACGCTGTAACCAACCTTTTTCCTTGTCCTATGTCCCGAGCTCCTTATTTCAATAGCCAGCAGGATGTTTCTGACTGGACTCTCTCCCGGCTCCATTCTCCCCGAAGAGACGTGTTGCTAATATATTGTTGTAGGTCAGCAAGTACTTGAGAGATCATAAGCCTCCGTATCCGTGCTATGAGTCTATTAGTAACTCAAGCTTTGGCAAGCACGGCGGCCTCTTCAATCGGCTGGGGCGAGCGTAGGGAACCCTATTTCAATAGCCTGGAATATTTGCTAATTTTGAACAGGTACCCCGATGTAGCTGCTAACGGTGACAACATCGTAGTCTTTATAAATGGAGAGTTCCAAATCTCTGGAGGGACCAGTGCCAGCACCCCGATCTTCGCTTCCCTGATCAACAGGATCAATGAGCTTCGTCTGAACGCTGGGAAGAGCACTGTTGGCTTCATCAATCCTGCCTTATATTCTCATCCAGAGATGCTAAATGACATAACGAATGGGACGAATCCCGGTTGTGGAACTGCTGGCTTCTCTGCTGCTCCGGGTTGGGATCCAGTGACAGGCTTGGGTAAGTCTGCATATCGAGTTGGGAGGAAGAAAGGTTATACTGACTCCGTCAGGAACCCCGAATTTCCCAAAGATGGTGAAGTTCTTCATGAACTTGCCGTAGATGGCCAGAATGATCTTGAGGAATATGGGATGCTTGTGTGGTGCGGCATCGACTTCTTGGAGATCTACGAAGTAATGATAATGCCTTTTTAAAATCACGGCTAGCATGAGTGCAGCCACGGCCACGAAATGTGTGTCCTCAAGTTGGAAGTAAATTCAAGAAAAGCTGGCTGTGGCCGGGTCTGTCTGTCTCCATATCTTCTAGCTTGGGCAAGATTCACAATTACGCTTACTTATGCAAGTAACTTCGTGTCGAAGTGCACAGAGGTAACGGTGCCAAAAAGTCTAGACTCAAGAAATCTTTCTACTTCATTGGCCCTGATCATCCGTTTTCGCCGCGTCATGATTTCATGCGACATGACCTTGACATTCCTGGCAAGATCGAAGCCGCTCGTCTACAAGTTGCTGATTATGTTCTCCACAAATCTCACCCCTTATACCTTGAGGTCTTTCAACTTCTCCTCTGCCTCTTTAGGCGAGGTTCCAGCAGGCACGACCTTCGGCTTGGGTGCCTTGTCAACCTTGCCCTTTGCCTTCTGGGAGGTGGTGTCTTTAGGGAGATCTTTGGTGAATGGGATGAATTCAGGGGCGCCGGGAAGGTACTTTCGGAGTGGCTCGGGTACAGTGAAGCCCTGTCCATGCGTTAGTCATTGAGCGACCCACCTAAGTAGGTCAGATCAGGTCTCACCTCTTCAGTCTGGAAGTTCTCCAACAGACAGCAAAGTGCTCTCTCGGTGGCACATAACGTTGAGTTCAGTGCATGAACATACTTCTTTCGAATCTCAGTCTGCAGTTTCGCACCGTAACGGATCTCAAGTGCTCTGGACTGGTAATCCGTGCAATTTGAGCAAGAGACAAGTTCCTTGTACTCGCCCTGGAAGGGAAACCAAGCCTCGAGGTCATATTTCTTCGCAGCAGCGTTGTTTAGTGCTCCAGAGACGATAGCGACGACACGATATGGTACGCCAAGAGACTGGTAGAATTCTTCCGAGACGGCGATCATGTCGTCAAACATCTCCCATGACTTTTCTGGGTCAGTAAGGACGAATTGTTCTACCTGTTCGAGATTGTCAGCCTTGGCACCAATAACAAAATGCTTGACTTATGCTTGCCTTCTCGAACTGATGAACTCGGAAAATTCCCCATGCATCTCGGCCATGCGAGCCAGCTTCTCTTCGGTAGCATGAGCTGAATCCAGCATATCTTTCGGTATATGTTAGCAATTATGATGAGTAAGTGGTGCTGGATAACCTACCGGATCGGCAAATCCTTGGCTACAAGCCACTCATCCGCATGGAAGGCGGAGATTGGTTGTTCTGAAGTGGCAATGAGGTACTTATCATTCTGAGCCTCACCATCAATGACTTTGTAGAGCTCCTCGTCGAACTGTTCTAATTGAGCAGTCTTCGCCATGTAGTCCTTCAGCATGAATTGAGGTGTCTGCAGCGGCGTGTATCCCTTCGAATCAAGGAACTCCAGGCCGTAATTGATCAAGGCCTGATTCAAGAAGACTCCCCATTTCCGCAAGAAATATCCCCGGTGTCCAACAACCTTTACTCCTCGCTCCGGATCGTAGCCATCCAGTCTTGTCAACACCTCGTGATGTGAGAGCACGTCGCGCTTCTCCACCTTGACACCTTCGGGTGCCCATTTTCGCTGCTCAGCATTGAGGTCCTAGAGTCAATTAGACCTGTCTACCTCCCGTCGCGTGTCTGAAATACCTCGTCGTTATTTACGGGCACAGAGTCATGGACAATGTTGCCAATCGTGCCAATCTTCTTCTTTAATGTGACTTCCTTCTCAGCGGCAGATTCGATCAAGCTCTTCTTCTCTTTCTCAAGCACCAACTTCTGCTTCATCAAGTCGTCTGCATCTTCCTTCGCCTTTCTCTTGACACCAATTTGTTTTTGGATCTCATTGATTTTTGTGTTGATTTGTGTTGCTGAGTATTGAGCTGCACACCAAATCAGCGCAAAATCCCAGTGGGACAATCGCAGGACTTGACTCACTCTTTCGGTGATCTTCATAGAGGGCAATGACTTCGTCCACCGCTTCTTCAGGCGCATAACGACGTCTCTGGGACTCCTTGATCTTATTAGGGTCTCCGCCCTTCTCGACGATGAAATCGAAGACGTCAAGCATGTTGGAAATTGGTGTACTCTTTCAAAGAGCGGTGGTGTGGGCGGTTGGGTGGTTATGAGTCGCAGATTGATTGAGTCAGGAATATTTCACAGCCTCCTCGCTCTCGCTGGTGGTGGGGTTGGCGAGGGGTTGGCCCGCTAAAATATCCCTTGCAGGCCTCGTTCAGGCTGCATCACGTGCCACGTCAGATTCATCTTGCTACGGCTTGTACATTGACAATTCAAAAACCAGAGACTCGATTCGTGTATCCCAATCGCTCTTATATACTCAAAACTGATGCCCTAACGCCGAAAGTCCGCAAAGTGGCCCTCTCCGAACGCCTTACAGAAAGCAGCTGCCCACCTGAAGACACAAAATCAGGTCTTGCCATCCTCGACTCTCCACGCTACATGATTTGGCACGTGTTTCCACCAGCTGGCTCATTTGGGTTCTGCTGCTTCTCAATTTGTCCAACCATAAGCTCAAAAGCTTTGGTGACATTCTCATTGTACCGTGCGCTTGCTTCGGTGTAGGCACAGTTGAACTTTTCAGCCAAAGCTTTGCCATCCTCAACAGTGACTTGACGTTGATCTGGGCGCAAGTCACTCTTGTTCCCCACGATGACAATAGGAACCCATTCCGAGCCCTAAGTAAGTCAGTACTCAGAGGTAGGAATAGGATGCATGTGATGAATCGGCTAGACTTACCAAGTGATTCAGAATTTTGTCTCTGATAACCTGGACCATCTCAAAGGACTGTGTCGAAGCAACCGAGTACACGAGCATGTAGCCATGGATCCCAATGAAATGTTTCGAGTTCAGGATGGAGTATTCATCCTACCCCACGCTTCTGTCAGCCTCCTTCATATTGAGACCGCAATAGCCGGCGCAGGTGATCTGATCGGTCACCAGGGAAAATTTCAGCTCACCTGCCCAGCAGTGTCAATGATCTCAGTGGCGTACTCTTGCCCCTTGTACTTGATGACCTTGCTAAAGGTGTTCTCGATGGTGGGGTAGTAGCTTTCCACGAAATGGCCGTCCACGAACTGCACAGTGAGCGAGGATTTCCCTTGTCCAACATCAGTAAAAGCGAACGTGAACGTGATCTAGCAATGAGGGGAAGGGAGAGCCACTCACCAACCGACCTGCTGCCGACAATCGCAATTTTGCGCTGCTTGGATGGTGCAGGCATGGCTCTCACTTGTCGCTCGTCTCTTGGTTATTAAAGGAGAGACTTGCGGGTGCAGTTGCATGAGGTTCGTCGGGTTGAAATCCCTTCTTCGGGCGACGAGGCTGTGAACTCTGGTTTACTTTAGCGCGTAAGCGGCGGCGGCCTTTAGCCTAAGGAAGGCTGGACTTGCTAATGGATTTTTTGGTTGAGAATATTTGAGGAAGAGTCCAGTTCTCTCTCCTTTATTTTTATCTTGTCTTTTTCTCGGGCTTGGGATTTCTCCCTTCTTGAAGTTCTTTTTTGGGGTTAGGTAGCAATGTCAAAAGCGTTGCCTGGCCGCCTCCCCTGAAAACTCGCGATACCTTTTCAGCGCAGTGAACGTGTGGCTTGAATTGAAAGAAAATATCCAAATATCCATGATTTCAGCGATACCTCTAATACCATGCTTCTCTTCCTTTTTCTGTCTCGCGAAACACCATGTTGGGAATTGATGTCCCACAGCATCCTCCTCTATTTTAAGCAGTGGCATTCTCGGCCTCTGACAGCTCGCTGCTAGGATAATAAACAAAAAAATTAGCTTTAGCCTTGTTCAACACAACATATACTTGATTCCCTAAGAACATTTTGAAATGTTTTTCTTTAATCTACACGTCTCCTAGTATTCCTCTCTAGTGAGAGTTTGATCAACCCCAAAGACCATATGGGGTTGATACAAAATTACTCTGGTCAAATCACACCTTAACAGATTTCAACCCAAGCACTGCACTATATTCATGAGGAAGGGCAGGAGCAATGAACAGAAGTGGCCAGCTTTTCTTGTGTTTGTTTTGATATCTCTTTGATTTCTTAGTTGTCTCTGCTTCTTCCTGTTTTTTCCCTTTGAGTTCCAAAAGAGGCAAAATCCCCAGTTCCCCAAAACGCCAGGCTAGGGGGTGTCATGTCTCCCATCTCATCTCCATGCAAGCATAGGAAAGCCGCAAATCCACTAAAAGTATTCATACAAATCTAAAGGTCGCTTAAAACTCGCAAACTATTGCAAATATCATCTAGATGCTTGCCTCGCGGCAGCAGCAGCAGCAGCAGCGTTGTCCCTTCGCCGCTCGGCAGCCTCGTCCAGAATCTCGCCCATTTTATTATCACCTTCGCAACGCTCTTGCTCAAGCTTCATGTCCATAACCATTGAAAGCTCAGGGCAGTAGTCGAAGTTGCTCTTCCTCCGAATTGGGTCCCTCCAAACATCATCCGCGAGGTTATCTGCTCGGACGTGGTATCCCATAGGCTTCGCATGCCATATGTCTTCGACAGAGAAATGATCCTCCTGGACTCCACTGGCAACCTTGGCACCGGGAAGGAGAGTGATCCTCCTGCCGAACCACTCGTCTTCCGGCTCTGTGTCGTTGTATCTGGATTGGAAATTCAAGATTTTCTTTACCGCCGACACTCTTCGTAGTGAAAGGCCTCCATTGCCAGCAAATCTATCATCAGCAGTCCTAGGACCAATTAGCAGCTCCTTACAGCACATGCAAAGCATCTTGGCTTACCTTGGAGCTCCAGCCCAGTCATAGTCCAACCAATCGTTGAGACTGTCATCGGATCGAGCACACAGAATGGCATCAGCCTCAAACTTCAAGAGCCACTCCACATTTGGCAAGAACACATCGTAAAAGCGGACGTCGGTGAGTAACCTGTAAACATGCTCTTTGCTCTCGATCGACCATGGTTCGGGAAGTACCACTAAATCCAGCTTCCCGTTCGCCTCCTGAAATTGCGTCGCAAAACTTCGAGAGACGCTGATCACACTCTTGTTCGAACCTATGAAAACGAATCTCCAGTCGTGCGGCACCACCGATATCATATGTAGGAGTTGTGGGACGAGATGGGGAAGCGGGCGGGCCTCGATCAGGAGAGCGACCTTCGTGGCATTGAATTGAGCCTTGGGGTCGTATTTGGGGTGCCAGTCGACTTTGACGGCTGGTAAATGTTGGATGGCATCGTTATATCTATCTTTCGCAACGTCTCGGATGGTTTGTTTGTATGAAGGGAGGAGGTATGCGATTGTCCATCTGTGGGTGTTTACAGGGTCAGTTTCCAGACTTCAGCTGCAGGCGAGATTACTCACGTTATTAGAAGAGATGCGACTAGCAGTATTCTTGTCCTCGTAATGGCGAAAATGCCGCTGCCCAACGAGCTGGGCGTAGTATGTGAGGTTGACATTGTGCCCAAGGCCGCAGACCCGGCGTGCTTGACGTCCTGAGGGAGCCAGGGATGTCAAGTGGGGATGTCTTCGGATTTTTGACAGGAGGTGTTGACGCGAACCTAAGGCATTCCGCAGAAATGTTTCCTGGGTATATTCATACTGTATTGTTCTTCGTATTTGGCAGACTAATCTTCTGCTCCGGCGGTAAGTTCGTTATCTTTGAAGAAGACTTTGAAACGTCGAAAAACGGCAGCGGCCTTGAGCGACTGGATGCCAGGTACGAGCAAGGCGTTGGCAGGGTCAAGGTTTCCCTAGCCTGCTCCGCCAGCATGGGCGGATATTGCACCCTGTACCTACCTCCCCTCCCCCCTGGTCCGCACTGATTCCAGAGTCGACGCAGCATGGGGCTGAGCTTTTTAGCCTGGCCAGATTACAGTAAACATGGTTGTAAATTTTGTTGATCCAATCGGATGGGACGCTATATTTTCCGTCCCATAAGCCCGCTCTAGACCCCCCGAGCGGGAACGCCGTCATATCCCAGGTCATTGGAAAAAGGGGTTTGTTGCTATTGGATCTACCCCCACTACCCCCAGAGCATGTTCAACGCCGTGTTAAATCTTCTGCAAGGTGCTGCACCAAGACAATGTCTCTCCCTTTCATTTGCGAATCTATCAATGTTTGACATCACTTCCTGCCCCCTTGCTATTCAACATCCCTTACAACCAGATATCAAAAAGGCAAATTGTACGGGGATGTTTTCATTCAATTTTGCAAGTTGACGCAGGAAACTCCATCCAATTTCCAAACTCCAAACTCCAATGACATGCAATAACCCCGCTGAATGCTTTCCAAAATAATCCTTCATTCATGAAGAGGTATCTTTAATGCCCCCCTCTGAACAAAGCTTGTACTCTGGGCACCATTGATCCAAACTTAGCATTTGCTCCTTCCGCCACCGGTGAACTTGATGTACACCAAGAGGGTGCGGGTAGTCGATCGTCTCCACACTAAATGTCCTGGCGACTTCCATAGTTGGCAGATTGATAGCTCCTTCTTCCTCCGGCTGGATGCCTTCTTTCTCTTCCTCTTTTTGTAATTCTATCATCCTGTCACGCAAAGTCAGATCAAGATTATGAAACTCTCTACAATCCTCTGAAGAAACATACCTGTTGAAATACCACTGATCCTCAAAATGATCGCCATCCTTTTTCGTCTTCTGCCAATCCCATTTTTCTAGTACATTGAGAGTTGTACTCCTCTTCCTCAAACTCAACCCCCCATTATATCCCACTCCAGAATTCTTCGCAAATGGCGCACCCACAAAGTCATAAGCAAAATAGTCGTCCACGCTTCGGGCTGCGTTCGCGCACAGCATGCTGTCGCTCTGGAAGATCAAGATATGTTTTGCTGGTGCTAAATCCTCCCACAGCCACTTCGTCGTCATAAACTCGTCCACAGAGTCCGAGTTGGTGAAGAGCACTGTCTGAGGCAGCATGCGAATCTGAACGGTGCCGGACTTTAAGTATCTATTCAACGCAGCAGATGCTGAGAATTGGGCTACCGATTCCATAGATGTGTATATGAGGATAGGCCAGGAGGGCCCAAGAACGCCGCTGAAGTGTAGGACAAGAGGAATGAGGTTGGTGCGGAATTGTGTCTCGACAATGACTGCCGCTTTGGTAGCAAGTGTGCCATTGAAGCTATTGCTTTCCAGACTGATTTTGTTCTCGGTCTGCGATGCCGATTGCCATTTATTAGTGGCCGATTCTTGTGGTGGGAGGGCGCTCGTTGAAATGGATTCAGTATGCTGGGAGTACACATTGAGAATTGTACTTTGGGGGAAGCACAGCTTAGCGGTCCAGAGGAAGAGGAGAATGAGGAAAGCGGAGAGAAGGATATTTCGTGATTTGCGGCGGCGTTCTTCAATCGTGTTGATTAAGGCCATGGTCAGCAGCCCTCCAACTCACGTCGTTGTGCTCTGCGTGGTAGTATATGAATTACCAACAGTCCTTGGGGAATTATTGCCCCATCATCCAACCCGAATCATTCCCGCGTGAGAGGTAGCGTTTGATGTCGGCGCCGTTTGTACAGTGAGTGCCTTGTAAAGAAGAACGAATCGAAGACTGAAAATACAATTATGATTTTCATCGAGTAAAGGTACAGAAAGGATGACTTCCGGATCGACAGTGAGTCCGAAAAAGGAAGCCCGGGATCGAGAGCCACTATCGCTAGCTTGTCAAGAAGCAGTTAAGTTGGTCTCATATTTGAAGATACGGAATTGTCCAAACGCGTGGAAACGGACAAATAGAGCCACTTGGTTCGCGCCTTCGGGGCACCCTTTGTGCCATCATTCTCACTCGAGATCTGAGCAAAAGCTTACCAAGGTATCCACACCGCGTTTGCGCAAAGAGAGCTGGAAAAATGGATCTGTGAAGCTTGACTCCTCTGACACCTTCCGATGTCTCAGTTCTGGAGAATTGATAGGCTTGGCCGAAGCACCTTTGAATCTTGATCTGAGATCACACATTCCAGATTCTAGACACATCGCTCGACGCGTCAGGACCTCTAGGATCTGTCAGAAAAGCCCGCCGCCCTAGCTGGGCTCTTCACTAGAAAACGCCATCGCCACGCTTTTCAGATACAGCATAACCGCTGCTGAATGATAGGACGCTAAAGGGTAAGCTGAGATGGAAGGAAGACTGGAGCGTGGCGGTTCAGGCAGGAGATGCCGAAGGAGATTTAAGCTTTTTGCTAGATTGACCCCCTTGTAAATCGTGGCGCTCATGGGGCTGGGGTTTAGAAGCGAAAGGCAGGGGGTTGAGGAAGGTTGTTTTCTTACATCAACACGCGCTTCCGGTTAGTTAGAAATCCGGGCCGAAAATCAAGGTTTTCCCATTCCTTTGCATCAGCCTTTCAATTATGGCACCCAGAGGCCGCAGTCACCAACTTCAGAGAAACAGTCAAGCGACAGATCCTAGAGGATCGGGCGGCTTGCCTTATAGAGAGATATTGGAACAGGGAAATTAACCCTAAGGAGTTTCAGAGGCGCTGGGGCCAAGCACCGACCAAGATGAGCATCATCCGAGGACCTGATTGCCTATTGAGACACCGTGAGGTACTAGAAGGAGAGAACGAATGGGAAACAGAAGACGAAAACACATAGGAAAAAATAGTCCGAGAGGCGCGTAGAGGATCCGGCGAAAGAGCAGATAGTCTCTCCCCTAAGAATGAGACTTGGGCCCTGTTCTAGGCCGTTAAACGACTTAAAAAGGAGGAGTGGTGGAATAGTGGGTGCAACTCCCACGAACTAGCTCCCAGTGGCGATCACCTCCCCTTGGTAAACTTAGTAATCACACGCTAAGTGAACTGAATGATAATCAACCATATGCTAGAAAATCATGGTTTTCTAGCTTAACTTCTATAACAATGATTGTTCCATTTTTTCAATTTTATAGCCTATACTCCTACAGACTGCGTGTTAATCTATATTGTTTTTTTAAGGAAACCTAAGTATACTGGCTGTTGAAGAAATGAATCGGGGGTTTGATTTTCAGGCTGGATTCGCTAACAAATTTGGCGGGTGTATTACGACTAAGCGGAAGCGCGTGAGTAGCGTAGCTGGCCTGGCCTCTGATGCCTGAAAATCACTTGGTTTCTATGTCTACTAAATAAGAACTGGCTAGTGGAGACGCCAAGTAGGCCGGCTCAACTATTACTTCGTAAATTTACATACTCGGATGCGAACGACCTGGATTTCGAATCCTGGTCGTCTCGAATTACTGAATGGAGCTAAGATCTGGAGTCAAGCCGTGCCCTTGGCCCTTATGCAGATGATCCGGATTCCGAGTACGGTAGCTGGCCGGAATGTTATGCCGAAACAACGCTTCAAGTTCGTGATAAAGCTACTTTTACTGCCCCCCGACCTGGGAAGCACTGGATTTGGCCCCTGGCGCGTGTCAGCAATACGGTCTTGAATCAGTGTTACTGTCATTTTTGTAATAACTCCTACAATTTCACAAAATTGAAAAGTTGAAAGAAGCCAAAAATTGCGCAATTATCGGGCGTGCCTCTATAGAACCTTTTTCTTAATTTTTTTTTTAAAGAGCTTGTGTTACGCTGTGAAGTTGTTAAAAATTCTAGATCTTTTTTATTAGGGGGAAAAAAGTGACCGTATCGAGTTCAATCTCCGATCGAGTTGTGGGCATCGAGCACACGAATCCTCCCTACGGAGTACAGGCTGCTACCACCCCAGCAGGCAATGACGAATGATTGTTACAGACATCAGACGAAGATGATTTGCTCGTTTCAAGCCAGCCCCAAGCCAGGGAGGAGGCGTTTCCGTCAGCCCTCGAGAGTTCGGCGCTACAATCCTGCTGCAACCCTTCGGTGTTCATTTGGGAGTCCTGCAAATGTCATTGGAAAAGCCGGGTACCCGCTATCGACACGTCTGTTCACAACACAACATTTGGAAGTCCCATTCAGCTCATGCCATTCATTGATGGATCGAACACAGCTCTCGTGACTTCTTCACAGCGACGCTGAGCCTCAAGTTCGCGGTGACTCGGGCCGTGAGAAGAGAAGGAAAGGGCGGTAAACCGGTCATTCGCTCTTCGAGGTCTGGCCACGCCAATGGTGTGCAAATTACTGCTTGGAGGCTGGAATTTAAATAGTTCGAGGACTCGATAGTGGTAAAAAGGGGTAGCCCTTCCCTGCCCCTGTTTTCGGCGAACCACTTCCCCCGCCAAGCCTCACACCGTCACACGCCGTGGGCCCCACCACCACAGCCTCAGGCTGCCGCGGCGACTTCTTAGGCCATCAATTTATCAGCTCGCAGTTAGTCGTTCATCCTTCCATTCCAAATGCTTCACCAATTCAAGTGGCGCCACTCTCATTCTGCCGGCATTGACTTGTCTGCTCCCGCCAATCCATCCACTCTCAGCGCTGAAGAGCCATAGTCTTCGTAATCATGGTATCTTCAGCGTCCGAGATGACGATTGAGGATGCCTGGGAACACATCAAATCCGCGGCATTGGCCGGCTGGTCAAGGACAACGCGACGAATGCGCGCTGCTGGCGCTGTATTGATATTTTTGTATGCTCTCCCTCTTCTTTAGACCTCGATGTCCCCCATAAACTTCCGTTCGAAGCGTATTGTGTTCCCCCTTCTCGCTCATTGTCGCACATTCAACAAACTAACAAAGGAACGCAGTATTTTATGTTCCGCCCTCCTCCGCCCTTCAATACCTAGTCCATCACTCCCCCGAGTCCCTTCTATAAGCCTCGAGTATGGCTCGCCCGACATTTCACCCTACAACGCCTCCAAAGTAGCCCTCCTCATTGAGAACCGCGTGAACCCGATCCTCGCACCCCTAATGATACACTTCATGTCCGTCGTGCCCCCGGACTGGCGCTTCCGCTTCATGGGCTCTCTGGAATCTGTCGAGTTCTTGAACACCAGCCGAGCGATTCGGAACCACGTTGCGAGCGGGAAGCTCGATTTAACATACATCCCCGCGAATATGACGACAGCGAGCCAGGAGGAGATCTCGAGGTTCTTGACGACGTTGTGGCTTTATGAGACGGTGTTGCAGCCTGCTGAGTGGCTGCTGGTGTTCCAGACTGATAGCATGCTCTGTGCGAATAGCAGGCAGAGCTTGAATAACTGGCTGGACTACGATTGGGTTGGAGCACCGTGGAATCCGAGTGGAAGGTTCGGAGGCAATGGAGGACTGAGTTTACGGAGAGTGAGCAGGATTATTGAAATTCTGAGATACCAGACGAGGCTCCCAGATACCGAGCCAGAGGATGTTTGGCTTACGGATCGGTTGGGCCATCGACCGGGAGCGAAGCTTGCGAACGGGACCGCTAGTCTGACGTTCAGTGGGGAGATGTTTGGCGGCGAGGCGGAGAAGGTTGGAGGCAAATGGAAGGGCAAGATCAAAGATCCTATGAAGGCTGGTGACTTGATCAAAGGGATTGATGACTGGCGAGATGGACACTATGAGCCCATGGGTTACCACACCGGCGGCAGCGGAGACACGCTACACAACGGCATCTGGGGAACCCCAGAGATGAGAGCGCACATTTGGAAATATTGCCCTGAGGTCAAAATGATGCTCAAAATGGATGCTGCAAAGTACGTTCCAGGCGACTGCCACAGCACTTGGAAGAGGTCAGAGCAAGGTTGGGATGGGATGTATTCTGATCTCAGCCAAACGGAAATCATCGATGGAGAGGAATACCCTATGCTTCCTGCAGGCTTAATGCCTTGGTAGAAGCCCGCTTTCGCACAAAATCACATATCTGGACAGCAGAAACAGCAAAAAATCTAGCACACGCGGTCCATCACACTATCTAGCATCATCTGAAGGGATGTCCGACTTCCTCATAGTATCAGGAGCCTACCTAGCATTTGGGTTCGTACTTGCTTCCTGGGGAATTTATGGGAGCGGGGAGTTCAGGAAATTTTGAGTAGAGTAGAGGGCGGATACCCCTCGTGTCTTGATAGAATTAGGGGCGTTGGTTATGGGGTCACTAAATGCGTACATAAAATAGATGAAATCTGAATGAAACTCCGCTTTTGCGCGTCGATTATTGCAAGACACTTTCGCGTTGTAAGACATGATATCAGAGGAATCCATTCCTTGTGCCATTCTCCAAAAACGCGTTGACACCAAGAATGCCCTTCCTGACCGGCCCAGTCAAGGTCGTGTGCAATGTTTCAGCCTCATCGAAAAGCAATTCAAGACAAACCAAGAATTTCTCCCGTTGCAGAAAAGGCTTGATTCTCAAGCAAAAGCAATTTAATTCTAAAAATCCACGCATGGGACGAGTGTCATTCCTGTCTATCTTCACGTTGCTTTCTCCTTACTCCTTAGAAAGCCAAATTTCTTAGTTCGCCATTTCCTGGAAATACGTTGAGCGCCAATGCAGATCTCCTATAAATTTATACAAGTAAGATTTTGGGTTGCTAGCTTGTAGCACATTCGTCTTGAGATGTTTATGGATGAATGATCTGCCCAGGGACGCGCGGTAAGCGCGGACGTGCGATGATTCTGAAACGAAACGTGGCCAGCTTGAGGGCGCGGCCACGGTCGGAGATATTTTTGCGGGACCTGGTTTACGACTTCGATTGCTGGGCTTTGTGCTTGAGCATCACAATTGAGTACCTATCTTGGTATTAGTGAAGGTCTAGTGGAATGGTGGTGATAACTGTGCAAGATGTGTCGGCAAATCTGCCCAGAATAATAGATGGTCGAATGATTTGAAGAAAGAAGGAAATATGACAAGGAGTCCCGAGTGACCCCATTAGGACGCAAACTCACAAAATGATGCCTCCAATGGCAACGAAAACCCCGATCACGGATTTATCTCCAACGGCACGACCTGAGGTGAGCCAACCTAAAGCCACAATGGAACAGGTCTTCACATGACCAACAACGGTGCTGGACACAGGGCCTGTTTGTGCGATAATGAAGAACTGGGACATATTGATGATGCAGGCGAACATGCCAGACTAGGAGTAGAATCAATATCAGCCGAGCTCTACATACATGAAATCGCAAGTTTTGGCAACCAGCGAGCGGTTGGAGAGAAAGGAATACGAACCATCATAATCATGACCCATCTGTTTATTGGGACTTCAGTCCATACTGGGAAAGTGTCCACAAATGGAATCACATAGAGCAGCATGAAAGATGCAAGCGGCGCCTGGTTGAAGAGTAATTGCATGCTGTTCATCTGAAGCTTCTTGTGATAGCTGGAAATCCACACTGTGTAAAGAGAGCTTGCAAAAATCCCCGAGAATGCAAAGATGACGCCCAAGCTGCTGGTAGTCTTTACACTTGCATCCGCACTGGGTAGCGAATCGTAATAAGAGACCATGGCAACACCGATACAAGCCGGGACTAAAGCGTATATGGCATTTCGAGGGAGCGTCGATTTGTATAGCACATAATTCATGAGGGCCACCATTGGTGTAAGTAGAATTCGTGCTACTTGGTAGAATGTGACGGTCGAGAAGGCGAGAGATAGATTGGGAAGGATGACGTTCAAGGACATCGCCACTGCCAGAGGGATGATTTCCTTAATTGCAACCCGTCTTGGTGTAAACATCGCAAATCGAGGTCGAGATAGAGTAAATAGTGTGAGCCATGTTATGAAGAAATGGAAGGACGCGAAGGTCAGTTGGGCGAGTTTTAGGGAAGGGTCCGAAAAGATTGCTTTGTTCGTGAAGACCTGAAGCATCCATGGGTTAGCGGCCTTTCCGATGCCTTCCGAGAGGCTCTTGGGACTGTAGAACTCACAATGCCGATCGTTGCCAATGTGTTGACTACCATCCATATGAAAGATGATCTGACTGAAGCCTCGGGTGCAGATTGGGCTGGCTTCTCGTGTTCTGCAGGTAGCATTTCCGCCCTCTCATCATCATCATCATCTCCATCTCCAAGCTCTAAGTCGTCTGGAGACTTTAGCTTGACAAAGCCCCCTTCTGTTTCGCTCAGCATGCCATGCTTCTCGTTCTCATCATATGCTTCTGCCTCGGTGACGGAAGAGCTGGTGGAGGGCGCGTGGTTGGTTGATCGTTCGGTCATTGTTGCTGAAGGGACAGGACGTGTTTGAGAACACGAAAGAAAGGAGGGGGAGGGGAGGGGGGATGCGAATAAGTTTAGAATAGTGGAGGCTTACGACATTCCAAGTTGTGAAGTTGTGAACGAACGAGCAAAGGAGAGAGGAGTGCGTGTCCGTAACGGGTTACGGGAGGCGTGGCGCTAGCCTGGGCCATCTTTACATTGCGTACTCGTACATTTTTGGGAAATGCGCCGCAGCTTACTGTAGAACTTGCAGGGGGGTGGGGGGAGGGGGGTAGGGGGCCTGGAGAGAATTTACGAGGCTACGAGTTAAGTACGCTGATTTACGCCCAGATCATACGAGTATTTTCTGCCCCCCCTGCTTCTGTCTGCAGAGGCAAGCGCTCCGTCTCAAATTACCTCCGTACTTCTAGGCCTTTGAAGCTCGGAATCTGAAGTGCTGTGGGCTCGTCCGAATCCGGCCCTTGCCATTGTGGTGAGATCTACTGTACAGTATGATTTCCAACTTCCTGTCCATATCCCCCCACACGCCTCGTCCGTAATAATGATGAGGCTCAAGAGCTCCCGAGGCTCCCGAGGCTCAGCCTCCCAGCTCAAACACGTCAAGAAAGGGGTCCCGTCTCGGCTGATCAGCGACAGCATTGGCGTCACTTCTCGACGACGCCAGTGGGTCCCCGTGGGGCGTTCCATGTTTTGAGCTGTTGCCGAGATTCCCCAGTCATTCATTATTCTGTTCACTTTCACTTTCACTTTCACTTTCACTTAACTTCATTTCAATCTCATCTCAGCAAAATCACTGTGGCTTCGTGCATTATTTTCGTGTCCCTTCAAACTTGAAAGGGACCATCGTGAGAAATGCAAACCAAATCCTGACCCTGGCAACGGCCCCACCCTGCTTCCCAAGCAAGGCTGCTGGGCAATAATCAGCACCTTCTCTCCCTTGCGCAGATGTCACCGCCGCCACAGCTCTTGAATCGCGAGGTCTCATTCCAGCAAGGGCCACAGCCTCGGCAGATCCAAATCGACAGACCAGAAGCCGCAAAGAGGATAAGTGATTTTGCAATCCGAGTGATTAGCAACACCGCGATTCCAGTATGGGATGCACACCCGTCGAGTCACGGAACAGAGAAGCTTAGAAAAGAAATACGAAGTTCATGTTCGACTGCGGCTCATGAGGGGCAGCCTCGTTTAGGTCCCTTGCCTACACACACCAGCAGGAAACACTGGGGATGAGAGTGAAGTCTGTAGCCATTGAACTTGAAATACGAATGGACGACCGACTCCCGATTTAAGATTAGATGTATAGCATTCTCGTAAATTCAGAAAAGCATGTGATGTCTTGATTAGTTTACGCAATTGACATGCTCCGCCTGCGCTGCGAAGGCATTTTTTAAGCGACAGCTGGATTAAATAAGTTTCACAGTCCGCCCCCCTTGCGAGTGGCCGTAGGTTTCCTTGCGCTTTGCACAACTTCACCAATCCTTTTACGGCGCTGTCCAACTGACGACACTCAAAAGGCGTTTATCCACCCATTCAATAGCCATTTACGAGATCAATTGACCACTATGCCAGCAACGAACGGTACGAGTGGAGCAACTGGTACGTCCTAGGTTCGGCCGTCCTGCAGATACATCCGCTGACCCATGTATTGCAACAGCTGCCTCGTCAGGGCCAAATCGGTTCTTTGAAGATTTTGGCGTGTGGAAGGATGCGCCAGTGCTGATTGGGACCACAAAGTACGAGCCGTTGCCAGATGTGAAGAATATTATGATCACAGGTGGTGCTGGCTTCATGTAAGTAAAATACGCCGAAGTCACAAGAATAGATTCTAACAACCATAGCGCTTGCTGGCTTGTACGACATTTGACACTGACCTACCCTGACGCATACAATATCGTATCCTTCGACAAGCTCGACTACTGCTCCTCTCTGAATAACACTCGGGTCCTGAACGACAAACGAAACTTCTCATTCTACCATGGCGACATCACGAACCCGTCAGAAGTTATGGATTGTCTAGAACGACACAAGATTGATACAATTTTCCACTTCGCCGCGCAGTCTCACGTCGACCTGAGCTTCGGAAACTCGTATGCTTTCACACACACAAACGTTTATGGCACACATGTTCTGCTGGAGAGTGCCAAGAAGGTTGGCATCAAAAAGTTCATCCATATTTCAACAGATGAGGTTTATGGAGAAGTTCGAGACGATGCGGATGACCTGCTAGAGACGAGCATTCTAGCACCCACGAATCCCTATGCCGCAAGCAAGGCGGCAGCTGAGATGCTCGTTCATTCCTACCAGAAGAGTTTCAAACTCCCTGTGATCATTGTGCGCAGCAACAATGTCTACGGCCCGCACCAGTATCCCGAGAGTGAGACTAGCAACCCCTTACTTGAGCTTGAATTACTAATCTCTTGCCAGAAATCATTCCCAAATTTAGCTTGCTTCTCCACCGGGGACAGCCAGTTGTCCTGCACGGTGACGGAACTCCCACGAGGAGATACCTCTTTGCTGGTGACGCAGCCGATGCGTTCGACACAATTCTTCACAAGGGCACAATGGATCAAATTTACAATGTTGGATCTTACGACGAGATTTCAAATTTGACATTGTGCTCGAAGCTTCTCACATACTTGAATATCCCGCATGAAACCCAAGAAGAACTTCATAAATGGGTGAAGCACACAATTGACCGACCGTTCAACGACCACCGATACGCCGTTGACGGAACGAAGCTGCGACAGCTGGGCTGGGAGCAGAAGACTAGTTTCTCGAAAGGAATGGCCATCACAGTTGATTGGTATAAGAGATTCGGCGAGTCATGGTGGGGCGATATCACCAAGGTTTTGACGCCATTCCCTACTGTAGCCGGAACGGATGTGATTGCTAGCGAGGAGCCGATTGAGGATATCCACGAAGCCATGCTTGTCGACAGTGATGATCAGATGACATTAGCCAAGAAGAGAAAGATTGACGAGACCAATTCAAGACCACAATCAGTGAAGGCGTAGGGGTTTGAAATAGACGGTTACACGTGACGGAGTATGCAGTCATGCAATATGTCACTGCGAGCAGAGACGGAACGGAACATGGTTATTGCATCTCCTTTCATGTACTCAAAATTTCTCCTTTTGGATGGCGTTGGATAGTAACGAGGCCTGGGTTGGCTGGGCCCGGAATTGAAGTGAGTTATGAGTAATCTTAGCATCCAGAGAATGTGAAAAGCTGCAGCCGTACACGAGCGATAGGGGCAATTCAAAGGGAAACCCACGACCTTCTGCAGCCAATTTCCGAGAGACCACAAACCGGAAAGCGTTGTTGTCATGTGAAAAGAAGCGGAAAGCTACATCCACGTTTACATGCAGGAAAGCAAAGAAGGTGCAGGCTATTGTCCAACAACGCCTGCAGGAAGCTTCCCAGCAAATAGAGAGGCAGGGAAATAACACCGAGAAGCCTTTTCCTCATGCAGAAACCGCAAGAGGAAGCACGGGGGCGCGCTGCAGCATTCTCATCATTGCAGACAGCCTAACGAGCTGTCTGTCATGAGTTGGCCGTTGACAACCGTGAGATACTCGCTCATTGGAGGCTAATTCCAGAACACTGACAACTCACCGTCTCCAGAGTGGGGGTCGAAGTCCAGGACCCAAGAACCACCACTGCAAATCTCCGGGAATGGCAAGGTTTCACCGCTTTTCCCAGCCTCCGGGTTGAGATGGGAAATGCATATCATTTGGTAGCTTGGGAACAGATGCTGGGCCCGCTAGACGCTGCTGTGCGCTCATTCGAACAAAGTTTCTTCCATGAACCGATGTGCTGGTTTGTGGAGGGGAAGCATCCCGCGCCCCCCAGGTCGAACCAGCCATTGGGAACAATCCGGGCATCTGGACCTGAATTTAGCCTGTCAAAGCCTGTCCGTTGCGACCTAGATGGACCAATGCAATGCCGTGCAGCCCGCAACACCCTTCTTTTCTTCTGGCATGGTCTTTCGTCTGCTTCCTCGTCCGGGTCACCGCCCCTCACAATATTCAAAGCTCTCCCCCTCCTTCTGGAATCGCGGACCAGCGCCATCCCAGTTAATCACCAGCAACGATACAGCTCACAATGGTTCTCGATGTCTTCTCCTCGTCTGGAACCTAGCTGGTTGTGGTCATGATACCCTCCCTCTCCACTTCCAAATCAGCGTGCCCTTCAGGAGCAAAATTCTGGCCGCGCATCTTTGCATTGGTTGTGTCTTAACTTGGCAAGCACATATACACCTCAAACAACTTGGGATGGAGCGGGAGGGGGAGACAGTCAATGCTTCAGAGGACTTACTGCCAAACAATCTGGCAGCTGTACCTCTTGTGCCCGACGACGATCTAATGGGTGAGAATGAAGCTCTCCACAACTTCGAAGAGGATGTTGAAAAGATGCGGAACCGAACTTCTGCTCGAACCATTTTCCACCAGCCACGCAGCGACAATGATACAGTGTGGGTATTGATGGCTGGCTTCGCACAAAAATGCTGACGCATTTCCAGAAATTCAACTCGAACACTTTATGATTCAGATATAGAGTATCTCACAATCCACGGAAGGCGATACTGTGGGGAATACTACAAGCCAAATGACGAAGAAGAGCAAGACCGAGAAGGAATGCTTCATGAGATCTTCAAGAAGATCTTCAACCACCGCCTTACCTCAGTCCCTCTCCATAACCCGACCAAGATCCTAGACATTGGAACGGGTACAGGAGAATGGGCAATGGACATGGGAGATGAATTTCCAAATGCGGAAGTAATTGGCACAGATATCGCGAAAATTCAGCCAGATGCGGCTCCCACGAACGTCTTTTTCCAAATTGACGATGCCGAGGACGAAGAATGGACCTGGGAAGATGATTTCGATCTTGTGCATCTACGCAGTATGCAGGGGGCTTTCACGGATTGGCAACGCATATACAGAGAGACATTCAGGGTTCTGAAAAAAGGGGGCTGGATCGAAGTTCTCGACTTCGACAACCATACTAGACTAATGAGTTATTTTAGTGACAGTCCTGATGCAGCGGCGTGGCTGGCTGCAGTCAACGAGGCATCAAGGCGATCTGGCAGGCCAAGAGGTGACGCTCATCTCGATCCGGAAGTTCTCAGAAAAATTGGATTTGTGGATGTGAGTGTTTCGGAAAGGACCATACCGACGGGAGCCTGGCCTGAAAGCCCCGAAGACCAAAACACTGGGAAATGGTTCTTGGTCACAATGTTGAACGGCATAGAGGCGACTTCGCTTCGCCCTCTCACAGAACATATGGGTTGGGAAATAGAAGATGTCAGAAAAAGCGTCAGATCCGTTGAGACCCGAATGAAGGCTATAGCCATGGATAAACATAAGTCCAAAGGGATGGGCTTTATAATCAAGACACTGGTGGGAATGAAACCGAGCGACGAGGGTATCCCTGAAGTTGATGTGCCTGACGAGGAGAGCATAAAAACCCTGAAAAAGCTCAATGGGGATATCTCTTCCGACAAGTGATGAGGGGGCTGTTGTTTTAAAGGCTCCAAGAATTAGAAGTGGCGTTTGGGAATGGGCATGGAAAGTATTTTGAGACAACCTTTGCTGTTGTTATGATTAGATTTATGACATATTCAAGGATACCCAACTCTTTTGAGATTAATTCGAGAAAGTTGATTACGAATTAGAGAAGGACTAAGAAGTGTCTGATTTGCTTGTGCAATAGCTGTCTGTTTTGCTCTTTATAGTCCTTATCTATCCTTTTCTGTCCTCCTGTAAGCGGAGTTTCGATTCGCTTGCAATGAACGGGGACATAGGACGGGTGGTGGCGGGCATGCATCTGTAAGAGAGGAAGTCCACTTCCATTGACTGTTCTATGGAAGTAACCGCAGTTGAAGATACAGATGTTAACTCCATGAATCACATCAAGAATAGTCCCTTCAAATCTGTCTGCAATCCATAGCCCAAGCTCCATCTCCAAGCCGTCCCCTATTACTCCTACGGAAGTTCAACTCGCAAATCTCTAATCGGCTTTTGTGAATTCACGAGTACATACTTCACCACCCTCCGCCTCCACATCCGTCCTCCGTCAAGATCTCTCATACTAGACTGCTTCACAACTCGAAGAACAACATCCACAGCATCCTTCTCTGATGACCTTCTTGCCGTGCTTGCGCCCGCACTTAAAGTAGTACTCCTCCTTACATTGCCTGAACTGCTTCACCGGAGCCTTCTGGAGGTCGCCGTTGCAGAGAGTGATTTTCTCGTGGCGGCAAGGACAGGTTTTGTAGGTTGCGACGATATCGCGACACATGGTTATTCTTGGGTGGAAGTGCAGCTGCCCTGCAGGCGCTTACTTGTGTTTTGTCGGTGCTTGATTTAGTATTGCGTAGATGTGGCTTCGATTTAGTGGTACTGTGTTTCCCTGTGAGGTTGGACACTTGAGTGTTTAGGTGGAGGCGAGAGATTTGCTAGTAAAGTGATGGGGTAAAGTTATGAGAGAAAGGGGCGAGTGGAGGGAGGTGGCCGAAAATATAGGCCCCTGTAAGAGTTGTGAATCATAGGTAGTCACAAAGAATTGTTGCAGTATTTACTGAAGGTTAGGCAGCTATGTTATTGTTCACTTCCCATGCGGACAATAAGTGGATGTTTTTTCATTCGCTGATAACGATCACGAGAGTCATATAAAAAGCGTTGCAACATCGATCGAACAAGCAGAACCTGTTTGTTATTAATAAAAACAAATTTGAGCTTTCTGATGTTACAACCAAGGCATGATGAGGATCAGCTTTGGGGTTCCAGCTCATGGAAAGTCTTCCAGTTTTGGTGAAAGTCCATAACATAACGGAATTGTCGGACTGGATCGTGCAATGAACTGCTTTCCTACAGAGCAATCGCCAGACGTTAATAAGAGGTAATAGTTGGATTCACTGCTCCATATTATTCTCTGAAGGCTGTCCCAGTGGTGGCTTCCCGATCAAATTAAATTTAAGCGACGAGGTGGCATGGCACGCCACCCCGACAACAGAGAAGGCACCAGTCATCAATCTCAAGGACGAACAGGAGTGTCTTATCGAATAAAACAGATAAAACAAAGGACTCTGCGACCCTCGGTCATCCGGTCGTAGCGGCGCTCCCTCCCTTGAATGACGCGAACGTCTCTCAAAGGCGTGACCAGCTCTGGGCGAAGCTGAGGACCCACAGCAGCGTAACAGTAGCCATGGAGGAGGAAGGGCCAATGTCCTGCCCATTCTGTGGCATAGAAGCAGATGGCGATTATCAGATCATGGTGATATCCCGTCTCATATCTCAATACGGATGTGACATCCCTTGCTAAAGGCTCTCGCAGCTACACCTGGAAACAGTGCATCCGGAAGACGGAGAGTCTCCATTCGTTGTTAAAGACGATGCCAGCATTGCAGCACTGATGTCACTCGATGATGAAAAGGATGATCGTTACGCCAATTGCCCAGTTGAGGGTTGTGGTGAGGCCCTGCTCTTGACAGAGCTTGAGAGTCACATCGAGATGCACGAGGAGGAGCAAGACTCTGGAGATGATCAGTCAAGTCGTTCATCGAAGAGGCTTAAGCACGAGCCTCCAATCGAAGCAGCTTTCGATACCAAACTTTCCCATGCCCTCCGGAATCTGGAAGACGTTAATGAACGGCTAGAATCTGAGAGTCCCTCCTCCGATCGACAGGCGGTCGCGAAAGCTACTTGGAAAAGCATTCTGAAGATGCCAGACTCCTCGTCAAAGACAGCCGCGCCATCGTCCTCGAAGAGTAATCGGCGACGGTTAGGGGCGAGTCTCCCTCGATTGATACTTTGTAGTTCCTCTTCACGTGAAGCTAATGCTTTGATAGAAATCTGAACTTGGTCCTCATGCACATGAGAAGCAGATGCCATCGTGGTTAGTCAAGCTACTTCAAGAACAGGACGGTGCGATTAAGTCTGGAGTGAGCATTGACAACCATGGCAACATGAGGAAGGTCAGATGGCGCCGCAACATGGCACCTGGTATCATTCCAGTCCTGGAGCAACTTCTTGAACAAGACGTGTTTGTGGAATTTGCGTATTTGTGCGACCCAGCAGTCAGGCATGTCTCGAAATTAAAGCGAGAGGGTAAGGATCAATGAATCAGCCTACATCTCGATATTTCCATTGACAGAAATAGGTGGATTTTGTGGTTACCGAAACATCCAGATGATTTGTTCCTACATCATTGGGGCTGAATCTCAAGGCTACGAGCACTTCAAAGGGAAGATTCCAAGCATTTTTGATATTCAAGAAAACATCGAGCATGCGTGGGATCTTGGCATCAACGCTCAAGGTCGTATCGAAACCGGTGGAATCCGCGGGACAAGAAAGTATATTGGAACTCCAGATGTAAGTTGAAAAGCCATAGATCCAGTTTCTGTTTAATTCCCAAACAATACCTTTTAGTCCTGACTCTTCAAATTAGGCACAAGCAATGTTTTGTTGTTTAGGCATAGCGTGAGTACAGTTTCTCCCAGTCCCACATTTCCTATGCTGAACGAGCTTAGATGCGATGCGCAAGGTCTCAAGCCCAAGGGAAACTCCAGACCAGCATATGACCTTCTTTTCAACGCGGTTGAGCAATACTTCGTCAACGGCTGCGCCGATTACAACCCCAGAGTCCGCTGTACATCCTTACCTCCCATCTACTTTCAACATCCAGGTATGTTTCCATCACATCCTCAAATACCATTTCCTCAATTTGTTCTAGGCCATTCTATGACTATCGTCGGCTTTGAACGAAAAGTAGATGGCTCCAAGAACATCCTCGTCTTCGACCCCATGTTCCACGACTCCTCCCATGTCACCCAACTCATCGGCCTGAGGCCCTTCATCCTCAAGCAACCAGCAGAAGATGTCCTACGAGCCTACCGGCGCGGTGCGAAGTATCTGAAGAAGTATAGCGAGTTCGAGTTACTAAAGTGAGTCTTCGTATGCAGTCTGATCGTAGCCATAGCTGATGATTTGAAGATTAACACCGCCACCGAAACCCAAACCCGAAGAAGATGCACAGGATAGTGTAGCGTGATGTTTAGCATAGATCGGAGTTTGGAGCAAGGGATAAAGCATTGCAGAGCGGGTTCTGGGCTTCTTATTGCATCGACACGAAGTAGAGCGTAAAGTTATTGCAGTCAATGGATTATCGCATGAGCATAAATTATCGTGGATTCGAGTGATTCAGCAGAAGTGACTCCAAGATTCTCAAAGCATGACACGGGTGGCACGATAACTGACAGAATTCCTTGAATCTAGAATTAAGCAAACGTGATCCTAATTACATGTCTTTTCAATCTCCGCTCAACTCTATGCACCTGGATGAACTCCAATCCAGGATCATACCATGCCAACTTTATCTTCAGTGCCCTGAACCTTAACGCCTTGCGAATAAAAGACAACTCCAGCCCAATCCAGAGCCTACCATGCCATTACAATCAAATGCCAACCGCAAGTCTCTTTCACGCCTCCCTAGGTTTCCCTTTTCCATCAAAATTCATCTACGATAAATGTCTCGATCCCGATCATGAGGTCTCTCCAAAGGTTCTCTCTCCCTGACTCTGTCTCGCTCGCGATCACGAACTGGGCTGCGACTGCGACTTCGGGTTCGTCCGCTTCTGCTGCGCTCGTCGTAATCGAGCCTGTCCCGGTCCCGGTCTCTATCTCTGTTCTCGTGACGACGCTCATCTCGGTCATCGCGTCTTCTAGGGCGGTCATCTCTTTCTCTTGAAAGTCGATCGTCTCTCGGAAGACGGTCATCTCGCTCTCTCGAAGATCGATCATTCCTTGGAGGGCGATCGTCTCTCGGAGGGCGATCATCTCGTCTTCCGCTGTCTGGCCCGTAGCTTGGGATATACGTGTCGATAGATGGTGCGCCAGCTCTGTTTCTTGGAGGAGCCCGATCACGGTCGAGATCACGAGACCGGGATCTATAGCCATCTGGACGCTCCCTCGCTCCATCATAGGCTGAATAATCTGCTTGCGGAGGTCTAGGTGGCAATCTTGTATCTGGTCTGTCGTCACGGTGTCGTTCCCATGCTCGTCTACGCTCCTCTTGTGGTGGTGGTGGAGGGATCCCGTTGCGATGACCGCCGTGAGGTGGGTAGCGACCGCCATTTTGTTGACGATATCCATAGTTGTCTCCATTTCCAAACCCCCCATGGCCATTTGTTGTCGGTTCACCTCCCCAATTGCCAGCGCCCATCCCCACAGTTCCCCCTTTCGGAGCTGGTGGAGGAGCGGCCTTCTGGCCTCTGAACTTTCTGCGATCCAACTCGTGGGAGTCTTCCATAACCGGGAGATCTCCAGCCTTTGCGGGGAGTGGAGCATTGCGGAAGTATGGATGCTTCAATGCATCAATCGCATTGACTCGTTTTCTCCAGTCCAGTTTGAGCAACTCGTTTAGGAGTGAAATGGCGCCAGAGCCAGCCTCTCGAAAACGTTGTGCAACAGTAGGCAGATGTGGTGGAAACTTCAAGCCATCGGCGCCTGGCAATGACTTCCATCCTGGCATATTTTCGTCCGTAGGGGTACCAACTAATTCGAAAATTATCTTGAGCTGGTTCGCATCACTGTCTCCCGCGAGAATTGGCTTTCCAGTCAACATCTCTCCAAACACACATCTATTGAAACGTCAGTGGCTGAACTAGAAGGACGTCTGAGAATACTGACCCAACCCCCCACATATCTATAGCAGTCGTATATTTTCTCAAATGCAAGAGAAGCTCGGGAGGTCGGTACCAACGAGTAACTACAAGAGACGTGTAGTCACGACGGGCTTCTCCGCCTCCGCGCCCAGCGACCGGGACAGGTTCATCGTAATGACGAGCCAAGCCAAAATCTGCAATCTGTAGAATGCCTTTGTTGTTGATCAAGAGATTTGCAGCCTTCATGTCTCGATGCAAGATGTGGTTGTCGTGAAGATACCGCAAGCCTTCCAACAGTTGCAACATATAACACTTGATTTGGGCCTCTGTGAGTGTGATGCCGGGGTTCTCGAGAAGACCAGAGAGGTCGTGGTCCATGTACGGTGTGACCATGTACATAATCGCTCGCTTTTTTTTATCGGCGGGTTTCGAGTGGTGTTCAACTGCCATCTCTTCCAGCTTGAGAATGTTTGGGTGTGACAAGAGCTTGAGAAGCTTGATCTCTCGAAGAGCTGTGATAGGGAATCCATCTTTCTCGTTGTGCATCAAGATCTTCTTCAACGCAACCACTGCCCCTGTCTTCTTCGATTTTGCGCGATGAACCTCTCCGAATGTCCCTTCTCCCAACTTGCCTAGTACTTCGTAGTCAGAAATCCTCGAGCAGCCCAAGAAGCGGTTTTGAGGTCGAGCGTGTTCTCTGGCGAAAGCAACAAAGTCACCGGGCGGACTTGGTGGATGAGTAGGAGTCTCCATCTTTTAGATGAGCTGAGAGTGTGTAGGTAGCTGGAGTGACCGAAGTGAGGTGCGCAAGCTGCGAGTTGGTTGTCCCAGTCTCAGTTCGTCCTTTGAAGGTTCCAGTGTTGAGAAGGAGGGAGAAGGATCGAAGGAGACAACATCAGAGGGGGTTTAAACAGCTCAAGACAAAAGTCTTGCGCATCGTATTGTAGTTCGAACAATAGTACCATATGTACTTGGACAATAGCAAGACGCAACTGCCGTTCATTCACCAAACTCTGGTCACAATAGTTGCAAGGCAATCCTCCAAGTGAGCTTCTTAGCGCCGGAGCGGACTTACAATTATCCTGATCTCGCTGTCGCTCGACCTCGAACTCTGGACCACCTTAATCGAACCTAATCCTACGCCAACAGAGGACAGCACACTCAGGAACTCAAGTCAGGACAATTCATTGAGGTCCGTCATCGTGAGCATGTGGAGATTCCACTATTTGCGCGTGGCTGACAGAATTGACAGCAATGGCAGCCAAACCAATGGCGGGCAAACATCCAATTCACATCCATCCAGCTCCTTTGTTCTACCGTGTAGCAGCGACGGGCCTTTCAGCGAGCATGTGGTTCTTCGTGAGTCCTTTTGAAAACCTTATTCAACCGATTGCTGACAGTCCTCGCAGTTGATGTATAGGGCGAAAAAAGACGGTACCTTTCCAATCGACCCTCCACATCGAGCATCTCTAACAAGCTGCAGGTCCTGCGTTATTGGGTTGGAAGCATCCTTGGGACCATTGATAAGACCCTATTTCAGATCTGGGGAATGTTTATTGGAGGTTGAATTGGCTGATCAGGCGAGTGAAAGCGATCCGATGTCCCATATACGGCAGCAATGAAGCGTGGTAGAGGGGCAGCTTGTGACTGAATCATTGTACATATGTCGCAGCAAGCATTCAGATTTTTACACTACTTCGTTCCCACCATACATTCTTTGCGTCTATCTATACTTCACTACGAGGACCCAGGCTTTCCGAACAAGTAATGGCTCACGCCCCATATGTCTCCACCTTCGTACGCAAACAATTCTGCACACGCCATGTAGAAGATTTGCCATCTATAATACCACATGGCGGTATCCTTCTCGCCATAGGTATCTGTAAGATGTGGCCAAATTTCCTTCTTGCTTGCTGTCATCTTGGACAACCAATCCTGCATCGATCAGCCAGCTGAATTATAAAAGCATTTCTCCACTTACCTCACAAGTCTTGGCATAATGCTTTCCGTTGACCCACCACTGGGTTTCCAGTTTCAGATCCCGCTGAAAGTAAAGAAGCAAGTCTGCAGATGGCATCGTTCCTCCCGAGAAAAAGTGAGTGCTCATCCAGCCCTCTTCAAAGTCATACGGGGTCGTTTTATGACTGAAGATATGAACAAAGAGCTTTCCTGATGGCTTCAAAGCTCTTGAAACCTTAGCCATAAGAAGCTCATAATTCTTCATATGTTCAAACAGCTGGAGATTTCGTAAGCTATGTTCACGAACTGGACCCTGTAACAAACCTCGATCGAGACAACACGATCAAAAGCCTCATTCTCGAACTCATAGTCTACTACATTGCCTGTAATGACATTCAAGTTTTTAAGGCCCTTCTCTTTAGCCTTTTGGTCAATGTAGATCTTCTGCGTTCTCGAGTTTGAGAAGGCTGTGACCCTGGAATTAGGAAGCACCTCGGCGAAATACAGAGCTCCAGAGCCCCAACCGCATCTAATCCTCTGTCAGCGGCTGATCAGCAGGAAAACTCGATCTCCAAACTCACCCAAGATCCAAAATACTCATACCATCTTTCAACTGAGCCTTCTCCACATACGTCTCCAGCATTGCAATCTCTGCTTGGGCCAACGTCTCTCCACCTTTCGGATACAAACAAGAGGAGTACTTCATTCTGGGCCCCAAACAAGCAGTCAGAACCCCGGTGCCGACCTCATAATGCTGCTCATTTGCAGTTGCAGTCTCAATGGCAATGGGTCTGCTGCGAAGGAGTTCCACGTAGCTCATCTTACTTTTGTAAGCTTCTTCTAGAGATGTGCTCTTTATGAGCTCAATACGATCACGCAGCTGGCGCCGGATTCCTATACGGATGACAGCGTGTGGGAGGTAGCCTCCATCGAGGATCCAATCTGGAAGAAGTCAGCAATTGAACTGGGTGTGATTCGGGTGCGATTGGAATACCGTAATTCATCTTCACGCCAACAATGTTTCCGCCCAGTCGAAATACTAAGGTGAGGAAAGTATAGTTGTTCTTGAAAGTTGTTGAGTGTCGATTTGCAAACTGTTTGAGAAGTCGAGACCAAAGCGCACCCAAGTATCATCTCTTGCAGCAAATTTGGGTTGCCGTAGAAATTGTGTGAACAACCTCAACATTTTTTTGGCTGGAACCATACGTCATTGGCACCTCGAATATTATACAAACTCTAATTTTTTCATTGTACATTAGAATTATATATACAAGAGTCTATTGCAACGTGCGCATCTCTTCCAGCACAATTTTATATGCCTTACGCCGTTTTGGTTTTCTGGTAACAGTAGTCTTCAACTTGCCGAAGTACTTCGCCAGTCTCGGCAAAACGTAATTCTCTGATGACCAAGCCAAAACAATATATCCTATCCCTAAAGCCAGGACAAATGATCTGAAATCCCAGCTCATCTTCGTTAATTGCATGAATTTCGCCACCGACTCGGACGGGTCGAATAGCATATAGGAGGAGAATAGGAGTGCTACCACAATTGTCACCACGAATGGTACTATGTAAGGATGAGCCATGGTTATTCCGTAGAATAATATCAGAAGACTTACAGTTATGGGCCATTGATTGACGGAATGGTGGTCCCACACTCAAAACGATCCCGGACAGGATGTACTCATAGCAAGAGACCAAGAACAGTGTGGTATTCTCTGAATTTTCGACGTTTGATTTCTCCCTATCCAAGTGGGGAGGTATGAACCTAGAATTTGGTTAGCATTGGAAGTAGTAATTTCCGAATTTGAACACGCACCAAGGCTGTCTCCGAACCACCTGAAAGCCGACGGCTTGTATCAAGATGCAAATGGCGATTTGACCCAGTAGCGGCGTCAAGACTTTCCGAGAGACAAGGTTTGCTGTTGGTCGTTTCATACAAAGTACTGGGAAAGGTCCAGTCCAACCCACTAAACAAAGTAAGTTTGGGCTCGGCTGAGATACAGTCTCACCTACTGAAGATGGCAATGGGGAGAATCAAGACCAGATCAATGAATAGAAACTGTAGTGAATGTCAGTGGACAAAGTAGTGTCACAGAACAAGCTTCACTGACCTGAAAGTCTCCCAGATTTGACGCAGAAGCATAGAGGAAGCTGACAGAGGTAAATTGTATGGCAGAATAAAGACTCATGTATTTGAAACAGCTGAAACTTGTTACCAAAGCAGCACGTCCCTCACTACAGTAGATAATTAGTCAATGATCGCAAGGGATGTGCAACAGCCTTACCGAATGACTTCAGGAACGCATGTGATGTCAAAGACACGACTTGTAAAGGGCGCAGCAACAGATGCCTCAGCCTCAGAGAGCGAAATGCCTACATCGGCAGCTTTCAAAGCCCCACAGTCATTGGCACCATCGCCACAGAAGCCACAACAATAGTCTATGCTTTGTAGTTTTTCGACAAGTTCATGTTTCTCGTCAGGTGACATGCGAGCAAAAACCTGACCGCAAACAAGCATCTTCACTGCGTTAGCAGCATAATCAAGAACATGCGGACTTGGACTTACCCTTTGCAGGACTACTGGCTGCGCAAAATCAATAATCCATCGGAAAACATCTCCGCTAACTGCAAGAGAGTAGTTACGCAAGTTAGAAATATCGTAAGGGAGTGAGGCATCTCCTTCTGCTGGCGGTGGTAAAGGCTGCTCATCTTAGCAGTTGCATAATAAGAGGTAGCATCTACAAACCGTAAGATTATGCTCATCAAGGGTGAAAATATTATTGTCAATGCTTTCCCAAGATAGACGGGCTTTGGGGTCCTGAAAATCTCCTATGATCTTGTCAGCATTGTCAAAGTTCTGGGATTCGAAAACTACCCTCCCGAAAGTGAGGAACAAAACAGTGAGCAGTCTTGTCAATGAGATTGCACTCTCGGGCTACACTAATAGCAGTCAAAATATTATCTCCGGTGCACATGACCTTTCGGATGCCTGCTTCGGAGAGCTCGTCCAGCACCCCTGCTGTACTGGGTTTCAATTTGTTTTCAAAGATGATAAATCCGATAAAGTCCAGTCCAGATTCGGCTTCTGCGCGCTTCATCTTTTGAACCTTGACCCAGTTCAGTTTGGCAATATGTTTTGTTGCACATGCGATGACCCGAAAGCCACGATGAGTATAATAGGCAAGCAACTCTTCATAATCGCTGGGAACTGTACCTTCGTAAGTAAACGAGCGCTATTCTATGTAGGAAAGGATGGATTCTTACAGCTTTCAGCCTTGCATACATCCTTCATACACTCGGGTGCGCCTTTGACGTAGACATCACAGCCTGGAGACCCGAAGTTTCGAACGATGACGCTTGCCCTTCGAAGTTGAGACACGAACTCGAACGACTTCAAGACACCGAGTTCAATAGGTGATCGCTGTGGATAATGTTAGAAGGCATTCATAGGAGTTGTGAGGCTATTTGATCCAGACTTACGCTAGTGTTTTGTGGATTGTCATTATCATCGATGTCGTATTCCATCCCAGCAGGCGGTCTGGCAATTGAAGGCGACAACCCACCTTGCTCTTCATCCTCAGTATCGCCGCCTCGTTGATGGCCTTCCTCGAAAGACCAGCCAGTAAATTCGAACATCTTCACATCGAGGGGATCGCCGACTAGTTCCCCTTCGACCACCCTCAGGGAATGGCATGTAGCCATAGTGTAGAGCACAGCTTTGTGGTGATCATATTCAACCGTGGGATCGCGCTCATAAGCCGCACCAGGAAGTAAGGATAGGGCATCGGCAAGTATATCGCTGAACCGATTTAAAGGTTTCTGTGCTACGCGAATGCCGAGGACGTCCAGACCATCCTCGGTGAGTGTGCCTGTTTTATCAAAACATATAATGTCGAGCTTTCCCCCAACGTTAACTCTTTGAGGACTAATACAGAAGATCTGCTTTTTCCTCAGACGGGAAAGTGCAAAATTGGTTCCGATTGACAGAGTTGCTGGAAGGGCTGGTGGGACAACAATGGTGATCAAGTCCAGGGCTCTGACAATGATCAAGTGCCAAGCCAACTTCAGGCGCACAAAATTGATGAAGGATGCAATGAACCCCAGCAGTGCAATTCCACCCATGACCGAGATGTATCTGAAAGAATCTCGGTAAAACTTAAATCCAGAGGGCTTGGGAAAGAGCATCGATCGAACAAGAGCGCCTTTCGTAGTATTGAAGCCCGTTCTCACGGCCATGGCAAGGGCGACAGCCTCATCATCTTTGTCGTCCTGTGGGCGCCTGGCTCGAATTATCTTGGTTCCGCAGAACAAGAAGTGTCTCGCAAGATCAGGAGCAATGGATGAAGCTGTTAGGTTGAGAAGCCGCAGTGATTGATCTGTTGCGGGGACTTTCGATACAGGTACAGATTCGCCTGCAAAATTAGAGCTTATATAAAATGATTGGATCATGTCATACCTGTTAGCATGCTTTCATTGACGATGCAGTCGCCAGTGAGGAGGATGCTATCACATGGAAATTGTGTCAAGGCAGGGTCTGTTACTTCGTACACATCTCCAGGAACCAGTTCGCTTGATGGCACGTAGCGCCCTATAAATGCGTTAAATCACAAAACAGCAGGACGATTGAGAATTCTTACAGAAAGAGTTGCGTAATACTCGAACGTCACATTCAAACCGGGAGATTTCCCGAAGCCTTCTCATGGTCTGAAAATTATATCAGTGGGGTGATATGGACACACGAAATAGTACTTACCGAGCGAGTTTCTAGGAGAGTTGTAGTAATGCTCACTACGGAGATGAGGAAGATACAGGCTGCGTAGTAGTAGTATTCGTCCAAGGACCAGAGAATAAGACTGGCAATTTGAAATACGTAGAAAGGGTGAAACGCCTGTTGCAAGTAAGCACGATTCTACGGAGTCACTGAGAGCACAAACCTCATCTATCAGCAGTTGTGGGATAGTCTTTTGCTTTATATCGATAAGATTCTTTCCGAATACAAGTTCTCGGATTTCTTTCTCATCTCCATCGATCCCAGCTCGGATAGACTTAACGTCGGTCCAAGCTGGATCCTTCCAACTGTTGCTAAGCACAAACCTGTCCTTCACTGGGTGGAAGGAGAATCGCATATATCGATAGTCAAGTATACGAAGGTCCTCGAGAACAGGGTCATCATCCTCTTCGTCTAACACCACATAACGCTTCTCTGATACCCCAAAAACAGTTGACATTGAACGACCATACTCTTTGGAGTCAATGCTTTGAACCACCATTTCTCCCCATTGATTCTATTGAGATTAGCAAGGGGTCATGAATATGTATTGACACCATGAAAATGTCATCGTTTGGACAATGATTGAGACTGACCTCTATAACAACCCAACTGCAGCTGCGCATCGGACATGGCGTACCGACTATACGTACTTGCCATCGTGGCAGCCAACGGAAGAGAAGATATCCAAGACCAAATGTAAGAACACAAATGGTTGTGTACAAGGCAAAGCCTGATGTGGAAGTCGTAAACCCAGCCACCACAATAGTAAGATCCTCCGTGACTATGTATATCTTCTGGCTGGTCCGATGCCCCCGACCAAAATTGCTCCCATTGCTATCACTTCGGAGCAAGCGATCATGGACCGAGGCTCTCGAGTGTCCAGAAGACGTCCTTCTCATTGTAGATAGCTCGCCAGCTTCCAGATCAGCCTCCTCTTCCTCCTCTTCAAAATTGAGCTCGGATTCATCATCTAGGATTGCACTGTCATCTGAAGGTGGTAAAGGTTCCTCGTCGTAAAATGTGAAGCTTGTTGTCGAGTCGGCTCGCCCCCGACGGTGGAGAAAAGATGAATTAGAGGTAGGTACACTCTCGCCCATGGGACCAGCAAAAACTTCGTCCTGGGCCATTTCAACATCGTCAAGAAAGCTTGAAACCGACACGTTTGTCAAATTGGAGTCTCTTCGGTACACTGGGCCATACTGGCCGTTCGAGGAGCCATTTCTTCGAGAGTTGCTCCTCAGGCCCCGATGAATGGGCATGCCATTGGATTCGTCCATCCTAAAAGTATCGATAACACGCTGTGCGCGTGTCTGGCTGTTTAGAGATAGGTTACCATGGTGGTTGAAGGATTGGTGGTGGAGACGTCGAGAAATTCACCTTCATTGACATTCAGCATTACAGGAGACTGGTTTGGCGTACTTTTTTATCTTATCGGGCGTCGGCACACGGAGCGACTGGGGGGCAAAGCGGGACCATTAGCGAGCGTCTGTTGGGGCTCCCAGCAAAGTCTCAATCTTTTTCACCTCCACAACTGCAAAATATTGACACTGTCAACCTCGACACGTCAAATCACCGATCTTTCTCTACCAACCTGTTCCAGGTCTTTCACGATTTGATCGCTATCTGGCAAGATGTCCGACATACCCAAGAAGCAGAACACTACGGGTGCGCCGTGCGTAATACCAGACAAACCAACAGTAGTACATCAACCTGACTGTTTACTCTAGTACCCCTCAGAATACTCCCGCGAGCCAGGCGCCCATCAGTTCTCACGCGCAACAGCCAGGAGTTAGTACAATCAAAGAAGGTGTGTTGACCGCGTTTGCTCACTGTGTCTTTCCTGCTCACTTTTGCCTCTCACCGATGGTTTTTGTCCCACACTAACGTTCTTCACAGAGGAGTTCGACCGCGCTGCAGCAGCCTCTATCTTCGCCCAAAATCCCAAATTGGTCTCCTTGATTCAAGGTAAACTTGGTTCTCTCGTTGGCCGATCATCTGGATACGTTGAGAGTCTCCCTACGAATGTTCGTCGTCGAGTTGCAGGCCTGAAAGGTGTCCAAAAGGAGCATTCAAAGTTGGAGGCCGAGTTTCAAGAAGAGGTTTTAGAGCTGGAAAAGAAATACTTCGCCAAGTTTACTCCCCTTTATCAAAAGCGAGCTACCATCGTCAATGGCCTCGCCGAGCCCACCGCCGAGGAAATCAAGACCGGTGAAGAAGATGAAGAGGAGCAGGGCGAGGCAGATACTGCTGAGAAGTCAGAGGAGGTATCTGATGTCAAGGGTATCCCGGAATTCTGGCTCTCTGCCATGAAAAACCATGTCTCGTTGGCAGAGATGATTACCGACAGAGATGAGGCCGCTCTTAAGGACCTGACCGATGTCCGAATGGAGTATCTTGACAAGCCTGGATTCCGCTTGATCTTCGAGTTCGCCGAGAACGACTTCTTCAGTAACAAGACAATCACAAAGACCTACTTCTACCAGAATGAGAGCGGGTACGGTGGCGACTTTATTTACGATCACGCTGAGGGAGACAAGATCGATTGGAAGACTGGAAAGGATTTGACGGTACGGATTGAGAGCAAGAAGCAACGTAACAAGAGTAAGCATTAAGCTCCTGCTTTTATTAAACTGGGCTAATTTATATTTCCAGATACAAAGCAAACCCGTGTTGTCAAGAAGACCGTCCCAACCGAGTCATTCTTCAACTTCTTCTCTCCGCCAAAGGCACCAACAGATGAAGATGACGATGATGCTGCTTCGGATATTGAGGTACGTCTGGAACTCGACTATCAGTTGGGAGAGGACATCAAGGAGAAGCTCATCCCACGTGCGATTGATTGGTTCACTGGAGAGGCCCTTCAATTCGAGGAGGTGGACGATGAGATGGAGGAGGGTGACTTCGAGGACGAGGTAAGCCTTCCGTCAATTTCCGCAATCATAAAGAAGGGATAACTGACAAATGTCACTACAGGATGATGAGGAAGATGATCTTTCTGAGAATGACGACGAGGAAGAATCAGATGATGATGTACATGTCCCCATTCATCTTTGTGAACACGTTGTGCTAACTGGTGTAGGATGACGCGGCCAAACCAAAGCAAGAGGCTGCCGAGTGCAAGCAAAGCTAAATGGTCCATCGATTTTGGCTTCTCATACAAATATCCAGGTTGTCATACAGTTGACTTGTTACACGCCACCTCCACATCCGCCTCCACATCATGCCTCGACTCGTTAGGGAAGAAATTTGCACGGCATAGGAGTCTTCACATGCATTGTGTCTTTCCCAGTCCTTAGACTAGCTAATCAGCCGTTCAAGGCCTTTACTTCTCCATTTGTGGTTGTATCGGATCAGTTCATTTGTGTAAATGTCGCAGAGGCGTTCGTAGATGACGAATCAGAAAAGTTTACTGAAATTTGATCGTGCCCTTAGGTTTGTGCATGAGGCGTGTGTTGACAGGCGGGTCTTTCTTGTTGGCACCGTCCACTGTCACCATCCCAACGGCCCGGAAATGTTGATTACTTGACAAGGCTGAAGTGGAGTGGCTAAGGGACCCCTGCATAAAAATCTCTTCCGTCAGCCTTGTGCTTGCAAATGACGCGAGACCGCCGCCCCAAATAAATCCAAGAACCTGACTCACCTTCCTTACATTCCTTTCCTTCAATCAAGCACCTTCCTTTGATCAAACACAAAATCATGGCTACGCAAGCACAAGATATAGTCGGGTCTCCCAATCGACTTGCAAGAGCCGTTTCGCACAGCCTCAGCATCTCTCCTACTGCAACGTTCCATTCCCCGCCCTCCAGCTTTGGCGGGGCACAACTTACTCGAACCACAACGGCACCAAAGCAGTTGAAGCCCTTCGACACGCAAGACATCAAGATTCTGCTCTTGGAAAATGTCAATCAGAGTGGCCGTGATATCTTGGCCGCGCAGGGCTATCAAGTTGAGGCTCTGAAAACCTCGCTGCCGGAGGATCAATTAATTGAGAAGATTCGGTGGGGCAATCCGTCTTGAAAGTATTGCAGGCGTAACTAATTGCGGCACAACAGCCAAGTCCACGTTATTGGAATCAGATCAAAAACAAAGCTCAGCGAGAAAGTGCTCCGTGAAGCAAAGAATTTGATTGTTGTTGGCTGCTTCTGCATTGGCACAAACCAGGTTGATCTTGACTATGCTGCTAAACATGGTATTGCAGTCTTCAACTCTCCGTTTGCGAATTCCAGGAGTGTAGCAGAGTTAGTGATTGCTGAGATCATTACTCTTGCCCGACAACTTGGAGATCGTTCAAATGAGCTACACAGGGGAACATGGAACAAAGTTAGTAGCAAATGTTGGGAAATTCGAGGGAAGACTCTTGGTTAGTTACCCCGGTTTAAATCGATGTAAATCCACGGAGACTAACAAAACTTGGAAGGTATAATTGGATACGGTCACATTGGCTCCCAGTTATCAGTCCTCGCAGAGGCAATGGGCATGTCGGTAATTTACTACGATATCCTGAATCTGATGGCCTTGGGAACTGCAAAGCAAATGCCAACACTCTCGGCCCTCCTCAACGACGCCGATTTCGTTACCTGCCACGTCCCCGAACTTCCTGAAACGAAGAATATGATTGGAGCAGATCAATTTGAACAGATGAAGCAGGGAAGTTATCTGATCAATGCCTCTCGTGGTACGGTGGTCGACATTCCCGCTCTGATCAACGCTTCACGTAACGGCAAGATTGCAGGGTCAGCTCTGGATGTGTATCCAAGTGAACCTGGTGGAAATGGTGATTACTTCACGAATGACTTGAATCCCTGGGCAGAGGATCTTCGAAGCCTGAAGAATATCATTCTCACGCCTCACATTGGAGGTAGCACGGAGGAGGCCCAGCGCGCGATTGGAGTTGAGGGTAGGTCAGACTTCTGCATAGGTGAATTCGGCGTGCTGATAGCGGTCTAGTTAGCGAGGCTTTGGTTAGATACGTTAATTCTGGAGTCACGCTCGGTTCTGTCAATCTTCCAGAGGTCAATCTTCGTTCTCTCACCATGGATGAGCCCAACCACGCCAGGGTAAGTCTTCTTCGACCTGGCCATCAGAATAGAGCTCACTGTTTCAGGTCATCTATGTTCACCGCAATGTACCGGGTGTGCTGAGAAAAGGTAATCCACTCCTTCCCTCGCTGCTCGTTACCTTACTAACAGTAATAGTCAATGAAATTCTCGGAGACCATAACGTTGACAAGCAGATCACTGATAACAAGGGAGATGTAAGAGAGTTCATTCATGGCTCCAGATATGCTTGCTAACAAAGCACAGGTCGCCTACTTGATGGCTGACATCAGCGACGTCCGCCCTGGACAGATTAAGGAGATCTCTGACAGCTTGGAAGCTTTGAGCTGTAAGTTTTGTACCCTGTTCGAAGTATTCAAGATCCTAACATAATCTAGCCCGCATCATGACACGTATTTTGTACTGATTTGCGGGGTTTCTTTCCTTCCATAAAATAAGAACGGAGGGTTGCATTCAACAGGAGTGGGAGGCGTTTTGGGATTGGACTGATCCCTTCAACACAAATGAGTCATTTATAAATAATAGTCCAAAAACGCATCAGCAAACATCGTGTATAGGAGGATAGAAATGAAGTGTTGACCGAAATTGTATGATGAAATCTTGTTATCGGGCTGGTCCCAACAAGGAAGTGGATGAATGTGAATGTGGATAATACGACGGTCTAACAACCCCCTCCCCCACCCCCACCGGGACGGTTGGGATTAAAACAATGCAAGCTCAATTTTCCGTGATAGTTTACCCAGCCATTCGGATGGAGTGTAACAGGCAAAGACTGAATGCGGGCTGATGCTCGGGCCCCTTCAAGCCACGAAGCATATGTTTCATCAAAAAAAAAATTGGGCGGTGTGGTGGTGATCTGGAAGACAAGAGCAAGCAAATAAATAAAATGGGTGGATACGCGTGGATAGATGATGGGAAAGCGAAATGTGCCATCTGGAAGATTCCAATTGCGCGGATTCAATTTTATGACACGAAAATCAACCAAGTCAAAGTTCATCTACGTGAAATACCGCAAGACCCTTTATTGGACATTCAGCACAGGCTACGGGGTACGGGCACTAGAAAAATAGGGGCTGGCACGGCTGGGAGGCCTCGCTAACCATACAGTAGCCGCTCATTTTGCTGGGATCCTTGCACGTCGCGACAACTCTCACGTACCTCTCCTGTTTTAACAGATGAATTTTATCTTCAAGAACCACCAGCGACCGCGAGCCTCCCGCAGCGGCCAGTTTTCACCTCAATAATCGCTCATTTCCTGCTTCATTCCCTTCGTCGCCATTTGTTCATGCAGGCTGATCCTGTAGCTCTCGTTCTCGGATTCTTCTATCAGTTGAAGGACGTTGGGACCAGGGCTAGCTTCAGCCATCAAGACCGCCTAGATGGCGCACAGTTATGATGTTGGCACAAAAGCATGGCAGCCAGATGCCACCGAGGGCTGGGTGGCCTCTGAGGTCACCTCGAAGAAGGTTGATGGGGACAAAATCTTCCTGGTCTTTGAGCTCGCAAACGGCGAGGTCCGTCCATCCCCAGAAGCCCCAAGACCTTGGTCCTGTTCAGTTTCGAGATTCTTGATTGCTAACATACATTTCAATGACAGACCAAGACCGTTGAGACAAATGCAGAAGCTCTTGCAGAGGCCAATAACCCGCAACTGCCTCCCCTGATGAACCCGACCATGCTCGAAGCCAGCGACGACTTGACCAATCTATCACATCTTAATGAACCTGCGGGTATGTCCAATTGGGAGTCTTATTTTCGCTAATACTGATGAATCTGCGTAGTCCTTCAAGCAATTCGATTACGCTACTCGCAAAAAGAAATATACACATACAGCGGAATCGTCCTGATCGCCACGAACCCCTTTGCACGGGTAGACTCTCTATATGTGCCGGGAATGGTGCAAGTTTACGCAGGGAAACAAAGAGCAACGCAGGCACCCCATCTATTTGCTATTGCTGAGGAAGCTTTTGCGTAAGTACCACGCATAATCTTGAGGGTGCGTCACTAATCGTAGGTAGCGACATGCTGCGGAGTGGGAAGAACCAAACTATTGTGGTATCCGGAGAATCTGGAGCTGGAAAAACTGTCAGCGCCAAGTATATAATGCGATATTTTGCTACAAGGGAATCGCCAGACCAACCTGGGACGCGGAAGCGTGGAGTGGAGGCAATGAGCGAGACCGAAGAACAGATTCTCGCTACGAATCCCATCATGGAAGCTTTTGGTAATGCGAAGACCACGCGAAACGACAATTCCTCTCGATTTGGAAAATACATCGAAATCATGTTTGATGACAAAACGAATATCATCGGGGCCAAGATACGGACTTACTTGCTAGAACGCTCGAGACTTGTCTTTCAGCCTCTAAGGGAACGGAATTACCACATTTTCTACCAACTGGTTGCAGGAGCAAGTGAAAGTGAACGCCAAGAACTGGGATTGCTGCCAGTGGACGACTTCAACTACCTCAACCAGGGGAGCTCTCCTACGATCGATGGGGTCGACGACAAGGCGGAATTCGAGGCTTTGAAGAAATCGTTGACGACCATTGGGGTAACTAGTAGTCAACAGTCTGAGATTTTTAAGTTACTTGCCGCACTGCTTCACCTGGGTAATATCAACATCACGGCTTCACGGACCGATTCAGTTTTGGCGTCGACGGAGCCTTCACTAGTGAAAGCTACCGCAATTCTTGGGGTTGATCCAGTTGAATTTGCAAAGTGGACCGTGAAGAAACAGCTGATTACCAGAGGGGAGAAGATCACCTCGAACTTGACACAACAACAGGCAACCGTTGTCCGAGACTCTGTTGCAAAATTTGTCTACTCAAGTCTTTTCGACTGGCTGGTGGAAAATATTAACCATGCTCTTGCTACGGACGAAGTCATCAGTCGAGTCAAGTGTTTCATTGGCGTTCTCGATATTTACGGATTTGAACATTTTGCCAAGAACTCGTTCGAACAATTTTGCATCAACTATGCAAACGAGAAACTCCAACAAGAGTTTAATGCCCACGTCTTCAAATTAGAGCAAGAGGAGTATTTGAAGGAACAAATCGACTGGACCTTTATCGACTTCTCAGACAATCAACCTTGCATAGATCTGATTGAGGGAAAGCTGGGTATACTGTCATTGTTAGACGAGGAATCAAGACTTCCCATGGGATCCGACGAGCAGTTCGTTACCAAGCTGCATCACAACTATGCAGCGGACAAGAATAAGTTTTACAAAAAGCCCCGCTTTGGGAAATCGGCCTTTACTGTCTGTCACTACGCTATCGACGTCACTTACGAGTCGGATGGTTTCATTGACAAGAACAGGGATACGGTTCCTGATGAGCATATGGCTGTGTTGAGAGCTTCTTCTAACAAATTCTTGGGTCAGGTATTGGACGCTGCGTCTGCTGTTCGGGAGAAAGATACTGCCTCCGCTGCGTCGGCGGCAGTAAAACCTGTTCCCGGGCGAAGGATAGGGGTTGCGGTCAACAGGAAACCCACATTGGGTGGTATCTTCAAATCCTCGTTGATCGAACTCATGCACACGATCAACAATACAGATGTTCACTATATTCGATGTATCAAACCCAACGAAAGCAAAGAGTCATGGGTTTTCGAGGGACCCATGGTATTGAGCCAGTTGCGAGCTTGTGGTGTGCTTGAGACTGTCAGAATTTCTTGCGCTGGATATCCAACGAGATGGACATACGAGGAATTTGCGCTGAGATATTACATGCTTGTGCCTTCGTCAGCATGGACGTCGGAGATTCGAGCAATGGCAAATAAAATACTTACAAAGGCACTTGGAACCAGCAGCGGCGGAGGCCTCGACAAGTATCAGCTTGGTCTGACGAAGATCTTCTTCCGCGCGGGCATGTTGGCTTTTCTTGAGAACCTCCGAACAAATCGCCTGAACGACTGTGCTATCATGATACAGAAGAATTTGAAGGCCAAATACTACCGACGCAAGTACCTCGAGGCAAGAAATGCGATTCTGTTCTTTCAGTCAGCTACAAGAGCTCATCTTGCTCGGAAACATGCACAAGAAACTCGCAAGATCAAAGCCGCTACAACAATACAGAGGGTGTGGCGTGGCCAGAAAGAGCGCAAAAAGTTCAATGCTATTCGAAATAATGTTATCCTCGCACAAGCTGCTGCGAAAGGTTTCTTGCGCAGAAGGGAGATTATGGAGACGCGTGTTGGCAACGCTGCTGTTCTGATTCAGAGAGTGTGGCGGTCAAGGCAGCAAAAGAAGAGTTGGAGACAATACCGACGCAAAGTCGTTATTATCCAGAGCTTGTGGAGGGGTAAGCAAGCTCGCCGTGGCTATAAGAAGGTCCGCGAAGAAGCACGCGATCTCAAACAAATCTCCTATAAGCTGGAGAACAAGGTGGTGGAGCTTACGCAATCTCTTGGCTCTATGAAGAGAGAGAACAAGACCCTCCTCAACCAAGTCGAGAACTACCAGAACCAGATCAAATCGTGGCAGACAAGGCATAACGCCCTCGAAACACGTTCGAAGGAATTGCAAGGCGAAGCGAACCAGGCCGGGATCACTGCGGCTCGTCTTTCGGCCATGGAAGAAGACATGAAGAAGCTCCAGCATAATTTCGACGAGTCAGTTGCCAATATTAAACGCCTCCAGGATGAGGAGAAGGAATTGAGGGAATCTCTGAGAGTGTCTAAACTTGAAGCTGAGGAGACCAAGAGAGCCAGCCAGGTTCACGAGACAGAAAAAGTGACTCTTCGCCAACAACTTGCGGAGCTGCAAGATCAACTTGAGCTTGCCAAGCGAGCTGTTCCGATCATGCCGACCAACGGTGAACTCACAAATGGAGCCGCGGTTCAGCAACCATCCAACGGGTTCATCAACTTGGTGTCGTCAAAGAAGCCAAAGAGACGCAGCGCTGGTGCCGAAACGCGCGATATCGACCGCTTCAGTGGTGCATACAACCCTCGCCCGGTATCAATGGCTGTTACCGGCAGCAATCTCCATCGCCAAGGCCTTCCTGGGTCTACCTTCCTCCCAGGCGTTGACAACGTGGAATTCGAGCTTGAAAATCTTCTTGCAGACGAAGATGGCCTTAATGACGAGGTTACCATGGGCTTAATCCGCAACCTCAAGATACCCGCTCCATCCACGGCACCATCACCGACAGACAAGGAGGTCCTCTTCCCCTCATACTTGATCAATCTGGTCACCTCTGAGATGTGGAATAATGGATTCGTGAAGGAGTCAGAGAGGTTCCTCGCGAATGTTATGCAGTCGATCCAACAGGAAGTCATGCAGCATGATGGAGAAGAAGCAATCAATCCTGGTGCATTCTGGCTATCGAACGTCCACGAAATGCTCTCCTTTGTGTTCCTTGCTGAAGATTGGTACGAGGCTCAAAAGACGGACAACTACGAATACGATCGTCTTCTTGAGATTGTCAAGCACGATCTTGAGAGCTTGGAGTTCAACATCTACCATACCTGGATGAAGGTTCTCAAGAAGAAGTTGCAAAAGATGATCATCCCCGCGATCATCGAGTCCCAGTCACTTCCTGGCTTTGTCACCAACGAGAGCAACCGATTCCTGGGTAAACTTCTCCAAACCAACTCGACGCCAGCATTTAGCATGGATAACTTGTTGAGTTTGCTCAACAACGTCTTCAAGGCGATGAAGGCATACTATCTTGAGGATTCCATTATCACTCAGACAATCACGGAGCTACTTAGGCTGGTTGGAGTTACTGCGTTCAATGATCTTCTAATGCGAAGAAACTTCCTTTCCTGGAAGCGAGGTCTGCAGATCAACTACAACATAACGCGAATTGAAGAGTGGTGCAAGAGCCACGATATGCCTGAAGGAACGCTGCAGCTTGAACATCTCATGGTAAGTAAATCTCTGAACGTCCACTTACAATTTTGTACTGACAATTTCACAGCAAGCAACCAAGCTCTTGCAACTCAAGAAAGCGACTTTGAATGATATCGAGATCATCCAAGATATCTGCTGGATGTAAGCAACTACGCATTCGCATTGGACTAAACAAATACTGACTTGTGTACAGGCTGTCACCAAACCAGATTCAGAAGTTGCTGAACCAGTACCTCGTGGCTGACTACGAACAGCCCATCAATGGCGAGATCATGAAAGCTGTTGCCTCTCGAGTCACAGAGAAGAGTGATGTTCTCCTTCTTACCGCCGTGGATATGGATGATAGTGGACCCTATGAGATCGCTGAGCCTCGTGTCATCACAGCTTTGGAAACATATACTCCATCTTGTAAGAAACCCCCCCATGATCCCTTTCATTCCGGTCTCATCGTTTCACAGGGCTTCAAACTCCGCGCCTGAAGCGTCTTGCAGAAATTGTTTCTGCCCAAGCAATAGCTCAACAGGAGAAGCTTGAATACTCGCAAGACGATATCAATGATCTCTCTGACAGCGACCCAAATGGCGCTTGATCGAAAGCCGACCCCGCCATAAAACCCTCTCTCACATCCACTTCACTTCTCATGTACCATTTTCTCTCCAAACGTCTTAGATGATCTTTTCCCATTGGCTTCATGGGCCTTTTGTATATGGAAAGTTCTTCCCTGTTAGCGTAAATCTGATGTCTTATGTAGAACTTGGTACTTGTTGAATGATTTGCACATGGAACATCTAGTGCATTGTAGAAATCATTTGATTCTTGGCGTTGAACTTTTAAGGATAGGGGCTCGAGAAAGGAAGCGACGATCGTCCTTCACTCGATCCTGAGGCGAAGGTTAGGGACATGCATGGTAGAGGAATTAATACTCCAATGTGACTATGAATCATAGACTTCATTGGACAGTCGATTTGCACTTACCTCCGTACACTTTGTGAATCTGCATATCTGCTCGTTAAGAGTGAACCTGAATTGGAGCTTCGTCACGTGAACCTTGGCTTTCTTATCGATAACGAGACTCGCAGAGAGAAAAATTCCAGCGACGGTGAACCACAGAGAGAGCACACAATGAGGACTCAACCAAATATCATTGTGACTGGCACGCCAGGAGTTGGTAAGACGACTCACTGCGAGACTCTGGCCCAAAATACAGGCCTGAGACACCTTTCCATCAACAATATTGTCAAGGAGCGCGGCTGTCACGATGGCTACGATGAGGATTTCAAGAGCTGGATCGTGGACGAAGACAAGGTCAGCACATTCATTCTCCTTGAATACGAAGCTAATGGGCTAGTAGCTACTGGATTCAATAGAGGATGAGGTGAAGCAAGGGGGCTATATCATCGATTGGCACGCATGCGACTTGTTCCCGAGAAGCTGGATTGATCTCGTTGTGGTCCTGCGGGTTGACTCGACGCTTTTGTATGATCGGTTGAAGGCAAGGTACATCTGTCTGGCAGAAACCGTCACAAAGTATACGGACTGATGGATGTGCAGAGATTACCCGGAAGCAAAGCTGCAAGAAAATCTTGACTCGGAGATCATGGAGGTTCTTCTACAAGAGGCGAGGGATTCTTACGATGAGGAGATTATCGTCGAACTTACGAGCAATACCTCGGATGAGATGGAGAGCAATATTGAGAGGATTGAGATGTGGATTGGCCAGTGGAAGAAGAACAACGTTGAGGGTGCTCAATAAGTTGTTTATGGACTATTTATTGTCAATGGAATCTCAAGGCTCTTGCAGCCAGGTCTTGAGTTTCTCTAAGGCCCGGAAGCGATGGGAGATCTTGTTCTTCTCTACTTTGTCCATCTCGGCATACCTAGAGTGTGGTCAGCAAACGGTCGCGGAGGAGGTTTCTGAAACTCACGTCTTGCCCTCATACTCGAATATCGGATCCCATCCTGGGGAAAATCAGCAAGTGGAAAGCACTACAAGCTTTGGGCCCTACCAAAATTTGTTGGACCTCTTGCTGGTACGATCTGGCCCTTGGATATGTCAGAAGAGCAGGCCAAAAACGGCTCAGAGAACTCACGTCTGTTCTGCCTTGGAAGATGATTGGCTCGTGCCCAGGGCCTTCACAATATGCAAACGTGCAGACGGCTTGGGCAGACTTATCTGGAAATCCGGCAAGGAGATCATTGAGACCCTTATGGCCAAGTGCTTCTAAAAACCATTTGCTATAAGAAGTCAATTCAAGCCATGCCCTTAGCCATGAAGAATTGTACTTACATGTATGGGCCAGGAAGCTCTTTAAGTGCATTGAAGCAGAGACATGTATCCTCAACAAGTACGGGACCATTGACCTAAGAAGAGTAAATTATGTGAAAAACAATGTGTCTAGGAATGCTCACTGCTTCTGCAGCTCTCCGACATTTGTCTGCTGAGATCTCTTCGATTGTGCCTTGAATCTCGACTAGATCTAATGACTGACTTTGTAAATCAATAACGTTACCTAGGATAGCTTTGACTTCGGTGAGCTTGTTCTTATTCCCGGTAATGAAGTTGAGCTGTTTAGGTGCCATGGCGGCTATATTGGCCTGGTTGTGCTCTCAAAGAGGTGGACGAGAATAGAGGCTCGAGGATGGTTTGCAAAGTGAACTTGCCCAGACAGCTTGCGGGTCCGAATGTGGATTGGCGGTAAACGAGGGGATGATATTGCACTGCTGAGTCAATCGAGGTCGCAGGCCGCTGGTCACTGTGGGTTTGTATTTCGTTTCCGTCAACCAATGAAATTGCTTGAGGCTTACTGCGGGAAATGTTTCAGCCGGTGTACAACGCTAGTAACAGGTTTGCAAGTATCGAAGGCGCCTTTTCTCCTTCATACTTTCCTCTCAAGAGGCGGCAGGGTCACGATGGATGACTTCTATGAATCGGCACCCAGCTCCGGCGGCCCACTGCTCTCTAGCATTTACCGCCTCTCCCCTTCTTTCGGCGCCGTCCTTACTCTGCTTCTCGCCCCATTTGCTATTGCCATTGCCACTCGTCTCTTGAGTGGCCGACCGTCCGAGAAAGTTTCTGGCAGGAATGAAAGAACTGTCTCCCTTTTGCCCTATTCTATTCCTGTTATCGGTCACGCGTTTTCATTGTATGAGCTTTCTGCTTTTTGATTCAACAGCTAATGATGGCCAGTCTCTACGATCCAATCAACTTGATGATTCAAGCAAGGCAAAGCTGGCATCTCCACATAAAAATCCAGAAGCTAATGCGCATTTCAGAGACAAGTCTCCTCATGGGATCTTTGCTTTATACCTTGGCTCAACAACACACAATGTGATTTCTGATCCTGCCTTAGTTAGCTCGTAAGGAGTATCTTACTGTGGGGATTGTTTTCCGTTAGTTAATTATTGCAGTGTAATGGCTCAACGGGAATCGGTGGTTGAATTTGCACCTATTGCTTGGAATATCGTGCAGAAAGTGAGAGAAGACTCTGTCCCTGATGCGTCCCCTGAGAAATTCTACTGATTCATGAAGTGGTTTGGGTTCCCGAAGAGTAGCAAGACAAAATATGAAGCCTGTTGGAGGGTATTTAGTCCTCCAAGCCTCGTAACATTCTTGCTAAGCAACTTTAGGAGTTCAGTGTGACTTTTAGCCACCTGATGAAAGAGCCGTACCTAAACCAGCTGCTCAAACCAACCATCCGCAACCTGGAAGAGAACATTCCTCAAATGATTTCCTTTACTGATTCAGAAATCGATCAACAACTTTGGGAACGATGGGCCAAGACATCGTGTGTCTCCGATTCTGAATGCGAGCTCAACTTAATGTCACTTATGCGGGATATGATGGGTCACGCTTCCGTGCCAGCCATTTTTGGGCGAGCCCTGATGGAGAAGTATCCTAATCTCTTGCACGATGTTTATGACCTGGATAGCGGGTTTTATTTCTTCTTGATGGGTCTACCAGCATGGACTCCCTGGCCTGGTGTGATGACGGCACATGTGGGACGTCACCAAACTGGGGAAGCTCTGAATGATCTTCAACGAGCCCTAGACGCGCTCGTCGATGGAAACCCGATTGATCCGTCGTGGGGAGAACTAGATGATGTGAGTGGTTTCATAATGGAAAGGCACGCTATATTCAAAAGTGAGTCTTGCAACCTGCTGAAATTACCCTACTCACCCAGGTTTTTGGCAGACCATGATTTCGAAATCAACGAGAGAGGTGACATCTCGGTAGGCTCTTTCTCACTTCAATATCCTCACTACGTTGGCTTAGTTTTGATAGATCCTGTGGGCTTCTGTTGCTAACGCAAATCTCTTCGTCTACTGGCAACTTCTGTTCATTCTTTCCACACCTGGACTGGTAGACCGCATCCGCGAAGAAGTCGCCGGTGCCGAGGATGAGCGCGGAGCGGGTCATGGGGCCGGCCCTTCCGTAGCTGTCACAAAACCTGTTTCAATCGGCAGTATTTCTGAATCCCCGAAACTGAAGATCTCACACGAGGGGCTTTTGAAGAAATGTCCGCTGCTAAAGTCGACTTATCTCGAGGCCTTGCGAATGACCGACCAGCCTTGGTCTGTACGAAAAGTTGCCCAAGATGTTGTCATCAAGGGCGACAAAAAAGATATCTCTTCGCCTTCGTTTCTTATTCACAAAGGCGAATACATAACCATTCCCCACGATCTTCATATGCGAGACCCGAAGTATTTCAAAGATCCCGAGAAATTCGATCCTGAGCGGTTCTTGGTGCAGAACGGAGATGGCACACTCTCAGCAAATGCGAAGACGATCAGACCATTTGGCGGGGGGCCATCAATGTGTCAAGGACGAGCTTTAGCGGAAGCAGAATGCTTAGCTCTCGTTGCTGGTGTGCTAATGTTTTGGGACATCGAACCAGCGGATAAGAATGCTGGGTGGGTCATTCCGAAGCAGGTGAAGACGACTGCAATATCAAGGCCGGCGCATGATACCAGGGTCAGGATTAAAAGGAGGCGGTTTGACTGGGGGGCATAGATATCCTACCTTTACTGAAGATTGCACCAACCGTAACATGAAGCCATTGAAAAGTGATCAGAAAAATTTGGCGAAATTATGTCGTTGAATCTTGCATCCAAACGCCTTAGAAGTGAGTATTCGGTTGGTCTCGTGAGATTTTGGATGGAAATCAAAAGTACTCTGGGCGTAAACGTCGTAGTAAAAGCGGACTTGTCTGGATTCAAGGGAGATTTTTGGCGTTGTCTTCAACGGACTTCGATTTCGTTTCCGACCGTATACTGCAGTAAAGAATTTGCATCGAACGTTTTGCTAATAGAGTTAAGATAGGCTAAGCTTCGTCAAATGTTTCGATCAGATTTTGTATCTAATTTTCGTTGGCACTTTTAAAGTCAATACTGTAAAGCTCGGTGGCCCGTAGATTTTAGCGACACACATACAGATAAAAAACCACGGATCAAGGCGCCTCAAAATGTCCTCAAATACAACCACACCAAAAACCGGTAATGCAACAACCATCCGCCCATCACGTCACTTTCTCCGCACCTCCACACAAAAATGGCCTCAGACCCAGATACCAGCATCGTAGATCAGCCCAGCACGAAGCGGAAACACCAACAGCACCTCAAAGGTCACGAGATTACCACCAAGACGATCAAAAGACCACCCTTCAGCTACGTTCATCTCCAACTCATTTCCGATACAGACAGCGTCAAAGATCTCGATTCACTTACGGTTCGGTCTTACATTACGGCTGCTCTGACGCAATTCCTTGGTATCACTGGAGCGGCCATCTCGGTTGATATCTTGAAGGTGGAGGGCACGGAGTGCTGGATTAGGGTTCCGAGGGAGGATCTGAGTCCGGTTGTGGCAGCGGTTGGGGGATGGGTTGGAGGCCCCGGGCACGAAACCGCGGGGAAAGTTGGTTGGAAGGTCAAGGGGAGGGGGAACTGGCTGAGTGTTCTGGTTGGGGGGAGAAGCAAAGCGGATGTCTGGAACGAGTGAACATCACGATGGTCTTGCGAACGAAGAAGCCGAAGAGTTGATTCAGAGCCTCTATTTCTGGGTGTATTAGGCGCCTGGCTATGCTTTGTATCTACTTTTACAAGTGGTTGCCTGTCTTGCTACCCAAGTTGGACCCAATGATGTTTCCAGCCGCTCTGCATATTCGCACACCTTATTCTCCAGCGGCGAATGTGTCAGATTCGCCCAAGAGCATCATATCATCTCATAGACAGCCTTTCTAGACGATCGGAGGCTTTAAGTCATTGACATTAAGCTGCTTTGGGCGTAGGCCTATGAGAAGTTAGCATAAGTTCATGGATAATGGAAAGCTGAAGAGAAGCGAACCATCGGCTTGATATTCGGGTGCGGGACAGCATCAAATTTGTGGAACTTGAGCTTGTAATCGGGGCCGATGTTAATATAGGCGCCCTTGTTTTCAGTACTGTCACAGTACTTGGGAGCAGAGAAGACTATAAAATTATTAGATGGGTCCACGGTATGTGCTGCAGCTGGAGCATACCTGTAATGCATTTCCCTTCATGTTCCTCCTCGTAACCTTCCATCCTCACTTCATGACTTCTGATGATGGCGTCCAAACCGTTGTTCTCACAAAATCTTTTTGTGACGTCCGGACCAAATTGCATTCCTACACCTCTCTTACTTGGTCCTCGACCCGGTTCAGTTTGTGGATCGGTCCACAACATCTCCATCATCAATCCTGCCTGGCCTGGTTGGCGTTGATTGTGTCTATTGAGCTTCCGGATATCGTCTAATGTGATCTTGTCATCCGAGAATAGGCCACCATGAAGTACCAGATATTTCTTGCCTATTAGGGTGGCAAGTGGGAGTGCAGAAAAGCTCTCAGAGAACAGCCTAAAAGTACGTTCTGTGTGGTCGCCAGTTAATGTTTGATTTTCGTTCGATGGCAAAGAAACATTTAAGAACTCGGAGAGCGAACATACCATTGTACTTTGCCTTGCATTCGCCTTCGAATCCATACACCCGATTCATGTCGTCCGTTTCATGGTTGCCTCTGTTGATGAAGAAGGAATCCGGTCTCAGCCATTTGTAGGCATATAACAGAAGAGCAATTTCAGTCGACCAAGACCCTCGATCCACGAAGTCTCCATTGAAGAGGTAATAGTGCTTCTCGGTAGGGAAACCATTTAGTCTAAATAGTTCCATCAAGTCGAAGAACTGACCTATTTCTCTTATTAGTACTTCTAAAGCATTATTCCCAGAGGACAACCGACCATGTGTATCTCCACAAACCGTAAGCTGGGTATCATCTGGTATCTCCATCTCCACCATCGTGGCCTCATCGTAGACGATCTTTTGAACTGCCAGAACGATTTGGTAGACGTATTTTTTATGCAACTTCTTCCCGTTCTTGAATCGTTCCAACATATCCGTTATGAATTCGGTAGTCATCTCTTTCTCCAATCGAGCTCCATCATAGTCGGCATCTACCACCATTGAATCCAAGTCCAGACCCTCCGCCGCCGAAGGTTCATCTCCAACTTCTATAGCTCGGAAGAATTCGACCCTCTTAACAATTTTCTCGCATTCGGCCAGCTTGAGTTTTGCATCTTTGTCGTTCGGAGCTTTTCTAACAACAGTCTTGAAGTCCCTGAGTGCATCTCGCGATTTCAGAATGGCCGTATAGGCTACGGCTCTGCGGTAGTATGCCTGTGAAAGTCAGCGGGGATAAACCAAAACCCGCAGGGCGTGCCATCTGCAGAAACAGCATACCTTCACGAAATTTGGATCGAGTTCAATTGCCTTCGTCGCGTCGGCGATAGCATACCCGTAAGCTTCGGATTTGATATTTGCCTTTTCAGAATTAGTCACGCGAGCAAGCAAAGTTTACCGACGCAGGGGCATACCTGTGCTCGGTTTGAATAATAAGTGGGCTCCTCGTCATTCAACTTGATCGCCTTTGTATAGCAATCAATAGCAGTAACCCAGTCATGGGCAGCAAAAGCCTTGTTGCCGTCGTTCTTGAAGGCCTGGGCCCGTTCTTCAGCGGAAGCCATTGTGGCAGTGCCTAGGAGCCTTTCACACAGAATTTTACACGGGAACTCGGCAGACGCAACGTGATAACCGTGGTCGAGAAGTGCCAAAGAGGCGGAAGTCACAGAGAAATTGAAGGCGATGTAAAATGAGGGAAAATGCTATGGACGTCAATAGAAGCGAGGCTCACAGACCCCTGCTCAATTAAAGTTTGTGGCGAATCGCTGTTAAATTAGCTGGGAGGCAAGGCTCGGAGCCTCAAACGATGCCTGCAATCAGATTTAACCCACATCTCCATCGAGTCAACCTCCCATTGTCCCAAGTTCCCTACACCTCACCACAGGCATCTTCGCCTAACCGACAGCCGCCTAATGCAGCGCAGCCTCTACGTGTATCCCGGAACCGCTGCGCTTTCGACGCGATGGAGTCTTCCAACTCCTCCGCTCTTGTTCGCCGCTCGATCGATACCGAGCTGATGCCACCCCCGCCCCCACCGAAACGAATCAAGCGCCCCAAGAATGTTATTGACGAGGAGACATATACGGATGCAATATCAGAGATTATTGCTCGCGATTTCTTCCCGGGCCTGCTCGAGACGGAGACACAGCAGGAATATTTGGACGCCCTAGATTCGAATGATGGCGCCTGGATTAATAGTGCGGGCCGTCGGCTGCAGCAGGTCATGACCCCTGGGAGACGGAAAGGAAGGCGCGGAACCTCGATTCAGACTCCATTGCGAGCTATGGAGACCCCGCGAAGCTTTGCTGGGGACACGCCAATGTCCGTTGTGTCTGACATGACAACATCAACTCAGGCAGCAGCGCCAGAAGTCGATACGAACATGAGTCTGGATAAATTCCAATCATTGTACACAAGTGAGGACAACGAAAGTTTCTACAAGCTGCTGGATAAGCAGAACCAAAAGCGTGCCGAGAAGTATGCATGGATGTGGTCCGCCAACAACAAGCTCCCTTCAAAGATGATGTTGAAGCAAAAGGAAATCGAAACAAAGCTGTTACAGTCACGGGAGTCTTTGTTGGATGATGGTGGGGAAAGGAATCGACTTGCCATCCGCGACATATCGGAGAAACCTGCGAGGCCGGACGCTTGGAAGTCAAAACCGAAGAACGGGGTCATGTTCCCACCGGAAGGTGTGGAGGATTCGATTGAAACAGTGGCTCAGAAAACACAGAACGAGTCGCGAGCAGCTCCGAAAGTGGTCGCATATGCGAACACGAGAATGCCAGTTCCAGTGGTCAAGAACCAAGAGTTTGCAGTACCTCCATCCCCATCATTGTCAGCTGTTAGAGATGCAATTACTGGGCGGCGGCGTGCTGCGGATTTGGAGTCTGGCTTTGATGGGAGCGAAACGCCCCGAGTTAATGGATATGCTTTCGTTGACGATGAGCCGGAAGAGGTACCTGTCACCGCGCCCCCAATTATTGAACTAGGAAAGGGAGAGATGGTCAAGAACCCCTTTGTGATCAAGGAGCAAAGTAAGAGAGAGGACTTGCATCACCGAATGGTTGATAAAACCGCAAAAACGAAGCGTGCTTCAACGAAGTATGGACTGACTGGCAGGGCTGACATGACACCCGTACCCAAGTTCCCCAGCAGCCCTAAGGTTGGCTCAGGCCAGTTAACACCAGCTGGACAGCGTTTATGGAGCAAAGTTGGAGGGATAAGCATAGGAAGGGGAACATCCGCTTTTGAATCCAGAACAGAGACGCCTCGTGGAAAGGCTCGATCAGGCTTGAGAATTGCGTCGACACCGGGTAAATAACTGTCATGGAGAGCCACAATAGAATTAGACGAGTTATGGGCATGGAATCGGCGTTGGGAATACCCTCTTCAAAGCAGATCGTTGTAGCTAGTAGTTGCGGATTCAATGAAGTCTGGCAATGAGCAATAATTGGACACACGTGAAACATCCAACGGAACAGCTGAGAGAAGTGACTCAAAAGCAACTGCTAGTTTGGAGCTTTTCATCCCATTAAAACTCTTCTTCCTCTGTTCCAAAATAATTTTTTAACACTTCGCGAGGCTATTAAAACGAGGCTGGCATTTGCGTCACGGAGGTGTGTACAGGGATGTCGTTAAATTTAAGCTTGGCGAGCCAGCAGCTTGGTGGAAAAAGTCACTCCTCTCTCATGCCTCTTCGAGGCTTCGATCCATTGTCAATCACAAGATGAATTAGCGATCCACCCATGCTTCCAGAGAGATCGCGATGGCTGGAAAGCGACTATTGGATGTGGCTGCTCTCTTCAAGGCGTTCCGTGGGGTTGCACAGAAGCATGTTGCGCTCCGAGCCAGGCAGGCCGACATTTACAACCGGACTTCGACCTTAGCAAAAGCGGTGAAGCATCAGACAGACCGAGTCACGGAAACCGCCAAAGCTGCTTCATTTCTTGCGTCGCGACTGAACGAGAGCGGGCCGGCATGGACCTCGGAGGCGGCGGGTGCTCCAGCTGGAAGCCGAACGAGCCCTGATGGCCCCATTCCGAGCAGAGAGTCGACTGAGGGGGGTGAAGCCCCCCAGCCGAAGAATGGTATTGAGCAAGATCACTTCTATGAGAGATCTATGGCAAATTCGACAACAGATCCCATCCCTGAGGACGACTTAGAGATCCAGCAGGAAAAGGCTGGTTCTTATCCTCTTCCTGATGGCACTATATCTCCAGTAAAGTCTGGCCTGAATACTGAACCTGATGGTGGCGATATTCTCTCAATCAGACCGCAGAATGAAGTTGTCAAGAGGTTTTTGGAGACAGAGGGCCTCAAGCCAGCTTCATCCAGCGAATCTACAATTCCCTCGCCGCCTCGAAAGCGTTTATCTGCTAAATCAGCGAGGAAGCTTCAACAGCAATCTGAGCTTCAGATCCCTTCTATGACCGCAGATGCTTTAGATGACACTGCCCCAGACCCCTTAGGAAAGGGCCGTGACGAAGACAGCTTTTATAGGAAATCAACACATACTTCACCCGTTCTTTCCTCTTTACCAAGAATAAAAATGCCAAAGCATACTTCAAATGCCCAAGGAGTGGATTCGCACTTAGCGGAGGGGCAAATAAACTCAGATTCATTTTACACCTCGGGACCTCGTGGGCCTATTCCAGCTGTAGAAACTATTCCAGCGCAGGATGAAGTCCCCGAAGGAGTTGATACTGCTTTATTTTACAGCCCACGAGTCGCCAGGCTTCTGGGTGGTAAAACTCAAGGCTCCAAACGGGGTGGTCTAGAGCATAAGGGCGCGAAGGATACGCCTCTAGATCACACAAACCTTGCAGCAAAGAAGGACCAAGACACTTCCAATGTCCGATTCTCCCAAGGAGAACGTCCGACTGCGCCTGAAGACGGGGATTTACGCGAGCCGACGACCTTTTCGGAAGGGGAAGTGAAAGATCTCGCTCAAGATGTTTCGAAGGCGAAGGATGCTTCACAGGTCCAGGTGAGGACTGTAGCGCGTGGAAGCAAACTGTAACTAATCACTGACAGTGATTCAGGTCGACAATACCTCTCCGCCATTCACTCATGTATATGAGCTACGAGAGTCTAAAGTTCCCTCTTCAAGACTTGGCAGACTTTGGAACTATTCTGGATTAGCTGCAGGTCTAGTCGGTGGTGCAGTCAGTGAAAGTTTTCGACGCTTTGGCGGAAGTGGAGGAGAGGGATCTTATCTGTTGAGTGCAGGAAATATGGACCGACTGGTCACTAAACTCTCAAGAATGAGGGGCGCGGCTCTCAAGCTTGGCCAAATGATCAGTTTTCAAGACTCCAAGACGCTTCCTGGTCCTATCCAAGAGGTTCTCCAAAGAGTACAGGATCGCGCAGACTATATGCCGCCGTCTCAGCGTAACAAAGTATTGGCTTCAAACCTTGGCCCTGAATGGCGGGAGTTGTTCTCCGACTTCGAAGAGAAGCCCCTGGCTGCCGCATCGATAGGTCAGGTCCACAGTGCTGTATTGAAGTCCAATGGCACCAAGGTTGCGGTTAAAGTTCAGTATCCGGGAGTTGCGGACTCGATTGACTCAGATTTGAACAATTTGGCAATCCTTCTCACAGCATCACGTCTTTTGCCAAAGGGTTTATTTCTGAACAAGACTATTGAGAATGCCCGGACCGAATTAGCATGGGAATGTGACTACGTTCGGGAGGCTGAATGTGGACGTCGATTTGAAGAACTCCTGGCTGATGAAACTGATGTCTTCCTTGTACCGAAAGTCTACCCGGAAGCATCAGGAAAGCAGGTTTTAACTATGAAGTTTATGGATGGAATTGGGGTGACAAGAGTCAAGAGCTTCTCCCAGGAGCAAAGCGATTGGATTGGTACCCAAATTCTTCGACTTTGCCTCCGTGAGATTACGGAATTCAAGTTCATGCAGACAGACCCCAACTGGACGAACTTCTTATACAATGCCGAAACGAACAAACTGGAGCTCCTTGATTTTGGAGCATCTAGAGAATATCCGGAAGAGTTCATTACGAAATATACACAACTACTTGCAGCAGCTTCCAGATCTGACAGGGAGATTGTACGGAAGTTGTCCATCGATCTTGGCTATTTGACAGGTCATGAGTCGAAAATAATGCTCGATGCACATATTGCCTCTGTGCTCACACTCGCTGAGCCGTTCCTGGAGTCCTCGCCAGAACTTTACGATTTCAGAGATCAAACTATTACCGATAGAGTCAAGGAGCTGATACCTGTCATGATCCGAGAGAGGCTGGCTCCGCCTCCAGAGGAAACGTATAGCTTGCATCGAAAGCTCAGTGGAGCCTTCCTCCTCTGTGCGAGGCTCGGAAGCCGTGTACGCTGTCGAGAGTTGTTTGAGAATAGCATGAAGAAGGCTGGGCTTCTGTGACCTTTTTGGTGTGAGAAGTGTACATCAATTGTATAATCTAGACAGTGGGGTGGCATAGAGGCATCGGGCGCAAGCATTGTAGGACTAAGCTTTCATGGAGTGTAGTGTTGCAAATACTTACAAAGCCTAATCTAAATACTCGGCTCAATTATTCAACAGCTCTTCTCTTGAAAGGCATTTTCTTCTTCTCTCGTCCTTCCTGCTTCTTTCTCCTCCTTTCAATAACATGATCGAGCTTCTTCCCCTTCAGTTCGCCAAATTGATCCAACAATACGCGCTTCTTCTGCTCCGCCTTCTTGAGATAGAAAGGCTGCTTCCCTTGCTTCACCAGTTCCTTCTCCTCCTTCCTATGCTTATCAAGAATCTCTTGCTCCTTCTGTTTCCGCATCTGCGCTTTCTTCTTCGACTCCATCGATATCAACGCTTTCTTCAACTTCTCTTTTGCATCCTCATCCTTCGTGGTCTTGATAGCAGACTTAAGCTCCTTCATCTCGTCCTCCCGATAATCATCAAGAAATGAATACGCTGCCCTGACCTTCGTCTCATCTACATAGCCACTCAAAGGTTCGAATCGAGGATCTCTGAACTCTCGTTTTGCGACTGGGACAACCTCCCGCCTTCTCGAGATGGCTTTCTTGCTGGATAATTCGGTAGGAGCGTGCTTGCTACGTCGAGTGAAATCCCGGTGATCTTTTCTCCCAGCTTTTCGTTCTTGTGCTTCGTTGTCCTCCCATGTATCTCCATCCTGCTTGCTTTTGGACCGTTTGGTGGTTCCTCCAGGCCTGGTCATGGAAGCTTGTGCTTTTGCCAAGGCACCGAATGAAATCGAAGCGGCTTCTTCTGGGGCATCTCCTTCAGACTGGAAACACTGTTAATAAGAGTTCGAACGGGAGACGGATTGTACAAACCTCTTCTGCAAACTCTTCAGCATCTGAATTAACTTCGTCGTCGCTGGCGGGGTTGTCCCCATTGTCCGAAGGTGAGTCTGAAGATTCGACCTCCTCAATAGCCTCACGTCGAGCTCTTACACGTCTTTGAAGACCTGCGTCCAGGGCTTTTCGTTTTATTAACGACATTTTTTGGAAAAGTTGTGTTGCGTTCCTTAATTGTTGGTCCAAGAGAAGAAAAAGATGTCGATAAGATAGGGACAGGGTATATGTACTAGTCCGAATACAGAAGGCGGTGTAGACGCTTTCCCAAGTGTGTTCAGTGTAGATGCCAAAACGCAGCCTCAATAGAAATTCAACAAGTGAATGTACACATGAATATCTCACGCGTTATCTCCACACGAGGGGCACACATCCTTCACAGAACTCTACGGTCTCGACACCACAGTGCAAGACCAATGGATCCGGGATCTCATGCACCCTTTGACCCCTTTGCCTCGTATTTTCGAGGACAAGGACAGTCAAATGCATTCAGCACAGTGCCAGCGGGGCTGAACACATCTGTTTCGCCGATCTGCTCATCTAATCGCATTGTCCACACTGAAGAGATCCAGATTACGTCCAATACTCCTGATGTCCGAGTCGCTGCCAATGCTCTTCAAACAATGTCGGTAGTCAACTCAACTGGACATCCTCGACGACCTTACAAACACCCCAAAGAGGCGATGCCAAACCCACAGCTGGGCTCTCCCGGTATGAGTTCACCATCAGCTCGTGAGAAGAGGGATGAAAAGATCTACCCTTCAATGGCGTCGGGAGGGATACCAGATCCTACAAACGACTATCTTGCAGCAAGCAATGTCGTCTCCCAGTCTCTACAACAACCGCAAAATCTCCTCGTTGTTATAGACCTGAACGGCACTCTCTTGTTCCGACCCTCAAAAAGGCAACCGACGAAGATCATTGCACGCCCAAATACACGTCCGTTCTTAAAATACTGCATAAACACATTCACAGTTGTCATCTGGTCATCTGCCAAGCCGGAGAACGTTAAGAATATGTGCGATGCAATCTTGACGCCAGATCTGAGGAAGCAAGTTGTGGCTATTTGGGGACGTGATAAATTTGGTCTATCCAAGGCAGATTACGTGGCGAGGGTTCAATGTTACAAGCGGCTCACAAAGCTATGGGCAGACAACAAGATTGCAAAATCTCATCCTCAATGGGCCGAAGGTGGTCGATGGGACCAGACCAATACCGTTTTGATCGACGACTCGCTGGAAAAGGGTAGGAGTGAGCCATTCAACCTGGTTGAAATTCCCGAGTTCTTTGGTGACGAAATGGAGATTGGAGAGTTTCTACCACAAGTTCATGACTTCTTGAATCATCTCAGCATGCAGTCAAATGTCAGTGCTTGTATTCGAGCTCAGCCATTTAATGCCTTGCTTGCTCCCCCCTAAGGTGCATGGCGATTTTTGATCCGCATGGTATTGTGAGTCTCGGTGCAGCTTATAAGTTTTCCTCCACTAACTCTTTTGTCACAGAATCAACAGTGGTTGAAAGATCTGGCACCTATTCAATTCACAAATTTCATAGTTTGATACCCAGACATTTAGATGTGGTTAGAAGACGAAGCATGTCAAGGCATGGCACAGGAGCATTAAGAGGGAGCGTTGGTCTTCATAATTTACTGCATTGTGGTCCAGATAAAGAGAGCAATGCTTGCTAGCTGCCATCAACTGCATTCATTCCTCAAGTCTCATCATGTTCATTACAATTCGTTTCACCCATCGCTGAATTCGTGCAAAGAGAGAATAGCCATAGCCTACTTGAAGACTTTGCCATCGGCCCATGGGTATTCCTTGCCGTCAACAACGACTGGCTTCTCCCAGGTCCATTGCTCATTAACAAACTCCTTATCCTCGGCCTTCGTAGGGTCCAACTTAGTGAATTCGTAGCTCTCGTAGTCGGGGGCGACATCGAAAGCTGGGAGGGCTTCCTGTCCACGAACAACGAAAGCTCCCTTGATGACGGAATCATCCTTGACACCATAGACGGAAGCACAGCCGAAGATGTACTTGCGAGATGCCTCGAGACGAGCGAAGAAACCGCCAATCAAGTTGGAAGTCATGAAGATCTGGGTGAGCTCGTCATTGTACTTGTAGTCAACCTTCCACAAGGAGTACTCATCAGCCTTGAAGTTCTCCCAGAACCACTTGAGAGCATCAGGAGTGTCGTTGTTGGAGTATTGACGCTTCCACTCATCAAGGACAAGAGTTGGCTTTGGTAAGGCTTCGAGGGGGTGCTTTGGCTTTGGTGCTGCCGGGGCTTCCTCCTCGTCATCCTCCTCAACTTCCTTAGCCTTGGGCTTTGGGGCTTCCTTCTTAGGTGCGGCTTCCTTCTTCGGCTGCTCTGGCTTCTTGGGGGGAGTATTCTTGATCGCCTCGTCGATGAGAGAAAGCTTGGGGACAACAGCGGAGTAGATTGGTTGATTGTAGACAGTCTCATACCACCGAGTCACGTTGGGGTTCTCAGAGCGCCACCGCTTGTCGAAGAAGTACTGGAAGCCACGCGAGATGATACCAGCAGCAAACAAATCAGCCAGAGTGATACGCTCGCCGGCAAGATAAGTGTTGTTGAGAAGGTGCTCCTCGACAACGGAGACAGCCTTGAGGGCCGCCTTGGATGAATCCTCAACGCTCTTCTTGTTGTATGGGTCGCGGCCAACGAGAGGACGGAACCAACCACCAAGAGTGGGAAGGACCTCGTGGTTAAAGAAGGACATCCATTTCAGGATGGTAGCGTAGCTAACACGCTCGTCAGCATCGGCGATCAGGGGGGAAAACGGTCTGGTACTTACTCCTGCTTGGTCTTGCCAAGGAGGGTTGTCTTCTCATTCTGGGAGGTGACTATGACATTATCAGTAGCTGTTTCAACAGGTGATGTGAACAACGTGTGACAAAATTAGGAGATGCTCAGAGTCTAATTAATATAATCAACATGGATGATTAAGACAGGGATAACTGAATGACTTTTTTTCATCATAGCATGGGGTCAAATCTTGGTAGTGATGCCATCGTGTTTGAGACTTCCACGTACTGTAAATGGCAATGGCAATAGCCTCATGGAGGGTGTAACCATCGGTGCCGACGAAGGTTGGGACCTTTCCAAGCTTGTTGAGCTTGAGGTACTCTGCAGAGAGTCCCTTCTGTGGCTCGGTCTCGACAACCTCGAGTTCGACATTGTTGGCCTTGGCCACCGCAAGAATGGCAGATGAGCGGGGGTTGCCCTGAAGAACACAACAAACGTCAGTTTCGAGATGCAAATTTTGAAAGGGTGGCTTGATGAGAGTTGGAGCAATTGACTTACCGGGTAGGTGTAGAGTTTTCCGAAAGGCGCCATGATTCTGGTTTTCGTGGTGGTTTAGATGTTTAGAGAAGAAGTTGTGACTCGGAGCTTCGAAATTTTATTTTGCTGGCCCCTGGTGGTGGATCGGTTTTAGCTGGAGCGCTCGGACCTCCTGGTCACGTGTGGATCCCGAAAAGTTGATTTGCATATCGATTTGGAGAGCTTGCCAGTGAACCCGCCTCTGAGCCATCCACCTCTAAATATGAAGGTAGCTTGGCTCCCTACCGCCCTCCGCGAAGGCCTTCGATGCCAATTCTTTGCTCGGCCGACTGTATTCAATCCCCGCCTAAGGCGGCGTGGCTTCGATGCTTCAGCAAAGCAGTTCAGCACCTCGACCAGGTTACGAGCGGGGATCGCAGCCCCTGAGATAAACTTCAAGAGCGAAGGCAAGGGAGAGGGTGAAGAGGAGAATATTTTTTTTGCTCGACTCATTCCCGAATCACCATCATACTTCACCGCACAACCAGCGTTCACCGATGACCTCCTTGCCCTGCAAGACCTCGTTAGAAAATACTCGGCTCTCCCGGTCGTGAAGCCAGGCGAGGCGCCTCGAGTGGCATGGCGATCACTGGTTGAGTACAGGAATATGGTCGGTGAATCAGTCAAGGCATCGAAATACCACAAGATCGTTGAAGTCCTCCGCCGGCTCAACCAGATACAGCCATCTCTTATGCCCTCTGATGTGGCGGCTGCTCTGAACGAGTACAAACGAGACATCAGTCCATTTCAAAACGTATCGACGATAGCCCCGCTTGATGAGTTTGGAAGAGCTGCAGGTCATGGAAGGAGGAAAACTTCGTCGGCAACAGCTTGGGTTGTGGAAGGCACTGGGGAGGTATTGGTCAACGGAAAGACGCTCGCAGAGGCATTTGGTAGAATACATGACAGAGAAAGTGCTATTTGGGCCCTGAAAGCTACGGACAGAATCGACAAGTACAATGTATGGGCTAGGGTCGGAGGTGGAGGAACAACAGGTCAGGCTGAAGCCATGACTTTGGCTGTTGGAAAGGCGTTACTGTCACATGAGCCTGCGCTGAAGCCTGCATTACGAAGAGGTACGTGTTTTCACATCACATGCCCAATCATTGGTCCCTCCTGCAAAATGAATTTCTTGCTCACGAAATATATAGCCGGGTGTATGACGCGCGATCCCAGGAGGGTAGAAAGGAAAAAGCCTGGACACGTCAAGGCAAGAAAGATGCCTGCATGGGTGAAGCGATAGACGATGTTGTATTATATTGTATCTCACGAAGCACACTGCCCATGGGACACCAGAACATATGGAAAACATCGAAACCGGTGACCAAAAACCTTGAAAGCTTCAGTTACATCTACTGCTATTAGGACCAGTGTCCGGGCTCTTTGAGTCTCCGGAGTTCTCCTTTACTCCACACTTACCGGATCCCAATCGGGACGGCTCAAGTCAAGCGGTGTGGAAATGCATCAACGATAGTGCTTCGCCCTACCTAGTAACGCCCTCCGATCCCGCCTTCGAGTTCTCTGTGCCCGAAATATCTCTGACGTCCGAGTGGATGTGGAGGTGAGGTTGTATTAAGGTATTTGCTGTGTTTGAGCAGAATTATGTGAGCATTTGCCCCAAAAACCATTTGTGCCAAATGGGCTTTAATGTACCAAAAAATTCTAGGACATTGAGATTTGGAGCTTTCCTGAATATGGTAGTGAATCTTTGAAAGCAATTTTGTTGCACTTCGCTTCAATGTACCAAGGGTTTGTTGGTACAATGGGTATGTTCGTAGTCGGAAGCTCAAGTACATCGTACACTTGATAGACTCGTTTGTTGCATTTTGCATCGAGTCTCCAACGTTTCCTAGGGTACTGTGATCATCATCAATGTAGAATTTTCATCCCATGCCAAGTTTGCCTTATCAGCTCCCCTCAAGCAGAAACTATTCCTCGGCGCGTTATTGAACAGCTGGGAATGTTCCAAATTTTGAGAACCAACTCAATACACCAATGCTTTTGGAACTTTAAAACACTTCACTTAGCTAATGTTTCTAATACAATGGAGCACCATTCAGAAAAGCCAAGATGAACATCTCACCCAAACCTATGCCATTTTGGAACATTAGAAACGGATGTCTCATTACATTCGCATGAATTTTGACGTGACTGAACTCCGTTTTTAGCAATGTCCCAGAATCCCTGGAAAATATTGGGATTGGTTTCACCTCATGTATTGAGATGCCAGGAATTGTAGGTGAATATGAGTCCCCAATTTGTTGTAAATGTTATGCGCCAAATAAAAACTTCAGTTTCGTGTTCACTATCTCCCCAATGAAAACTTTAGGCTCCCACCCGAGGCGCGATACCTCGTACTCATCTTGTCACTTTTATTGTCTTCTGCGCTTGCAAAGAGCTCAAACTCATGCTCTCTCGATGTAACGTCAATTCTCACGCCAAGAAAGGGAATCCGCGCAGCAGGGTAATAATTCCCTTCCGAGCCAAGCCATCAATTACCCAATTTACCATTCCTCTCGGTAAATGGTTGTCATTCTCCCTGCCAATATATTTGCTTTTTCATCGCCCGGGTGAGACAGAGAAGGTGGTGGGCCGGGAACTCTTCAGCCCCATGTCGATCGTTGGACCCACCCATCCACACCCAATAATTGCCACACACCACTATTTCATGCAAGCCCTAAGCCCCCAAATCTTCGGGCCAAAAATAAGATGTTATCCCACGCCCATGGAATCAGGATTTCTAGCGCAATGCATGCTGACGCCTCACACTTTCTGTGGAGTCGAGTCTCCTGACGTGTGACAAATCTTGAACAAAGCGGCACAGTGTCCCTCCCCCAGCCCCAGCAGGTCTGTGCGTGGAATTAATAAGCGCATGTTGCTGCACTTTCTTGTACAAGGCGGGGTTGCATTACTTTTCGGGCACAAGTCGAAAACTTTGATAACAAAAGGCTTTCATGTCGATCTCTCCGCCTTGCATGTCGATCTTCTTTATCACGGTCAAATCCACTGCTTCTTTTGGAATTGAGGTTCAGCCTCACTTCGTGTACGACTTGGCTTTCCTTTTGCCCATTAAATAATGCCGAGACAGCTTCTCGGGAACAGCCTTTCTCACCCAGAGCCTCGGGCCTAGGCATCCAAGACAATATATTTTCTTTTCACTGACGCTGAGACAAAAGCAACGATGATCCGAGTGGGATCGCCGGGAATTTGACAGAATCTGAACAAACATGTCTTGTCATCTGACCAATCTTGGCTATCGAGGAGCTAATCCCGATCCCAGCTGTCAGCAGGTCTAGTATTGTTTTCTTCTGTATGTGCAAAGTCTAGAGTTATGTACTCCTACATGAAGTGGCCGCCAGGATTTGGTCTTAGCCTCGAAGTGCTTGTGAAAGCCCGCCGTGTATTTCGTGCCCCGTGTCGTCATCAATATCGTCTTTACGCAGGACGAAGGTCACACTTTTTATGCCCGTAAATGCCAAGATTCAATCCGGCCAACACCTGACAGAACCCCCAAACGCAGAGCTATGTTCTGACAGTGAGAGGGAGAAGATGGGACGCTAAACGAGGACAAGGTGTAATTTTACAAAGAGCGCTGAATAAAGTTATAAAGTTGAATTGGCCGGTTCAAGGCGGTGCCCGGCCCATGCCAGTGTTTCGGACAGGCCCGCCGCCCTGGACACCTTCTATAGACTCTTGAAGATCGAGGCATTCGGTAAGAACTAGGAGACCAAATAAGTCAAAATTGACATGTGCAATAGCCTTGAGAGGAGACTTACTCATTATTATTTGTTCCTCCGCGACCCCGTACTGATAATCGACAAGACCGTGCTTCTCCACCGCATCACACATCCTAATCAAGTCTTTTGCCATTTTGCTGATGAAATCCTGGTTCATGAGGGTTTGAGGTGGTTGTATTCGCTGACCAGATTCCAACATATCTTTTTGTTTTTGGAAAATGCTGAGCCATGCCGTGTTGAACTCTCCCCAGAGGCGAATTCGATCGGCGTGAAGCGTAACTTCGTCTACAGTAAGGCCTTGATCAGAAACCATTAGTGGGAGGTCAAACAGAAGAAATGCAATCTTACCCAAATCTCCAACATGCCCTAATAGCCATTCCGAGACCTCGAGCAAGGATGAACTAGCATCCGTAAGGCGCCCATTTATAATATTTTGAAAAATTTCCTTCAGGGCTGTCTGATATGCAGTATATGCAGCCTCCATCCCTGGGCCTTGGGCCTGATAATCTTCTTCTTCCATAATTTCTGGAGCAGGCTGAGGCATTCCACCAAGTCCCATAGCGCCAGCGTAGCCTTGTTGTAGAAGGGGCGTGCGGTCTGCGGGACTTGGTTGGTGTTGTTGGTAGGAAGATCCCGAAGATGCATGGTGTTGTAGACCAGGAGGGCCAGGTGCGCTTGTAGGTTCGTTGGGGAAGTAGGGAGCTGCAACGTCTGACAGCATCTGCATGGTTGCAGGCTGCCGTGCCTGAAATTGCGGAGTGGAATCGTAAACGGTATTTTGCGGACCTTGTTGTGCAACATTGTACATGAGGTCTGGATTGTAACTCGAAAAACCTTGCTGTTGTCTCTGGTCTTGCGCATAGCCAGGCTGGTACTGCATAGAATTCGAGGGTAGTGGTGCAGTAAATGAAGAAGTTTGTTCTTGGTAGTACCCAGGATATGCTGTTGCGCCTCCCGCTCCTCGAGCTGCAGATGGTGAAGTAGCTAAAGGTGCCGGGCGATACCTCTCCGATGAGGAAGTGGAGAACCCGCGTCCTTGACTCTCTGCATTGAATCTTGGATCTGATCCTGAATATGGCGGTTCATTCTGCCTCCTTCGGCGGCTGTTGTCGTCCATGCCCCGCTCGAAGGCTGCAAGTGAGCCTATCAACAACGGATCAAGTCGATGCGCCGCCTGCGGCAAAGGGACTGGTGTCGAATGAAGGAGTGCCAGCTTGCTGAGTTTCTGTTCCTCGGGTGATCAGATACTTCAGATTCCTGCAGACGAATGCTGTCAACGAATGTGGCGTTCTCAAGGAGGAGTACTCTCGGCACAGGTCGAGGAAATCAGCTATATCCTTGTCAGTGGTCTTGAAAACTGAGGGAAAGAGGCGCGATGTAGGCGTACCTGAGATGCCGCGTGGTGGAAAATGGGGAAAGGGGACAGGCTTTCTCGGTCTGCACTGTGCGGATTGGCCTCCTTAAAGTGTTCCAGGCTGACGTCGTGGGCACAGGTCAAGATAGGTACACCAGGTCGTCGATGATAATGGATAAAGAAAGGCCAAATATAATTAGGTGAATATGACTCAGCCGTTGAATGGCCAGTGGATCAGTTTCGCAGAATGTAAAGAATCTCACACGTCTGGCGGTTATTGGCTCACTGCGTTGTTCAATAACTCTCCGTCCACTCCTGGGTCAATCCTTGGTGTTTTGACAGGCAAGGTCCTTGCGGAGGATCTGCTATGTAGGGCAAACGGCACCAAGGTAACAGAAAGCGATGCCAGGCTTCGACAACACTGTTCCGTTGGGGCCAGCTCCAGCTCTCGAGGGGGGAGGGGCGCCTTTATTCTGACGTCCTGGTGAATCAAGGTCCCAAGTTCTCGCACGCCAAAACCAACTCTTCTAGAAGCCCCAGACAGCGTTTGGGACTAGCTGGCCACAAGAGATTGTTGTTTCAATTTGCCGAATTTGGGAGAAGCAGCCACACACAGAGAGCACTGGGCGGCCTGTTCTCTCAGATATAAAGATGGTCCTCTGAACGGCTCAGTCTTTTCGGCAAAGGTCCCGAATAATGGCACCTTGGCGCCACGACCAAATCGCATGAGTTGGAACGCTTGAAATTCGAGGGTCGGTGGACACGCGCCTGACCACAGACTCGGAGGAAACAGAATGAAGTTGGGTTAGAGTTGGAGATGCGCAGAGACCCTCGTCTGGCGGACGTCAAGAGTGCCTACTAAACTTCAAGCGCGGCCAGGTCTCTTGCACGCTTTCGGAGGCCGTGCGGTGTCGAATCGATGGCTGCAGCAAGCACGTACAGGAATGAGGGAGCAGTTAGTGAGAAACTGCTGCAGGTCTGGCCGCGCCCAGGGCCGGAGACTTTAATAAGAGGCCACGAGGGCTGCAGAGGAGCGAGAGGCGAGTCGACCGTACTGCTGTGGCTGTTTTGGCGTTGATGAGGAGGGAGCCAGAGCTAGCTAGTTCTTCCGGCTCTCGTCTGAGCGGGGTGTTTCGACTCTCGAGCAATTCAACACCAGCGTGCACCGCGATCTGTCTCCTCGACCTGGCTCTCACTCTCGCCCTGTACCCACAGTCCACTGCCCACGAACAAGCGTTGGAGTGGTCGGCCCAATTGCCCAATCGCCGCGTGTGGAATGCTCCGAGATGTCGCCTTGGTTTCCGCGCTACTGCCAGGCACAGAGTGGAAATCTTGCTTCTACTTGGAGACGCACGCTTTTGTCCCTTTTTGCATCCGCCTCATTTCAGTCAAAGGAGCAGAGGCAGAGATAGGCGGACCAGGTGGGCCGATCGAAATGAGGAGCTTTCTGCTCACAACCTAGTCCTAGCCAGCACGCGGATTTAGAGTTGGCCCAGTGGTAGGGTGGCTAGGTGGGCTGCTGGTTGGGCTGCTAGCTTGCTACGCAACGATGACTGCCGCGCGTGAGTCGTGGGCTGTTGGCGAACAAGAGCGGGCACAGCTTCCGTCGTTCGGAAAAAAGGCCGGCGGAGGGGATTGGGTTTATGTGCACTAAAGGAACTTCGAGGCCGAAGGTTGAGACAGCATGGAAATAAAACAGAAAAGTCCTCGGGACTTGCTTGGACCCTGCCAGGATAATCAGCCCCGGTGGATCGACAGACCGGCGTCTGCCAGGATCCAGTGATCGCCGTATAGGGCGATTCTGGAATGTGATATCTGAGATGCAAAGCCAGAGACGCCAGTCTGTGTCCAACCGCGAGTGAAGAAGAAGGCTTTCAGAGGCAGAAAAAGCATCCAAAAGGGCCGTGAGGAATATTAGCCGGGGGAGGCAATTATTGAGCCTTGATTTGGGGGTCGTGCGGGTGAGGCTTCAGATACGGAAAGGCAACATGTGGGCTGTGGGTTGGCTACCTATTTTTGGTCTTGGCCAAAGAATACAAAAAGGAAGGTGACCTGGCAAGAAGAGAAGGGGGGAAGTTGGAAGAAAGGGAGGGGAGGGAAGGGAATGGAAAGGACCAGCCGAAGAAGCAAAGACTCGGCTCGGACCAGACTCCAGAGGGACATAGGAAGCAGCAGAGCGAAAGCAATGTAGCAGAATCCGCTGGACCTCGAGTCCCCGACCAACATCAACGAAACCGTATCGGATGCCAGGCCCCCTGTGGTTAGCATACGGATGGGCGTCCCAAAGAGGCCGAGGAAAGACGGTGTTGTTGTGGGGGAGCCGAGAGCGCAACGAGGAATCCGTATTGTACAATCCTAAGGGTGAGCCTCGTCAAGGCGGTGCCGTGATTGGCGTGGCTGTCGGTGCGCCACTGTCTTTGTTCGCTGTCTCTCATGGTACTGTATATATTGATATCGCCGCCATCGTGGTCCTCGGCATTGAGACGGCCACAGTAAGATGCGCAAGTCGGTTACAGTACTGTCTACTACGTATACTTTCGGGAGCGGCGTCCTCGGGTTGCTGGCCAGCGCCAGCGCCAGCGCCAGCTCCCGTTGCCCGCGCAGAATGACTCTCCTCCTCAGCGGAGGAATTCAACCATTGCTAGAGCATGTCTGTCGATGCAGGGCTTTGCAGCCTTGGGTCAGGATCCAGTCAGGCAGGCTGCAGAAGTTCAGGTACCAATGCGCTTGTACACGCTTGCCCTGGGGGGGCGGGATACTCCCTGAAACAGCGCGCATGGATACTCCGTATGGACAGCGAGGGACAGGGAGCTGGGAGCAGTGAGCTGAGCCCAGCAGTGCCAGCACAGGGGCAAGTGGTGGGCGTTGGTGGGCGGCGGTGGGCGTGGTGGAGTCTGGACGAAGAGGGCGTGGTCGCCGGTGCGTCTGCGTCTGCGTCTGCGTCTGCGGAGAAATGTCGAGGCCTGTTCCTTGTGTTTACGACGTGAGGTGAGGTCCTTGTGGTCGTCAAATTAGACCCTTGGATCCCTGCCAAATTATTTGCTGCATAACACCTTCGTACCCCTGGCCAAGATCTACGTAGCCCGCTGCAAGGCCGGCCCACCGCTGCTGGGAACGACAGATGCGGAGCAGCCGGACGGCACTTGGCCTCGTATCTAGGCGCCCCCTTCTACTACGGTACAGTACGGAGGACGCTCTGCAGCGTTCTGCAGCGCTTTGCTGGATCAACAGCTGCACTTTCTCGCCTCTTGGTCGCAGCTTCAATGACGTGCTTCAGCTTGAGAGCACTCGCTTTCAGCTCCTGCTGTCGTCTTGTTGCCACATCCAGAGCCATTCCACTCCCACTCCCGCTGCCACTGCCACGCCCACACCCCGCCACCCACGCATTACTGTACGGAGTACGCAGTACTCAATAGCGGCTCGAGCACCCAGATTCTTGGGAAAGCTCCCTTCGAGTCAGGTCAGACCTGTCTGATAGCCACGCAATTGGTCAATCCCAATCTCAACACGGCACGCCTCAATAGCGAGCGGCCGTCCAGTTCAAGCCTCGAGAGAGACTACGGAGTACTTCATAGAGTGATAGTCCCAAAGAGCGCGCAGCATCGCAGTAGTCGGCAGCCCCCTCGGTCAGTGGGCGAGTGGGCGAGTGGGCGGACGGGAGCATCTGGAGCATCAGCCAATCGGCAGCCTTCCAATTTCGGTCCCACGCTCGTCTTCCTTCCACTTTGTTTCGACTGCAAGTGCGGTTTTACTGCCGTTCCAAGCGGGCTTCGGTGCTATTGCACTTACGGAGTAGGCTGTTCGGAGTACAGTACTTGCAGCAGCCATGCCATGCCTTCTTTTGCCCGCTTTGTCGCGTTGCCAGAAGCAGCCCCGCGGTGGCGCATGAACCCCGTGCTAGCTCTTTTTTATAATTATGCGGACAGAAAATTCGCAGAAAATGCGCCCATAAAATACCGAGTGTAAATTGCACCTCCTCAAGGCCCCGAAGGGCGCGCGGAGTCAGGGGTTCGCAAATTATCCCGAATAGAGTTGTTCCGGATCGCCAGTCGAAACTCGCATCAAGCCGCCCCGACGAGGCTGCAGATTCAGGGCAGTACGGAAGATCTTGAACGTTTTTCATTTCGTCATTTCACGCACGGCACATCACAACCTGCAGGGAAACTCCTTTCCCACGGCAACTTTGTCCTAGGAAGTTCCTTGAATCCACCACGTGCAATAGAGAATTGGGTCGATACCACGGACGATTATTCAGCAGCCATCATGTTGGGCCGTTGAAACGTGCATATCAACACCAAAGGGGAGGATGACGCCCGAAGACGTGGACACCCAATGATCCCCAAGCTTCCAGGCTTTTTTTCCATTCCAAGTCCCGACTCAAAAGTCCTCGCGCCCTCGCAAGAATTCCCGAAAGCGATGATGACAATGTTCTTCCGTCTTTTCAAAACCAACAGCTAAAACGAATGCAGCCTTACAGTCTCACATTGTCACCCCTGACGCGTGCCTTGTCCACCCTCCCCCCTTTTTCACCCACAACTCATCTCGGATTCTCGGCTGGGAAGTCTCATCTCATGTCAAGTTCTCAACTCTGTGGGAAGCCGCACAGACCAGCCCCGCTCATCTCGTTCAATCGACTTTCTAGAAGACGCTTAGAACAACCGTGCCAACCCCCCCACCCAGCATTCCATGCCAGGCCCGAGCTGAAAGTGGCTCGGATTCCATGGTGAAACCTTTATCTCCGTTCATTTTGTTCCTTCTAGAAGGTTTCGCGATTCCAAACCCCCCCAGCCCCCGCCTAATTGGGGCCTGGGCGGAAATCCTTTGCATAATTGCGCGTTCATCTGAGCAGGCCATGGATGGATCCGCCTCACGAGTGATCACCAACATCCTCGTTCGGCTCCATGCACCAGTTTTGGGGATCGCGGATTTGTGATCTACGGAAGGGGAACGTCGGCAAGGTGCTAGTGGTGTTTTGCATTGCTGGTAAACCATGGTTGTGGTGCATGAATTATGCACAAACTTGAAAAGCAAGGCGGGTTTGTTCTGCTTGACTTTGTTGACTTTCACAAGCTAGATTTTACAAGACGAGCCTTGGGCGCCCAATTTGTCATCGGCTGACGTGGAAAAGGGACGCAAACATGGAGGAGACCATGCTCATTCTTGTGCGGAGGTTACCCGTCCTTACCTCCTCCATACTATAGGGGAGTTTCGTGAAAGCAATCTGGTCTCGAAAGCAATCTGGCCAGGTATTTTACATAGTAAATTTGTATGAGAGGTACTTCTAGTTAATTGGGTCCGTGCCATGGAGTTTAGCTAAAGCACCAGTTTGGCGGGTGGCCAGATTGCTTTCGAGACCAGATTGCCTTCACGAACCACCCGTGGTAACAAGTGGAAGGTACGAACAGGTAGGGATCCCCTCTCGAAGACCTTTTCAGGAGTTGAATGCTGCGCCACGTGGAACGGTTTATAGCTCAATCAAGGAACTGGGCACGTGCAGAAATCGCTGAAAAACTGCCAACAGCATATGGGAACGGCCATACTTCGGATACAGACCAAACTCGAGTATGAGCAAGGAACACGGGCAAAAAGAACCAGGAAATGTGCAACGCTATTGCATTTCTTCTCATGGGGTAGCCTCTGAGACCACCGACCGTCCAAGCAGTCATCTCAACTCGACCCCTGAGGCTTTTGGAGGATATCCGAGTAATCTAGTCCCCCAACCTTAACAAAACGACGGCCGTTATATCGTGATTTTTGGGATTCTCTCGTGGGGCGATATTAGAATTGATCTGCATATCGTCAGCACTAAACTATTCCAAAACCCCTCTGCAGGAGAAAACGACTCACCTAAAGTCATGCTCATGCTAACATCCGTATTCTCCACCATCTTCGTGAACTCCTCGAAGCTAATCTTCCCATCGCGATCCAGATCTGCCTCCATAATTGTCTTGTCCACAATCTGCTGCAACTGCTGATCCTTCAGGTTGCTGCCGACCATCATCTTCAGCACGATGAAGAGCTCCCCGTTGCTGATATAGCCATCGCGATCGATATCGTAGACCTTGAATGCGAATCGTAGCTTCTGCTCCTTGTTGCCCTTGCTCGAGAATGCGCTTAACCCCGAAACGAACTCTTGGAAATCCACATCGCCGCCCCCGTCCTCGTCGAATATTGCTATCATTCTCGTTGCGAGGGGGTTCGAGGCTATCTGGGGAAGACTGAGGAACTCTTCGCGCTCGATGGTGCCGGAGTTATCCTATAACCCCATCGTTAGCCGCTGACACCAGAATGTTGCATGGTCTGAGGTATTCGCGCACCTTGTCCAGCTTCATGAACCGCTTACGGATTCTCTCCACCTCATCTCGATCGACTGTCATGGGGGTTAGCAACTCATGCTCACGAATAGGGCTCAGTAGTGTTCCATACAGTTGGAACCTTGCACAATGTTATCCAACACCGCGCTGCTGGCGTTGCCCATCTTGAATCGTGTGTGAGGTCGGAGGAGTTGGATTTGGATGTGGGGTTGTCCAACTTGTCTTGCCTGAACATTCCGTATGCGGATTAATGGTCAGCCGCACGCTAACTGCTTTGGGCGAGAATAGGGGTATTCTTCATTTTTGAAAGATATTCTACATCTATCAAATGCGATTATGAAGTAATATAAAGCGACCTCGCTCTTAGATAGCTCTTGTATGGTTCGTAGAAAATCACCCATTTGGTTTATATGTTCAAGCTGCAATTTTGGCCCATTCCACCAGGCTCCTTCGGACGTCTCGCAGCCTTGCCTATTTCACGATTTTCCAGAAGGAGTGGGTAGAAGTACTCTAATGAATGATTTCTGGACTGTAAATCATCTTGAAAATGGTTATATGATGCTCTCTTAGGCCTGGTGGGAGGGAAAAGGAGGCAAACTCATGTGAGACAGAGGGAAGTCGTAGTAATGGAATACAGAAGCGTTTTCGAAACAAAAGCCAAACCTCTGGACAATAGATAAAATAAACAACGGGATTTGGTGGGGGGTGTTGGTAAAGGACACCTGCTCATGACCTCAGCACAGAGGAACGAAGGAACCCAGTGATGAGATGGACGTTCCTACGGTTGATGGCGTGGCCCTCTGTTGTGGCAGTTGGCAAAACCACAGAACATTGGGGGGCGAAGGTGAATCACTTTTCCAAGAAACCTGACCTTGCACTTCTATGGAATCAATCATCTGCAATCGAGACTTTCGATGTTCGACCGGCGCTGTGGACATTCTGCAAACTGAGTTTTATATGTCAGGCTTGGGACCCTCTTTGGCGCTAACTCTATTGGTGTGGGTTCGGCTCAGGCTGCGCCCCGTGCGCCCCGTAACCAGGTGTCAACACCCGCTGAGAGTGCGTGAAAATTTGAATCGCGAGACGACATACGAAGAGGCGGCGATTTTTATTCATCAACAGATCGCATTCACATTGACGAAATGTTTTAAATTTTCGCCTTTCATCATCAAACACCTTCCTTCATGCCTCCTCCAATTTTCAGGGTGAACAGATCGCGATCTCGCCCACAACCTTCATCGCTCTGTGGTCGCACGGTGGCGACCAACTCTCGATCTCACCATGAGTCGACAGGTTCGTGTTCGGAAGCTAAACAAATCTACATCACAGCAAGTCTTTCAAGAAGATGAGATCGACTCTGCAGAATACAAAGCGCTCCTGAATCAGCTTTCAGTGAGCATCGAATCTGGCGTGGAAAAATCCGAAGAAAAGGTATTAACTCCGAGCTATCTCCGTGCGATGATTTGATTTTCGGTCACATGACCATTCAAGTTGATGATCCGATTGTGCCTGTCCTGCACAGCACCAACTAACACTCACTAGGAATACCATCTCCAGGCCGCATTAAAAGCGAGCTCAGCAGCGGATAAGGATGCCCCAAAAGAAATCCCCGCGCCGCCAGCAGAACTGTCAAAAGACATTGATTATGATGCCCTGTACTCATTAATATTTGACAAACCTGCTACCTACATCCGCTTCTCCCAAACCGTGGAAGAGACCAGGGGTTGTCAATATGATATGACCACCGAAGATGACGCCTTCCTCAAAGCATACAACCAAAAGAGGCCACCTGGCTCTAAGTGCTCCGAAGATGACTTCGAAAATATTATGGAAGTCTACGAAGAGACAGCCGATGTCCAAGCCCCATTCGCATCAGTGGATGGCACCGTGATACCCTACGATATCATGAGATCTGCTTTGAAACAACAAGTTGACGAGAAGATCCAAGAGTTCGCAAGAGACATCTATGACCACTGGAGAGCAAGTAGGCAAAAGTCGGGCAACCATCCGCTCCAACCAACTCTCAAATTCGAGAAAAATCAAGAAAAGGATGATGGAGACCCATATGTCTGCTTCAGACGCCGAGATATTCGGCAGACTCGGAAGACAAGACAGCGGGACATGCAGAGTACAGACAAACTCAAGAGACTGAGGAAGGAACTGGAAGATGGAAGACTCCTCATAGCCTTGGCACTACAAAGAGAATCGACCAAACGGGAACTTCTGAAAGTGGACCGAAACATCTTCGAGCAACGTGCGAAGGTCAAGGAAGCCAAAGTCCGTCTCGGAATCAAGACCGATGATGAGGACTTGATCAACCAGAGGGTAAGTGAAGTCCCCATTAATCAGCTAACCGAAGCTGACCTCCAGGAACAACCACAGAAGAGGAAGATGCCAGATTCTGTTACGCTTCAGCGGCCTCCTGGATCTCAGCTGCGCATACCTGGCCGGTCTGATGGCCGTCCACTCGATGCCGATCTCATCTTATTGGAGGACCTGCTTGCTCAGAAGGAGAACATGCTCCAAAATGAGATTGAAGAAAAAGCTGCTCAGCATCGGAAATGGAACCAAGGCCATGTCGACTTGACACGAGAACCCCTCTCACCGGTCAGCGGTCAAGGCGTAGAGACGGGCTTCCGTCCTGCAACTGCCCAATATCAGTACCTGATGACACCACCTTCTTCTGTGACATCGGAAACTTTTGACCAGCTCTCTCCCATCCAGGAGAAGCCTGAACCCTTCACCTTCAGGTACAGTTCCCCTCCTGAAGAAGATCTGCCCCAGGGACAACCAGCGTATCGCCGGAGAATCGGTCGTAATGGTCGCCTCTGGATCGATCGCAGAGGGATGTCATCCGCAGCAGTGAAGGGTGTTGACGAGAGCGGGTCCGATCGTTGGAAGTACGACCAGGACGACGACGATGAGCAAGCCGTCTACGAACTGGACCCATACGACACCAAAGCATTGCGGTTCCGAGCAACCATTCCCTTTCCCAACCACCTCTACCCCCAACGAACTCGACAGGAAGCTACACAAGTAGCCAGACCTCCTGCCGTCAGTCCGGCAAATAGTCGCGCCATCGCTACCACTCAGCAGCCAAGAGCACCCACTTGAGTTTTTCAACCATCTCCTCTCACAACATCCCCGAAACACGAAATCGCGCCCTTATGGCGCTCCTGTATATCACACCTTTCCCAGAGCATTATTTGAAGATGCGTGTTTGACTTGGAGGCGTTATCCACGGATCCGGGTGAACAAAGCTTTGTTGGTATTAGACGTTGTGTCACCACAGGCCTAGAAGATACTGGCAGATATAGGTCGTCTGTTGTATTTTAGTTAGCGCTCAAGAGAGCAAGCAAGAAAAACAAATAAAGCCATTTTGCCGGGGGTTAAACACTCTCAGACAGAATAGAACTTATCATCTTGGAAAACGTGCCTTTCGTAGTTCATCTGAACCGGCCCTTTTTCTTTGGACCTGTTGGTTCCTCGATGGATCTCTTCCCCTTCCCCTCACCGACCAAACCGTTCTTTCCTCCCCATCTCATTCGTTTGTTGCTTCCAGTAAAGGTTATTGCTTCACTGATCGCTGCTCTCAAGACGGCTTTCTCGCCAAGTCGCACTTGTACAGCCATGGCAATTCGATGAGGAAGATTTCCTGTTGAGAGCAAGGTTTCATCTTCTTCGAGGCTTGTTGCATATTCCTTTTCCCTGAGTTGAATAACAGTCACGAGGACCTGACCAACGACTTCCGTGCAAAGTTTTGATCGACTCGGAAGGCCGTCGGAGTCGCAAAGGGCCTTCAAACTCTGGTCGTCGAGGAGAATCAAGTAGATTAGAGCAAGAAGTTCATCTGGAATGCTGGGTCTTTCGGGTCCCGGATGAGAGAGATCATAGGAGTCATCAAAGATGCCTTCTCGTTCTGCCAATTCAACCTGAACGGAGTCAGTTCTGAACGTAGTTAAACAAACAGGTATTGACATAGCAATAGCTATGGCACAGGATATCCACTTACCCTGCTATCGAGCTGTCCTTGGCTGAGTGGACTCAGATTTAAGCCTTGAAACGCTTCTTTGGACAGGAAGAGGGAAAGCATTTCCTGTGTTATTATCTCTGCCACGTCGTGCGGTGCGTAAGTCTCACTAACATACCCATACCGTCGCAGGAGGTCGGAACGGGGTAGCTGGCCATAATCGTTGAATATCTCCTCGCCAGCAGCAATATTCTTGATGCTTCTCATCTCCAAATCTTTATTACCGCAGCATAGTCGAGCATTGTTCCTTTCTGCATCTGCGTTTCTGCCAGTAAGAGTCAACCAAAAGTTCCAAGGATGAATGATATGTACAAAATGGCAAATCATCCGGTCCTAGGACGGTCCTGAACTGTTCCAAGACCAAGAACATTGCTTGGGTATACTCACAACATGTCAGCAAGAGGTATCATTGATAACAATATCTTCTCGTCCTCCTCATCATCAGACACCAAATCTTCCCCTTCGTCTCCCGATTTCTCATCTACTGTTGTATTCTCTTCCGGAATGTCGAATGCATAGGACATTATGATCGACGCGACTTTGTGGCACTCTTCGATATTGTAGTCTGTTAACCCAAGTGGGGCAAGGCACCTGGAAAAGAACTCTTCTGCGCCAGACTTTCCAATCTTGCTGACAACTTTACTGGCTTGTAGCTCCGAAAGTTCCGCATCCGACCAGAACGTGAGATTGTGCAGCTGTCGAGGTAATATCGCGAGGTAGGGAGCCCATTTTGAATCCGGTCGACGACTTTCACCGAGTATGATGGCGGTGAGAGCCTGTGCGAGATCAGTGAGTGTTCGAATTCATGACAAGTATCTAATAACATACCAGCCAACTTGCCAAATTCCGGATCTTGAATTCTATGTTGGATACACTACTCGAGTCAAAGAAACCCGTATTTAGGTTCAACACTGCGGAACGCGGGACACTGAATATCAGTTCGTCCGACTCGAAATCTCCGGTTGCCACTGTATGAAATGAGTAAAGGTCTTGTTCCAGTGCACACAAGACAAAGGTATGTGATTCTAGGAGCATAGATAGACAATCGACTTGAAAAATCCGACTAGTCTCCTGTGAATGATTTATGGGATCAGAAACACTCACCGACTCCTCTTCCTCGACCTGAGCTCCTCAAATCCACGAGTGCCATTTTCGGGCTCAAGACGACCCCCTGAAAGCGAAGCCAAGAGAGGAAGTGATTTGTCTTCGTCTCGAAATCGTCGACTTCCATGATCGCGGCTGGTGTAGATAGAGTAATTGGGAGTTTTGTGAAAATGGAGTTTGACAAATTGAACGTTACCCGGTGCTTTAGATTTATTTTCGCTAGCATCAGTTTTAGCGAGGTAGCACCACTCCACTCCACCACTGAACTTCATAACAGACTTTCAAAAGGAAGTGTTCAAATGTTTTCAGTGCTTCTTGAGCGGAAGGAACATTGTTTAAAAAATCTCTAGATCATACTGAGATTTTTTTTAAATTCCTAAATCACAGTGTGCGGAGCTAAGTGGGTGGGCATTCTTAGCCTTCCCACTTGCTTATCGATTAGCAGCAGCCCTGTAAGGAAAACAAGTGGGGTTTTACTTTTACTTCTTCGTTCAACATAAAACAACATCACATTTCGAGTCTCAGAAAACGCAACCATGATCGCCATAGGGCTAGAGGGAAGTGCCAATAAGCTCGGCGTGGGTGTCATCTCACATCCTGCTCCCGGCAAACCAGCACAAGTACTGTCCAATATTCGGCATACTTTCGTGACACCCCCCGGAGAGGGGTTCTTACCCAAAGACACTGCAAAACACCATCGAACATGGGTAGTCAGACTCGTAAAGGAAGCTATGGCAGAAGCCGGAGTGTCTATTAACGACATCGATTGTATATGCTATACAAAGGGGCCGGGAATGGGTGCTCCATTGCAAAGTGTAGCCGTGGCGGCCAGAATGCTCTCACTCCTGTGGCAGAAGGAACTTGTTGGGGTCAATCACTGCGTGGGACATATAGAGATGGGGCGGGAGATTACCGGCGCTGATAATCCCGTGGTGTTATACGTCAGTGGAGGAAATACACAAGTCATCGCATACGCCGAGCAAAGATATCGAATATTTGGAGAAGCTCTCGATATTGCAGTAGGGAACTGTCTTGATAGATTTGCACGGACACTGGGGATCAGCAACGACCCCGCTCCCGGATACAATATTGAGCAGCTGGCAAAAAAAGGAAAGGCGTTGTTGGATCTGCCGTATGCGGTCAAGGGCATGGATTGTTCATTTTCCGGAATCCTGGCCAGCATCGACATCTTGGCTGCAGAACTCAAGGCTAATCCAGAACAACGGGATTCTATTACTGGAGAAGTCATTACTCCAGCAGATCTGTGTTTCAGCTTGCAAGAGACTGTATATGCTATGTTAGTGGAGATTACAGAGCGAGCAATGGCTCATGTTGGAAGCAATCAAGTGTTGATCGTTGGAGGTGTGGGTTGCAATGAAAGGCTTCAAGATATGATGGGCATCATGGCAAAGGACCGAGGTGGAAGTGTGTTCGGTATGGATGAGCGGTTTGCCATCGACAATGGCATTATGATTGCCCATGCGGGCTTGGAGGCCTACAAGACAGGCTTCACAACACCTCTTGAAGAGAGTACTTGTACTCAGCGGTTCAGGACTGATGAGGTATTTGTCAGGTGGAGAGACTGAAGAGTCTATTAAGACATTCATTCAATTCAACATACGAGATAGTCAAGACCATCGATACCTGGATTTTGTGGGCTGCGAATTCGGTCTGCTGGCGGCCATCGATCAGAACCCCTCCTCCGAATCATCGTCCTCCTCTAGAATGGTCTGTCTCAACAAGCCCCGGTCTATCTCCAGCCATTCAGAATATTTCTTGTCTGTAGAAGGCTCACCCTTCCATTTCCCTGATTCGACTTTGGTCGTTGAGCTTTGCCACGCCTGCTCAAGCTTCTTCTTCTCCCGGGCAGCTCTCACGGACGCAGCCGATCGGCCTATCTCTTCGGGCGTTGGAGTCAAATTGAAGATGGACACCAGGATTGATGAGGACATGTGAAGTATGGAGCCAGTGAGGAGCCCTATCACGGCGGCTACTCCCAAATAGATATAGAGAGTCTCGTAGATAGTCAGCAAAGGTGCAATGAAAACATTGTTTTTACCAACCTCAAATTTTGCAAGTAATCTGAGTGGCAAGAACATTCCCGATAACAAATAATGTCCCAAATGTAGAGCAGGGGCAAGGGCTACGAGTACCCAATTGTAGACGGTTGTGAAGACGCTGATGAATGGCAACGAAAGATAGTAGAGCACACTCCCCAGAACCGAGAGCCAGGTCATGTTTGTGAGCACGGTGTGACCAGAGTGAAATGCGATGGCCGATCTACAGAAGGAAGACCCGATCAGAACATTCGTTGTCGAAGAGTATCTCGGACATTGAGAATTGAATGTTATGTCCGCACATAGAAGAGGACAGTGTTTGGCAGTCGAAGAGCAAGATGAATTTAAGCTTCGAGAGCGCCAGAACGAACAAGGCTGCGCACGGACCCCAAGCAAACAGCCTAGCCTGTCCTGCTGTGGGGTCGAGCTGGACCTCGACTGAAGGGCTGGGGTGGGAGATCGAGCGTCCATCAAAATCGCTGTCAGCATCCTCGTCCGCATCGTCCTCAAGTCCTGAAGCTTCGCCACAGCGTGAAATCTTCCAATATCCTCGACCAGCGTCTCTCCAAGTGACCTCTCTCGCCCCTTGCGCCGTTGCACGCCACGCCACGCCACGCCCTCGCTCTCTGCCATCGCTCCTGCCACAATGCACAACTGCCAACTGTGAATAAAAACACGACCACAACGTTGTTCGAAAATGGGTCAAGACAATTCAAAAAACCCGAGGCAGCCCAACTCCTCTTCATCTTCTCCTGCCCCTGATTCCGCGAAACACAAAAGAGACCCAAGGAACCTTATTCAAGCTTCACGAGCGCCAGCAGAGCCGTCGTTGGCCCAGGCTCGTGGAACGAGCACCACTACTCATCGGACACACACACGCAATTCCCAATCAAATGCCGCTGCCCACCTAAATCATCCGTCCCCAAGCCAAAGCATCAACAGCAGTGATTCGCAGATGGGCACAAAACAATCGAAATCAGAGCCGAAGCAGATACAGAGAGATCAGCCAAGCAAACCCGTCGATGTTCCTACACCAGCTGCCAACACCGACTCTGGTTCCTTAAGATCGCTCTCCAATTCAATCGAACCATCCGGCCCCCCTGCTACACAAGACATGTCCTACCATCTTACTCGGCCTCCCAGGCTACCGCTTCCCATTGAGGAAGAGGTGCACACACCTGGCTCGCCCATCATTGCCCCGGCCGATCTTGACGCTCCAGTATTAGATGTCGAGGCACTCGATAATGACTCTCTTCCTCGCCGTACATCCGCACTTAGTAATACCACAATCGACGAGGAAGATGCAGAGGAGCTCCGTGTCGATAAGACCAAGGCCACTGTACCAACCACCTTTGAATGGCGGTATGGAGGGGACAAAGTCTATGTGACAGGCACAATATTCCAGTGGAACAAGAAGCACAGATTACACCCAGTGTATGTTGATTCCAGATTATCTCGGGTGGCAGCCGCCTCACTTTTCATATCTCCATCAAATTTGTTACTAATTTATTCAAAGTGAGGGCAAACCCGGTGTTCTGCAGGCTATCATCCATGTTCGACCGGGAACGCACCACGTCAGGTTCATTATTGATGGAGTAATGCAATGTTCCCAAGACCTTCCAACCACCGTGGACTTCGGCAACAACCTCGTCAACTACATCGAGGTCAGCGCTGACGATATTCCTCGTGATACTCCTGCATCGACGGAAGCAACCGGAACCCCTGTCGCAGAAGCCCAACCACAGGTTCCTTCAACGCAAGCTGAGGTCAAGGCTGCCGTAGAGGAGAAGGAGAAGAAAGTAAAACCACCTCCAAAGAAGAAGCAAGTCTTGCCGCCTGGACGGTATTCCTCGCAAATTCCTCAGTACCTTCTTGATCTAGACAAGGCGGAAGACTCTTCTGCCTATCAGTACGCAGCAGCTGCGATTGAGAAGCTTCCAACGCCCCCGAGTCTTCCGGGATTCTTAGGAAAGCCAATCCTAAATGCAGCTACACCGATGAAAGATGACAACAGTGTGTTGATTATGCCAAATCACACCGTGCTCAATCATCTCGCTACGTCCAGTATCAAGAACAACGTTTTAGCTGTTTCCGCCACGACTCGATACAAGCGGAAGTATGTCACTACTATCATGTATAAGCCCACAAGTGATGAATAGAGCGTTGAATGAGAGGTGCAATCATGGGAATGCTTAGAGTCATTTTGTGGCTATGTGGCCGCCACCCCAGCACTTGCGCACCATCCCTCATCCAATTTGTTGCAGACATGTGTTGATTTACAAATCTGACCTTGAAAGCCCTATTTTCCAATTTGGCGGAATCCGAGAGCTGGTCTGTAATTAGGTGTCACCGTCAGAGGGAACCCCTACCCGAGAATAAGAGATCCCAATAGAATGGAGTTGGCCTTCTCATCTCTCCACATTTCCGTCCTCAGTCCTTCCATATGCCCCTGTGTCTCCAAATCTGAAAATTTACGCTTTGAGTCCTTGTTTGAACGACGGGTGTTCTATGTTTGAGTCCAGGAAAATGGACTTCTAGTCAACCGACTTACTTCTTCATTGCACAGTGCTTGATACGAACAATCAACAATTACTGGATATGACCTGATACAAATAACCAGCCGTTATTGTTCCAAGGGTTGCCGGTTGATCACATGGCACATTTACCTCGAATCACAGTAACCAAAGAGTATCTTAAATCAGGATAATTCCCACCCCTACGTCTGTTGATGTTTTGGGAAGGAATATGACTAGTGATATTGTTGGCATCAGTTAGGATTATGGCGTTTCGTATATGCAAATTCACAAGTACAAGTCCCACGCTTCATTTCTTCTGAGCCTTGGTTAAAGATCCCAGAAATCCTCTGAACACTATACTACCGAGCGCCTTTCCACAGGATGACGCCTTCCGAAAATCCAAAACTCTGGTATACCATGCCGTTGCTTACTACTTTTCCTGAATCCCACAGCTTTCTCTCCGTGACTCATGCTGCTCTTGAGAGACACCGATCCCAAAGAGCTTGAGTTTCCTCCCAGACTGTCTTCCCCACATCATCAAGCCTGTATCCAGGCAACACAACTCCATCAGGTGCACTGTCATCAAGTGGCCCCAACCGATAGACACCATTACCCATACCATCCTTAATAACAGAAGCACTGGCCACCTCAACCCCTTGCGGCAGCTCCACGCCAACAAAGTCCGTCTTTGGGTTCGATGGTGGAAATCTAGCACTTGTTCCAAGGAACAGCCCCCTCTCCCCAGCTTCGTCAGTGGTCATAGCGAACCAATTCACAATGGGCAAGACTGCCCACTTTGCAATCGTAGCGGGTATCGCCATCGGGCCTGTTACTGTGCTCAGAAATCGGCCGATTACGCCGGTGTCGACGAAGCCTGGGTATCTGATCTTCGAGTTAGCATGGCCTTGTCAGTGAGAGAACTGAGAGCCTGAACAATGTTTCACTTCCTCTGAAGGAAGCTCTTGATTTGCAGTAGATCTGAGAGTACAACTTCTTTGCAAGTTCCTTTCGAAGAAACTGTGAGAGAATGGAAATAGCTCGAAGGATACTTGGAGATAAAACCTACTTATGAATGAAGGTAATCGAGGGGTACGATTTTGCCAGTTCCTCAAATGCGAGTGTCGTTTGAGTGGTGCCATTCGCAGCCGCTTTTGCAAATGTGAAATCATTATGGACTTCAAGATCATTGATGTCTATTGCCGACTCTTTTCCTCCAGCTAGGATTGAGATGACCCTTGGGGAGGGACTTTCAGTGAGCAGGGGAAGTAAATTATAGACGAATCGCAATCTCGAGTAATAGCGAAGAGCGTGTGGAACATCGATTCCTTCAGCGGATTCTAGGTCATCATTAGCATTGTAAGTATAGGAAAGGTCTCAGAACAAACCAATTCTGCCTCCCCATGCGAGAAAACCAGGTGACATGAACAAAATGTCGACCTTCTTTTCTTTCGTTTTGATCTGATCACAGGCCAGATCGACGTTCTTGATGAGGGAGATTTCCGTTTCTATGAACTCAAAGGTTCCCGTTGGGTTTGACTCCTTGAGTTCGTCCAGGAGTGGTTGCGCGGCGCTCTTCGATCGACCAATGATATATGCTTTTCCTCCTTGAGCATACTTAGCGTATTGCTTCAAGGTACCTAGGCCTATGCCGGAAGTGGCCCCGACGAATACAGCTACCAGACTCGATACATGGCCTGACAGTTTGAAAGCCAAGTTGGACTTGCGGATATGTCTTATGTTCACCATTTTGTCTGTGTGTTGAAGGCAGGAAATGTATTGTGCAAATTGAGGAGGAGATGAATGTTACGAAAGAATGATCAACAGAAATGAGGAAATTCACTTATCTTATATACCTGTTGCAAAAGTTTAGAAGCAGCAAGAAGTGTGGTGTGATGTGGAGAGATGCCCCGCTCGGGCCTCTTCGCGCATTCGCCCTGGCAAAACCGCGAAATGCGAGAGCAGCCTCGATTTGTCAGTCTAGTACCAAACTTCTGTGATTGGCTGGAATTCTTTGTTGATTGATCAGCCTTTTCTGTCGGGATCGGCTTCCCAGGGATCGGCTTCCCAAAGCCCGTCATCCATCGGTACAGTAATTTATGCATTTTACGAATGTTCACCGCTGAGCTCTCAGGCAAAATATGCTGAATCATCCACAATCTTGATGTCCATTCAACCAACGCCTACTCAAGCCCTTCGGAATTCACATCTCCCCGCTGTCGACCCACCATGGCAACACGATGTATCACCAGAAGCCGCTCACAGCTGAGTGCTTCGACTTCTTCGTCTGCTGCCCGAGCATTTCTCCAGCTCACTCCCCTAAGATACATACATAGCACGCCGCTTCCAGTCCTCGATTTCCTCGTACCCAGTATTCCCTCGTCTATTGTACACAATGCCTGGGTTGCCAGACCTAGGTCTCGAACTATCCAAGCGGGAAAAAGGACGTTCACATCCTCTTCGAGATGCCAACAAACATCTGCCATCTTCAACCCCCGCCAGGATGAAGATGGCAATTACATGAGTGTTGAAATTACACCTCGAGCTTCGAACGTATGTCTCAGTTTTCAAATATGTGTGTATTCCGGTGGCTAACATGGTGATATCAGCGCCTTAAAGAAATCATGTCTCAAGATTCGAACCCCAACCTCGCCCTTCGAATCCAAGTCGAAAGTGGTGGCTGCCATGGCTTCCAATACTTAATGTCACTCACAACCCTCCCGCCCGTAGAATCATTCTTCCCGAGCTCGACTCAAGAAGTGTCATCACCAGCACTCAACACATCGTCCGGTGACCCAAATGATACGCCATCAACATCAGAGGATGGAGCGAAGCCAGTCGATACGAAAGTTGGGAAGTTGGATGAAGATGATACAGTATTTGCAGCCGATGATGGATCGGGGGCCAAGGTTGTGATGGATGGGCCCAGTCTAGAGCTTTTGAAGGGAAGCAAGATTGATTTTACGATGGAGCTGATTGGGAGCCAGTTCAAGATTGTGGATAATCCGCTAGCAACGAGTAGCTGTGGGTGTGGGACGAGCTTTGATATCAAAGCTTGAGAGCCGCCGTCTCAAAACAGTTCCCAGCCATATGTGGACCGCCAGCTTGAGTGTGAGAAGTGTGATGGCCAGGGAATAGAACGTATTGAGCAACAGTATGCCGGCTGTTCAGCGACAAAATCGCATATGATTGCGGAATGGTGGAATGAAGGTGCTCGAACACTTTTGACATTCATAAGCTAATGATCACTGCATTAGATCCATCTAATGTACGTGCTTAACGGGAATAATGAAAGGAGAATCGTAGAATGTGTGTATGTCTAATGTCACATAGATGCATGATCGATCAACGGAATTCAAACTGTGCTTTGTAATGTCATTCATTCTTTTGATGTTTACGCCAATGCAAGCCCTAGCTAAAGCAAGTCAACAAGCCCAGGAGAATCATCCACAACATGTCTAGTTCATCTGTTGGGGGAAAAAAGTCAGCACTGGTGAAATGAAAATCTTTGACAGAACACAAACCTGGCGGACTAAAGAGTTGATCTTATCTTCGCGGTTGCCCAAGTCACCACCTGAAAGTTTCAGGTTAGCAACGCTTAAGAAGGGGGAAGGGAGAAAGAACCTTCGACGAAATGACGGAACTTTCTGGCACGGAAACCTCCTGTTGGGTTAGAAAGCTTGAATGGCCACAAGAAGTTGGCAGTTTGCTTGAAGTTGGGTCCGACAGTGAAGATCTCGTGGATCAAGTCCTCCATGCAGACAATGCCGTACTTTCCCAGGTTGGCTTCGATGATCGAGTTATCGGTGAGAGCAATGCGTTGCTTATCGACCTTTCCGTATCCACGCTTGTAGATGAGTTCACGAACAGACTTCAGGTTAGGGTATCCATAGGCAATCCATGGCTCGACAACCTTGAGCATCTCGAGAGTGGCCTTTGTCATGCGAACAAAGACACCATTGTTGATTTGAAGGAGACGGAGGAGTTGGAGGATCTTTCGCGGCTTTGGTGCGATCTTGTTGATACTAGATTGTTGTGAGTGCCTGATCGAGACAGCAGCCGAATGTTCACCTACCCCTTGATACGGATAACGAAGACCAACTTCTCCTCAGCAGGAATGTGGAAAGCACCATCTTGCTTAGCCAGACGGGCAAGGCGGATCTTCTCGCGCTCCTGATCACGGTACTCCTTAACGTACTTCTCGGCACGCTTGAAGATGACACCGCGCTTCTCCTTTTGGGCCTGTGAAGACAATTCAGTTTATGAAGCCTTTATGAAATCAAGATACACAGGGGGCATCTTCAATGACAATTCAGACCCGAAAGATGGTTAATTTAGCGACAGCATCGACAGTGTCTAGTCGCAAAAGTGGTGTTATGCATCATAAAAGTCCTTCCATGCCAGCCTGTGTATTTATGAAATATCGACGAACCTTCTTCTTCTTCTCAAGCTCAGCAGAGCGCTCCTCTCTCGCCTTCTCCTGGCTCTTGCGCTTCTTCAGGAGAGTCTCCGGAACGAGGATTTGGTCGGCAGTCGGGACGCTCCTATTTCGGATTAGTCTATTGTCCCGCATACAAATGTATGGAGAAGAGCGCCGAATGGGAATTGCAGCTAAAGCGCGGCATTCTCGCAGTGGCTAACTCGAAGGTATGATTTTAATCAGTGAGAAAATCAAGGATCGATCCGCTCTTTGCTCCCAAGGGAGAAAGATGGTTCTTCCAATTGACATCCATTCTCAGCAGACAAGACCTCAGACAAAGTCCAAGAAAGATGCGAAGCACATTGGCCAATACTTTCGTACCTCCGCAAAACGTATTGGTACTACTTGATTGTGTGCTGCAATGATTTTAAAGGAGAAGACCGGAGTCTTCAACCTCAAGACCCCGTACTACCACTCTCGTGATGCAAGTTGATGAGACCTAGATCGGCGAGGGCGTAGCTCAGGAAGAATCGAGCTGGCAGCCAGGTATCGGTCACTCTGGAGCTGACTTTCGACAACCATGGTGCTCCAGCGAGAGGACAACGACTAAAACTGAATCCAACGCATTTCGATCAGCTCTTCGAGGGAATTGGGGGGCCGTACGTCTTTGCGACCTGCTCCTTGGAGGCAGTACCGGTTTGTTTCTTGGCAGGCATCGTGGCGGTTGTCGATGGTTGTCGTTGAAAAATGAAATTCGCAAGTGGAAATTCTTGAATCTTTCGTGGGTGCTCGCTTAGAAAATTGGCTGTGCCAGTGCTGAAAATGGTCTAGGGCGAAATATGCATAAATTCCAGATCACGTGCCTTCAAACCCAAACCCAACATTCATCGATGAACATCAAGTGAGCCGAAAATCATGGCCACCGTCTATGCTATAGGATCTAACGGCTCCGGCCAGCTGGGAATCGGTCACAAGGAAGACGTGTCTGTCCCAAAACAAGTACTATTCGATGACGAAAACATTGGACCCACCTCAGAAGTCAAAGCTGGAGGCAACCACACTCTGCTGCTATCTTCTGGAAGCCTTTATTGTTCTGGGGACTCTTCGAGTGGAGCTTGCGGCCTCATATCTGAATTAGAGCCCTCAGATTCCCAGTTTTACAGAGCCCGGTTGAGTACGGAAGATTCTAAATCAAGCTCACCCGTCATCTTCTGTGCTGCTTCTTGGGAGGCTTCCATAATCGTCCAAAAAGACGAGGATGGACTTGCAACCAAGGTCTCTAGTTTTGGTATTGGAAACAAAGGGGAACTTGGTCAAGGAGAGCTCTTATTTCGATCTTCTAAAGCTCAGATAATCAAAGATTTTCCTCCGAAAAATCTTGAGATCGTCGATTTAGCGGCTTCCGTCAGCCATGTTGTCGCAGTTCTGAGTAATGGGGACGTCTATGGATGGGGAAGTGGGCGGAAAGGACAGTTGGGCCAGCCGGAGGGAATCATTTACGTTCCTCGTAAAATTACTGGTCTTGATTTCAAAGCCCTCCGGGCTGTCTGTGGACGCGAATTCACATACATCCTCGGCGAGACTGAGAGTGGGAAACATGCAGTTCTGGGCTCCGACAAATGGAGTGTGAGATCAGCGGCACCAGCTGCAGTACATGGTTGGAAGGATGTAGGCGCCAGCTGGGGTAGCATCTTCGTCTTGAACAAAGATGGGAGGTTAATTTCATGGGGAAGGGATGATCACGGACAACTGAGTCCTCTTGGACCATCACCTCTCTCACAAGTTGCTATTGGAAGTGAGCACGCTCTGGGACTCACGATGGACGGAAAGGTGTTGGCTTGGGGGTGGGGAGAGCATGGAAATTGTGGACCAGGTACAACAAATGGAGATGTGAAAGGGAAATGGAATGTGATCGCATCATCTCAATATCTACCACCAGGGAGCAAGATTTCGAATATTGGAGCTGGATGCGCTACAAGTTGGGTGTGCATCACTCCCTGAAATGCCTCATCCACAACAGCTAGTTCACTCAGCTATTTACCCAAGGCCTAATTTCGGTATCCAGGCCCTCAGGAGGATTTGGCGAATGACCACACGGTCTTCGGCTTTGTGTTACGTGCTGGATTGCAACACACTATTTGGTAGTTTGATCTGAATATTCGGGCTTCTTGGCCTCAATCAAACACACCTCGAACCTACTCGATATTAGTAGGATATCAGCCACAAATAAGGGACTTCAACGTACCTCTGAAACGTTCTGAGTTGGCGCCAGGCGCTGGGTTGGGATTGTGTATGACTGCTCGCCATCCTCCGCCGACAATCCAGGATGACCGCTAGTGCTTCGATTCTGGTTCTCAGATGCTTGGAGATGTCCCGAATTCATTGTCACAGTTTCCTGGGCTTCAGTTAGCATCAGCCCCGTGTAACGAACGACCTGCTGTCCTCACTTTATCTCCAGGCGTATCCCAAAGTAGCATCTCGTCTTCCTCCTCATCAAAATTTGTCGGATCCCATCTTCGATCTTCTTCGGCCTCGGTTACAAAGAGGGCCTCGGACTGAAGACTAGGCTGTGGGGGTGGTGGAGAAGGTCTGGAAATTCTCGCTCTCGTTGGCTCACGACCCAGACTCGGAGCGGCAGTGGTTGGTGGAGGTGGCATTGAGGTGGCAGCCCTTTTAGGGCTCGACATCGCTTCCAAAGGTTGTCTCGATGCAGGTCTCTTCGAGTTTGCTCTTGATGCGTTCGGTGCTGGCGTGGCTGAAGCACCACGAGACTCTCCAATAGTCATGAGAATGAACTCGCTCAGAATACCATCTTCGCTGTATGTCAATTGCATTGGGCTTGTTGGACGTGAGTACAAAGCTTTAACCATCGTGTTGGTAATGCCAGCATGTGCGATAATAGATTTGAAATCCTTGACACTGATAACAATATGAAGTTTCTCCTCAACAGCGAACTCACCGAACTCAAGTGCATCCACGGCGATTGTAGTATGGAGTGGTTGCTTCAATATTTCTAAGTTTAATCAGCATGCAAGAGATTTGTGGAACATTGGAACAAACCGTTTCCAGACATGATCTTCTCGGTGTAGCTGGTGAAGCTAACACGACCATCTTCAGAGTAGATATCAAGCTGCTCCGTGCCTGGGCCGAAGTGCTCGACAAATTCTCGAAGAGTTTTGGACGATATCGACCAACTGTTGTTTGCGCTCTCCTTGACAAACAAGGCATGCATAGGTGCAACGGACTCGAATGTCAGACGGTAGGTCTTGAGAACGCCTGGACAAGTCAATTGCTTGAAATTGGTAGTTGACCCAGAGACATACCATGTCTGCAGACTATCTTGATGACGAATCGGCTCTTCGTTTTGCCTTCACCATCCTCGACTGACACATCGCATCTTTCAACTGCAGTGTCCTTCTCCCTGCTCGGGTCAACAACTCGACCTTTGAAGACCGACAAGAGTGCCTGTCGCCAAAGTCAATGCTGAAAACGAAGAGAATAGCCAACAAAGGTGCTGACCTTGTTATAGATTTTGCACGCGAACTTCTCCTTTGCTTGATTGCTGGATCTCAGGGGTCTATAATGATACTTAGAGAAGAACTTGTTTCCCAGCAGTGTGAAAGAGGCGTATGCTGATTTTGAAGAATTGAGTGCAGTCAAGACTAGCTAGGAATACTCAGCAACGGAAACTATTAAAAGCAGTCACGGCCCTACTGACCCTGTCTGAGGAAGCTTCCAAGCAAACGGCCTCGCTGAACTTTCCCAGGCAAACAAGAGCATCGTGCAGCTTACCCAGGGCGTCAGGATTGATGGTGAACGTCAATACTGCCATGGCTAGTAAACTGAGAATATGAACATTAGATCACGACACATTCGAATCGTCCAGGTTCCTACTTGGGCACACAGCATGCCTGGAAAAGTCCCCTTGATGTTGCACGGCACTCGTGAGTTCGTGGCGGAACAATTGTTGCCTCGAAAATGTCGCGCACCAGGGGCATGACGACGCGACTGACTTTTGCTGCCCCGCGTTCTCCACAAAATACACAATCGCCAGTCCCACCAACATCAACACCAGGATTCAACATACAATAGTACTACTACTTTTAGGTGTTCCCGCGAACAATACTTGGCCTTCGGTATTACTTTGCATCATACTTTACAGCCTACGAAGCTTCCAGAAATTCCGCTTTCCACTATGCAGGACCTGCCGGCGGATTGTCTCTACTTGATCTGTGAGGAGCTTGCAGCCAAACGAGACTTCGGTACGCTCTTTGCATGTGCCGTGTCAAGCAAGTCTCTTGTTAAGCCTGCACTGCTGCGGATGTACCGGTAAGATATTCTTTCATTCTATTGAAAGAACGCGATCTAACAAGCTCTAGGGTCCACGATGAAAGCCCCATCAGAAGTAGTGGCGAAGGCAACGAAACGGACTTCGAAAAAAATAGCACAAACAATGACCAAACCTTCGAAGAAAAATTAGCTGCTGTCAAGAAGATAACCTCTAAATGGGCTCTACAATGGAAGTCAATCATACGATCCAGCATGGGACATACTCTATATCCGTATTGCCTTTACATTCGTTCCCTCGATCTTCGAAACCTTGCAGAGCTCCTTGACGATCCTTTGTTCCGAGGACTCTCACAAATATTCTTTGCCGGCGACATGACCCAGTTTCTCAGGACTGTGGATACACCGATGAAGCAAAAGATTCGAGGTGCAAAGGCATCATACGAGAAGCTGGATGTCCCTGTTATTCTGGACCTTGTTGGAGAGTCCATTACTAGTTTTGTCAGCACAGCAGCCACCCAGAACAAGGCCACGGTTGCTCTTGAGGATATCTCAGGCAATATTAGTGGTTTGGCTTTGCCCCGGTGGGTTGGTCGTATCTCCAGGCTCAAAGGAATGACTTTGTGGGATGGAGCTGCCCTCAGTGAGGGCGTGGCTACTTCGATTGCCAACAACTGCCCCGAATTTGACGACCTTACTTTCTACGGCAGCCTCAAGCCAGACATAGACCAAGACTTGGCCTCTTTCTTTAGTGGACTGAAGAAAGATAGTCTGCGATCGTTTACCGCTTTGAGCGCAAGCGCCGTTGGTCGCGAAACACTTCTTTCACTGAACCATCACAAGTCCTCGTTGAAGAGGTTGAAACTGGACGGCCTGAGATCGAAGGTGATTGAGAAGCTGTATTTGCTTCAAGAATGCGTTGCCCTTGAAACTCTCGAAATACATGGTCCCGATGGTTTAGTCAACCTTGAGGCAACAGAAAACGATGTCTCCCCTGAGATCATCGCGTGGTTAGGCCGTTGTGAAAGACTCCGGGATCTTCTCTTAAGAAACTTGGCAAGTGGTCCCGCAATTCTCACACAAGTATGCTTGCGGAACAACATCCGCCTTCAAACACTGCAGGTGGTTGGCTACTCTGTTGTCGGAAATCAAGACTTTCACAGGGCATTGTCCCACCAGACGAGTCTTGAGTCACTCGCTCTGAAAGCAGACCCGGAAGGTGCCTTCCGAGACGATATCGACGTGTTGATCTCTTCCATCTCCAAATTGACCAAATTGCGAGATCTCAACCTAGTCTCCACTTCCGATTACTTCCGGACCTCCGAGATTCTGAATCTCTCTTCCGTTCTGACAAACCTGGAGGATCTATCATTTGGAGGCTACGATGTTACGGATGACCTCTGGCGTGGAATGTCAAATCTTCATCAGCTCCGCAAGCTCGACATATCGGCCATGACCTCGTTCTCATTCGATAGGATTTTGGCTTACATTGAAACTCTGAAGGACTCCAATCGCGGTCTGACATTGTCAGTTATGAGCCAGAAGGCTGAGAACCCGCTTAGTGACTACGAGGAATCTGTCATCAAGCAGAGCATCAGGAATAAGGTGGATGGCAAGTTTGACTTTACGTTGTTCAGAGAGGTAGATTCTGAATCTGAATCGTTTTCGGACTGATTATTGGAGAGGAAGCTTGTTTGTGGATAATTGTAATAGTTCATGTCCAACAGATTGGTAGGAATCGTACACCGCATGGATGAATGAACTCCCTTAATCTGGGGTAATTAATTTGTCAAGTACCGTTGGGTGATAGATGTTGGGAATAGGCGCCGCCCTTCTATGAATAATAATACAACTTTACGACGGACTCTTATCATGCTAAGTAGGGAATGAACCTTGCCCTCTGGCGTGTTTGTAGACAGCTTCTTAGCCAATGCTTCTCGACTGTTAATGGGCCGTGGCACAATTCAAGGGATGTTAATAATGTCATTATCAAATGTCATTCCAGCCGAAATATATGAAGCGACAACGCCTTGGGCTGTATATATCAAAAAATGGATTTTTCTGCCCACAACAACCCGAGTCCCGCACGCGGTGGCAGGTGAGGTTAACCCAAGACCAATATTTAGATATAATACCTTACAACGACAATACTAACTAAATAATAGAGCGCCCGGGATCCGTAAGGAGAAGACATGATGCTCGTTGCAAATATATCCATATAGAAAGTGCGACGGCTGGCGTCACTGCATGATCTGCCGGGAATAGGAATCAGGAAACAGGTCTGAAACAGGGAACTAAGCTAGGGGTATGGGCAATGCACTACTAAAGGTCAAGGCATTTCTCCCTTCTTTGCTCTCTCGCTTAGTATTTTCAATACATGAGATTCTCTGAACTTTGAGCCTTCAACCATTGCATTGATCTCGCCGTCACAGAAAGGGCGGCTTTAAACAACCTCGAGTTGTTGGACCATATGCAGGGTAGGGTACCTGTAATGGGAGTGTTCGAATCGAAGAAAACCGTCCGGGGTTTTCGTAGCAAGACACCTCCGTATGACCCGCTTCGATCGACCCAACAATTATATGAGCTTATCTTGCGAGCCTTTGCTATTTTGGTTCCTGGTCTCGATATCAGTTTGCAATTTTTTGCTCCCCGTGGTTAGAGCCAGGGGCTGTGTTTACTTGAGAAGCGGGCCCTCAGCCAGCACAATTACAAGAAATGAGACCAACTTCTAACTAAAATAGAAGAGTGTTATGAGAATTAAAGAATAGCCTAAGTTTGCACAATTTCTAAGACTCTTGTGGGCATTATTATGGCATGTAGTACATAGATCGACGGCACCGCTCGCTCCACGACACTCTAACCTTACAAGGCGGCAACGACATGTGAGAGAAAGGCAAGCAAACATGAACCTTTAAATTTTCTCAGATTTACCCTAGAAGTTTTGTCCGGGACTTACAAGTCCTTCTTTCCTCGACCAATCCTGGGCAACAACCCTGGCAACGAATTGCTCGATATTTCTCGCAACCAACAAGGGGACTTCGACCGGCAGCATATGTCCAGACTCTTCAATCACCACCATCTTAGCCTCCTGGATCTTCTCCAATACTTCTTTTCTGACTCTTTCGACAGGTTCGACCATATCTTTCCTCCCAGCAATCACCAAAACCGGAACATTGATCCTGTTCGCCTTCTCAACAATGTCCTCTCTCATGGCATACTCAGGCCAAGCCGCCTTGGCAAACTCATTACCCTTCAGCATGTCTTCTGCCAACGCTGAAATTGTCACGTCAGAAAGCTTTGAAGCTGAAAGGACGTTCCTCGCGACGAACTCAGCCGACGCGGCGCTCGAGTAAGCTGTCAATTGCTGCTCTTTCATGTCCGAGGGAAGCTCAAATGGTATTGGAGGTGCGGGAGCGATCAGCACGACACCTTTGAGTCCTTCCACGAGATTCCTGCCTGATATGAGCTGGGCAACCTTGCCTCCCATAGAATGCCCCACGAGAATGAAGTCCTGGATATCCATGCCAGGAATAAGAGTCTCGATATCGCTGGCGAGCTGGTGGATGGAGTAAGATCCAGGCACATTGGGCCCAGTAGATGAGCCCCAGCCTCGGAAGTCGACAGTTATGCAGTGAAAGTCTGGCGAGAGGTGTGAGATGGTGGTTGAATAGGTGCGAGATGAACCACCCCAGAAGTGGAGGAAAATGAGCGTCGGTTTAAGAGGATCAGGAGTTCCAGAAGAGACAACATGGAGGCTTGTGGTAGAGTCCACTTGATGGGTACTAGAATGTTGCATATTGAAGGGTGTGATGTTCAATGAAAGCAGAGAGGCTGAAGGAGGAAACTGTACAGTGTACTGCAGTAAGATTCCGTTCGCTGAACAGAGAGAACTGGTATCCACTTGGAGACACATATATAAAACGAAATGTGATCCCGATCCCTGCCATCACTGATCCCGTCCAAGAAGAAATCGGATTTTTCACCTTCTCGGAGTCCACCAGAGTCCTCCGTTGGGACACCCCCTTTCCTATATCCGGAAACCCGAAATATTTCCAAAATGCCAGCTTACTAAGCTTTTCATCTAGGCTACACAGCTTCATACAACAAGTGAAAGCGTGTGATATGGTACCGAGACCAGACTGTCAGCTTGACTGGAGATCTTCCTATGTTGCTGTGATGTTACGTTTTGACTGGGGGTTGAGATCGAAAACCCAGGCAAGTAGCGGACCCCTGTCTCATCACGTGTCTGGCATCATCATGAACTTTCTGGGCTTCTCAAAAAAAAAACCTTCTATCTCTCTCGACAATCAAAACAGCTTCGCAACAACCACACCTTGAGTCCCCAGTGAAGACAATCGCACAATCATGGACTCACCAAGCTCCGCCCTCGAGCAAAATATCGACCTCTCAAAGCTTTCAGAGAAGGACAAGCAAGAACTTCAGCAATTTATAGTCAACGAGAGCCAGAAAGCCAGGATACAACAATGTTGGTTCTTTCCCCGAGCTCTTTCAAAATTTCTCAATGTTTCCTTCGACTGCTCCTGCAAGTTCCATATTGCCCTCCTTTTTGGTATTTGTGGCAGCCTGCAAAAACTTGGAAAACTAATGTTCGTTCTACTTAGCTGTCCACTCCCTCACGGATATCTGCTGGAAGAAATGTGTGACGGGTACGATTCGGAGCGGGAAGCTAGACAAGAATGAGGAGACTTGCGCGCAGAATTGCGTAGATCGATTCTTGGATGCGAATATGACGGTTATTAAACATCTCGACAATATGAGGAATCAGTCGTGAGGAGAGTTGGACGGACAGCTACCTCGTTTACGATCCTAGGCACCATCGGGTCATGAATAGAAGGATAACTGTGTGTACGAGTAGAGGTTTTGTATGATTAAGGGCGATTGAGAAGAGACTTCGCTCTTACGGCTGGCATGAAATGAGACAAGGGGTTCGGTCTTCAATGAAAGAAATCACAAAATGCGCTCGCGAATGAGCTTGAGATTGGAGTCTGAAAGCACTTTTGTGCATACTGAATTGGTATGTATCTCATTTACGCCTTGTGAATGCAAGTGACAACCGCTAGATCCGTAGCTACGAATCGTGCTGGTAAATCCATAACCACTTCTCAATCCCCAGTTCTCATCACTCAGCCTCAAGCGCATGTGCAAACATTTAGACAATGGCGAGCTTCGTCGCAGCAATATCGAGAGCATCAACGTCAGCGGTCAGGCGAGCAAAGGCCTTCTTTGATCCATCAGGTCTAAGGACATTACATTAGTACAATAACATTTAATTTCGGACTGGATTTTGCATACCGGACAAGGGTGTTGATCTTGACCGTATCAATATCATAGAGCTTCTTCAACGCCTCCTTGATTTGTCTCTTATTTGCCTTGATATCGACGATGAAAACTAGAGTGTTGTTCTCCTCAATCTTCTTCATGGCACTTTCGGTGTTGAGAGGGTGGATGATGACCTTGTGCTCATCGAGGCGAGGTTGATGAGGAACGGACTTTCTTGGGTATTTGGGCGACCGGGAGAGTTGGAGGGTCTTGGGTCGGTGGAAAGTTGTCGAAAGACGGACCTTGCGGACTTTGTGAGAGTGAGACTGGTCGATTGTTAGCAAAGAGATGAGGTGCTGGAGAGATTGAGAACGTACTCCCTTCAAGGCAGACTTCGCAGCAGCATTGGCTTGCTTGTTGCCCTTGCCCTTGGTGGCAGCACCTGTAGTCACTTACGCATCAGCAATCGCTCTTGAAGAACTCGCAATATCTGCTACTGCTGGTGCGCATTCCCCTTCATCGTTGCCCTATCGTGAGAGATCTCGATTTGAGATGCCCAAAATGTTCGATTATGATTGCAGGGTTGCAGAACCGCGCAATAATAATGTAGACAAATTCAATGGGTCAGAAAGGAAACTGTACCTTTCTTGGTATCCTTGGGAGGCATGGTGAAGTATTTGTCGTCGTGGTGTTGGCGCTGGGAAAATAAGTCGATGTGGGAAATCCAAAAATTGTGCGATTTGTGTGCCACCTTTGGGAGGTCCGAGCGCTCTACACGTGACAAGCCTTGAACTTGACTCCAGTGAGAACCTCAATTTTCCTCATCAACAAAACACCCAGCAGGTTTTCGGTTCTACAATATGGTCAACAAGAAGAGGCATACCAAACTGAAGTCCCTGTCTCAAGGTCGACCTCCTACCGTCAAGCCTGCCAGGTCAATCTCCAGCAAGGCAACCAGAAATGTCATCCGAACTTACCACACGCTTGAAAAAGAGAGAGCAAAAGCTTTGGCAGCCGGAGACGATGCAAAAGCCATGGCGCTAGCAAAACAAATGGAATTGCAAGGCGGAATCGAGAGTTATCAGCGTGCAAGCCTCATCGGCCAGACCAATGAAAGAGGAGGCGACAGTTCAAAAGTACTCATGGAATGGCTGAAGCCAATTGTTCCAGCGTTGAAAGAACTATCCACTGAAGGGAAGTTACTTCGGATGCTAGAGGTTGGAGCTTTGAGTGTTGCCAATGCTTGCTCCAAAAGCCATCTATTTGACATGGCGAGAATCGATTTGAACAGCCAGGCCGAAGGCATCACCCAGCAGGATTTCATGGAACGTCCTCTCCCTAATGATGAGCTGGAGCAATTCGACATCATCAGTCTTTCCCTGGTTCTGAACTACGTTCCTGACCCTGTTGGGCGAGGACAGATGTTGCTGAGGACTCTCGAATTTCTCACGGCACGTCAGTATCCTGGGCAGCTTGGTGACTTTTTACCGAGCTTGTTTCTGGTCCTCCCTGCACCTTGTGTGACGAACTCAAGATACTTGGATGAAAACAGACTGGAGACCATTATGAAGAGCCTAGGTTTTGTCAATCCAAGGAAAAAGCTTTCGAACAAGCTTGTATATTACATGTGGCAGTTGCAACGTCCGACGCCAAAGAGGACATTGGCTTTCAAGAAGGAGGAGATCAGGTCCGGGAAATCGAGAAACAACTTTGCAATAGTTCTGAGATGATGTGTTGCAGCTAGGCATCAAGGGATGGAAATTTTCTGTCTAGGGACTTGCTGGAAGTCATCGGTGTCCAGGAGTATAGTGAGTTTTATGATACCCGATCAAGTGCTGAGAGGGCTTCAGGTGGCACATTGAAGATAGGTGCACAGTGCAAGAGATTTCAAAATGCGAGATTTATCAAACCCCCTGGAAACTTGCAGCATTCAAAAACGGTTGGATTCAATGTTCCTGGGAAGCTAGTACATTCAAAAGCATGGGAAGTTGGATGTTCCGGTCATTCACACGGTTTTCTCTTTCTCAACAGAAGCTTTTAAAGCCCAATTCGAATCGAGTATGGTCACGAAGCGAAGGGCTCGGCTGACATCGGTGTTTCTCCAACCCCCCGGCCACGGCAAGAACTTGATGAAAAGTTTCTTTCGAAGAGGCGCTTTGACTTGGATCTTATCGATGCCCCACCATGCCATTTATGGCTTCCACATGGGAGCTCCAGCTCTGCACCTTTTGAGCTCGCACAGCTCTCAATTGAAACAGCTTTCGAGCCCAGGACGGAAGAAAAATCCTTCGCTACACGCTTCAACTTTTTGCAGCCCTCAACTCCGCCCGCAGACTGCCCCGCACCACACTGCACGTCCATCGGCTGATGTTCTTCGAGATCTCCACCCCTGAGCATTGAGAAGCCGCTTGTCGAATGGCGAGATAAGGAAACCTCATAGCCCCAAAACCGCCTCTTGTTCTCAATTCCTTCAACTTCTCTTCTCGAATATTTCTCCTCACTGGACCACAGGGCTCCAGTTTCTTCTCTCAGTGCATCTCTGTAATCTTGGAGAAAGTTGCAATTTTGTTACCAATCTCCAGAAGCATTACATCATGCCGCGGAATCCTACAAATTGGGACGAGTACCAGTTTGGTCCCCAAGGTCCCCAGGGGTCACACAGGAATTCTGTCAGCTCTGCTGGTGGCCGTAGTATTCGTTTCGATGAACAAGCCGTCGGATCCCCATCTGCCAATTCCAATTTACTGGGAAGATCCGAAGGCGATCAACATGGAGGCGACCTGCGAAGGCGGAGGTAATTGTCTGAAGCATCCCTATATAATTTTAAACTGATTTGATTTCTAGATCTTCAATTGCCTTGCGTCTTAATGCTCTCGCCCACGTTGGTGGTGTAAATAGTATCGAAAATTTTGCGAAGTCATGGCAAAGGGCGGCTACTTTTATCGAAGCTACGCCCCATCGCCGTTCTTTTATACTATCTGCAGACCAGGAGAGAGATGAGGAAGAAACGTTCGAATATGGCAGAACCAGTACCGAGTATGGGCGTGGAGCACGAACCTCACTCCTCCGGGCACATCTGGAGGCTTCTGGTAGTTCGGAAAATGCTATTGAGGACGAATCTGAGGTTCCCGACATGGACTCTTCAACCTCACAACCTGTGCATCACAAGGAGTCAGAAAGCAGCCATCGAGTCAGTGATTTGCCAGGTGGAAGTGTGAGAGGAAGTCATTCGATATTTGCTATTGCACCGCATTTAGCTACACCATTGGCTGGAAGCTACGGGACATCTTATGGAACCTTGCAGTCCGCATTGAGCGAATCCTCTATGATCCATGCTGGCAACTTGTGGAGACAGCAACAAGCTGATGCAGCTCACATTATGGAAGGGGAACGTGAGCCTTTATTCGTCAAAGAAGTTGAGCAAGATGGGAAGGTTATTTTGGTGGTGGATGGCCAATCCACGCTTCCCCAAACCATCTTCAATTCCACTAATGTTCTCATCGGAGTTGGGCTTCTTAGTCTTCCATTGGGTATCAAGTACGCAGGTTGGATTTGTGGGATGATTTTTCTGCTACTTTCAGCCGTGGTTACGGCCTACACTGCACGACTTCTAGCCAAGTGCATGGATGTAGACGCCAGTCTGATCACCTTTGCAGATCTTGCTTTCATATCGTTTGGACAAAAAGCACGAATAGCTACCAGCATCCTTTTCACGTTGGAATTATTAGCTGCGTGCGTGGCGTTGGTTGTTCTTTTCGCAGATACCCTTGATCTTTTGATTCCAGGTGTAGGTGTGGTCGAGTGGAAGATTGTGTGTGGTCTTTTAATGATACCCCTGAATTTCGCTCCACTACGACTGCTGAGTTTCAGCAGTGTGGTTGGGATCTTTTCATGCTTCTGCAGTGAGTATTTCTCCTTTGTCGTTTCCTTCTTCTGGTAGCAGAGATCTCCCCGACATGCATGGCAACGCCAAATCTCGAGAACCTCTTGGACTGTCTCTTTCTTCCTTGATAGTGTTCTGGCCACCTATATTGGCTACCTTCGATATAACACATGGTTTTGTCTATCCACTGACAGATCCCTTTCCAGTCGTTTCAATAGTCTTCATTGACGGCTTCATTAAACCTCATACGCCTGGTTCTCTCCGCGAGCCGGCCGTAACATACCTCTTTCCCGCGAATTGGTTGACCTTACCGCTCTCTTTCGGCCTCTTGATGTCGCCTTGGGGCGGTCATTCCGTCTTCCCAAATATATATCGAGATATGCGACATCCCTACAAATTCAAGCGGGCCGTAAAAGTTACATTTACGTTTACTGTAAGTCTTCCCCCACACTTTTGCTTGAACGTATAATGACTATTTATAGTACTTACTCGACTGCGCTACAGCCGTAGCAGGCATCCTCATGTTCGGGGACGGCGTCATGACCGAGCTGACAGCCAACATCATCGATACTTCCGGCTACCCTCGCGTCCTCTCTATAATCCTCAGCATCTTCATTGCCATCATCCCTCTCACCAAGGTTCCCCTCAACGCCCGCCCTATCGTCTCCACCCTCGAGGTCCTCTGCGGCCTCGATGCCTACTCCCCCGCCGACTCCGAACCTCTCACAGGCCTCTCCAGCTACACTCGAGGAATCCTAAAAGTCGCCATCCGTGTCTTCGTCATTATAGTATTTGTCGCAATAGCGATTGTGTTCCCAGCATTTGATAGCATCATGGCATTTATGGGGAGCACCCTTTGCTTTACGATTTGTGTTATTTTGCCTCTGATGTTCTATCTGAAAATCTTCGGGAAGGAGGTCAGTTGGAAAGAGAGGCTGCTGGATTACTTTTTGATCGTGGTTTGTTCTATACTTGCGACCGTGGGAACCGTGTGGGCATTCTTGCCAAAGAGCATGATTGGCGCTGAGTGATGAGAAAGAGGAGACGTGGCTGCTTTGGCTGGAAGGAGAGGAGACTGTCGTGGGAAGTTATTATGGGGTGGCGTATCGTGCTCTGCATTCTTAGCACTTCTGCATTTGCATACGCATTGTATGTAATTTCTGCATAGCGTCATTTGGGTAATGGGCCAAACTCTTTGTTGCATCTCATGTGGACATTTTACGAAGTTATGCCTCGTCCATATCCGTTCTGTGCACTCTGTGGACCTCTTTGAATTCGTCATTCAATGGTGATAGCTTGTTCTTCCGCGATCGTGAGACCTATATTTTCTCTTCATCGTAGGTCTTCAAATGTTGATTTACTTTAAGCCCGCATTAACCTCGAAGGGTTTCGTTCACCCATTAGCCCCTGATCCACCCCGAGCGGCGGAGAGGATTGGGAAGCTTGAGCAATTTCGGTCAGCAACTTAAAAGGAAAAGAAAAAGGGGATGTATGAATTGTCAAACACAGTTTGGGTCTTATTGAAAGCAAAAATTCATTGTTTTGATATGAGAGGTGAATCGCCTTGAGGCTACAAAAAAGGAGCCGGAAGGGAAAGCGCTGAAAGAGGATAGATACCATACTGTATCTGGGACAATCGTCGGTACATTAAGATGTCTATTTTCATGATCATTATGTTTGACTTCAAGACCTCTATTGGAGAATCATGATAGCTCTGCCTTGCTCATGAAGCATTCTCCTGACGGACTACCTAACAATCTTGATCTCATCAAAACTGGCAATGAGCTCATGCTTCTTATTCTCTTCCTCGGTCAATGGCGCATTCCCACTCCTGACCACAACGAGTGACTGCATTCCGGCCTCCTTCGCTGCTTCGACTTCCTCAACTCTATCGCTCAGAAACAACCACTTGCCAATATCCTCTTTCCTGCTCGCAGCTATCTTTCGATAACTGCTCACATCCTTCTTCATGCCGGCGTTAACGGTATCGAAGTATCCACTGATCAATGGCCTGAGATCCGCATCAGGCTTCGAGTTGGTGTACTGGAAAAGGAGCTTCTGTGCTGCCACGGAACCCGATGAGTAGATGACGATCGCGGCACCTGCCTTCTGCCACTTCAAGAACGAAGGGTGAACATCAGGGAAGAGTGGACATCGTATTTCGCCCGACTCGTAGCCTTTGATCCAGAGGTAGCCTTGGAGATCCTTCAGGTAGGATATTTTCACGTCACGGGAGACCAGGTCGTTGAAATGGGCGGAGAGGCCTTCCCGAGAGTTGCAATATTCTTCCGGGAATCTGCTCCGGTAGGTGGCGAAGGAGGGAGAATCCCATTGCGTGGCAAGGACGTTGGGCAAGGCCTGCACGGAGTACGGATACTGACAGAGGGCTTAGTGGTTGGGTCAAGTGAGCGACAGAAATGGGTTGCTTTGCGGGGTAAAAGATGGCGTATGCAGGGTCTTGGGGTATGGAGAGACATGACTTGTCAAAGTCACTCGATAAGAGAATAAACGGTGGAGATTGCCTTCGCTCTGGAGTGAGACAAGAAGCTGGATAGAGTGGCTGGCTTTTCAGCGAGTCATTCGTCCCTCATGTCTCGTGGAGAGATGCGTCTCTGCATTGACCATACAGAGAGGGCGCGGAGAATTTCTCTCTTTTCAACATGCAGGATGCAACCAACCGCAATTTTGGGTGGCGGGAAACTGCCCTCTCGTGCCCTCTCGTGCCCTCGTGTCGGGACAAGACATGCAGAAGAAGGACTGCAGCCACTGCGGTGGCGAATCAAAAAATGCTTCTTCTAGATCGCAACACTTGTGCAGCTCCAGGTGACCCATCATAGACCAGAGACTTCTCGTGCTTGAGGATCGGTTGCAGCTGTATTGCCGTAGCCAACGGCATTTGCAAATAATGCATTGAACTGTCTTTTGCATTTGATCTGGATCGCGGTGATCCGAGTCTGGCAGGATGGTTGTGCAAGGGAAGGACGTATCCCGCGGAGTGCAATTCCCGACTCGGAAGCAGCAGGTAGAGGGTGAAGAAAGATTGCTCACAAGAACATCTTTGACAAAGCTTATAGGGCATACCGTCCCCTCTACATGTAGTATCAGCTCTGTTGTGATACACGTGACCCGAGCTGGGAAAACTGGCCCCCTTCACCACTACCTTCATCTTGAAGGAAAGAGAGCCAAGGTACAACGGCGGGACGAACCTACCAATGTCCAGGAGGACCACTTCAACGTCGAGTGAGACTGCCATCCTGCTCGAAACAGCTTTGCCTGCTTCGTCGATAAAATATAGGTTCCTCGGTCCAAGATGGCGGTGAGCAGCAGAAAATTTTCCCAAGCGGTAGTAGTTGTCGAATGGCAGAGTCAGAATCGGGAATGGTCGGATCTAAACCAGTGATGATCTTGGTTTTGCTATGCAGTAACATGCAGCAGCGCGCATGAGGGCGTCTTTAAAATTAGTGGTGGGTTGGTTGAAGTTGTTTCCTGCATGTTTCTCGACGCCGCCTTGCAAGGTGGAGTCCGCGCCAGTGAACTACACTCGTCCATGGTCAAAACGGGTTCGGGAAGGGTATCCGAATGCCCTCCACGTTCAGCTTTCTGGCCTACCTTTCTCATATTTTCTTAAGATTGTGATGGCGGTGAGGGAGGCATTTCGACAGCGGATTTGCCAACTTCCCCCTCGTGGTCCACTGATACATGCTTGCTCTGCACCTGCATAAAGAGCCAACGAATGGCGGCCCCACTACGGGAGAGGTTGGAAAGGACAACAAGACTTTGAGTCTTGCGCACGATTTATTGGCACGATACAGGGACATCTTCTCAGCTTCTGCAGCAAAAAGATAGCTTCGGCTGGTGCGGTAAGGCTAGCAGAAGCAAATCTAGCTTCAGGCACTGGAGTTGTGGAGAACGGGACCGTCTTGTGGTTCCGCTCTTGCCCGTGGATTACCGGTAGCTGCAGCGTGGCAGATTGGACGTGGTCTGGAGCATGCATTTCCCGTTTTGGAAGTCGAGTGACTTTGGGACTTTAACCCGAGAAACACCGTTCTTTCTCATTCCAAAGCTGCGTATGCATTGCAGTAGTTTCAGCAGAGTGTTTCTCTCTCACTGCGCGCTTGGCGAGTACTCGTACTAAGAGTCTTGCTCACGCTTCTTGAAACTGTGACTGGGGGAAACAGCTTAGATCTGGTACTGTATCAGATACTACAACTCAATTGTGGGGTTGCGTTGATGCGGGAAGGCTGTGCGCAAGATTTCCGTTGGATGGAGTGCCGACAACCATGCCCTGGAAGGAGATCTGCTGTTTAACAGGTGTTGACAAGTTTTACTGGGGAATCGAAGCCCTTGTTCAGCTTCTCAAATTCGTTTCGGAGGACGCACGATGTGCACCCTGATCGAGGAGTGGATGATGGATGCTGCTGTCAGAAGGCGCCACCTCCTCACGGTTCACATTCGGGAGCTCGCTTGCGGAGTAAGGTTTGGACAGAGTGGCGTCCGTCAATCTGGACGATGGTGCAATGGCGAGTGCAGAGACGATTCGGCTGTGTTTGGACTGGGGACTGGTCCGGGGGGAAGGGGAGGAATGGCGGTGGGACTGCATGGCTGCGAACTTGAGAAGTTTCAAGGTCTCTGGGGCAAGTCAAGATCTGGTGGGATGACACTGTATCGAATGTCCTGCAGCACACGGCCGACAAAAGCCAAATTGAGTGATCGACGTTCCAGGAGTTGAAAGCCCGGAGCATACCTGGGGAGAAGGGCAGTTCGACGCGTGCAGACGCGATCGTCGCGATGATTGTCCAACTGCTGTCCAGGACGAGTTGAGCACACGCGGACACTACTGAAGGCGTCGAATTTAAATTAGATGATGGAATAATAAGCGAGTCAGACGTTTCAATTTTCGATCCGGCCATTCAGATCTTCAGATCCAGCCAGTACTTGTGGAGGTCCATGCCAGGGGAGGTGTAGGGCGTCTACTCCTGATAGGTTTCCGCTAGCGTTTGCATTCAGGCATTTTTAGATGTTTCTCGATACAGTACAGCCACTGCTCGTACGCGATTCGAAGCAGGCAAGTTCTTGGCTGGAGGGTGCCGAACAACCTTGCCATCTCACATCGAACATGCAGCGGAGTCGGACCACAGACAGCATGGAGTAACAAATTATACTGCCAGTCTTGATGGGCGCCGAGTGCAGTACTGTGATTGATCCTCGCACTGCGGAAGGGGTTCATCACGGCAATTGCAATGGACAGTCGTTGGGAACTAGGGACCGCAAATGAACTCTGAATTGTGAACTCTGAACTCTGAACTCACCCCCTTTCCCCCGTATGTTCGGTGGTTCGTAACTTGTAACGCGGGGTCCTCGGAGTCCGCCGATGGCATCAACGAGGGACGTGCTCGGACTCACTGTTCGTGCGGAAAGGAATGCTGAGAGCCTGTGAGCTGATTGATGACGATGTCTTGGGCGAGCTTGTGCTCCTTGTGCTGCTTGTGCTCCTTGTGCCTCTTGGGGCCTCTTGGAACATCTACAGTACGGAACGTACAGTAGAGCTCCGAGCAAGGGATTGTTCGGCAGGGAGTCCGGCAACTCCCTGCGTTTGCGTGACAGATGATCACCATGATTTTGATCACCCGGTATCAAAGAACTTCGACGGATTTCCATTGAAAGATTCATTTGGAACCCGTTTGGGACATTTCGACGCTCGCGGGTCTGGTTGAGGTCGAGTCACACGACCCCGCGCCGTCTCAGTATGGGAAGATCAAAGAAACAGACCCGTTCGTAGCCCTTTCTAAGCAAGATTGCGATATGTCATTGGGGGGGCGGCAACTTGGGCAAGGCGTCGTGGAAGGATTCCGTTGGATGTTTCCAGCGGATTCTGCGGGCCAGGAAAGCACCGGAAAGGCTGGACTCTGGGGAGCTGACGTTTTGGAAACGCCGAAACGGGGGGCCTTACGGTGGCCTCGTGGCCTCGTGGCCAAACACAAAATTGCAGATTGCCAAATTAAGTTTGACGGGGTCACGGGGAAGACTGGGGAGTGAGGACTCGCGGTTATCGGAGCATGAGAAGGGCGATGGCCGCCGCCGAGTTGGAGTCGAGCCTTGGAGTCAAACTCGGCGAGTTTGGGGGGAAGCTTGGGTGTTCCAGAGCCTGGCTGGCAGGCTGGCAGGCTGGCAGCGAATGCTCCAGCAGCTTCGCTGCAGCCCATCAGCGAACGATCGACCGCCGCCGTCCGTCCTGGACAGCGTGAGCGTGGCAGCCAGACCTGCTGGAACATTCGCTGCCAGTCTGCCCACTGTGCCAGCCCGCTGGCAGGCCAGGTCCGGCTCCGACGCCAAGGCCGGCGAGGGTCGTCGACTCGTCGCGCGACCAAACAAGAACCAAACAAGACAGACGCGCCGCTGGAATAGGTAAAGCGCATGATGCACCGCCAATGCAGGCCCCAGGAGAACCACAGGGCTCCGCGCATGCCGGCGGGCATTGCAGCCAGGCTGGCTGGCAGGCGGGCACAGCCAAGCTGGCCGCCGGCCAATGACCGCGCGCGGTGTGTCGAGATGGAAGGACGTGGAATGCGTTGAAAGCGGCGGTTGGCAGAACTGTGCGTTTCACATCGCGGGCCTCCTACTGGCTGCTCAGCCCACGGCGGGCGGCGCTTGCCTTTATCCGGCATTGAGACAGCTCGCCGCTTTCGACGCGCGCCGGGGTCCTTGGGCATCGACTGATCCAGGCTGAGTACTGCGGCCTGCGAGTGCAAGCGGTCAAGCCTTGGAGGTGTGGGTGGGGCCCGGTGGCGTTGTGCCACTGTGGAGTGATGAGAGCGAGAGAGCGAGAGGGAGCTGTGTTGATGTGTTGCTGTGTTGCCGTGCTGGTGCTGGTGCTGGTGCTGTGCTGGTGTGTCTGCCTCAGGCCACAATAATCCTGCCCTTGTTCCTTCGACCGACCCACGTCCCACGCTAATCTCTGCACCTGTTGATGCTCTCCTTGTTGCTCTCTCGTCTCCCATCCCCATCCTCCCCTCACACCTCTCCAAGCTGCCCACGATAATCAAAGACTGGCCACATCCCACCGTCCTCCACAGTCTACCCTCCTCCTCCTCCTTCTCCTCCTCCGCCCTCCTCTCCTCTCCTCTTCTCTTCTCTTCCGCCTTCCTCCTAATCACCTTCGCCTCTGTCATTCACCGCATTCTCTCGAGTTGACGTCCTCGCCGCCTTCCTGCGTCACCGGGCTACAATCACATTCCACGCCGAAACCATCAAACCACCCCGGCCGCAGAAAGATCATCATCATCCTTCACCTCGCGTCGATTATCTCCTACTAGCTTGACCTCCTTCACCATATCTCCTCGAACTCGCTCACCCTCACCCTCACGACACCACCTCTACAACGCCATTCTCAGAAACGGATGAGGCAGACGAGGAGCAAGCTCTTCGACTACCTTTTTCCATCTATCAATCAATCACAGCACATGATTTCCAGGCAAGAGACAGAGATTGTCTTACGATAGACTACCTCGACAATCTCAACAGCCTCGCCAAGCAGCTCGGAGTCATCAATCCCCCCCCGCCGAGCTCATTGATCATCTTCTGAACGACTTTCCACCTTCCACCTTCCACCTTGATCGAATCCGAATCCGACTGAGATCCATACATTCAGCCTTCTGTTGGGTTGTTCCTGCGTCGATCTATCTTCTTCCGCTACACACCTCTCTCCACACCTCTCCACATTCACGAGCAGCCCTTTTTAACCACCGCTCCCCAAAGCCGCATTCAACCCAAGACACTCGTTCGTCAACACACCTCTGGCTCCCATGTCAACATAACGATTTCACACCTTTCCTTACCGGACATTCGTCCATTGTTCCTGTTTTACGACCAATCACCCAGTTCCCTTTGTTAGCGATTCGAATACCCATCAATGAGCCTCTGACCCCTACTACGATACATCCGGAGTTTTCACCATCGTCATTTCACCCGCAATTGAATTACATTTATATAGCGTTGCTAGCCTGTTTCCTCGCCGAAGTCCTCCTGATTCTCAGCTCGCCTCGACATCCTTTCCGAATCGCCACCATCCTCGAACCCTCAACCCTCTTCGAGCATAGCTCCTTGTGCCACCAACTTTGTTCAGAGAAGACAAAAGCATTTCCCGACTGTATTGCTTGAACTCAAGCCTTCAGGGTCCAAAAACATCACGGTTGTACAACAATTAGTCGCATTTTTCCGTTCTGCTCCTTTTTTAATATTTACGTTTTGCATTCAACCTTCACCTTTCACAACGAGATCACCATCCATCACTCACATTCGCCATGGAATGCTTAAGGGAAAAGTTTTACGATAGAGTTGTTCTCGATGGACGTTTTGAGACAGTTGCTCCCCTCAATCATGGGTCGTTTGGTATGGTCTTTATGGCCAAGGACCTGACGACAAACGAATTCGTTGCTATCAAGTGCTTGACAAAGAAGTCCGCAACCACGGACTCAGACTGCTCCTTTGCTGTTGATGAGCGTTCTGAAGAACTCGCCTGCCATGCCCGCCTCGGTTCGCATGCCAATATAGTCAATCTGATTCACTCCTTCGAGACAGATGCACACATCTACATTGTCCTCGAGTTTTGCTCGCGGGGTGACTTGTATGAAGCTATTCGAACTGGAACTGGACCGTTGGAGACTGAACATGTCCGCCAATTTATGCTCCAGCTTGTCGATGCCGTTGCGTACATCCACGCCAAGGGCATGTACCACAGAGATATCAAACCTGAGAACATCTTCCTGACTCAATCGGGAGAGATGAAGCTAGGTGATTTCGGTCTTGCTACAACGGAGACTTGGACCTACGAGACTACCGTTGGTAGTGACCGTTACATGTCTCCGGAACAATACGACTCTGCAGGTGCCGGCTATGCACCCGAAAAGGCCGATATCTGGGCCATTGGTATCTGCTTGCTCAACATTCTCTTCTCTCGAAACCCGTTCACAACTCCCACCGAGTCGGATCCCTTGTTCTTGGATTTCTCTCGAGACAAGCAATCACTCTTCGATGTCTTCCCGACAATGTCCCAAGACACGTATGAAGTTATTGCCCAATGCATGAGTTTGGATCCACGCAAACGATCCCTCAAAGCTGCTCGTGAGGCCCTTGAGCGTGTTGTCAGTTTCACCACATTCGACGAGTCGTTGGACGATTTCTGCTCTGCCGAGAGACGAGGCATCGCCAGTGCCAACCGGGAGCCACTTCGAACACCCTCGATTCAGAGCCCGCAAATGGACAATGGCTCTTTCCCATGGGCCAAGGCCTTGCATGCCAGCCCACCTCAGCAGTTCCGACAACTTTCTGCCATCCCCGACGATGAGAGCTACAAGTCTGAAGATCTCTTCCCCAGCTCAGAAGAAAGCAACAAGGACTGGTTCTCAGTAGGTCAACAAACTCCCTCTATGGCATCGATCCTGGACTCTTCTCTCGCTTCCATGCGATCCCTTGCCATCCGACGACCATTCAAGACCGGTCCACCCAAGGCAAGCCTTACTCCTATCTCCGGCTCGTTGCCAATCAATATGTCGAAGCCAAAGCCGCTGCCATCAATGGCATCAATCTTCGGCAAGAAGACCGAGGTCGTTTCGAAGAGTTGGAGTGATCTGTGGGATGAGGACATTGAAGAGGAAGAGGAGGAGGCCGAGAAACAGCTTAAATCACGACAGATGCAAAACGCGAGGACCTGGAGTCATGAGAGCAAGAATGAAGATGATACGATCCGTCAAGGAGGACCTTTGGAGCCCAAGAGCTCATCACTTGTAAATATTGCGAAGTTGGATCCGGAGGCTGGCCGACCTACAGCCAACGATATCGATAGCGACCTTGTTGCTGATGGCTTCTTTTTCCACGATGCCCCGAAAGAGACCATTGTCCGCGAGTCCCCTCCTCGCTACTCACCACCACCAAAGCGGACCACTTTCGACAAGTGGTCGGCGCTTGGAGAACGCCGGCGGGCTTATACTGGAACATCAGAGTCTGAGAAATCACCAGAATCGCGGAAGGCACGTCGCAGCGTTGGATTAGGCTTCACTGGGTTTGGAGCCGGAGTTTGGGATAATAAGGCGCATACTGTTATTAAGGATACGATCAAAGATAAGGGCAGAGCATGCCCTTGGGCTCGAGATCGAGTCCGGGATCACCATGGCAAGGAGAAGCGCCATTTGGACCATGGCGATTTAGAGTGGGTTGGAGGTTGGGAACACCTTCACTTGTAGTTTGGCCTTTGTCTCAGGCCTTCTTTCACTCGGTATGGGCATCGACGTGGCTTGTCAGAATACACAACGACGGGCACGGTCTACGGTAGTATATCGAGAGGAGAGGATGAGATTTTCGCTTGGACTCGCTTTTCTGTGTATTAGAATATCTTCGGACTTTGAGAATACCAGTCAATTACCCACTCTAACACATTGTACCACTTTGTCTGTGATAATTGTCCTTCTCAATCAAATTGATCAATCTCGACTCGGCTGGCAAGCGTCAGCTGAATTGAACGTCGGCAAGCACGCACAAATAAGCACGTGCCTCGAAACCGGGGTAATATGCCACATAGCGTTGATGAAGTAAAGCGAGGTCAAACTCAAGCAGCCACTGGCGTCCAGGAACGTCTCACGATCCCGCGAATACACTTACGGCCGCCTGTTTGCTAGACCTTGACGGCAGGACGAGGATGAAATCCAACGTCAGCCATGCCGGGTTCGGCGCTAGGACGACGGCTACAGCGGCTGCGCGGGCGTTTTCAGAGGAGATCAGGGGGAAGGTTAGTGAGTGGATATATTTCTGCTTTGTGTACCGTCTGGGTTGTTTGGGGGTGAATTTGTTCCTCTTGATTGGAGAGTTGTGGGGTTGAGTGATCTCTTCCTTCGACTACTGTAGCAACGCTGCCGATTGACACATGGAAATCACATTTCATGTTTGGCTTTCCCTTATGAGCATTTTGTAGTTCTGGCTCGGGAGATGGCGGGGGAGCTGTGCGGCCCGCCCCCCTTTGTGTCCTTCTCACATGTCAAAGTCTCTCCTTGTATGCTGATTCTCAACTCCGTAGTCCTGATCACAGGCGTATCGCCAAAGAGCATCGGCGAGGGACTCGCCCTCGCCCTCGCAGCACACTCCCCGAGCCTACTAATTCTCGCGTCCCGCACACTCTCCAAGATTCACGCTGTGGCGGCTGGCATACACGCCTCAAACCCACATGTGAATGTCCAAGAAGTCGTCGTTGATCTCTCGAGCTTGAAGTCTGATCGGGAAGCTGCGGAGCGCTGTAAGGAGATCTTAGAGGGAGAGGGTAGGGGTATTGATGTTCTGTTTAATAATGCGGGGATCAATATTAGTGAGCGACGTCTGACGGAGGAGGGGGTGGAGATGCAGTTTGCTACTAATCATCTGGGACCTTTTCTGTTGACTGCTCTTTTGCTTCCTTTTATGAAGACTGGGAACAGAGGGGCGAGGGTCGTCAATACCACCAGTGAGGCTCACCGGATTAGTCCGGTGCGGTTTTCTGATGTAGGAAGTTTCCCATTCCGAACGGAGCAAACGCTGACTGCCCCCGTTCCCCAGATCAACCAAACCCCTGGAGCCAAAGTAGAGCTTGAGGATCAGCCGAGAAGGGGCATGCCGGAAGGCATATTAAGGGGCGATGGAAGATACGAGCCGAGTGTTGCATATGGGCAGAGCAAGACTGCGAACGTGCTTTTTGCTGTTGGGTTGAATAGGAGAGGGGTGAAGAGCTTCGCTGTCATGCCAGGGAGTACGTATTAAAGAGGCAATAGGGTTTGTTTTGCAAGGTACTGATCATTCGATTGTTAGCTATTGCGACTGACTTGGCTCGTGAGATGGACGAGGAGGCCGTCAAGAATCTCACTCAGGGGAACTTCGATTGGAAGTCGATCGATGAGGGGGCGGCCACGTTAGTTGTTTCTGGCTTCGACCCCGGGTTAAATGGTGAGTTACTGTTCTCTGCTCGATCTTGAAAAATTCGCACTGTTATCTTGGGATCAGAAAGCTAATGGGCATTTGTTGATACAGAGGAGGCAGGAGTGTACTTAGATGATTGCCAGATGAGAAGACCTTCGAAGTGGGCGTCTGATATTGACAAGGCTGAGAGACTTTGGGTTTTGAGCGAGGAATTGGTAGGAGAGAATTTTACCAAGGGCAAAGCCAGTCGTTTGTAAATTGGATTCAGGTGTAGAGCAGTCAAGAGATGACCTCAAAAGCTCTAGAGACGGCATCTGACAGGGCTACAGAAAAGAGGAACTTCAATATTGAGAGTGTGTGCTAGATGTGGAGGAAGTGAGAAATGTTTGGAGAGTGGCTTCGGTTAAAAGTCGTTCCTCGTTCACCACACATATCAAGGAGTGAAGATACTTGAATGGAGATTGCTGTTGCAGACTCTTGCACGGTTCATCTCATTTACCAAATGTAGTGGCAGTGACTCGTTCATGTCTCCCTACATATGACTGCAACGAGCAAGCACATTTGTGGAGTCTCCCCACATTTAATGGAGAAACTAAAAATAAGTGATGACCTATCCGTAGCCTTGACCTCCCTGATTTGGAGTTACCGAACGACCAGTTCACCGAGGCTAACTGAACAGCTTCTCAGGGCACGAAGGCGTGCTCTATGCACCTGAACCAAAATGTTCTGCCAGGAGGGAATTATCACCATGTAAAACACAATCGTTGGATCACTCTTGACTGTGGTATCTAGCTTTGCGTTGAAGGGGGGGGGGGGCAGGAAATGTTTCTTGGGATGAGTGACAACCGAAGTCTATGCAAGAATATTCCTCATCTAACACCCAAGGGAGTACTCAGAGTTGTAACAGTGAGCTCTCGAAAGTATGAAATCGATGAAAACGCCTTATGATAGACAAAGAAGTTGAGGGAGGGGGCTAGAGTTGGCTCGGTGATAGCACTTTGAAGTATTATCTGAGAGAACGGTATTTTCTTTAGATTATTTCGCAGACCAAGAAAGCAATAAGAGAGTGCCGATTCATGAAAGAGAGAATTCAACACTCTCGGCAGAGGGGTAAAGTGCACTGGTTCATGTGGCGTTGTATGCATGGTGCATCGTAAATACGGCAGCCTCGCCCACGCCTCACCTCGGTGTGGCGGCTGGACTTGACAACAGTATGCCGAGCTGCTTCGACGCAAAAACTCTTTGAGCTTGAGTTAGGCATTCCCATTTAGATAGATGCTGAGTGAGCAAGAGCTCTCTTCTCGGTAATATCTCTTCTCCTCTCTCGATCAATTTCAGTGGGAACTTTCTTGCTGGGATGGCACAACTCAAGCTTGTTATTCAAGAAGGCCTTCTCTTCAACGAGCCAAAAGCCTCGAAGTATACGGGCACTTAGTCCCCACACGACTCAGATATGACCCAGGATGAAGATGAGAGTGGAGAGAGCGGCTGGGCGCGGCACGGACGTCTCCTTCTTTTTGCGCCTCCGGGCGACTGTCCTTCTCACGAGACGATTGCCACCATCGCCAACTTCGAATTTGCAACTTCCGCCTTCCCTGGGTTTTGTTTTGGGGGGCAGCGGGCACGTCGCAAGTCTCCAATTCCACAACTGTAAGGTCGTCCCCTGTGCGGCCCTCCACGACCATGGTGATGGAAATTTCAGATTCGGCACAGTTCAGCGTTGCCAGCACCAGCAACAGCGCCCTGTAAAATGTCACCCCGCCATTGCCCTCAACAGCTTCAGACACATCAGGGGTATGTTGGCGATCCTCAGCTAATTTGACGAACGGTGGCGCTCTCGCTTGCCTTCCCAAGTGCTGCTTGCTTGCATTGGCAACCTCGGTCTCCACTCAGATCTATTTCTCTCGTTTTACCTTTCCCGTGCCTGGCGCTTGACTATCCACAAACAACCCGGCACCGAGGGGAATCGTTTCCTTCCCCTCTCACACGTGTGCAGCCCCGAAAATTGCACCAATTATGGTTGCGATTGATGGTCCCTGTTCTGGGCAAGTGTCGGAGCCTCTAGATGCGTTGACTGTATCTACCCAGTGAGAGCAATTGAATAGCTCTTACAGATGGCTTCGGAGACGCTCCAGAAGATGGTAAGCCTCTCCGTCTGATCGCCTTGCCGACCCGGCCCAGGGGATCTTGCGGGTCTTGAAGAGTTCTCAAGGAGATCATATATCTTCGGCCCCTCTCGGGACAGTTCGTCCTTCCTAGGGGATTTTTTTTTCCCTCGATATTTCGGCTCCTCACTGTCCCAAAGTGTACAGTAACCTATGTATTGTGTTTATAAGTTCTGAACGTTCTGAATCTTCTCTCTCTGGTATCCGATCATGTCTGCCAAGGACAGAGGTCCCCAAGTTGCGGGAGTCGCTATCCTATTCTTGTGTTTGTCATGGATCTTCGTTGGCTTGCGATGCTATGTCAGGGGGCACATGATAAAAAACTTTGGGACTGATGATTGGCTTGCTGTTGCATCTCTTGTGAGCTGTCTTTCAGATTCATTCTCGTGCTGTTCCGTGCTAACGATGAACTCGTAGGTTTTATTTACATTGTACTGTACCTTTGTTCTCAAAGGCGTCGAATACGGGTAATTACGGTCTCCCCAACATGCAGCGTTTTCACTGCTCCAAAGATTGCCATCAACACGAATAAGGCCTGACTGACTTGGGTATTGCAGGACTGGGCAGCATCTTGCCAACCTTCCAGAGCAGAACATCCCCATTGCCTTGAAGGTGAGTTCATCCCACCACCAGCGAACCAATTGCTGACAATACCAGTGGTGGTGGTGTTGCGAGTTGGCCTATATCTCCTCGACTACCGTTTTGAAAGTTAGCATAGCAATATTCCTGTCACGAATCTGTGTGAAGAGAAGCCAGATAGTCACTATATGGATCGTCATCGGAGTGGTCACAGTTTTTTCTATATTTTACTTCTTTCTCATTATCTTCCAGTGTTCGCCAGTCACATACTTCTGGACACAGTATCTGGGTGTCGTGGGCAAATGCGTCCCTGCTAAGGTCATAACCAACTCAACGTATGCTCACTCAGCCATTTCCGCCTGGGCAGACTGGACACTGGGTATTCTTCCCATCTTCCTCGTCTGGGATCTTGCTATGAACCCTCGAACCAAAGTTTCTGTTGCGTTAATTCTCGCACTCGGTGCAATGTAAGCACACCTCACTTCAAACGCCACCCTGCTGGTACTAACGCTACGCAGAGGCTCGACTGCGACGATTGTACGGATACCATATATCAACCAGCTAGCCCAAAACGACTTTCTCTATTCAACTACGGATGTTGCGATTTGGAGCACAGTCGAACCTGGGATTGGCATTACAGCGGCAGCACTGGCAACTCTTCGACCCTTGTTCCGCACCTTCCTCTCCCGTTCCAAGCTCTTCGGTTCATCAACTCGAAGCCGGAGTGAGAGTAATGCTTGGCCAGCCTCGAAAATGGCCAACCGAGGTGGATATATTCGCAGTGGAGGTGTGCAGATTGGCACGGAGCTAGGCTTGAGGACTGATCTGGCAAAAGGAGGCGGTGTCACCACTACGATCAAGAGCACGAACAATGCCGATTATGACGAGAATGGCCAATCGAAGAAGCTGAGGAGGAGTGGAAGCGGTAAAGCTTTGAGATGGGACGAAAGTGAGAGGGGTCTGAAAGATGATAGCAGTGAGGACTTCTTGCCGGTTCAGGGAGCCAATGTCGATTGGAGAGGTGTGAAGAAGACTACTGAGGTCTCCACGACTCGACAAGTGAAGCTTGGGGAGGCTGGGAGGTTGGGTAACGTGTGCGATTAAAATGAAGTTTGTTATCATGGCCCAAATTCTCAATGCTCCCGGGAAGGTCAAACCTCACTGCGATGGGGTGTTTATTACAGCTCAGGAGTCATCTACATGCCAGAGCGCCAGCCCCATCTCCGTCTGGAGTCGAGGTATTGCCGACTTACCAAAGATTTCTAAACCCAAAATTTGTCATTTAATTTCAATCGAAGGACTTAATAAAGATGCGGAACATTACTTCGTAAGTAACATGCTGCGAGTAGATTGCAATTATATACAATACATCCCCGATCCCATTCGCCCGCCTATTTTGCTTCTATCCTTACGTCATGCATGAGAAGGTAAGAATGATTCTCCAGCACGGACCTTTTTTCAAGAGTCATTCAACTCGCTTGTCCAAATTTATCTTAAAAACATGCGTTTTGCCTCAGAGTCTGTTCCTGAGAATTGGAGAGGCACAATTGGTAATTTTTGCAATGACTGCTTCATCTCGAAGTGTAGCCGAGAAATACGGTAAAAGAGGATGCGTGTTCGTGTGCTTGACAAAGTTTTCCCAGACCCAGAAATTCGAGCTCCTCCAGATCGTTGTGTATTACAAAAAAAGTTGGGTTGCGGGATCGAAGAAACGATCCCAAAGCGTTCTCCTCATCCCCCTCCGAGGTGATCTTCTGTGGGGAGAGAATCAAAGGTCATCGACGATGGTATGCTTAGAACCTCCCACTCAGTTCTACATGATCCACTTGCTCTCTGCCAGAACAATACATAACATGTGGCTGGCACCAAAGGAAGGTGGCTGACGAAAAAAGCGCTTAGAAACTGCGCCACACATGTGCAGGGTGTATTCGCGTCTCCATGATTGGTGCGGTTTATTTCAGAAAAGGCATGCCGGAATAGCCGGACCTGCAGTCTCACTTGACCCCACTCATGGGTGAATTTGGGCACTGCATCAAGCACCTGCACATCGTAGACGTGGCAGTGAGGGGTCCGAGAAACATCAATGGACGGCTGACCTATTAGCCATCCTACTGCTCCGTGGCTTTCTCTGATACAACTGGGTTCGGGTAACTGTTTTTGGGTGACCTAGAGCAGACCCTTAGATTGGTGCGTTTCGATGAACTGTTGAGTGAGGCGCGAAGGATCGGTAGAGCACGGATGATGCAATATCGTAGTGCTTAGATCGATTTTGGAAATGCCTCTGGAGAAAGCATTTAGATCGCCGACTTGCTTCCGATATGTAAACGTTCTAGATTTAGATATCTGGGGATCGATATTCATATGTCTTTCCAGACATCCCTGTATTGGGCCCATTCTCGAAAGCCTGAAGCGTCAGCTCGAAACGTTACAGGACTTGAAACCGGAGGCTCACCGAGCTGCATGAAGAGGTCTGAATCATTGGCCACTCCGTCCAAGAACATTTTTGTCATGCCTTGACTCTGCAGGTTCTCGACGGATGCGTCAAGTAAGCCAAAAATGACTGAATCATGGGTAGGCGCTGCTTGCATGTCAGAATTGATGCAAGGTCTCAATTAGCAACGATGGGCATAAAAGTGGGGACGAGACTCGTGCTTCTCTATCATAATGCAAGACTCATGTCAGACATGATGGCTAAGATATGCTTTTGCGTTCTGGGGAAACAAGACTCCTAGCCTTAGGAGATAAACAGAAGCATCACCAGTTGGTAGCGATATTGGAAGAAATGGAGGCACTTACAAGGGATACATATGCAAGTGACACCTCCGATATCATTTCCGATTCGGCCTGCCCACGGCAGATTCGATGCGATCTGACTTCCACAGGATGGCGTATAAGTGAGAGCAATGGCAACCACATTATCATTCTCGATCCCCAATATCACATCCTTGACGTTTGGGCCGTTCATGAGTGACAAATATTGATCATACCAGCCCATCTTTGCTTGTCTCGCAGATGTCGTCTCCACAATCTCCAGGACACTTACCATGTCTTCCTGCGTACACAGCCTAAAACTTACGGTTTTCTGTCTTGGATGTTCCTCTGAATGTCGCCAATCTGCGAAGTCCAATATCATGTCACGGACTATTTGTCCTTGACCAGGGACATCTGGTTTATTCAGTTGCCAACCCCTGCGTCGAAACCATTCCTCGTTCAAGTGCATCTCGGATGGGGGCCCATAAAAAATTCGAGGGAACGTACTCCCTAGCTGTAAACGTATTACACCTCGTGTCCGTTTAAGCTGACTAATGGCATGGTTGTGAAGGCTCAACCCGATTCCCTGCTGCCGGCTCGAGGACCGGACGAGAAGAGCTGCCAGCGAAGCAATCAGGTTTTCCCCTTCCTTGTCGACGTACGAGAGGTATGTTGCACAAAACCCAAGTATCTCTCCGTGTCTTGGCTCCCTTACCACGTAGTGCTTAGCATAGCCTGGACGACGAAGAAGCGAGGCCAATGTGCCTTGGTCTGTGGTAAAGCGACTGCTAATGCATTCATTCCAGAGGCTCACCACACTGGCCATGTCTCTCACCTCATTCCACTGCTCTACTGCCCATAGTCTAGGTTGCTGTTGGGCTTCGTTCGTCGGTTCTGGCGCTCTGCCGCCAAGGGGCTGAGATCCTTCTCCAAATATCAAGGCTGCGGTGGCTTCCAAGGCTGAGGGCGAGTAATCTATGGTTTGAATGACAGTGGGGAAGAGAAGGGCTTGTGAGATGTCCGTGGGTTTGCAGCAGACCACGATGATACATGGCTTGTTGTCGCTCACCGCAAAGGTGACCTCGGCGAACTCTTGCTGAAGCTGTTGACTGGGATCAGGAGCAAAGCAGAGTATGATAACATGTCCTCGCTTTATAAATCCGAGGTGGGTCGATGTAATGCCGTTTCTGGCCGGTTAATTAAGTACTGATAGTACAGGAGATTGGGACACCTCACACCTTTGAGTATAGGGGATTTGGCGAACCCTTGAATGCCTCTTGGCTAAAGATCGCCCAAGGGGCTCAAAAGGATCGCTGGTGTCTGTTGGGATTTGGCTGATAGGGATAACGACTGGCGTTAAAAGAATGATAACGTCCGTCTCTCGTAAATTTCTAACCGCTGAGAGCCAATTCGGTGCGTCCCGGACCAACTCAGCAGGGACAGCCTCTGTGGGCCGTGATGGTATATCTGAGTCGATGTCCCTAGTACGGCGTAAGACAACACAATTCAAGCTAAACAGGTGAAAAGTCCCTCCTACATTTCGTCGTCATCATCTTCCCCATTGGATGTCGACCCGCGAGCGCGAGACGACATTGGATATTGATTATATGTGCTTTTGGCGTGACTTAATCGTCTGATTCCAAAATATGAGACCTCGCGTCAGGTAGTGTCTAGACGGGAAATCCAGGTGTACAGCAGCCTGCTCCCCGAAAGCATGGTCTCGACCGTCTGTTGTAGCACAAGGTTAGAGGAAGGATGGGAACCAGATTGAGGTGGCTGGTCTGGGTGAAAGATCTGTTGAAAGGCAAGGGTGTCATACCGAAGGCAAGGAGATCTATTTGCAATGTTGGAGAGCCTTGGTAAGCGATTTCCTGCGGTGCCGTATGGAATTCAGGATGGAACCCAGCTCAAGAGGCCCAAATGGCGCTTCTCGCTTCGTTGTATACGCAGGTGTTCGTGAGGAGACCCGGGAGAGATGGACAGCTGCAGCAAGGAGGGAAGCTGTTTTGAATAATGACGTCGAGCAGGCGGCGAATGTAGGGACCCCTACTGACAAGAGCCCGCAGTCCGCGGCATCCCGAAGAAGAAGAAGAAAAAGAAGGTGACGAAGAAGAAGAAGAAAGAGATCGATTGAAGAGCAAAAGGTCTAGAGCGTCGCGGGGCTAGTTAGGGCTTTGTGTAACTGACTGCTGCCCATGTAACGCCCACTTTTATTTTTATGTGCTCTGCGGGCCAAGCAAGGGGTTAGTGGCTACCCTGGGAGGCTTTGAGAGGCCCAGGGCTGCGAGCCCACCAATGCGGACCACTAACCCAACCAAGCGCGTTGGGTTGAAGAGCCACAGCGACGGCCCGGGAATGCCTTTTGCGAATAAAGGACTTGCGAAAGCCTCTCCCAAGGCGGTCACCGCGGCTCCAGAAAGGGCCAGCTCCAGCGATGCCACGGCTGTGCCAGCGTCCCAAAGTGCTCTGGCTCTTGGCTGTTGGCTGTTGGCTCGGGGGAAAGCAGACACCAGGCGCAAAGATTGCGCTGGAGAGGTACTTCCTGGTGACTTGCAGGCGTTAACAAGCGCCCCGCACTCCCAGCCGACTGCTGGGGCTGGACTAACCGCAGGCTCCCCTCTGAGTTCTCGTAATAGCCGGACAGAGAGCGGGTGGTAGCACGAAGTACAGTAGGGAAGCCTGGGATGGTGTGCTTTTGATGTTCCAGATTCAGAGGCAGAAACGGTTCAGATCGAGTGCGCCTGCAAGTACTGCCGTGTGAACAAAACGGGGTGAACATACGGTACGTAGTACACAGTACACATGCAATCACCCAGGAGAGGCACAAGCAAGTGGATCCGCCCTCCACCACGCCATCTCACACCGATTCTAGCATCCCCGTGTTACACAGCAACGGGGTTGGTGGTCCGCCACTGCAAAAACGTCTCGATGCTCGCACAGCGACACGCCGACACCACCTAGAGGCTGTCTTTCCCTCCAGGCGAGTCCATCCGTCCACCCTCCGCTTGCGTTGCATTAAATTGAGGAGATCGGCAATCGTGAGGCGGCGCAAAGGCGATCCTGATCCTGATCCTGATCCTGGCCACAACGGGGCAAGTCTTTCGTTGAACTTGAGCCACTATCCCTCCACCCCTGGTCTCGCGGAGCCAGAATTGACCAGATGGAAATGAATGGCAGCAGCCACTGGGAGGGCCTCGTCTGCCCAAAGTCGTACCACTATAGCCCACGAAGAGGCGCATTTGGAGTGCATAGCGTGCTAGCTTCGAAGGGGGGGGAGCCAACGGAGCGGGAGTCCGGCAGACCATTGGACCATGGGCTGGGCGAGTTGGAATGTCTGAGATATAGATCGATCGCCGGGTGCTGCGCTGGACCAGTACTGGTGGAGTGGCCAGTTGGGCGCGATGGTATGGTGGTGGCATTGTGTCGATGTCGATAGCGGGGGGGAAGATGGAATTCTACTGTAGCATCTGGAAAGGGGAGTCGTTCGAAGCGAAGCGAGGCTTCGACCCCTGCACTGCTGAACAATGAACGTCGGCTGGGGTTGAAGGTTACACGAGCTACCCTGTCGAGGCCATTCTTGCCTCAGACGCTGACTACAACCACGAACACACACCCACACACACACACACACACCCACACCTCCTCATTAACATCCCTGGGTGCTGCTTCAGCAACGGGGAATTCGCCGCCGGACCTGACCGGCCATGACAATGGCAATGCCATCAGAACGCGACGACGGCCTCGCCGCCTTGCTTTCTGACCTGGAGTATGGTGAGCGCTTGAAGCGCGTCGGGACGCGCGCGTATTAGAACGTGGAGTAACTAACATCCAACAGCCGCAAAGACACCCGCCAAGCTGCGCGTCTCGAAGATCTCGCATCTCGTAGAGAAGGTTGGCCGTAAAGCCTACGAGGAGGGCTTGACAAACGCGTCGCTGAGTAGGCTTGTCGACATCGTCACGCTACCCAACGAGCTCGACCAAGCCAGCCTCGGAGGCCTGGTTCGGATCCTGTATCCTGCCAGCAAAGTTCCTGATGCCATCGTGATCAAGATTGCTGGTGGCCTGGGCCATGGGCCATCTAAACCATCATACTCTGTTCAAGGTGCATTGTTGAAGTGGCTGGTGATGGTGTACGACGTCCTTGAAAACAAGAGAATATTGTCACAACTCTACAGCATTCTCTTCAATCACCTCGATACAGTTGCGATTAGGTGTGCACTCCTGTGAATGTCCTAAAGAGCACCCTGTTAATCTCATAATTCACAGATCACAGCTGTGTCACGTGCTTTCTATTGTTACTAGAAGAAAGCATGTACGGCCTTTCCGGATCCAGATGCTAATGGAGTTAACCCGTCAAGCTGGGAACGAGCCTCCCCTTGTTGGACTCATGAGAGTATACAAGGACTTCTTCCCAGATATTATTGTTGGCGATGTGACTTCAGGAAGAGCTTCAGTGTTTACGGTAGGCTCTTCCGTGACGTTAAGGTGATTGACCGCTGATAAACTCTAGCATCCGGATCCGGAGTGGAGACAAAGGCTTGGAGAAATCCAGGAGAACCATTTTCAAAAGGCACAAGATCGTCTACCGCCTGAGAAACGAACTTTCAGGGTCACTCGAAAGGGGGCTGATGGTTCCAAGAGACATTATTCGTCAATCATCCCAGAGGTCCACACCTCACGCGCCCTGGAGGTCAGACCCGATCCAACCTGTTATTTTTCTGTTCTAGCTGACAACTTAGTCGTCAATAACACTAGAAGAGATCGAGGATGTACATGAATTAGTTCGAAAACTGGAGAAAATTGAACTACCTAACCAGTTGGTTGCAGTCATCAATGACCCACTTCTCCAAAATTTCCTTCTGTTGACATCCTCTGATACCAACTCAAAACGCATAGATAGCTGGCTGCTTGCGTTCTTTGAAGATCAGTTGGAAGATTCAACTTCTTCTGATAGTGACATCTTTGAAATGCTCGAAGCAGTACTGGGATATACTCGGTACAATAAGGTATTGAACTCTAAGCACGTCAAGGAATGTTACTGAATGAGCTTAGACATTGCCATCCGCATGCCTGACGTATCTCAAATCTATGATCCATTCCTGGAATGGTGTGAAGGATCGCGACGTTATCCTCGACCTTCTTACTTACATCCCTCTTGGCTCATTTGAAGGTGTGTGCGTCCTGAACTCCAACCCAGGACAAGCTGACTAATGCCCAGGTCTTCATTCCTCCATCTTTCAACCTCTTGAGGAGGCTGTCCTAGATGACGGCAGCATTGAGTCCAAAGTCGCGCTCCTCGAATTTTACAGGAATTTGCTCGATCAATGGACAGTCGCTCTTCTGTCACAGCATGAGCCACCAAGCGATGCATCTTCTGCAGTTACATCTTTGATAACTCACGCCAACAACCTGGCACTCACCATAGTCCAAACATGCCTGAATGTCAACACCCTCTCCAAAATCTTAGCATTCTACGAAGCCAACGCTTCTCTCATCTCTCTACCATCGCTAAGATCAACAATCCGAGTCACTATTCCGCCCACCGAATTGATCTACACGCTTCAATTCACGGACTCTCTCAACACCATCAGCAGGCTCTGTGCCATCCTCGCGCTCTACAAGCGGGCCTTTGAGATTGCCATGTCCCCCAAACCAATTGAATCCTTAGCGTTGAACCAGCAATCATACTCAAAAGAATACGTCAACCATTTCAATGGCTTTCTTATGGATGTTTGCAATTGTCTCTGGAGATCCCGTGCTTTCAACAGCTCGGACCCAAACGCCCTCGCTTGTTTGATGGCCCCAGCCGTCACCCAGATCTTGAGCAAGTATGTTGCGAGTATCGACACATCGATGTCCCTGGCGACGCTGTTTGGCTTTTCCTTCTCGCCTGTTTTCTGCCTTCTAGCCATTTCCTACGTGAGAGAGCTTGAGGATAGGGCTGAAGATGAGATCGATCTTCGCCATCCTGGCCCTCCGACTTCTAAGTCGCTGCTGCAGCTTGAGAAAGATGGTGGCTTGAGGTTGCCGTGGCCGGATTACAAGCTTGGCGTGTTGCATTACATGGAAAATAAAGGGGTTAATGGAGTTGGGGAATTAATGTACAATACCATGAAGCATTTGATGACCGCGAGGGAGAACAAGGCATAGATTTGAACGAGGATTCAGGCGTTCTGGTAGGGGGTGACGTCTGTCTTATGAGACATGGAACATGAGTGAGGATTGAGATGCCCCATACTTCTCGAAACAAAGATTCTTGATACCCAATTCGCATTAGTGATTAGGGGAATTTCGTAGTCTTCCCATGCTGTGACATCTATCATACCCATCCCGATCGACGCCCCAGACTCCAAATGCACCTGTGCTCTCGCAATTAAGTGTAATGACTCTGTCTTCTATTCGTACAGGCATCGCTTTCTCATCTCTGACGGTCGTTCGGTCCAAGTCCTGGTTTATAACTCCTTCGCTGCATCCAAAATCGTCGATCCGGCAGCATTATTCACAACAGTCTCCTTAACCTTTTCGACCAACACTGTATGCGTAGCACTCTCCACAATAGAATGAATCGCGGCTTTCGCACTCTCGTCCCCGTTGTAGTAGAACCAGGCCCGGTTGGTGAGGAAGGCGATGTGCTGTGGGAGGTAGAGTGTCATGGCGATTACGATCATACTGAAGAAGAGGAAGAGGAAGGAGTCTGATGATAAAGTCCATTAGCAATGTTCATTCTCAATTGTGAATTGCCCTTGCAGTAATCGCACGCAATCAGGGGGTCCAGGGGGCGGAAACCGGAAGAGGCGGAAAGGGGAGGAGTTTCTTACTGAAGATGAACTTCTCGGTGGGCGTTAACATGTACAGCGAGAATGTGACCTGCAATCGTCAGGCATCAAAGTGGAAGCTGGCAAAGGGACTCACCTCATATTGATACCTCTTCCGCTGCAGCCAGCGAAACGTCGAGGCGAACATAGTCATTGCACACCAAGCCGATACTTGGGACTATGAAAGCGCCAAGAGGCCGATTCAGCTCGATGGATGCAAGCCTCGGAGCGTCGAGCGTGGTTGGAAGGAGGGACAGTGAGTTGAAGCACCGCACAATGAGGTTGTCGGCAGGAGGTCAGGTCAGGGAGGGCGGAACAAAGATGGATGGAAATAAAATTTGTGGGGCAAGCCGAACTGCGCGAACGCGACTTCAGCTCGCTCGGCAAGATTTCTTTGACTGGAACCCTTCCGTGAAGCACTTTCCATCAGCAACAAGATGTACGATGATACGCCGCCTTTTCTCCCTTGTTGAAGGAAGAGTTGTTGTCGAACATACCGTGGGATGTTCAATAGCTAGGCGTGGCATTGCAGCCTCGGCCGCAGCATGTGCAAGGAAAATGCCCGATCGACCGCCGCTCGTCCATGAGAATGAATTTACGGAATCATTCTTGAAGGGCAGTGGACCTGGAGGCCAGAAGATTGTATGTTAAGATCAATTGGACCCGGAGCCAGAGGAGAAATCTGAATTTAAAGCGTCGGCTAACAACGAGTTGCAGAACAAAACATCTTCTGCTGTGCAATTGAAGCATATACCCACTGGCCTTGTCTTGAAAGTGCAAGCTACACGCTCTCGAACACAGAACAGAAAGATTGCCAGGCAGATGCTTGCGGAGAGGGTTGAGGAAATTGAAAAGGGGAAAGAGTCTCGAGTTGCAGTTGTTCAGGAGGTTAAGCGGAAGCGGAAGTCGAGTGCCGTAAAGAAGAGTAAAAGGAAGTATCGGGCTCTTGAAGAGGCGAAGAAAGCTTCGGAGGATGGCAATGGCGGAGATAGCGGGAATCAATCATGATGGAGGAGCGGTTCAGTTGCACTTTACGTCAAATAATTTCTCCCTGTGGTTTGACTTGGAGTGTACACTTCAGCTGATTGCAAAGAAGTCTCGTTTGATAAATCTCTTGGGCGACCCAGCTCTATCAATGTTATGAGTGGAAAGCGGTTGAATCGTGAGATGTTTGTATTGCAATGTGCACGATAAAGAAGTCAATATCAGAGGATTTTCTAATAGACTCTATTTCTATATGTATACCTGCAAACATTTCAGTTTGAGCGTCGGTGGCACACAGATTTCCACCAGCAAACCATTGCAAAGATAATGCTAGCAAGGGAAGCAGGCACGAAAGAATGCCCAAGCTTCTGCCCTCAGTTCAAATGAAACCATCCTTGACTCCGATCAGATTGTGAGCTGGGCATTAGATGAATCTGAGCCTCCGAGCAACAGCAAGGGAGATTATGACAAAAAGGATCAAAATACCAAGAATTCCAAAGAAAGGGGCCAAGCTATTAACTTCTCTCCAAGGTACCATGACATTCATCCCAAACATACCGCACACTAAATTTAGTGGAACGAGGATTGAAGCAAGTAGAGTGATCTTGCTGAGGACTTTGTTCGCTTGGTTTCCTTGCGTGATGTTATCGATTGAGAGTTGAGCCAGGTAGTTACTGTGAGATCGGGAAAGCATTTTCTCAAAGTGAGCCAAACTTGTCATCATCGTGACAACATGGTCCTGGATGTCGCCGAGGTAGAGGCCAATATCCATCCGAGGAGTAACTTTGTAGTTTGCGTTGCAGCGTTTAGTGAAGCCCCGGAGAACGTCTGCTTTGCCGCCCAGAAGTTTCATTAGACCCATTACGTTCTTCCGGACCATGCCAATTCTGCGTAGAAAGCTATGCATGTCATCATTGCGGGCAATGAAGACTTCATCCTCAATAACGTCGGTCTCCTTCTCAATGTTTGTGATGATAGGTGCAAAGCAATCAACAATATCATCACTAAGATTTGGTTAGTAGGTAATTTATTAAGTTTGCTCGTAAACTTACATCAGGGCATAACAGATCCAATCAGAGCTCAGGGCCACATAATCCTTCAGCATAGTGATTCTCTTCCGGACGTGAGCTGCATGAGGGTTGGGGGAGAAGCTGAAGCTCAAGGTCCCCTCACGAAAAACGACGACATAGATGTTGAAAGGTTCGTATTCCTGCCCATCATCGATTTCCTGGACATGGAAGGATCTGAAGCAAGCAAAATAGTAGGACGGGAAGAGTTCAATCTTCTCTCGTGCTTCTTGAGTTCCAATGTCCTCAATCGTGAGAGGATGAACTCCGAAGGCTTTGCAGATGGCACGGATCTCCTCATCAGTTGGATTGTTCATGTTCAGCCACCAAACTCCATCCATTTCCTCGCCTTGTGGAAGTGTAAACAGACTGCGAACATCTTCTCCTGGAAGAACCAGGTCGCCAAACTCTGCTGCATGGATCGTAGACTCTCCTGAGGAAGAGAAGAACTCAAATCGATTGTCAACGCGCTGAGGTTCACCCACAAATTCATCCAAACTGTCATTCTCATGGACTTTCTCATTGGTTTCGAGAGAGGTGCCCGAGGGGATTTCAACAACATCACCTCCCGCCGTGAACGTTGCTTGCCCTCCATTATACCTCTGTGTTCGGAGATCGTGGAACACTCGAGCTTGGGGCTGACCCTTTGGTGGAGTCTTGTCACGGCTCTCCTCGTCAGCAATAAAATCTTCGAGAACCTCAAAGTCGATCTGCAAGGTGTCCTTGTTTCCTTGATTATGCAATGGAAAGCAAACATCTTCTTCGGCAGTTTTGCATGATCCAGCAAAGCTCTTTGCATCATTCTCGTTAGTGTAACGTCTGCTTCGGAGGCTCCGTTTACTGCGACGACTAGCCCCTGAGATAGTTCGGTGAAGGTCGCAATCCTCGTGTCTTCTAATTTCGGCAAAGGCCTTCACAGAGTTGGGATCGGATGTTGAAAGTTGTCTTTCCCGCCGGCGAGCGTCGGCAAATGCTTTCACGGAATTCGGAGGAGAAGTCGATCGGGGGTCGAGAGTCGTAACTGTTCCCCGTCGGCTCCTATCAGGTGCAACTCGGCCAGGACGAGGAGACACCCCACCAGGTTCATCATCCACAACAGCTTCCTCGAAATCTCGAGCGACAGTAGGCATTAGCCCCTGGTTAACGAGAGCGAGGTCAGGGCTCAGATTCCGTCCGGCATTAACGCTCTGCATGGTTTCAACGGTGCCGCGCCGAGAGCGTGCTCTTTGCACTGAGGAAGATTGATGTCTATGGTCATCCAGCTCTGGTACAGGCGTACTGTAGCCAGTGTTGAGAGAGGTATCTTCGTGGTCAGACATGGCTTCAGTGGCTAATCCTCTTTCTATGAAGTGTATTATAGCTGCCAGGTTATCAGCTTCGATGTGCCAGCCAAGCCAATGCGGGATACGCACTGTTCAATATTGTTCAAAATCGCCTTCGATTCTCAAGGTGGGTCGCAACGAGCGCCCACCGCGTGTTGGCGTCAATTTGATTGATGTTTTTGCACAGGTTTCCCCTGTACAGCTCTTCCAATTGAGAAGCTGACCCCGTCCAGCTACTCCCCAATGATTGCTTCTTTGAGTTTGTGATATGTGTTTTCGTGGTTAACGTAGGACCAGTTATGGAGGCTTCTTGTCACCTCCGCAGTGAGCCCAAGTCCTTGGGCCGAGGAGCGGACGGATAAAGGAAAACGGTTCAAGTTCGAGTCCCGCCAACTTGCTGGTTGTAGATTGAGAGGCCGCCAAGGCGATCAAGTCGAGCAACGGTCAAGTGTGTTTGGAAGATCGTGAGGCTGAATAACCAACGACAGGGTAAGCATTCGCATCAACAAGTGCTGATGGTGGTGCACTGTGAGGTTGTAGAGCTGCAAATTTGCGTATTGGGGTACTCGAGCCGTGTTATGATGTTGTTGACAGGGCAGGTCAACCGCGGATCTGGAGGCGAAAACAGGAGTTGGGAATTGAAGGGGCAAGTGCTTAGGATGACGGTACTGCAGAGCGGCGCGATGTCGAACTTTATTGTGGTCGTCGAAGTAGAATCCGTCGAGCGTGAAGAGCATATGACAAGTGGGAAAGAGGGGAGAGGGCTTCCAACTTCTAAGACGAAAATTTCCAAGCGGGGCCGGCTAGCCAGGCCAGGGCTCTGTGGCAAATCCTAGCCAATCCCGTGAAATATCAATCGAGCGATGAATCAGACGCATCGACCAGCTAAAGGAAGGATATTTTGCATGCAGCAAAAGATTATGCACAGTAAACGGGAGCAATGAAGATTGCAGAGGGAGGGAGCTCTCCTTATCTATCGACTCGACACGGCCATCAGGCGTTGATTTCATCCACTCATGCCTTGCCTTGCGTGCCTTTCTCTGCCCCTCCTTTGAAGTGCGGAAAATGCCTCAAGGCTTGCAGCCATGCCAATCAATGCCGTGGTCAGACAAGGATGCAGCAACCCCATGTCTACCCAGGTTTTCAGCCTCGTCACGTGGTGAGATCATTTGAAGACCCCGTCCACCAGCCAAGCGACGAGGTGTCCAGACCAGCCAGCGCTCATTCCACTTCCCTTCACTTCCATTCCCCCTCACTCAACAACAATGGACGATCAACTATTAGACCAGGTGCGCGAGCTTGCTGAGGGCCAAATTGTATGTGCAAATCCGCCAATTCCAAATAAATCGGCTCTGGTACTGATTGTAGATAGGACTTTGAGGGTCAGAAGCTAGCTGAATTGCTGGCAACAGCTGTGCTTGCAACTGTTGGGGTGAAGAGCCACTTGCTACATTGCCTTTCTCACCAAACTAACGCGAACCCAGGCTATCTCATTCATCGTCGGCTTCTTCCTCCAAGACATCAAACTTTCACTCTACATTGGACTCGGGGGAACTGCTCTTAGCTTGCTCCTCATCGTGCCCCCGTGGCCCTTCTTCAACCGACATCCCGTCAAATGGCTACCTTTAGCAGGGACTGAAACAAAGTCGCAAGGCATCTTGGTGGATGGAAAAGTTGTTGGGTGAAGGAAGGAACACATGGATAAACATCGGCGTTAGAGTTGGGCCGGGAATACCAAAAAGTGTATGCAATGGACGCTGGTATCTTCATTCCCCAGATAGCTGGATGGACTGCGCTATAAGGATCTATCCCCTGTGAATGCTGTCACTAATATGAGCCCTCCATGCGCCACTGTACATCAAAGCCACCGCGCAAATGCAACCTTTGGCTTGTGCCCCGAGCTCTGTTCGTGATTCTTCCCTGATATCATATCCCATCACAATCTTTTCCCCATGAGGCTTCGGCTTGTAAAAGACTTAACGGCCGTACTTCTGGAACTCCCAATCTCTGTTGTCGAGGGGGCAAACTTGGCGAGTCTTCAGCCATCGGGAGATACAATGGAAATGGAAGGCGTGCTAGCAACTCAGTCAGTCGTTACTCATGGAAGCATGGAAGAGTCTCTTACGTTGCAAATTCCCCATGCAACAGTGCACTCCTCGCTGGTGGCGGAAGCTTGATTTGCTTGACATTCGATGCCTTCCTCTGGTTAGTGGATCAAGCTCTCGGGTTGGAGTTGGGGATGAGTTACACAGGTCCATAATGTGGTTTCTGCAGATGGCACAGTTGTCGACGACGATGTCCCAAGCCCACAGAGCGACCGCGTTCCACTATCGAGCAGTTAGCATATCTGCAGCCCCTTGGCGTCGAGCTGCTCTCACCTTCTTCACCTCAAAGCGCTTCTTGCCGTCTGCTGCGCTCTCAGAACCTCCGGCTTTAGCCTTGCCAACTGCCTTCTTCGCAGGGGCTGGGATATCGGTCATAACGACGTCGGCCATGTTCAGATCGCAGACGGAAGCAGAGAAAGGTGAGGAGGTGATCGATGGAGGGGTAGTTGAAAGGCTGCAATTGCGCCTTTGCTCTTTGCTGCTTAGGATTTGAGACTTGAAAGGAAGGCTTTGCCCACAACAAATGTTGACAATGGGAAGTTCTCGGTTTTTGGAAGAAAGAAGTAGCAGAGTAGGTGTCGTCTTTGCTGTAAATACCTTGAGGGGAATTCAAGTGTGGAGGCAACAAGGAAGTTCTACGGTGGCCGGTTCGAGCGAAGTTGCGTCTGTTCACGACGCCTTGTCGCCTTCTGGTACATTCATATCACATTCACCCCACCTCTTCCCACTCGACGCCGAACAATGATTGGAATTACCGCAACTACCGATTCCATACAAACAAACAACAGAGAATCCACATACTGCTACACATCGCAAACTCCCTCGACCGACCGGCCACCGCCTGTTGGCCATCACTTGCCATCCAGCCACCTCCTGCGAAACATCGCGCCTTGTCCGTCGCTGCAGTGATACTTTGCCCGTTCACGTTCTACGCTGCTTCTACGACTGCATATTTATAAGCCAAAGAAGCCATGTCTACCGAAACTCCTTCACGGGGACACCGACACAGTCGAAGTGCTGCCATGCCACTTGCGTCTGCCTCGTCACAGAACCCCCAGAACCCACATCATCTCAACCAGCAAGCACACATGCGAAACTCTCAACCCGAAACGAAAACAAATCAACCAGCATCGGCCTCACAATCTACGACACCTCCTCGAACCCCTCGCAGAGGCAACCAACCTACTTCTCAAAGCGCCAACACGAACGCCCCCGACAGCGGGTCAAAACAGAAGTCTAGGAACAAAAACCGGCCCAAGAACGTGAATACATCTCCTGCTGTGATGCGAAACGGCCACAATACCCCGCCTTTGACGGGCGCTCAATCGGCGGGTATCCCCTCCTCCGCGAAGCCCATCAACACACCCTCAGCCACAGCTTATGCAGGCCCTACTTTTCATGCATCACCAGCTCCGTCTGCTCTTCCGATACCAAGTTTTTATTCTAAATCAGTTCCAGATTCTCCCGGCGTCAAGGGGCTCAAATCTGCAAAGGAACCGCAGTTGAAGAAGGAAACACCTTCGTCCAACAACCTGTTCACTCCTCCACCTCCAAATAATCTATTTCAAAGGGAAGAATCTCCACTGGACCTTTTCTTCAGGGCGGACAGGGAAGAAAAGGCTCGAGCACGAAGTGCAAGTTCCACTCAGACTGCTGTAGCCCCAACTGGGCCATTTCAGCCCCCCATGGAATCGCCTCGAAGCAGCCAGACCCCGCCAGCCCCCCACACGCACAGCCGTCCACGTCCGGGACATGCTAGTAAGATGTCTGTAAACGGAATGTTTGCTATGGAATTGGATGGAGAGCCCGATGCGGGAACACCATACGGGCCGGCTTTCTCCACGCCATATGCTGAAAGAATCCATGCCGCCCGTGCTTCCAGCCAGCCCGCACAGTCTATCGAGCGGCCATTCCGTGATTCGCAGCAACCTTTGGACAACTCAGAAGCTCTCAAAGCCTACCTTTTCTCAGGTCATCCAGTCCCGTCTTCTAATGAGACGAAGCCGAATGGAGCTACGCCTCCCCCCGCGGAAATCCCTCCTTCGTCGCGTGCACATCAACACACTCCGACTCACGCCAGTGGACTGCGAAGCGCTGGCCTGCCAGTCCGGCCGTACTATAACAGTCATTCGCAAGAGAGCTCGAGTCAAGCTCCAAGGCTGCCTAGTCGATCTTCCGGCCTCCGCCAAGAGGTGACACCAACGAAAACTCCCACGAGAACGCCGGAGCGTAACGGCCCTTATTTCCAATCGCCACCATTGTTTCCCAGTACTGCGACACCTACGGCTAACAACTTCATCGACACTATGGCACCTCATGTACCATCAACAGGTCCAATCTCAACAACTGGCCTGTCATCTGAAAGCAAGACCGCTGATCTTCGGGGGATGGAAGACAGTCTTCGCAGGATACTAAAGTTGGATTCAGCACAGAGTTCTGGCGTCGTTGGTGGAAGCTTACCTGCAGCATCATCATCGGTTCCAAATTACGTTGGCGGCAGGCCTCCTCCTATGAATGGTATGCATAATGGAGTTATGGGATCTTGATACAGGCTTGGAATAACGTCACGGATGATGAGAAGACATTGGCGTTTTGGTCCTTAGTCCCTGGGTTAATGTGACGACTTTCGATATCATCACGGGGCTTGGGAAACTTTTGCGCTGGGAAGTTTGGGAGTTCCTCAAGCGTTCATGAGACCCACCGCTCACTTCTATTCATTATTTTCTGGGTAGCTGTATGTATGGCTTCCGGACTGGCTCTCATTTGTCCTGTCTCTGACAACCACTGCACATTCTGCAAATACTTTCATTTGTCTATTGGGGAGGGGGCGCTGTACGAGCCATGTGGTGGATGGTCTGCCCCGGAAAGATGGCGGTCCCGTTATGCTATGATGATGTCAATACGGCCCAGTAATGAGTTGGGTCCATTAGCCTTCCAATTGGCCGAGCGAAGTGATTGCTACATCATAATTCACGCGTAAACAAGACCTTACCCCCGTGAATACCTCGATTTGAATATCTTTTATTTTGACCTCAACATAAAATTGTCATTTGTAGATCCTGAAGTTTCCCAAGATGTTCAAGCTCTTGACCCCTATTTTGATTCAGAAGTTCACTTGCATTCGCTTACATTCGCCTACGCCCCTTTTTAAATCCCCAGCAAGCGGCCGCTTTAGCCGCCTGGCTGGAAAAGTTTCAGTTCTCGATCCCCTGCCAGCTCTCTGAATCTGAATAAAGATAGCAACAACAAACTCCATCCACATCACGATGCCAACATGACTCGAATATTTGTCTCGTGGCAGCCTGTACTGCGACCTCGTACCAGTCGCCTTCAATGCATCCATCGCCAGCGAAGACTTTTGGCTGATGTGGCCCGAGACACCAAGCAAGTCTGTGTGCGGACATTCCCAAAGCCTTTCTAACTCTCTACACTAGACCCTACGATGTTATTGTAATAGGGGGGGGTCACGCCGGGGCAGAAGCCTGTGCTGGAGCTGCGCGATCCGGCGCCAGGACTGCGCTTATCACGCCGAAGCTCGACAACATTGGCGTGTGTTCTTGTAATCCTAGTTTTGGGGGTATCGGGAAGGGAACAATGTTAAGAGAAATTGACGCGCTGGATGGCGTAGCTGGTCGAATAATAGATAAAGCAGGAGTGCAATTCAAAGTCCTGAATCGTAAGAAGGGTCCTGCTGTCTGGGTACTCAATTCTAGAGCTATTCTCATCAGATTAAAGCTAACTTGATTGTAGGGCCCTCGCGCACAAATTGATCGAGAACTCTACAAGAAACATATGAGGGAAGAATTGACATCCTATCCAAATTTATCGATTGTACCAGGAAGCGTGGCAGACATCATCGTTTCCCGTGATGATAGCCGGACCCAAGGTGGAAGAATCTCCGGGGTACGACTGGAATCCGGGGAGGTTATACCGACCAACCAAGTAGTTATCACCACTGGCACCTTTCTTGGTGGTGAAATACATATTGGTCTCGAGTGCACACCCGCCGGACGTATGGGCGAAGCGGCAACTTTTGGCTTAAGCAAATCTTTGAAGGATGCAGGCTTCAAGCTTGGCAGACTGAAGACTGGAACACCTCCTCGTCTGGCCAAAAACACCATCGACTTCAGTATTCTGGAAGAACAGCCGGGCGATGACCCACCCATGCCATTCAGCTTCCTCAATAACTCAGTCTCGGTTCAAGAGCAACTGCTTTGCCATGCTACCTATACCAATCAAGCTACACATGATGTCGTCAGGGCTAATCTCGACAAGTCCATACATATCCGAGAAACAGTCAAAGGTCCAAGATATTGTCCGTCCCTCGAGTCAAAAATTATCCGGTTCTCTGACAAGGAGAAGCACATCATTTGGTTGGAGCCGGAAGGATTTGAGAGTGACATAATTTATCCAAATGGAATTTCTATGACTATCCCCGCCGAAGCTCAGGAGCAACTTTTGAAGACCATCAAAGGTTTGCAAAACGTCACAATGTTACAGCCAGGATATGGTGTGGAATACGACTACGTCGATCCAAGAAGCTTAAAGGCAACCTTGGAGACGAAAGCTATTCGTGGTTTATATTTGGCGGGACAGATCAATGGAACTACTGGTTACGAGGAAGCAGCTGCACAGGGAATCGTCGCTGGAATTAATGCTGGCTTGACGTCGCTCTCCAAACCTCAAATGGTACTTTCCCGGAGCGACGGATATATTGGGATCATGATTGATGATCTCATCACCAAAGGGGTCTCGGAGCCTTATCGAATGTTCACATCACGAAGTGAATACCGGATGAGCGCCAGAGCAGATAACGCAGATTTACGACTCACAGCAAAGGGCCGAGTGGTAGGAGTTGTAGGAGATAAGAGGTGGTCAAGCTTTTCTGACGAAGTGGCTCAGATTGAAGATCTCAAATCAGCCTTGATGTCCAAAACGGCGAGTGCACCGGTGTGGATAAGAGACGGCTTCAAGGTTGGGAACGATTCCACCAGAAGGAGTGCATTTGACATCCTTCGTCTAACAGGTGTCACCGTCAGCGACATGGCAGCTTTGGTTCCGGACATCATGACCTTTTCGGCGCACATTCAAAATAGAGTCGAAATCGAGGCAGTGTACGCCCCATACGTGGAACAACAGACTGCGGCGATGAAGGTGTTCCAAAAGGATGAGAATCTGAAGCTGCCACTGGATTTAGACTACGATCAGATTCATGGACTGAGTATGCACGAGAAGTCACTGCTTCAAGCTACGAGACCTGAGTCTGTGGGTCAGGCGCGACGTATCGAAGGTCTCACGCCATCCGGAATTCTGAGACTCCTGGCATTTGTCAAAAATAGGCATCGCGATCGCGCCAAAGCAGCAATTTTTGAGCAGGTAGCCGCCCGCAAGAAGGAGTATATGATCAAATGATCAACATCGGGTGACCGTGGAGATACGAAACCCGATCACTTCCTCAAAGAGGTCGCCCTCTGGGAGTAAAGCCATTAAGCCCGATGTTGCTTGGCCAATAGTCACCAAAATGCCATTTATATGGAGTCTAGAACTAGATGGCACAGGGACTTGGGTAATTTTACCCCAGATGAATGCTATCCCAGTCCAGGTATGAAGAAGGTCGGCAGGGTAGGATCTGGATTTTCGGTAATGAGAAACCTTGAGCGGATGAACCCGCTACGTGGTATTCTGAGTTGGGGTGGGTTGGAACAGCCAAGTGTAATGTCGTCAAAAGAACGTCTGGATGAGTTCGCATGTGACCGGCTTGGTCGGAAGACTGTACAAAAATGTAATAACAAGTAACATTTGTTAGGGTATGTTTCAGGGGATTTGCGCCCTCTCGCTCTAGAATCAACATACTCCAGAAAGGTTACGGATCTCTAGTTCTCCAAAGCAAATTGTTTATACTCGTAATTGCCACATGATAGCAAGTCTTCGAGCTCTCGAGACATTGTGGGCATATATTGATAAGTGCTGTTGTCATGTGTACATTCCCACAGCTTTATGACAATGGATGAATATGGTAACATAAAACAATCGACCTCACTGTTGTCACCTCGCCGAGTATGTTCAAGGAAAGCGAAGTAACCAGACAAAGCAAAGCAAAGCAACGCTACTTTCCCAAGTGCTTGCCAATTAAGAGTGCAGCAATAAATACCTCGAATGGTTCGAAATAAGATCCGATTATCTTCATTTGTATTTTACAGGTAGGTCAAATGCATGCGTTATTCCCTGTCTTCGGGTCTCTTATCCTTCTTTTTGGCTTCGTTACTGAGTATTTTAACAGCGTCCTTCGTGTATATATAACTTGCGCCACTCCAGATAGTTGTTGTAGCCACCAGATAGCTTACGAGCTGTCAGCGGTCTTGTCTCCACAAAAGGGGTTCAGGAATACACACTGCATGGCTTTCATTGCTGTGCTGACATCAACGGCCAGCAACGGCATGGCCGTTGTGGCTCCAATCAAGGCCAGTTGCAAAGCGGTGTTATATTTGCTTATCGTGGTGGGATGCACTTCAGCCGAGGGAAGTGAAAAGTCCCAGTATCTAGAAAATGTCTTGGGAGGAGGCAGCGATATCCATCGATAATAAATTGCTGCGATGCCCAGTCCAACATCACGACCTAGAATGATTCCTGCCAGCCAGACTATAACAAGAGGTCAGAACGTCAACCCCCAACGAGTACAGACGGACAACTGGACCTGGGAGAGCTCCTTTGATGGCCAGACAGACAGTCAATATAGTCATGAGCGTTTTGTCGGCCATGGGGTCAATGATTGTGCCGACCACAGTCTGGAGGTTCCACCGCCTGGCGATGTAGCCGTCCACGAGATCCGTGATGCCTGCATAGGCAAATAAGCCAACAGCCCAGGCGTGGTAGTCGTGAAGCACCAGGTAGCCAATGACCGGGGCTGCGACGAGGCGAGAAAAGGTGAGAATATTCGGAACCGTATAGATATTCTCATGTGGTGTGAGCTGAGTAAGGACCTTGAGGAGAGGTTTCCGGGGCTTGGGAGATTCTACTCTAAGAGGAATGGAAGCTTCAGCAAAGCTCACGTGACTTTTCCTTGACCATTAATCTGAATCGAGTCATCCGGGATGGAACGACAGAACTAGCCGCACTCACTTGTAACAGAAAAAACTCTGTTGCGTACCTTTGTTTTTCTACCGACTCCTTAGACGTCGAATATAGGACTCCCTTGCCGACAACGAACCTTGCCCGACGTTTTCTGATGTGCACATCAGACTTTGTCCGGGCACCTTGGTAATGGGCATACATACATGACTAGAGGCCGACCTAGACCTCTCGTTGCGGATGAAGTCCACAGGGCAGAATTTCCTAGACATTGCGAGCTCCAGGGTGATGCTCTGAAGAGCATGAAGGTCGAGTCAGGGGCGGGGCGGCAACTCGGTCTGGGGATCGCTGCCATCCGTTGAGTGCAAGGCTGTCGTCTCAGCAGACGAAACATGGTCATCGCATCTTGTGGGAGCGAGGAGGAGAGATAGGATGCCAGGGTAGGCGTCAAGTAAAGTCGAGTGAATTGAGTTGGGTCAGGTTGGGTTGGTTTTGGCTGTTGTAAGGGGCGAGGCGGCACGGAAGGAGTGACGCAGCAGCAAGGATGAAGCGTACTCGCTTCTCTTCTCCTTTTCGCTTGCAGTTCTCCTCATTTCTCTGCTATGACAGGGATACTGAATTTGCCGCGCGGCTGCGGCTGCGGCTGCGGCTGCGCTTGTCTGACCTCTCCCCTTTTCCTTACCTAACACCTTTTTCGCCAATTTACCAAGACTCCCCAACTTCCTCCTGCCTCCCGCCTCCCGCTTCGCCCACTCTTGCCCCGTAGCTAGCCAATACCAAACTATTGCGCTCGGGACGAACACGTCCTCGGAGTCGTTGCTCTCGGGCCAGTTTCCCAATGCAGGACAGCTCAGATCTCTGAGCCGCGGGCGCAATTGAGTTTCGGCGTGCCTTTCGGGCCGCGAAGCTAATCTCGAAAGGTTGAAGTCTGTCGCCCGCCCTGTCCGCTTTGACTTCCATGGCCATGAGATCAACGGCGGCGTGACGAGATCAGAGCTTAAGTTTAAATCAATGTCTGGTGATCGCATTCGCACCGCCTTCTCAACAAGAAGGAATGGATTGTAGGTGCGTTCTTGCACGGTAATCGAGGAGCGCAACCTGGCTATGGCCATTCATTTTCTTTGGGAATTTCGGTGTTTCAATGCAATGATAGGCTGGGCCCAATTCGATGCCCAATCTGTATCGAGTACTTCTCCAGCTTAGAACTTGCCAGATCAGTTGTTCTGTATGTACATGCAGATGTTGAGCTGTGCGCGAAATTGATAGTCTTGATCTAATTGCCTATATCGTCTGACTGCCCTGTTCAATCACAACAAAACGCTTCCAATGCTGTTTTGATATCCGCGCTTCCGTTATCATCCCATCTTACCAATACAATATTGAATAAATACAAGAATAACGCTTAACGAATTTGTACAGAAACATTTCGCAACCGCGTGTAAAACAAAATGATGAGCCCCCCGTGCTGCTTGTGCGTCAAACGAGGGTATGTCACTCCGTTTGAAAATCCCATCCGCCCCACTTTCGACGCCCATATACGCCAGTAAAGAATTCGTAAAGGTCTAATGCTGACCGAGACCGTAAAATCGACATATCATAAAGAAATTCGTAATCCCATTGCTTTTTACTGTTCGTCATCACCAGACATCTTTAATCGGGCTATGAGGTGCCCGTGCTAGCCCATTGTTGTTGAGATGTCATATAGTGACCGTGGCCGGCGCTTGCGTTTCCAATTGGCCACATATTTTCCTTGATATTTGAGCTGTACGGTGCAGAGTATGATGGAACAGAAGCTCTGTCATATGTGGATTGATGGGTGGGGGTCGGCAATGACCTGTGATGCGTGTAGTTGTGGGAACTATTGCCAGTATCCCTGAGACCACCATAGAAGCCTTGTGATGAATAACCCGAGTCATTGGTGAGCTTGGAATCCGAAGATGACGAAGAAACCCCCGAGATACCCGAGTCCATTGAACCGGCGTGCTCAGAATTCGAGGTGCGGCGAGCAAAATTCGTCGTGACCGAAGGCATCTGCGAACGGGCAGTATCAGAACCAATCCCAATGATAGAGCTGTACCGCTGTTGTCTGTAGCCGCCAAGATCATAACTTTCCGTCTTGGGCGCTGAATACATGCCGGGAGATTGAGTGAACTGTCCACCATAAGGAGTGGTCGCAGGGCCTTGGCCAAGGCTATCATATGGCGTGGAGTGCGTGCTGATGGCATAATTGCTAAATATACTAGAACCAGAACCATATCCGATGGGTGGTGTTGGTAGAGACATCGGCCGATGAGCAATTGTTTGGTTGGTCATCTCATAGCCACTGCGGCCGTACGGGAATGTTGTATAGACTGACCGGTCATCGATCCGATCCATAGAGTCAACCTCGTCAATGGGCGTGCGAAAATTCTGCTTGGTGATGAGATCGGCACGTGGAGTTACATGCTGAAATCTTGGGTCTTTCGACGGCGTGGTGAACTTGTTGTTCATGACATCGGCCACGGTGTAATATGAGACCAAGTGATGTGAAACACCCCCGACTGTAACGCTCACAGTCTTCTTAACAAGGCCTTCTTCTTTGAAGCCGTAGGAATCGACGAGAGATCCGATCAGCGATCGTTCTGTTTCCTTGCTAAGAGAACTTGCGGTTGGTGCATCGAAGCTCGAAGCGGCAGCTGAGGCGGTGCTATATCCTCCGCTCATTGAGTTATTCGAACTTCCATATGGCTCCTGTTTGCCAATTCCTGGAGACCGTTTGCTGCGTTTCATGGCTCTCTTCTTCTCTCCTGGGGGGAAAGGACGTTCCAGTTCGCGGTATACAAGGAAGTTGCCCAGTATTCGACTCGGACTCCATGGCACGCCGTCTGTCCACCGCTTTATGCCAGAAGAATGTTCCTCATAGATGAAGACATTCCCGCTCTTGATCAGGCTCACTCTTTCACGGTCGTGGGGACGCCTAGCGACGTGATTGAGGGCGCCACTCAAACAAGCTTCGAAGAGAAGTAGAGCGTCCTGCGTAGAGGCGATGTGCCCGTAGAACGTCGGAGAAAGTGGCGATGCAGATGCCATGCTGAAGTTGGTATACTTGTGTTGTATGGTAGAAGTGGAGTTTGTGAGGCTATCATCAGGCGAGGTCGGAGGAGATCCCTGAAATGGAAAGGCGATGCTACAGTTGAGTGTGATGGGACACTGGGAGCAAGGTCATCAACGAAACCTTCAGTTTGCAAGATTGTGGAAGGGCACAAGATGGAAAATAAGTTTGGATCGAGCTGCTAGCTTCGTGGTTGGAGAGGCTGGGGGGTGTTCTGGCGGTTGTGGATTTGCCTTATGTCGCGCGATGTCGCTGGCGGGACTACAACAGAGACCGAGAAAGAAGGGAAGGGCCGAAGGTTGTTTCGACCGTGCAGATGGAGAGAGGAGCATATGTAGAACGGTAGTTCGAAGCAATGCGGAAGGGAGTAGGTCAGAGTTCCGGAGGGAGCAAGGGTACCGATGTGAGCGCTCCTTCCCTTTGTACTGCCGAGACAACCTGTGCAGGATTGGATGCGTTCAAGTTGAGCCTTATGAGGAACAGGAATCCTGGGGTAAAAAGCCCAAGTCTAGCACTTTGCTTGGATTGGGCGGTGTGGGAGTATCTCTGCTCCGCTCGCAACCCCGTGTTGTTGACGCGGGACCTGCTTCGTAAAAAGATGACCACCAGGGGAATCGAGCTCGGCAAGGGAAGCACAACAGAAGGGATATGGAAGGCGGCGACACGGAGGCCGTTTTTGGACCTTGCCAGCGTCAATTTTGACCGAGAACTTCTGGTGTTATATGATGTGGTTGGTGCTGGGTGAGGCAGGCCTGTGTGGAGGACAGGCCAGGCTTTCAAGTGGATGAAAGACGACGATGTGGAGGAACAGCCAGGGCCTGCGACTACTGCTGGCTAGAGCCTGCAGTAGGCCCATAGTTCTCTGAGGGGTCAGGGATCACTTCCAGCCCATGCAAGCATGGAAGGGTGGCGCACAGAAGAATGGAAAGGGTCCTCCTCGCTAGCTAGCTAGGGTTTGGAGGGGAGGAAGAGCGTAGAGCGCGGAGCGTCTGTGGATGGAACATTGGAGACCGACAAGGAGCATGCTTTGGGGTGAGGGAGGGCGAGGGCGAGAGACAAAGAGCCCGCTTCAGGGCGAGGGAGACGGGGAAGGGAGGCGGCGGAGAGCTCAGATTAGCGCAGTATCCTGACTTGGCACGTCTTGAGTTGCGGTGCAGGCTTGTAGACCTCCTTCCAGCAATGCACCTGTCCATTGACCAACGGCGCAGACTCGATGCGTGTCTGGCTGCTGGGTGACGATTACCGATCCGCTGCGCATATCAGATTCGGACCGCAGGATGGTGATAAGGCTCAGCAGCTTGGCTGCGGCTGGGGAAGGCGAAGACACAGATGTCATTCCCGCTGCTCCTCACCAGTGAGGTGGATGGGGTGGGGTGGGATGCATTGGGAAGGCAAAATCTCCGAGCCCTAGGAGGGGAACTGCACAGCACTCTGCTGGCACGGCTGTAAGAGTCGATGCTGTACTGTCCTGTACTGCACTGTACTGTAGCTCTCTCAGGCTCTCCGTCGAGAGCAGCTAGCCGTGGCACGGCACCACAGTACAGCTGGGGTCCGCTGTGCTGGCTGGCGGCCTCTAGTTGTTGTTCTACATAGTGCTCTGCAGCACAGCGAGACGATGGTGGTGGTGTCCATGGTGTGCGGAGGCCGTTGTGAGAATCAATGAATACCGAACATGGCCACCCCAATGCCGCTGCCACGCCAAGCTGCCAGTGCCACGCTCTCTCGACCAAGACTGACGAGCAGCCGTGTCCCTCTCGCCCATGGCCCTGCTCCAGAACTGCGTACTCCGTGCTCCGTCGGTGGGAGGAAGCCGCACAGGACCCGGGCCCATGATGGCGGCCACGATGGAGCCAATGAGAAGTCCCGGCGACCAAAGAAATGCCCAGCCAAACCTGTCTTCCCTGAATCTATAAACACACTCCATGATTTCCATCGGTGCTTTGACGGTGAAGTCGGGATTAGAGGGGGGGGGGGGACCCCAGTGAGTCGCGAGATGGCGGAGCAGCGCAACGTGGGTGTTGTGTGGCCGGCATGCAGCTGTGTTGGTTGCGGGCGCTGGCGTACCGTATTGTCAATCTGGATATCTCCGCGAAACTGAGGTCGGTCGGGAGAACAAGGGAGCTCAAGGAACCATGCCCCTGACGACGCCGAGAAGATGGGTTGAGCCCGTGATGCGAATGCAGGCAAGGATCAGGGTACAGCATGGACAAACCAGGCGTGGAGGGCGGAAGCGCAGAGGCAGGAGAGGTCGACTGTCGGAGAGACTGCGAGACTGTGAGCGACGCGAGCCCTAGCAGCCGAGCAGCCGAGCAGATGGCAGATGAGCAGATGAGCAGATGAGCAGACGAGCAGATGAGCAGATGAGCAGATGAGCAGATGAGCAGATGCGAATCCGAAACGAAAACGAGAACGAGAACGCTCTCCCCCTTCTTTTCATTTACAGCACAGTAGTAAATTACACTGGACCGCGGGCTCTACTTTTGGCCGTGCTTTGCGAATAGGGGCGCCTCTGGGCCGCCGCCGTTACGAGGTGAGGGATTGCAAAGGAGTGCTACACTCTTTCTCGGGGCTTTATAAGAGGGAGCTGCAATGACCCAGGATGGGACGCAATCCCGCCATGGTAGTGAGGGCCTCTGGTGTGTATCTCTCATTATTGCCATTTTGTACTGTAGGACTACTGGCGGTACAATGTTTACTAGGGGATTCAAAGCGTATCCCATTTACCCAGCAAGCCAATTGCTTTCCAACGCCGCCGAGGACGGACTGCTTGATGATCTTAGCCATTCTGCTGTTTTGGGTGCCGCAGGCAGATAAAACAGCAGGTTAAAGTCAGGAATCGTGATCGTGGGTCCTTCGCCGACGATGTGGGCAGTTACAAATGAAAGCAAGACCATCAAACTGCGAATTCTTCGCCATTATTCGCAGGACCTGGTTGTCACAATCCAGAGGCTATTATCGAGCTGTACCTTGCGGTCATGAAACCATGTCTCTCGTTCCCCGCTCTCTTCCTCCACGAGCCAACAGCACTGCACGTTTGATGAGCTGTCGTTCATTTAATCTCTTTGACTTTTACACTCCATCGAAAACTGTGATCTAAGCATGGCTGGCAGCCGAAGGGAATCGGCTACTGAACTCTGACACAGTTTCACCTGGCGACGCAAAACTTTGAGTGCAGCCTCTGCCGGCATTTCTTGCCAAAGAAGCTCTCGGCGTGGGCTAAAATTGAGCCTCCCCCACCAGTTCTCTTACTAAAGCACCATTGTTCCTCCGCTCCTAGCTCCTGGCTTTGCTAAAGTACTCGCTGTTGTCTTCTGCTTCAGTGAACATCGAGCTCAGGAGGATAGTGTGGGGCTATGATCTCTGTCCAGAAAGCGAAGTTGAGTTCTTTTCGCTGCGCCGCGCGAGAGGAGAAGGAGTCTGATTTTGTGCATGGCGAGTCGATTCCATGGGGAAAGATAGGGCCAAGAGCACCGAGCCGGCGTATCTGTTGCTGGTTTTTTTTTTTTTTGGAGATTCTGGAGAACGCCCACCATTCGCCGTTTTGCTCCTCTTCCACGCTTGAGGGGCGAATTTAGCGCTGGTTCATCACTCGATGAGTGGATGTTTGGGGGGGAGGGGAGGGGGGTTCCAACCGATATCTGCGCGACATTGATTCAATCCTCCTAGCTTTCATCTTCTTCGCGTAACCGTTACATCTTGCAACGGTAAATCCTGAGATCTTCGGGCCGCATGCGCACAAACTCTGCTCAGACACGTGTATCTAGACAATGTCCCGAAAGGGGCTTTCCGCAGCTCCGCAAGCGCTCCCAAGACAACACGCCTCGAACAATACGGAGTAGGCAACCCGGTCGCAAGATCACCATCATCATCCTCCACTTGCATCCTAGGCTGGGGCTCGAGCCTTGCAAGGCAGATTTACTTCAAGGGTGATCGATTGCAACGGCGGGACTATTCTCCAGCCTGCAAACGTCGGAATCCGGCAGATGTGTCAATGGTGATTCTCCCGGGTCTAAGGGGACCGGGGTGCATCCATGATCTTCAGGGTTCCAACTTGCATCCTGTAGGTAACAGGGATCTGCTTTGGGGGCAGATCGTGAGGAGACTCAAGATCCCACATACGGAGTAATTACAGTACCAGGCGCTTTGGGGCTGGCCGGGCTGCAGGGCGGGAGCGATGCCAAGGAGGGCTCAGGCTAGAGGCCACGAGGAAATAGGCTGTCCAAGATTCTGAGCATGATACTTACAGTATGTGCTGCAATGCGATCCGTACTCCGTCGTGCGTGGCCCGTACAGTACCTGTGTGAAGAGGCCAAGGGGTGCCAGGTGGGGAGACTCGGAAGGACACCGGGGGGGGGAGGCGGGGGGGCAGACCGCAGAACGCAGAAACTCTCGGTGTCGAGGACTCGAAGCGTTCAAGGGGCGCGGTGTCGTCTGTCTTGGTGGGAATTCTCCGACTCGTCGACGCGTGTGTGTCGTGTGGGGCTCTTCGCTTCGCCTTCGACTGTTCGACGGTGACGCTCGGGTGGCGTCGAAGAACGCAGGATGCAGCGCTGGACCCCGGCCTGCCTGCCGCCCTGCCTGCCGCCCTGCCTGCCGACTTGCTTGCCGACCTGCCTGCCGGCCACCTGTGCTGCCCCTGCCCCTAGCCCTGCCCCTGCTTCCTGCTCCCCTGAATCCTGCCAGCCAGCCAGCCAGCCTGCCTGCCTGCCTGCTTCTGATCCCAGATCCACCAACCAAGTATCGAACATCCCGAGGCTCCCGAGCTCGAATCTGCAATCTCCAAACACCTCGCGACAGCCCTCCCTCAGTGCAATACGGAGCACGCCCGACCTTGAGCGTATGCGGCAAGGCCTGGCCAAGGGGCCTCCAACAAGGTGCACAGGCAAGGTACTCCGTAGTTCAGTACGTACAGAAGTGTCAAGATGCCCTTCTCGCGTCATGGTTCTGTACTCTTCTCCCCTCCCCCTCCCCCTCCCCAAATAAAACGTAGCGTGACAAGGCTGGCACGGCTGTTCTGACGTCTGCCATACCCCGGCCGCGCTACGTTTTATTTGGGGGGGGAGGACACTAAGTACAGTACATTGGCCTCACGCCACAAGGCTTTGGGGGGCAGGGTCAAGAAGGCGAGATCTGCGGGACGGTACGAGGCCTCGGACTCGGGACCACTATTCCGAGTTCTTGCCCTCATGGAAGTTCCTGTACCTTAAGGCACCAATCAGCACCCCGTGCCCGTCAGCATTCAAATCAGGAGAAAGAGGAGATTGTGGCGGATCACCGACGATCGTCAAGACGAGCGTTTCGACCCGAGTTCTCAATGCTTCGATCAGAACAACTGGCAGGTGACAGAGGCTGAAAGCTCGCGCTCAGAACGTAACTTTTGCGGAAACCTAGCCGACTCCGGGACACTCAGTTCAACTCGGTGCAAGAGCAGCAGCTACTTCTACTAGTTGCTTTTCCACGATACTGACTGGTCCCAAGATTCGTCGAGCGGCACAATTCTTCGAGCATCGACCGTTCCCTTTCATGATGATGTGGCTGTTTCCCCAGACATTCGCCCTGCAGCCCGGTGCCCGCGACGCGCCGTCGAAATCCTTGGATGTGCATGGCCACAGTTGCGAGAACCTCCAATGTACAGAACAGTGTGGCTATGGTAGCAAAGAACACTTCAAAGCTTCCCTACACATGTCCCTAACGTCGGCGATGTCGGGGATCAGGTCTTATCCTCTTTCAAGTCCCCAACAAGGGCAAATTTTTAATTAGCAGGACATGCCCAACTTCACCACTAGATGGCCGAGTACCTGACCTTGTCCTTCCAGCTCATTTGAATATTTTGCTTTGCAACATCAACCATGTTCATAGAAGGAAGAAGTCCAATGAAAGTGAAAGTGAGAAGAGTGAGCATTCACCTGTACTTGTTAGTTCCCAGACCCCTGCCAGCTTGGCCTTCAGCCCGGTCAATCTTTTTTCAACGATTCATTGACACACTCACAAGTCTGAAGCTGCCTAGTGCCCCTTTACCATTGCACACTGGATATATCTACGCATGAACTTGTACCCACATCTGCGAGACTGCGATCCACTGTTTGATGAATGCCTCGGTCCTCCAGCCTCCGCCTTTGCCCTCGAGTCGTGGTCAAAGGAGAAAACAACTTGATTTTGGGGCTGGATTCCATGAGATACTGTCTTCCGTTTCGATTTTACCCTTTCTGAGCTATCAGTGTTCTTTTCCTCCCTTCTCTCGGGATGTTAGAGCACCCAAAGGCTCAATTTCCTTGTTGTTCGCTGTAAAACCATGGTCTCCGGCCCTGATATTCTTCTCCCGGTATAACCGCGGGCACTGGTATATATCCGTCGAAGACAGACATATCAAGTCCATCCGCGACTCCGGCTCCAGCATCTTTCAAGGTTTCTGCGGGGAGCGTAGATGGTGGTACTGGAATAACAACACCACACTCCCAATTTCTGATGTTGATCTTGGCTTTTTTGGTTGTGTTGTCTTTCACTAGACGACCCCTAGAAGCACTCAACATCAATTAGGTTTCTAAGAATTCACACATCTCTCCTCCCTGAGTGGCAGCCTTGGCGAAAATGGTGTGAGGGGCCTGGCAACCTTCAATTGAGCCACTGGCATTTGAGTGTTGAATGGCTCGGCCGTCAAGTTTAAGACCCGAATGGCAAGGTGGGCGGAAGGAGCAGCGCAGGTCTCGAAAGATATAAAGTCGACAGGCCAAGGGAAGAAGGTGGAATGTGCTCTTTTACAACAATCGCTTCAAGGGGGAGGACATAATTAGGATATTGGATCGACGTACCAAGCGCTTTCAGATAAATTGTGACTTCCCACATACGCCCAAGCCACGTGGCCACGTAAATTCGCTCTCTCTGACCTTACAAATATCATCTTGCTGTGCATCAGCAAGCCCTTTCGTTGGCTTTTGCAGTCCCGCATGAGAGCTCGCGGAAAAGTGTTGGAATTCCAATATTTCGGTTGAAAGCAAATGGTTCCAGCGCCCTGGCACCTCATCAGCTTGGCCCGACTTGAACTTCGAAGCCCCTTCGGAAGAGCCACTTACATCGACGCCACCCTTGCTCATTTGCACTGTCTCGCGCAAGGGGAAGTAGATTCGGCAACGGCTTCTCACCCCATCCGCAACTCTAAGCTCCACTTCAGAATCCAACCCCTTCTTCTTTGGGGGTTTATTGGTGCGCCATTCATATTCAGTTAAGCCGTCGTCACCTCCATCTCACATCAGCTTGTCGATCGACTTGGTTGGAACACTCCACTTTCTGGACTTTTGACAATGCAAATATCGACGGGGATTACCCAGACACATAGCATCCTAGGAAAAGATTCAGAAGGGAACAGAAATTGGAAATACCTTGCGCTGCTAAGTACATGGACTTCAGGAAATTTTCGTTAATATGGCCAATGGATGCAGCCTAAGCTCCACATCAGTACGGGATCTCCCTCGCGGGTCGAGTTTCATACCAGAAAGTCAATATTGAGTTCATCTTCGGTATTCAAGCCGAGATCTCGAATCGCTTTGCCAAGGCCAGGTGGGCTGTTCGAGAAAAATCAAACCTCCTCATGCTCTCGATTTGAGGTTTGTCAAGGCCCATTGCGCGCAAGAAGTGAAGTAGCTCCTCCCCAAATGGCGTAAGTTTCTTGAGGTCCGTCTCCTGCCCATCTGAGAGCCGCGGAAGGTCAATCAGAAAGCAGATCTAGCAGTCCTTTTAGCTATATATAAAGCCAATAGTATCTGGCAGGATTACGCACATTCTCCAGACAACCCGTTTCGCCCCAGTCATAGGGTGTCAGATTTGCTGATGGAATTACGACTCGGAGGTGGGTTTTATGAGCCAATAGGATTAGTTTGGAGTGCATACAGTTTATATTGCCATCCATGGCCGGAAAGCAGAAGCGGAAGTGTTTGGGGGCTCCGGAAGCCCAATTCTGTTTCTACTCTGAGTAAGCAAAGGCACAGTGCTATTGTATAACCACGCTAAAGAGGCACGAGCTCTCGCTTGAGAAATGTATGGAGGCAGAAAGCAATTTTCACTTACTTGAGCTTCATCCTTTGCTTGTAGAACCCAAACGACCTTTGTCTTAACATCAAGCTTGCTCATGACCCCTACTCGAATGCTTCGATTAGCATTGCCTACACTGAACGAATGTATGTCACTTAAGGCTGAGACAATGTTTATTTTGGGGGGGGGGGGGGGGGGGGCGTCAAGACATGTGTGAAGAAGTGACCAAGTCGTAGATGTACATTCTCCAAGGTGATGAACGGGGGTTCGAAGTTGAGGACCTACAATCTGCATCTATCTGGAAAGAGCTAAGGACGGCAAGCTCAAGATCACTGCTCTGCAACACCTCTTCGATTTTAATATCATCCCCCTTTCGGTCGTATCCAAAAGCCCAAGTTTTCTTGACTGTGCCGTCAGGATACTGAATGCCAGATAAGTTAAGAGCCTCTGCCTGGGCCTTAATGGAAAGGTGTTGTCGTGGTTTAGTAACGTATGGAATTTCGCGGCTTGTATCCGCTGGAGAGGTCGAGGGCTCCTGTAATGAAGTTTGTCGGGTCTCAGATGTCTTTTTGCCACGCTGTAGATGATTTGGCATTCCATCCTCGATGAATGCAGAGTTGGGATCAAGTGGCCCACTCAGCACCGTCTTCGCGTTTCTCCTGAGTAATGGCTTGGGAACATTCGCAAGCCCGTCCTTTACTTGTCGCGTGCAATCTTGAGATGGGACTGGGGATTTCGATGCCTTTCGTTTCTGGGCAGGACCAGAGCTCATGGAAGCATCTTCGTCTCTTTTTCTTCGTAAAGCAGCCCTTGCCAAGCGCTCAGTTTCCATTTCCCACCGGTTCAGCCCGAGCAGCCCTGCAGCGACGGGGGTGGCCTCCCTCTGGGTTCCAGACAAGAGCTGCACGGGTGTGGACAAGTCTATAGCAGTCATGCGGGTCTTTTCTGGGAGTGGCTGTGGTGTCTGGTTGGCATTGGGTCTCGTAGACCTGGGCTTGTCGAGATCGTCATCGTCTTGTTCATCGCTATCGTCGATGAGAATAACATTATTTTGTGGCTCTGGTGACATCAAGGACAGGGCAATCGCCCTTCGGAGATCTTCATCGCTCTCGGCGTCTGACATTGTTTGGGCCGACGTTCGAGGTAAAAAGTTCCGCACAACAGACGTGAAGTCGAGAGACTATGTGCCGAGAGCCCACGGTCCTTCTAGCAAAAGCCGTGAGCGACAGAGCAGAGAAGGATCTTTGCCGTTCCGTTTGCGCCTCATACGGGAGTTAGGTTGTGCTGTCGTCTCTTACACGTGACAGCGCGTGGTGTCGTTCTGACACGAAGGAGAACGCGAACGTGTCGACGTACTACGTAGACGTCGGACTGGCTGGCTTGTTTGGTGACGCCAGATGATGGAATAGAAGGTAAGCGTGGCGGGGTTCTGAATCCGTGGCGTCTAGTGAGGGTTTGTTTCAAGACGCGACGAACAGCGTTCGGGAGGTTGCATCCAGTCGGTCGTGGCTTGTAAGTTGAAGTCAAAGAAAATACTCTCGGCCGCGCTTTCGCGGAAATACTGCGGGCTACGGCTTGGGGCAAGCGTCCTGTCGGCTTTCAGCTCAGCACCCGATCATTGAAGTCATGACGTGCACGAATGGATCAAATCAAAATACCACATTCATACTAATACTAACACTAATATCTACGCATAATATATATGAGGCCAGGGACCTTTCTTCCCTTCGATTCCTCCCAACCTACCTAATCCATCTGGCCAGCCCACCCATTCGATCCTGGGGCAACCCAATCACTGGCCAGCATGAAGCGGAAGGAAATCGTGATTATTGGTGGGGGCGCGGCTGGCATGGTAATCAACCTCCACCGGGACTAATTTTCAGGCAATGCTAACCAGGATATTATTACTCGTTAGTCTTGTGCGTCTACCTTGGCAGACCACCCAGAGCAGTTCAAAATCACTATCATCGAGCGAATGCCGGTCACAGGGGGTCAAGCAACGTCTATCTCGTTAGATAAAGCAAAATACGGCGCAAGCTGGATGAATGATGGTGTGCAAGGGGGGTCTCCGGTGGGATTCTCAAAGCTCCTTGGACAGCTGGCAACTAACCAAAATCTCAGATATTCAAACATACATTCAATTTCTTCAAAAAGTATGGCCACCAACCCCAGGAAGTCAAACTACAGGTTGCCTTCGGCAAGGGACCCGACGGATTTTGGACCAACTGCTTTCCAAGCAAGTTGGTAGAGCAATTTTCAGGTGACCAAAAAATAAAATAAATCAATGAGGAATAGATAACTAATCAGTTTCGAGAAGGTGATATAAAAAAGTTTGGCAAGGTCTTGAAAATCATCAAGTGGACAATGCCCATATTGGGCATTGTTCCAATCCGCGTCATGCTCCGGATGTTCTTATTCAGCAAGGACTTCGGTAACAAGATGGTGTATCCCTTAATTGCACTCTTCTTAGGGACGGGAAATCAGACGGCAAATGTTTCGTGCGCCATTCTTGAACGACTATTCGACGATCCAAATATGAAACTATGGGACTTCGATTCTGAGACTCTTCTCCCAAATTTGCCGACAATGGTAACCTTTCCAAATCTACATGATTTCTATGAGGATTGGAGGAAGGACCTGGAGGACAAAGGAGTTGATATTAGACTGAACACAGCCGTGACGGGAGTTCTTCAGCGGAGTGATAAAGGCATTATCATCCAGACACGACCGTTTGATGCACTCGCAAATGGGAGAAGGGGAGAGCATGTTGGGCCACAATCAAACCCCGAGAGATTTGACGAGCTTGTTTTATGTGTGTTGGCAGATGACTCTCTCAAAATCCTGGGGAAAACAGCCACCTTGAAAGAGCGATTTGTGCTTGGTGGAGCCAAGTTTTTTGACGATATAACAATTACACATTCTGATTGCGATTATTTTCAAAAACACTACGAAACAGCCTTCGATCCCGAACTCTGCGCAGAGCCACATTCCAAGACGCAGGAAGGCCAGATAGCATTTGCAAAAGGTCAGCAACGAGGTCCAAGCGACGAACCGGGTGGATTTAGACCGATGTATTTCACAAAGTCATACGCCCAGGACCCGAAGAAGATCGAGATGTCCTTTGATTGCTCGAACTATCAGCATCAATTCCGCATGGATCATGATGCGGAAACAACCCCTGTTCCATTCCAAAATCACGTCTTTCAGAGCATCTTCCTGGACAAAGAGAACAAAGAGCTTTGGACGATTGACGACATCGATGAGAGCAAGATAATAGGGAAAAAATGGTGGCACCAGGTAAGACATGAATGAGATTTTAGGAGCACATTTCCCTGCTTTTACTTTCTAGGGGGCTTAAGTCCCCTTGATGAAATGTTGATAAAATCGCCATCTCTACCCACTTAGGCAATACTAACTCCAATATTTAAAAAGCTCGGGCACCGCTGGCAACACTACCTTCGTGTTGTACCTGGTAACTGACTCCCACTCTCTTGCATTTCGAAGGATAACTAAATTCCGCTGATATGTTCAAGGCATGATGTTTATCAACGGGAGAAACCATACACTCTTCGCCGGATCATGGACATTGGTGGTAGGATGGCCAAGCATGCTCTTCTTGGATTGATCTGACGTATCTTAGAATATGCATGAATTAGCCTGCGTTAGTGGTATTGCCGCTGCTTTTCGTCTTGGTGCCGAATACATGAAGTTCGATGATTTTGCTGAAGACTTCTTCAGTAAATACTTGCTTATTTCACACGGAGTAAGGTACGAGGCAGAGAAAAGGAAAAGGGAGCGGAAGGATAGCTAGGAACTTCGCCGAGAAGCGCAGCGGAGTATGGAACCCTTGTATTAGCCCAAAATTCCATCACCGCTAAGCAGCTGCATCCCATCGAAATACATACTGATGGCGAAACGTTGGACTGGTATTCCAAATGAATTGCTCACCAGGAACTGCCGCCCACGACCAGACCACATGCAAATTTTCTTCATGTTGCCTAACTGAGAACTGGGCCTGAAATGCTTTGTCGCCACGACAAATCCGGGTATCGCGGAAAATATCTGCGGACTGGCTGGCCTGACCCGGGCGTAATTTCCTCCGCTGTCCTCCTGTCTTCTAACACTATTCCCCGCAAGTTTCTATCACTGTCGACCAGTCTCCTTTCTTAACCTGCCTGATGCTGTGGATGGCGGGGGCTCTGGCCAAGCTGATACCGCGTCTTCCATTTCTTCCAGGAATGTTGTGCTGTTATGGACCGTGGTCCCACCGAGAACAATTCGAATGCCTGGAGACGAGGCATTAATCTGAGAGACAGTTTTCGCTTCTTCAAATGTGACGCCACCCACAATAAAGAGTATAATATCCTGTGGCTTATCTCGAGTGGATCCACCGCCTTCCACAAACGGATACTGTTGTTCTCGCAGGCGCCCTTTAATGAGATTTTGTAACGTTAGTTCTAATCGGGGCGAATGTTGCGTGTAAACGTTCTCCACCCCCTTCAGACCTTTAAAGCGATCACGAGCCCCGGAGAAAATCCCCGCCGATTCAAACATGTCGGAAATGCCACCAGCGACCTGAGTTTGTTGCAAGGAAGAGTGGTAGGTGAGAAGCTTTGCAACGAGGTCGATGCGTCTTTGCGGAACATTCCCAGCCGCGCTCAGCAAATCGACAAGTAACGGTAAAGCATTGGATGGGTGCTTGTCATATCGTAATGAATAGAGAGCAACGAGACGGAGCTTCGAGTCTGGTGTTACTGCTGGCGATTGAATGAGCCGCTGAACATTCTGTATCTGGTCAGTCTCGCTCAGAATTATTCATGTGTATTCTTACTTTGAGATCATTGGTGTGGTTATCATTGCATGCTAAACACTGCTCTACCTCACTGACCTCGAGCAGGTTTTCTGCGCCGACCTTCCGACTTAATTCTCCAACCAGGGTAACGTGCTTGCTCACGTTGCCGGAAAGCTTTCTAAATTCCGGGTATTCTTCAATAAAGCGTTTCATATCAGCTATCGACTCGATATTTGAGCTGTTCTTCGTCTTTGACTGGTATTGCTCAACATAATCTTTGATGTTTCCTCCAAGATCCCCGAAGTTGAGATACATGTTCTTTTTGAAGAAAGGGTCTTGATCTTGGGACAGGACCACTTCTTTCAACTCTGGCCGCACGTCTGGAACGTCGCTCAAGTCCACACGACCATTCTGAATACCCAAAAGTTCATGGACCATTGCCTGGTATGTCCATTGTGTTAAGAGAGGTGTTATGGGATCATCTCTTCGATCCAGTATTAGGAGTATCGGAGGAGTATCGACCTTTCTGAAATCGAAGAGTTGGTCTTCCTGCGTAAGGTGGTAACGCACTTCCGTTGCCAATTTCTTGGCCAATAAACTGTTCTTCTCATATCTGATCAGAGGCTTCTTCTTCAACGAGAGTAACACTCCAATGATACCCTCAGTTGTTCGTTGCAAGGCATCGGGGTTCCACATGTCCGGGTTCGAACTCCATATCCGCTGCCTGGGAAATCCCAAGTCAAGGGTAAAGAGATCCGGATTGACGACAATGTAGTCTGCAAAGTGCTCCTGCACCGCCCTGACTACTTCATGATCATCTGCCTCGGCCAGCCGCTCCAGGGAAGACTTTTTCACAACATTGCTGAAATATATGTTGTATTCCCCATACTTGGGTTCTCGGAATTCATCAATGAGAAACTGGATGGAATCTGCTGAAGGTCGCACAAAACAGAGGCACCGTAGGTGCCGCATCTTCTCCCTGTTCTGATTGTCCAGTCTATCGATCAGGTAAACCTCATGATTCAGCAAAGCCGACTGTGTGATGGCCGTAGAAACGATCGAGACGGTATCGCGATCCAGCAACAAGATCTTCATCTTTGCCGACGGAGTTCCCGAAACACCGTCTCCAGCGGAGACTATCTTGGAGATGTACCCAGACACGGCCTGTACGACATCCATGGCGATGGTGGTGGGAGGCTCCCAGAGTGCACGTTCTCAAGGTCTTCGTGTGGGCATTTCCTCGGAGGATTCACGGTATCGGGGAAATCGACAGAGCTGGACAGGCAAGGAGGGTGCACTGAATGCCACGATAGGCGGACGAAGGGTGGTGGGGCTGGCGGATATGAAATGCAACGCGCTGCTCAGCTCTGGTGATCTGATGATGCCAGTGGGTTGAAAGCAGAAGCAGACGCGGAGGAAACCGAGAAACGAGGCTGAAGACCATGTCCTTGGCTGGTGGCGCCCACAGTCATTTGATCCTTGACAACGTGGGCTTGCCGAAACCTTAAATCCTGTGCTGGCTCCAGCCCTCCGCTGTGCTCTACTAACGGACCAAGTTCTACCTTACATTCAAATGGACACCATGCTGCACATCAACACATGCTAGCATAACGAACACACCACCGCAAAGCTAGCACCATGTTGCCATACATCAATCTGCGTAAGATCCTAAGGAAGATGTTTTTTTTTGAATGGCCGCGTCTGACGTCAATAGCTTTTCAATATGTTGCTAGTCTCCTGGGCGCCTCGTCCGATGAACGTATGAACCCACCCCTCTAGATCCGTTTCTTGTGCAATAACATCTGTCTCTACTAACACTGCCTCCATAGTCAAGCTCATAACCTCCTTTCTCCTCTCCTACCCCCTGGCAGGCCTTCTAAAGCGAGTACCAGACGAGAAGCCCGCCTGGAAGAATCTCTTCATCATAGTGTAAGCTTCGGTCCACCCTCACTGATAACAGTCTCTAAAATTTTGCAGAGTCTCCTCGTTTTACTTGGTTGGCCTGTTCGACTTATGGATTGGTGCCAGGACGCTCGCGTTGAGCTCTGTTGGAGCCTACTGCATTGCTCAATACATACAAGGGCCGTTTATGCCATGGATTGGTTTTGTTTTTCTCATGGGCCACCTGTCGATAAACCAGCTTGCACGACAATTTCGTAACGACCCTGCGATAGTTGATATAACGGGTGCTCAGATGGTCCTCGTCATGAAGCTTACGGCGTTTTGTTGGAATGTTGCCGATGGACGGCTGCCGGAGAAGAATCTTTCTGATTTTCAGAAAGAGAGGGCTATCAAGCAGCTGCCAGGCCCGCTTGACTTCGCTGGATATGTCATGTTCTTCCCGTCTTTTTTTGCTGGTCCAGCATTCGATTACGTCGATTACAGGCGATGGATAGAGACCACCATGTTCGAAGTGCCGGCTGGAGTTGACCCGTCGAAGAAACCTCCTACACGAAAGAAGCGAAAAATTCCTCGCAGTGGAACCCCGGCAGCGTGGAAAGCAGCTGCTGGAATGTTCTGGATCCTCTTATTTCTCAAGCTGTCCGGGTTGTATTACCCCGATCTACTTACTGGGGACAAGTATATGTCTTATGGCTTTCACCACCGAGTCTGGATATTACATATGCTTGGGTTCACTACTCGTCTTAAGTACTATGGCGTTTGGTCCTTGACAGAAGGCGCATGTATTCTCTCCGGTTTAGGTTACAAGGGGGTGGATCCGGTCACTGGAAAGGTATCATGGGACCGACTCCGCAACGTGAGCCCTTGGGGTGTTGAGAGCGCTCAAAATACTCGAGCCTACTTGGGAAACTGGAACATCAACACGAATACTTGGCTTCGAAATTACATATATCTGCGCGTCACACCCCGCGGCAAGAAGCCCGGCTTCCGCGCTAGTATGGCGACTTTTGTTACGAGTGCATTTTGGCACGGCTTCTACCCTGGCTATTATTTAACGTTCGTCCTGGCAAGCTTCGTCCAGACTGTTGCTAAGAGTATGTGTGGTTTTTTCGGCTGTGTTGACCCAACTGACTGTCAACTAGATTTTCGACGTTATTTCCGTCCCTTCTTCCTCGACCCCAAAACTTCGCAGCCTACTTCAACCAAGATCTATTATGATATCTTCTCCTATCTTGTCACCCAGCTGGCTTTCTCCTTCACTACCGCGCCGTTTGTTCTACTAACCCTCCCCGCATCATTTCTCGTTTGGGCAAGGGTCTACTTCTATGCCGTAATCGGAACTGCTCTTTCCACTGCATTCTTTGCATCACCTGCCAAAGCCTTCTTGATCAAGAAGTTGAATGAGCGAGCGGGCACAAGCGGTCCCCTGAAGCGCACAATCAGCCAGGAGTCATTGGCCAGCAAAGAACCCGTATTGGGGCTACCAGCCGAGCCGCAAAAGGATTTGGAGGAGATTGTTTCTGAAGTTAGGGCAGAGATGGAGGCCCGTCATCGCAAAGGTATCACGAGGACAGAGACAGCACCGATTCCCGCAAACAAAGGGATATAGAAACCAAGGCAATGTCGTGACTCGTGAAGCTGGTGGACATTGGCTTGATGTACATAGTAGCCTAACAATGAACGATTTTGTGTGCCTCTTCTTTCCTTATACTCTTTTGAGCTCCTTTCTACCGTCAACTCGCCTCAACTTGCCCGAAAACCATAAGCTTTTATTCAGGCACCGGATTTGTCAAAATGACTGTGCGAATTAGCAGTATCAACCGGTATATTAAGCCATGAAGCTCATCTCAAGCCAGTTCAGAATTTCGTTAATGTTGACTCACTCTCAGTCAGTGGCCACAAAAGTTTCCGCCAAGCCACGGCACCAACAACGAGAAGCACATAATAAACAATCGTCCATATAACACCCAATCTTCCATCATTGGACGAGGTGGGATTTTCATTCTCATCTCGCTTCCCCTCACTAACCTCTGTTCCTATCACAGTGCCCACAGAAGTGACCCTTCCCCAAAATCTTGGGAATCCCATCCAGTTACAGAATGCATGTACCAAGATCACGCTCAACAAACTCCCAGATCGTAGATAGATGAAGGTGGCATACCCCCCGAACAAAGTTGTGTAGGTGAATTGTAAGAGCGAACGTAGTAAGGCGCTAATAACTGGTGTATGTGGATGGGAGATTCGGAATTCGTAGAAGTGGTGCACATGGGCGAGTCCAAATATAACGGGAGTCAAGAATATGATGGTAGTGTTGGAGGTTTGGGATAAAAGCAGAAGCGGGACGGACGCAGAGCGGAAAAGGACTTCTTCTGTTACTGGGCCCTGAAATAAAGCGTTAGAAAATCCGCTATTGCCCGCGAGGTGAACATACTGCAACCAGATTGCGCCACCCTATCCAACTACTAATTGAAGCGCTGAATCCACGCAATTGTATCCAGTCTCGCCATCGTCCCTCTCCGGCGCCTGCTTCGAAGAGTGGTCCAAGAAACAGGATAGCAGTCAATCCTAGACTCCTAGATGCCTCGGTGACACCAACGGGGAAGTAGCCCATGAGATGTAGAGACTTCAGAGGACTTCCACCACCCACCGATGATAGCAAGACAAAAGTTCCCAAGGAACAGGCAATGCATGACGATGTCACTAATCGAATGCGGCCGCGAATGACTGAGGGGGCGTCTCGCGAAAGTTGCGGGGATGGCCGAGTAGTTGAAGAGACGTAGAAGGGGAGCACGTAGATGAGAGCGTATGCGATCTCCAACATATCAGCGCAAGCACCACGACCCAGCCATCGCACGTACCAGAAGAAGCACAGCCGCAGAAGTGCTGATGATGGGCACTTCTGGCTCTACGCCAGTGTAGTACGCTTTGAGCCGCGAATATATTGTGGGAGCCATGGCTGAGCTGTGTGGTTGCAGAAGAATCTATGCAGTCAGTCGGCTTGACTGGATGAAGCGAGAAACACGAAGCGAACAGAGAGAAAGAGAGGTGGGGGGCTCTGACGAAGGCGGAGGTAGGTAGAATCAGGTCAGAACGTGATCCCCTCCATGCCCAAGATTTCGTGGAGAAAGTTATGTTGTTGAAGGATGTGAAGAGCAGTAGAAAGGCAAGCCTTGCAGTATTTCGGCAAGTGCAGCTCCAGTACCTCCGTAGCTTATCCGTGCTCGGAAGCCGGAAGCTAATCTTCTGGCAATGGGAGCATTTTTGATCAGCCTCATTGTAGGGAACGGGGTCACGGGGTTACGGGGGGCGCACTGGACCACAGGTGCACAGTCAACAAAGTCGGCAGATCAGCCACGAGGATTCGGCCCCCTTTTCTGCCGCTGTTCTGTTCCGATTCCGGTTCCTCCCCCCTTTCCTAGGGATCTCCATTCTCCAACGGGAGGGCAATGCTGTCCGACGTGTCTGATTGGATCTTCCCTTCCCTTCGCTTCGCTTCCGGAAAAGGGTGCAGGCGAGAGTACCGTATTCTGGGAAGCTCTCATTCGCGCGTCGCCATGGCCTTAAAATTAACGCGAAAGACGCGAAAATTCGCGTCTCCGGGCTCGACCAAAAGGCGGAAATTAACCCATCCCATCTGCATACTGTAGCAGCAGCTCGAGCAGAGCAAATCTTGGATGCAAATGCAATGCAGACGCGGGGGACCCTGGCGTCCGCCTTCATTGGAAGGGACGACCGGGGCTTGGACAGTCCCAGCGGAGCTCTGCCAGCTGCTAAAAGAGGGGCATTGCCAATCGTGGATTTGTGGTCAATAATGCCTACCGCTCTCGCAAGGTATGAGTTAGGCGCAGAAAGGAGCGAGCTACTTGATAACTTTAATAACATGGCAAAGAGAGTGCTCCACCAATGCTCTCCCCTCCCTCTCCCTCCCCCTCCCCCTCTCCCCTCCCCCTCGGGATTACGAGTGCTTGACAGCCCAGCTAACCTCTCCACTCCCTTTCTTCTCTGCAGGCCGCCAGACTCGTCTCCCGCCAGCAGACGCCGTCGCTGAAACGGATCCTCTGTTCGTGCCACGTCCGTCCCTACAATGAAAAATTACACGGCGAGGCTCACCGCTCCCGTTCTGGCGTTATCCCCCCTGTCTCTCAACTCGACCTGCCCGTTACCGTCGAATCAAAGCCGCATGAAACTACGTCTCCTTCGGGCACCCTATTGATCCAAGACTCTGGAAGACGCCCCTGAGAGCCGCAGCCAGCGACAGCCAGCAAGCAACAGCTGGGGGGACCCGCCGGACAACTACGACAAACTTGCACTGCTTCCCACTGCTTCCACTGCTTCCACAATATCTCTCTTCTCTTTTCTCTCTTCGTCATCGCTCATTCAGTCACTCATTTAGTCATTCGTTTGGCCCACGCTCATTTTTGCTCATTACCTGTTTCCGGCGCCGACCTCCGCTTTCACGACCCCTTTACGGCCCCTTCACGACCCTTCACGACCCTTCACGACCTTCCCACCAGCCTGCATTGCCTTATTCAAATCACAACGCGACACAGATCCATACCTGCCGCCGTTCACATCTATAACGCTGGCAACCCGCATCCAGGAAGCATCAGCGAGAATATAAGTTGCGCCTATTGTCCCTCGTCACAATCGGTCCTGGAACTATGCCAATGCCTTTGCCTTCGTTATGATCACTGGATAGCGCCTGCGCATGGATGAGATGCTCGAAGAATGTCGGAATCACCTCCCCGACAACCTTTGCACGAAAGGACAGAATCACACAGCAATACTCTTGCTGCCATCCACCAGATCCGTTTGGTAGAAAGTACCCCGCCGCAGTTGTTAGGTCAGCGAGACGAGATTTATTTGCGGACGCCGCTACCGACTCACCCAAGTCATTTTCTTCTCAGCCCCGGAAAAAGCAAGGGGCCTGCATTGTTAGACGAGTTTCAACCTACCAAACCATCGCCTGCTTCTTCGACGACACGTACAAGGCCTCAGCCTGCCCAAAATGTCAACTCTGCAACAGGATCCCCAGGCTCGAGGCCCCGGCCCCTGCCCAAAAAGCGCTTGCACATCCACGAAGATAGCAAAACATTCTCCCTCCTCGCGGAAGATGGTTCGAGCTCGCCGATCCTGCGACAAGGCAAGACTGCATCGTCTGATTCGCTCCACTTTGACGCACACAATGCGAAGGGGCGATCCAATTCCATAGGTTCATGCGTACCAGACGCTGCATCCTCAGCCGTGCCTGGGACTCCGGCTTCTGAAAGTAAGCAACCTATATCTGCCGATCCTATAAGCAGCTCCCCTTGGAACTACATGCTCGTCGGCGGTCTTCGCAAAGTTCCCAAAACTCCAGATCTAAAGCAAAAGGCTACCGCAACATCTGAGAGCCCGCTCCCATCGTTACCCGAAATATCGGACGGACCACCACCAGCTGTGTCGTACAATCTCTCCACGAAACCCTCCTTTCAGTCCACAGAAACTGCCACGACCACTTCTGAAAACACGAACTACAAAGTCTATCGTGGCACGTCTCCCTCGCCATCTGAAGTTGCATTCGCTCCCCCATCTTCCAGTGATTCGAACTATCAACTTCTTGGGGATCCGTCTCCCGCATCGTCGGTTATTTTCAGACCTCAAACGTCCACATCCGAAAACGAGAATTACGAGTTGCATGGGGATTCTTCACCGTCAACATCACTTGCAAATATTGCCCAGACCTATTCGAAATACTCCCAAGAATCGTTGGTTGTTCCTCCGCTAAATCCGCGTGCTCGAAGATCCAACGAGAATTTTGGGTATTACAAGTCTAGATCGAGAGAGTCCCTGCGCACAGGTTCTCTAACATCCATTTCGACGGTTCTTAGCCAACAAGAGGCAGCCCAGGCTATCGCTGGCAGCGGGTCCCTGATACAATTACCCATCCTCAAGCATAAACCAAAGGATTTGAGTTCATGGGCAGAATCGTCGAAAGCTCACCCACCGCGGTCACACATGAACGAGCACCCGCACCAATGGAGCTCACAGCTGTCAACTGTGCTCTCGGAGTCCGATGGAGGAACAGATCGAGGTTCTCGATCATGGTCAGACGATCTTGGGCGGAGGAGCAGCGGCTTTCCAAGCACTCCCAGCCGTCACAGTCGTCAGGTGTTAAGCATCAGCTCGTCGCTAGCACAGGAGGAAGCCGCTTCGAGGTCGAGAAGCGATTCGGTCGAACCACCGGCCGCGGCTTTCACGCGGCACGGACAACGGCATCTCAGCAGCTCCTCGATCCGCATAGTAGGCGACCAAGATGAATATGGAGATGGGATCACGGATATGCAAGACCTACGCTTGAGACCTTCGAGAACTCGGCTTTCGAGTTTCTTCAGTGTCACATCCTCTGATAATGGGCGCACGAATACTATGCGCTCAACCACGAGTTCGCGTGCGAACAGCTTGCTTGCTAGCTCCATTCCTGCCTGGGCACGCCTATATTATGGCAGTGGTGAAAGACGTTACCTTGGAGCTCCTGGTAGTTCCACGGAAGGTAGCGAGAGCCGCAGCAGCTCTTTTCGCAGTGGATCGCCTAATACAGACCATTTTCCTTTGAGTATATATAGCCCGAGGCGGCGGCCTCGAGAAATCAATCCGCATGCAGCTGGCCCCTCTGCGCGGGGTTCGTTAGAAATCACTCCTGCTCCCCAACTTGGTAGTGATGGACGTTTGATCAATGACCCATACCCTCGACATTTCCGAACGTGGAGCATGTCTAGCATTTGGTCACCTCATTTACGACTCGATAGACGAGCGACACGCCGAAGTGTTTGGGAGGCACCTTCCGTGAACTGGTCCACAGAAGGTGGCCTTTTCGGCCGACGAAATGTACAGATAGTAATGTTTATTGCGGGTTTCATTTTTCCTTTCGGTAAGACCTTTGTTCTCGGATCAGCCTTTGGTTCTGGTGTGCTAACCTGAATAGCGTGGATGGTTGCTGCCCTCTTGCCCCTGCCTTCGAATCATATGCTCAACATGCATGAGCGGGACCTTAATACCAGCAACCTTGATGGCTCTAACGATCATTCAAGTGACTTTGTTCGTCAATTTGGGCCAATGGACGAAGCGAGATATGAGAGCGCCAAATGGTGGCGAAGGTTGAACCGGTGGATGTCTTTGGTGGGATTCTTGATAATTGCGGCAGTGGTTTGTCATTCTTGCGTTCTCATGGAACGAAAACTAACTTGATATAGGTCATCCTTGTTGTAGTTGGCATTCGGCAGGGCTGGAAGTAATTTACCGCTTGCGCCAGACAGCCAACCTATTTCCACCTCCCCAAACTATCGCCCGCTATCATTTACCTTCCGTTCCTTTTCTAGCATTTTGGAGCAGCCGGCTATTGGGTCACGGCCTTAGATTTTGTCCATATGTAACAGTATATTAGACGCCTCATGATTACAAGAAGGGTTTTGGGTAGTTGGCAGCATTATACCCTTTCACTGATGTTGATTATATTTTGCATAGATGATCGGTTAGTCGGAGCGTAACTCGATAGAATTTAATACTTTAATCTGGATCTATCCGTCCCGATACTGCGAGTTCGCCTTTCAATTTTGATTTTTCGTAAGAACAGAGTAATAGGAATTCGGGTTTAGTGAGTCGATTAATTACTTGAATACAACTATTATAGCGCTGCCTACCACGTAACCCTTTATTCGCCTCGGGCGACATGAATCCTCGCCTTCCCCATGGTATACAGTATCTTAGGTCTCCATAAAGCATCGATCTGAGCAGTGTTCCTCTGTGAGACGTTCTGTCGTCAACCCTGGGCACGATCGCAATGGCCGAAATCCTCGCCATCGCTGGCGGCATCGCTAGCCTCGCGACTCTCTTGATCGCAATTAGTAGAAGGCTCCCCCTTACCTAGAAAACACGAGAAAGATGCGAGGAGCGCACCAGCCGAAGCGAAAAAGCTAGTCGACGAGATTGAGATTTTGAGCAAGACTGCAGAGGGCTTTGAGCAGATTGTTCGGGATGTCGACAGCCAGGAGAGGTAGTGAAGGTAGATGATGCTGTGAGGCCAGCCTTGGAGTACGCCTGTGTTACAAGGTGGCTTTTTATTTGCTTTTTCTGGGGCAGTGCTGAACACCCCGGCAGCTGAGCAACCGCACAGCTGAAAAGGCGAGCCTCGCTCCTATCGTTCGTTCACTCTCATCCAAACCTGTCCATCATTAGCCCATTTTACTGCTTTTGTGAAGGGCTCATGGTCAATAAGACGTTTTATTGCAACTGTAACCCTGAGTCAATAGGGATTATTGCAGTTCAAATCTTTAACACAACTTGGTTACTCGAAGCGGACTAGCCAGCGAGCAGCACGTAAAGTCACTGCAACTACTGAGGCCTTTAAGAACCACACAGATTCCCTGGGTCAGTCAACCTAAACCATGTCGTTCGGCTTTTCAATAGGCGACTTCCTTGCGGGAACAACTTTGATCAAAGATATCATCTCGGCATTGAGAGGCACTGCTAAGCTGGAATATCGCGAACTCGAGCTTGAGCTTTACGGAATGCAGCGTGCTCTAGACGAGTTGGAGCATCTACAGCCAGGGCCAGGTCAGGAAGTCGCCGTGAACTCTGTGAAAGCAGCAGCTCTAATGTGCAGGTATCCGCTCGAGGAGTTCCAAGCCAAGCTAAAGCGCTACCAACTCCTCTCGAAGCATGAGCATTACAAAAAGCGTGATGTAGTCGACGGTTGCGTCCGTAAAGTGCAATGGAATTTATCTATGCCAGACGAAGTGCAGAAACTACGAGCCTACATCGCTGCGCATGTTGGGAGCCTAAACATGCGATTGCTGACCGTCGGGTTGACGACGATGACCGTGGCCCAGACGGAGGCTTCAGAACGAGACGGCTTAATTCGAAATGAATTGACCGGCCAGATGAGGATAGTCAGTGAAAACACGGCAAAGGTCGGAACACTCTATAAGCTCGTTACTAGTCAGATTGTACCTTCATTGCAAAGTCTGGTTGGACTTGCTGAGAAGGTATGGTCCACTAATTTGCAAATCCTGGCCTTTTTTTCGAGTTTACAGAACAATCAAACTCAAATCGATATACGGCACACGTGGTTTCAGGAGCCGTTGCGGCTAGATGATGCATTCGGACGCACCATCCCTATTCCAGTGGAGTACGGTTGGAGTGTAAGCCTTACTTTCCCTAGTGAGATTTCAATGACTAATCACCTATAGAAACTAGAAGCTATTATCCATGATCAATTCTGCCATGGTCCTGGCAACGAAAAGGTCTTTGCTGGCGAGTATGAGATCTTCAAGACGGAAGACAGCTCGCAATTGATAACTCAGCGAAATTTCTCTCTACTCCGGCCTGGAACCGCAATTACAATGGCCATGGTCATTGGGAGATACGAGGGAGGATTAAAGGATCAGTGTCCGAAACCAGATTGCAAATCAAAGATGTTCACAAAGAGTAACGCTGGGGGGTTGATGTGGTAAACAATATCTATTCCTTTCTCCTCTTCAAAGCTAATTATGGGAACAGCGTCGAATGCAGTGTCTGGTTCGGAAAATCCCGAGCAGCGCTTCCGAGGCCCTTTCGCTTGCTTTACATCGAAGATCTTGAAGTCAAGAATTTCGGTGAAGCAGGGAACGGCAAAAAACGACAGAGATCCATCGAAATTGCTCGTCGAGATATTTTTAAGGAAATAAGAGAAGAGCGGAAATGGTATAAGAATCTTCGTATACATCTGACGGACCTATCCTCCGCCACTAGTATTCTGAACACACAAAGGGGTACTGAAATCCAACCAATACGAGCGAAGCTCGCAATGCCAACGACGACATTGCGGCCAGACCAAGAATTCAAGGAGACTCCGACTCCAACGAATAGCATGTGGGACATTGTCCGCAAAATCATCATTGAGGAAGTTGGGCTGGAAGAAGGAGATTTGGAACATTGTGTCGATTTCGATTCCTTGGGCATCGACTCCTTAATGTCGCTTACTATTTCGGGTCGTCTGCGAGAAGATTTACAAGTGTGTCTGAATTCAACGATTTTCGTTGATTATCCTAATACAAAAAAACTGAGCGAATTCTTCGAGCGTTATCATTCTGGTGCGCCACAGAAGAGTTAGCGACCGACGATGGGGGTGGAGCTCAGGCTACGAGAAATCTGGGCTCAAGTACTTCACATCACGCCCGAAGAAATTGGAAAGAATGAAAGTTTCATCAGGATGGGGGGCGACTCGTTGAGCGCGTTGCAAATGATGAGGCTAGCACGACAGCACGGCATCCACCTAACGATGATGAATATCATCCAATTGCCGCTGGGACACATGGCTGCCACTGCTGTAGAGGGGGAGAGTGGACAGATGCACGTGATGGAGCCATTCAGCATTCTGCCAAATAGCGAGGTCGATGCGATCTTTTTTTTTCTTCCCTTTAACGTGCTTTATTAGTTTACAACTATGTAGCACGGCTAGCTAAGCTAGCGTGAGTCTCAGTAGCTAATATACAGTACCAATTTCCAATATAAGTGCAATAAATGGTGAGGGACGTACCCAGTAAAACAAAAACTTAAGGAAATAAAGAAATGAGTGTAAATCGCGAATTCCTCCACTAATCGCTATTCCCCTTCTACTATTCCCCCTCTCCTATTTCCACCTCCTCCACCTCCGTTTCCTCCCATAGCTCCCAGTCACTTTCCTCACTTTCAGCTTCACTTTCTTCCTCACTTTCTACTTCTTCCACTACTCTAGCTTCCTCCACTTCCTCCACGTTTCTCTCAATATGCCATTTCCTTGTACATATACTAGTCTCTTTTAAGAATACTAGTGTATTCGGTATACCAACCTCTGTGTGTAATAGGATCCGTAG